>JAEOAD010000055.1:3162500-3795000 GCA_036365145.1 Orientallactaga sibirica
AAGATATGAAGAAATAATAACCCTTAGCCAGGCCTGGTAGCCTATACCTGTTATGCCAGCTGTTCAGGAGGCTGAATCAGAAGGATTAAAAAGCCTGCTGGGGCTACAGAATGAATTCAAGGCAAGCCTGGACAACATAGAGAGACCTTGACTCAAAATAAAAAAGGACAGGTCGGGGGCTAGAGAGATGACTTAGCGGTTAAGGCATCTGCCTGCAAAGCCAAAGGATTCCGGTTTGACTCTCCAGGACTCAGGCAAGCCAGATGCACAAGGAGGTGCATGCATCTGGAGTTCGTTTGCAGTAGCTGGAGGCCCTGTCATGTCCATTCTCTCTCTCTTTCTCTCTCTCTGTGTGCTTCTCTCTCTCTCAAATAAATAAATATTTTAAAAAGTTTTTTTTTAAAAAAGGACAGGGGCTGGAGAGATGGTGTGATGGTTAAAGGCATTTCCTTACAAAGGCTAATGGCCCAGGGTTCAATTCCCCAGTACCTATGTAAAGTCAGATGAATAAAACAGCACATACATCTGGAGTTCATTTGCAGTGTCAAGAGGCCAGGACATGCCCATTGCTTCTCTTTAACTTGCTCTCTCTGCTTGCAAATAAATAAATTAAAAAAAAAAAAAAAACTTCCATAGAAGAATAGAGACGATAGCTTGGTGGGTAGAGTGCCTAGCATGTGTGAGGTTCTAGGTTCAATGCCTTGCACTGTCAAAACAAAACGATAAAGAAAGAAAGAAACTGCAACCTTTGGATACTGCTGATGGGAAAGCAAAATAAAAATGATTTGAGAATCAATGTCGAAGCTCTTCAAAAAGTTAAGCATGTGGGCTGGGTGTGGTGGTGCACTCCTTTAATACCAGCACTCGGGAGGCAGAGGTAGGAAGATCCCTGTGAGTTCAAGGCCAGCCTGCACTATAGAGTGAGATCCAGGTCAGCCTGGGCTAGAGTGAGACGCTACCTAGAAAAACCAAAACAAACAAACATACAAACCAAAAAATCAATTAAGCTTGTAGTCACCACTGAACACACCTATTCTATTCCCATGTATGTACCAGGAGAAATGAAAATATGTTCACATAAAATTTGATACACAAATGTTCATAGTAACAGTTTTTTCACAATGGCCCAGAGGTGGACACAGCTCATAGGCCCATCAGAAGATGAATCAATAAAGACTATGCAATATCCATTTACTGGAACAGTACATGGTCACCAAAAAGTATAGTTCAGTACACAGTCCAACAAGGATGAAGCATGGAAACGGGCCAAGTGAGAGAAACCAGGCACAAAAGATCGCTTATCACATAATTAAGTTTATATGGAATGTTCAGAATAAGAGAACATATATATATATATACAGACAGAAAGTGCAGCATTAGTTGTTTAGCACTGCAAGGGAAAGTCATAAAGAATGATGAGCCCGAGGTTTTTCTTCCTTTCTTCCTCTTCTTCTTCCTTCTCCATCTTCTTCCTCTCTCTTTCTCTCTTTCTCATTTATTTCTATACCTGACTCAATTTTTAAAATTCATGGTAAAATACACATACTATCAAGCCAGGAGTGGTGGCGCTCACCTTTAATCCCAGCACTCAGGAGGCAGAGGTAGGAGGATCGCCATGAGTTTGAGGCCAGCCTGAGACTACATAGTTAAGTCCAGATCAGCTTGAGCTAGAGTGAGACCCTACTTCGAAAAATAGAAAAACCAAAAAAAAAAAAAAAAAAAAAGATAAATAAATAAGTACATTAAAAAAAGAAAAGAAAAAGGAAAAATATATACTATCAAATTTACATTATAACCATTTTAATGTCATACTAATGACATTCACCATTGTACAAACAACACTAAGAACTAATTTCAAGACTTTTTTTAAATCCCCCAAACAGAAACCCTTCACCTATATTTTTATTTTCCCTTCAGCTTCTGGCAAGTACAGGGGGTTGGGATTTTTTTTCCCCTGTGACGAAATGCTCTAAAATAGACTGTAATGATTGTTGCGCAACTCTGTGAAAATACTAAAAGCCATTGAATTGTACACTTTTAATAAATCGTATGATATATGAGCTATATCTCCATAATGCTCTTACAAAAAAGAATGGTGTATGAGACAGAGGGAGAAAGACAAAGGGAGGGAGAGAGCAGGGGGCACCCTCTGATATCCTAGTCTCCAACCTTAGCACAAATTAACAGCTGCCAACCCCTGGAAAGATCTGCAGTGATGGCAATCTTAATACGATGGGCTCAGTACCACATTAACTGCCGGACAGAAAAAGAAGCAGGACTTACTTCCAGACATAAATTCTCTTTACCTCTGCTTTGTCTCTTTTTCTCCACACGATGCCTGGCATTCCATCAAGAAGACAAGAAAAGGAAAGTCCTCCATTGTCAAGAACTAAAGAACACAGAAGACCTGGTGGTAAGATGGGTGGACATGCAGGATACTGGAGCTGTTAAGATAGGACTTGAAAATCACTTTGATTGAGACGTGAAAAAAGTGCTGGAGGGATGGCTTAATGGTAAAGACACTTACCTGTGAAGCAGGTTTGATTCTCCAGGTCCCATGTAAGCCAGATGGACAAGGTGGCACATGTGTCTGGAGTTCATTTGCAGTGGCTAGAGGACCTGGTGCGCCCATTCTCTTTCTCTCTTTCTCTCTGTCTCAATTAAAAAAAAAAAAATTAAAGCTCGGCGTGGTGGCACATGCCTTTAATCCCAGCACTCGGGAGGCAGAGGTAGGAGGATCTCTGTGAGTTCGAGGCCAGCCTGAGACTACGTAGTGAATTCCAGATCTGCCTGGACTAGAGCAAGACCCTACCTCAAAAAAAAAAAAAAAGTGAAAAAGGTCCCAGGCGTGGTGGCACATGCCTTTAATCCCAGCATTTGGGAGGCAGAGGCAGGAGGATTACCATGAGTTCAAGGCCACCCTGAGCCTCCATAGTGAATTCTAGGTCAGCCTGGGCTAGAGTGAGACCCTACCTCAAAAAAACAAAAAGAAGAAGAAGGAGGAGGAGGAGAAGGAGGAGAAGAAGGAGAAGAAGAGAAAGAAGAAAAAGGAGAAAAAGGAGAAGGAGAGAAAAGGGGGCTGGAGAGATGGCTTAGTGGTTAAGTGCAAAGCCTAAGGACCCGGGTTTGATTCCCCAATGTCCATGTAAAGCCAGATGTACAGGGTGGCGCATACATCTGGAATTTGTTTGTAGTGGCTAGAGGCCATGGTGCACCCATTCTCTATCTGCCCCTCTCACTCTCAAATAAATAAATAAAACGAAAAAGTGAAAAAGAGACCGCTTGTATGAACGAAAGGAAAAGTTAGCAGAGAGATGAAAACTACTTATAAAAATAGTCAAATGAGGCCATGGTCCCAGCACTTGGGAGGCAGAGGTAGGAGGCTCACCATGAGTTCAAGGCTACCCTGAGAATAAGTATAAATTCCAGGTCAGCCTGGACTACAGTGAAACTCTCCCTCGAAAAGACCCCCACACACACACACACAGAGAGAGAGAGAGAGGAATGTATATGAGAGAACAAAGCAGCTAAGAACTGTGGGACAATAGCAAACGATCTAAATATTCATGCAATGGGAGTACCAGAAAAAGATAATGGTTGAAAATTCCCCAAATTCAGGGCTAGAGATGGCTTAGTGGTTAAGTGCTTGCCTATGAAGCCTAAGGACCCTGGTTCAAGGCTAGATTCCCTACTACCCTTGTAAGCCAGATGCACAAGGTGGTGCATGCATCTGGAGTTCATCTGCAGTGGTTGGAGGCCCTGGTGTGCCCATTCTCTCTCTCTCTCTCTCTGCCTCTCTCTTTGTTGCTCTCAAATAAATAAATAAAAATAAATAAATAAAAATAAACACGAAGCATATATGAACAGACATATAGTCAAACTGCCAAAGAGCAAAATCAAAAGCAGATGTAAAGGCAACCATAGGGAAAAAATATTATATTCAAAGAACAAAGACAATATCAGCTGTGGATTCTTGCTACAATATTGGCAAGCCAAAAGCCAGTGGATCAACATTTTTAATACTGAAAAAGAAAAAGTTGTCATCCTGGAATTACATTCCCACTGAAAATATCATTCAAATATGATGGTTAAATAAAAGACTTCTTAAAGATGCAGGATAAGACCTGCAGACCTGTGCAGCAGGAGAGGTCAAAGGACATCCTGTCGTTAGAAAGCATATAACAGGAACTGGAGAGATGGCTCAGTGGTTAAAAGGACCTGCTTGCAAAGCCTGCTGTCTATGTTTGACTCCCCAGTACCCACATAAAGCCAGATGCATAAAGTGGCACATGTGTCCGGAGTTCGTTTGCAGTGAAAAGGATAAAAGATCAGACGGGAAAATCAGAAAAGAGCAAAAGAGGCCCTGACGCACGAATTCTCTCTCTTTTCCCCTCTCAAATATAAATAGTTAAAAAAGAAAAGCATATAATAGTAGATAGGAATCTGGATTCACAGAAAGAAAGGCTGCTATGAAATTGTAAAATAAAACAACAAAAGGACGGTAAATAGAAAAGACCATTGCTACCATTTAAGTGTGCCCCACCCCCAAATTCACATTGGAATTACGCTTCCTCAGTGCGGCTGAAGGCATGGGAAGGTGTTTGGATCATGGACATGGTACCCTTATGAGTGGACCTGTTCATTTCTTGGAGGAATTATTATAGGATTTAAAAAAAAATTTGTTGGACTGGAGAAATGCCTTAGCAGTTAAGGCATTTGCCTGTGAAGCCAAAGGATCCCGGTTCGATTCTCTAGGACCCACGTAAGCCAAATGTACAAGGGGCACATGCATCTGGAGTTTGTTTGCAGTGGCTAGAGGCCCTGGTATGCCCATTCTTTGTCTGTCTGCCTCTCTCTCTCTCTCTCTCTCTGCTTGCAAATAAATAAATAAAAATTTAAATTTTTTTGTTTACTTATTATTATTTATTTATTTGACAGAGAGGAGAGAGAGACAGTGAGTGAGAGCGAGAGAGAAAGAATGAATGGGCACGTCAAACCTCCAGCCACTGCAAATGAACTCCAGATACTTGCACCACCATGTGCAGCTGGCTTATGTGGGTACTGGGGAATTGAACCTGGGTCCTTAGGCTTTATAGGCATCTCTCCAGCCATATCATAGGATTTTGCCCTTATTTTACTCTCTTTTTTTGGTTTTTCGAGGTAAGGTCTCACTTTAGCCCAGGCTGACCTGGAATTCACTATGTAGTCTCAGGGTGGTCTCGAACTCATAGTGACCCTCCCACCTCTGCCTCCCAAGTGCTGGGATTAAAGGCTGTGCCACCACACCTGGTGGATTTTGCCCTCTTTTCAGCCTTTCTTCTGCTCTGTGTCAGGAGTTGAAGCAGCATGCAGCTCTCACCCAATGTGACCATCAATCTGGGACTTTCCCAGCCTCCCAATCTGAACGAAAACAAACTTCTTTCCCTCAGAAGTCATCCTGCCTCGGATATTTTGTTATAGTACTGCAAAACGAACTAAAATAGCTACGTTTTCATTTTGAATCGCTTTGAAAGGTAAGCAGAGCTGCAGATATAGCCCAGTGGTAGAGCACTTGCTTTAGCAGGCATGAGGCACTGAGCTCAACCCCCAGACCTGCCAAGAAACAATCCCCCAAAAGTAACTGATTAGCCAAAGCAAATGTAACGACAGTATGCTGTCGCGTTTATATCTGTGGAAGGAAATATAGAAGAAAATAGCACAGAGAACAGCAACGAGTGAATGCAAATTAACTACTGAATGTTACTTATTTATTCATTATTTTGCAGCACTGGGGATTACACCTAGGGCCTTGTGCATGCCAGACAAATGGTCTAATACCAGAGCTATATCTTTACCCATTTCTTTTCTTTCTTTCTTTCTTTCTTTCTTTCTTTCTTTCTTTCTTTCTTTCTTTTTCTTTTTTTTTTTTTTTTTTTAGGTAGGAACATGATCTCAGGCTGGCCTGACAGTGATCCTCCTACCTCTGCCTCCCGAATGCTGGGATTAAAGATGTGAGCCACCATGCCTGGCTTCTTACCCATTTCTTTACTTTTAATTTTGATAGGATCTCACTAAGTTACCTAGGCCAGCTTTTTATTCACTCTGTAGCCCTTGAACTTTTTTTATTTGCAAGGAGAGAGAGAGAGAGAGAGAGAGAGAGAGAAAGAAAGAATGAACATGCCAGGGTCTCTAGCCACTGCAAAGAACTCCAGATTCATGTGCCACTTTGTGCATCTGGCTTATGTGGGTACTGAAGAATAGAACCCTGGGTCGTTAGGCTTTGCAGGCAAGTGCCTTAACCTCTGAGCCATCTCTCCAGCTCGCTTTAAACTTTTGATCCTTCTGCTTCAGCCTCCCAAGTAGCTGTACTAGTAGGCCAAGCTTAAAAAAAAAAATTCTAAAGCCGGGCATGGTGGCACATGTCTTTAATCCCAGCACTTGGGAGGCAGAGGTAGGAGGATTGACATGAGTTCGAGGCTACCCTGAGACTACATAGTGAATTCCAGGTCAGCCTGAACGCTGGGATTAAAGGCACTTGCTTGCAAAGCCTTCTGGCTCTGGTTAGATTTCTCAGTATCTATGTAAAGTCAGATAACACATGCATCTGGTGTTTGCAGTGGCATTATTATGACTAATAATGTTAAGCAACTTGGTGCCCCTGACATCATTAGTACTAAATACAACAGCAAATGAACAATCCCTTCAAGTGCTCATTAAAGGTTGGAGACTGTGGGGGAGGGTGATTTGTCAAGACAGATAGCCTCAAGGGCTGGAGAGATGGCTTAGCAGTTAAGGCGCATGCCTATGAAGCCTAAGGACCCAGGTTTGATTCTCCAGGTCCCACGTAAGCCAGACGCACATGGTGGCGCATGTGTCTGGAGTTCGTCTGCAGTGGCTAGAGGCCCTGGCATGCCCATTCTCACTCTCTGTATATCTTTCTCTCTTTCTCTGTCTCTAATAAATAAATAAATAAAAATAAATATTTTTTAAAAAGACAGCCTCAAGACTCTGCATAAAATCACCTTCAACAAGGTTCTGAAACTTGAAATCAATAATACAGCTTCCTCAAATGTTTGGAAACAACACATTTCATCTATATATATATTATTTCTTTATGAGAGAGAGAGAGAGAATGAATGGGCACACCAGGCCTCTTGCCACTGCAAAAGAACTCCAAGATGCATGTGCCATTTTGTGCATCTGGTTTTACGTTGGTACTGGGGAATTGAACCTGGGTCAGCTGACTTTGCAAGCAAGTGCCTTTAACCACTAAGCAATCTCCCCCACCCACATTTCTGATTCTACAATACTCCAAGAAGAAATTACAAAGGGCATTAACATCATATACACACATAACATAAAAAAAAATGAAATTGACAAAATTCTCATTAGACTAATCAAGAAAAGGCATAAGAACATAAACTGTCAGTATTAGGAATGAAAACGGGATACCATCACAGTTTCTGTAGTTAGGAAAAGCGCAACGTGACTGTTATGAACTTATCCTAATATATTTATTATTTTAGGTTTCGTGTGCTATTGGAGGGCCCTCAGAAGTCGTCAGGCCATTTCTTCTCCAATTGTGACTTATATAAAAGTGAGTTTGAGGCCAGACAAGTGGAGATGTGTGGACCACACCATGTTCAAACTGCTGTTGGAAAGAAGCCTCTGCTCCCAAGTGGGGTGAGGTTGGCCTGGACACACTGGGCTAGCTGACTGGGTTCAAATTCCCCTGAGTTTATCTTAGGTCTGAGTCTATTTCTCAACAGCGAGTACACAAGAAGTGACAGCTATGGTGGTGGACTTAATTCTGCGGATTGCCCAATGGCAGTGTCGTAAAAATTCCCCAGCAGCACCCCCTCCTCTATGCCTTCTCTTACCCTCTAACCCCTTTCCCTCCAGGGCAGGTGAATAGTAACAAGCAAGGGCTTTGGCATTGAACCAACCAGGATTCAAGTTCCAGCTCTTCCTCAACTAGTATCACCTGTCTGATCCTCAGTTTCCTTATCTCTAGGTTTATTTATTTATTTATTTATTTGAGAGAAAGAGGCAGAGGGAGAGAATATGGGCATGCCGGGGTCTCCAGCCACTGCAAATGAACTCCAGACACATGAGCCACCTTGTGCATCTGGCTTATGTGGATCCTGGGGAATCGAACTGAGGTCCTTTAGCTCTGCAGGCAAGTGACTTAACAGTTAAGCCATCTTTCCAGCCTCTAGATTTTTCTTAATTTTTATTTTACTTGAGGTGGGGGAGTATGGGCAGCATGCTGGGGCCTCTTGCTGCTGCAAGTGAACTCCAGATGCATTTGTGTGTCTGGTCTTATGTGGGTACTAGGGAATCAAACCCAGAGCAGCAGGCTTTGCAAGCAAGAGCCCTTAATTGCTAAACCATCTCCCCAACTCCCTCATCTCTGTCTTTAGGTTGTTGTGAACTCATGCCTTCAAGGTTGTGATGGCCTAATAACAAGACACAATCCTTAGTGTTAGACGCAAGGCTGAATCTAAATTCCTGCCAGTTGCCTGGAGGGATGGCTTAGCAGTTGAGGTGCTTGTCTTCAAAGCCTAATGACCCGAGTTTAATTCCCCAGTACCCATGTGAAACCAGATACACAAAGTAGTACATGCAGCTGGAGTTTGTTTGCACAGCCTAGAGGCCCTGGCATGCTCATTCTCTCTCCCTCTCTCTCTTTCACTCTCAATCTTTTTTTTTCTCTCCCTCTCTCTCTGCTGGGTGTGGTGGCGCATGCCTTTAATCCCAGCACTCTCAGGAGGCCAAGGTAGGAAGATTGTTGAGAGTTTGAGGCCAGCCTGAGACTACATTGTGAATTCCAGGTCACCCTGGGCTAGAGTGAGACCCTACCTCAAAAAAAAAAAAATAATAAGAATTCCTGGGCTGGAGAGATGGCTTAGCAGTTAAGGCACCTGCCTCCTAAGCCTAAGAACGCTGGTTCCAATCTCCAGTGGTTCCAATCTCCAGGTCCCACGTTTAGCCAGATGCAAAGTGATGCAAGGGCGCAAGGCTGCACTTGATCACAAGGGGGCACATGCATCTGGATTTCGTTTGCAGCAGCTAAGAGTTGGCCCGCCCATCTCTATCTGTCTTCCTCTCCCTCTCTCTCTCTCTCTCTCAAAAAAAAAAAAAATCCTGTCAGTCTCTGGTTTCTTTCCCAAAAGACCTTTCTCAGGAAACTTCAATGCAGACTACATTTCTTCTTCTGTATTGACCTTGAATTTTAGATGTTCCGGGAGGGCTGAGCCTGGGTCTTTTTTAATCCCCAGTTCCTACATAGGTCTTAGCAAAGAGTATGGACATGATATATGTGTTGAATGTGTGACAGAATAGTTGTAGGTATTATGAGACTTAAGAGTGGATCACACATTGTATTTTCCAAGTTGCTTGAATGCACTGCATTGCTGGGGAAGTAGACAATGAGATGAATTAGACCCATTCTTCACTCTTAAAAAAATTCAACAAAGGGGCTGGAGAGATGGCTTAGCAGGTAAGGCATTTTCTTGCAAAGCCAAAAGACACAGGTTCGATTCCCCAGGACCTGCATAAGCCAGATGCAAAGGTGGCGCATGCATTTGGAGTTCATTTGCAGTAGTTGGCGCCCTTTCTCTCTTTCTTTCTTTCTTTCTTTCTTTCTTTCTTTCTTCCTTTCTTTCTTTCTTTCTTTCTTTTGTCCCTTCCTTCCTTCCTTCCTTCCTTCCTTCCTTCCTTCCTTTCTTTCCTTCCTTTCTCTTTCTCTCTCTCTCCCTCTCTCTCTGCATCTCTCCCAAATAAATAAATAAATAAATATAAAATATTTTAAAATTCTAGCCGGGTGTGGTGGCGCACGCCTTTAATCCCAGCACTCGGGAGGCAGAGGTAGGAGGATTGCCGTGAGTTCAAGGCCACCCTGAGACAACATAGTTAATTCCAGGTCAGCCTGGGCCAGAGTGAGACCCTACCTCGGAAAAAAAAAATTAAAAATTCAACAAAGGTTTACTAGTGTCCTCCCTCTGCCATATCTTGGCCACTGGGATAATGACATTGCCTTATCCCTGCCTGTGGTCAGGAGGAAGGAGAAGAACGTGAACAAACTGCCACACAAACATCTGCCCCTCTATAATGTGTGCTTCTCTGAGGTGCAAACGTCCAGAAGGGAGAGACCCTGAAATCTGTACCACCAAATTCCAAGGCCAGATCCTAGTATTAAAGTGGAATTTTAAAAAGAATGATAAAATTGTAAATGAGTCCTTCTCCTTCTTCTTCTTTCTTCTACTTCTTCTTCTTCTTCTTCAAACTGTTTTAAATTATTTATTTGCAAGCAGAGAGAGATAAAGAAAGAGAAAGAGAGACAGAAAGAATGGGTGTGCTGGGGCTTCCAGCCGCTGCAAATGAACTCCAGACACTTGTGCCATTTTGTGCATCTGGCTTTACATGGATACCGGAGAATCGAACCAAGTTACTTTGGCTTTGCAGGCCTTAACCAGTGACCCATCTCTCCAGCCCTAAGGGAGGCTTTTTTTTTTTTTTTTTTTTTGGTTAATATTCTATTTATTTATTGGAGAGAGATAGAGAGAGAGGCAGCTAGAGAGAATGGGCATGCCAGGGTCTCCAGCCACTGCAAAGGAATTCCAGACACATGCTCCACCTTGTACATCTGGCTTATGTGGGGACTGGGGACTAGAACTTGGAGCCATTAGGCTTGGAAGACAAGCACTTTAACCACTGAGCCATCTCT
The DNA here is from genome assembly GCA_036365145.1 of Orientallactaga sibirica. Taxonomy (NCBI): domain Eukaryota; kingdom Metazoa; phylum Chordata; class Mammalia; order Rodentia; family Dipodidae; genus Orientallactaga; species Orientallactaga sibirica. Next base: position 3,173,209 of record JAEOAD010000055.1, read on the forward strand.
CCAGCCCTAAAGGAGGCTTCTTGAAGGAAGCTCCATGGTAGGAAAGATAGGAGGGTGTGGAAAAGAAGAAATGGGGTAGGGGTCTTTAGTTCAAGAGATCCAGAGGTAGAAAAGCACATTTGGGAGCACAATGAGTGACGCAATGTGACCAGAAATCTGGGTCCACATCAAGAAGCACGGTGGCAAATGAGTAAGGACAGGGAGTTGGAAAGAATAGCAGGGTAAGTTTACATGTGGTCATGAATGCCAAGTCAATGAACTTTGGCCTCATCCTAAGAGGTATGGGGGCACCATGGAGAGAATGCTCTGTGTGTTCCCAAGATCTTTCGAGTAGTCTAGAATCCGAGGACCAATGGTCAAGCTAGTATTGTTGTCCATCCAAGGCCACATGTCTGGGCTGCAGAGCCACGCTGTTTACTGGCTACTAAAGGAGGAGATATTGGGGTTTATGTAAATGAGTGTTCCCAAGAATGCATACAGGAGCTGGAGAGATGGCTTAGCGGTTAAGGTGTTTGCTGGCAAAGCCAAAGGACCCAGGTTCAGATTCCCCAGTACCTACGTAAAGCCAGATAAACATGGTGATGCATGTGTTTGGAGTTTTTTTGCAGTGGCATGAGCTCCTGGCATGCCCATTTTCTCTCTGCCTCTCTCTCTCTCTCTCTCTCTCTCTCAAATAAATAAATAAATTTAAAAAAAAAAGAAAGCCGGGCGTGGTGGCACACACCTTTAATCCCAGCACTCGGGAGGCAGAGGTAGGAGGAACATCATGAGTTCGAGGCCACCCTGAGACTACATAGTTAATTCCAGGTCAGCCTGGACTAGAGTGAGCCCCTACCTCGAAAAACCAAAAAAAAAAAAACAAAGAATGTAGGGAAAATGGCTTAGCAGTTAAGGCACTTGTCTGCAAAGCCAAAGGACATATGTTTGATTCCCCAGGACCCATGTAAACCAGATGTACAAGGAGGCACATGCGTCTGGAGTTTGTTTGCAGGGGCTAGAGGCCCTGGTGTGCCCATTCTCTCTCTCTCTCTCTCTTTTTCTCTCTGCTTGAAAATAAATAAATAAGATTAAAAAATTTTTCCCACCCTACTCCGTTGTATGACTGGCCACATCCAAGAAGCCAGAAGAGGCTGAGTGACCTGCAGTTAAAACCTGGTCCTGGGTTTCTTTTCCTTCAACCCAGGCCTGCAGCTGCAGCTTCAATATTCTTCTGCAGGCCTTCAAGCCCTGGTTTCCTCATCCAAAATGCTTGCTTTCCCATCCTTCCTTTTGGTTCCTGTGGGAGGCCACAGAATAGGAAACTGACACATGGATACCATTCCTTCTCAGGGACTCCACACCAGCTCTTGACAGCCAATGACTATTGAGGGACACAGACCGTTCTTTTTTTTTTTTAATTCTTAATTTTTTTTATTGACACCTTCTGTATTTACATACAAAAAAACATGATATTTCCTTCCTCTCCCCTCCCCCCATTCCACTTTAGAACACAAATCTCCATCATATCCTCTCCCTCTCTCCATTAGTCTTCCTTTTAATTTGATGTCATCTTTTTCTTCTATTTTGAGGGTCTTGCGAAGGTATTGCTAGGCACTGCAAGGTCATGGATATCGAGGCCAATTTCTGTCTGGGCAGTTGCATTGTAAGAAGTCCTACCCTTCCTTTGGCTCTTCCATTCTATCCGCCTCCTCTTCTGCAATGGTCCCTGAGCCTTGGAGGGTGTGACAGAGGTGTTTCAGTGCTGGGCACTCCTCTATCCCTTCTTCTCAGCACTATGTTGCCTTTTGGTGATCCCAGGGACACAGACCATTCTTGACAGGAAGGAGTTTGTACCGTTGATCTTAACACTCTAATCATTGCTTATAGCCATTACAAAGCACGGGGTGGGGGGGGGGGGAAGGGGGGTCTGGAACCAGGTAGCCTCGGTTTACATCCTGGTTCTGTATCCCAAGCTGTGTGACTCTATTCAGCTCCCCCTCTCTATCACCTCCCCTCCCCGCCCGCCACCTTGGAATCAAACCCAGGTTTTCATGCGTGCTAGGTTAAGTGCTCTACCATGGAACCTTTCTTCTGATAACTTTATTTTGAGATAGCATCTTGTAAAGTTGCCCAGACTGGCCTCAAACTTGTGATTTTTCTGTCTCAGCCTCCTGAGGAGCTTGCTCTATTTACTTCATAGTGTTGTTATATGGTTTATGTGAACCCACTCCAGTAAACCACTGAGATTACTAACAGCCAGAGAGTAAATACTGGAGTTCAGGACCTGGTCAGCACCTGCTGCGCTGTCAGATCCTTTTTTTTAATGTATTTATTTAAAAATTTTTTTTGGCCGGGCGTGGTGGGGCATGCCTTTAATCCCAGCACTCGGGAGGCAGAGGTAGGAGGATTGCCCAAAGTGCGAGGCCACCCTGAGACTACATAGTTAATTCCAGGTCAGCCTGGACCAGAGTGAGACCCTACCTCGCAAAACAAAAAAAAAAATTTTTTTTTGTTTATTTATTTATTTATGGCAGAGGGTGGGGGGAGAGAGAGTGATAATGGGTGTGCCAGGACCTCTAGCCACTGCAAATGAACTCCAGACACATGCACCACCATGTGCATCTGGCTTACATGGGACCTGGAGAATCAAACCGGGGTCCTTAGGCTTCACAGGCATACACCTTAACTGCTAAGCCATCTCTCCAGCCCAAAGTTTTGGTTTTTTTTTTGGGGGGGAGGGGTTCAAGGTAGGGTCTCACTCTAGCTGAGGCTGACCTGGAATTCACTCTGTATACTCAGGGTAGCCTTGAACTCATGGCAATCCTCCTACCTCTTCCTCCCGTGCGCCACCACACCTGGCTTGTTTATTTTTTATTTATTTATTTGAGCGTGACAGAGAGAGAAAGAGGCATATAGAGAGAGAGAATGGGCGTGCCGGGGCCTCCAGCCACTGCAAACGAACTGCATGCGCCCCTTTGTGCATCTGGCTTACATGGGTCCTGGGGAATCGAGCCTCGAACCGGGGTCCTTAGGCTCTACAGGCAAGCACTTAACCACTCAGCCATCTCTCCAGGCACCTGTCAGATCCTTTTGTCAAACCCAAAATGCCAGTAGCCCACCTCCCATCTCCTAGTGCTTCTACAGCTAAAAAACACTCCCTAGAGACCAGAGATTTCTGCTGCATGGTCCCTGGCATGTCACTGGAACAAACATTTATTTCATGGTGTGGCACTGGGGATAGAAGCCAGGGCCTGAGCATTCTAAGCACAAGGTTTATCACATAGCTACCCCACCAGTCCATGAAAGCAGAGCAAACTGGTGCTTCTCTGTATTCTCACCACCAGCACAGCTCAAGTAGTTCTCAAAATGTACACTTGAAAGTAGTGGCAGCAGCCCCTGGGAACTTGTTAGAAACACAAATTATGGGCCCTCCCCCAAACTGCTGAACCAAAAATTCTGGTGTCAAGTGGAGACCTGGTGATTTTTTTTTTGTTGTTGTTGTTGTTGTTGTTGTTGTTGTTGTTTTCAAGGGAAGGGTCTCACTCTACCTCAGGCTGACCTGGAATTCACCGTAGTCTCAGGGTGGACTCGAACTGATGGTGATCCACCTACCCCCTGCCTCCCGAGTCCTGGGGTTAAAGACATGAACCCCCACACCCGGCAAGACATGGTGATTTTTTAAAAAAAATATTTTATTATTTATTTGAGAGAGAGAGAGAGGAAGGAAGAGGCAGGTAGAGAGAAAGAGAGAATGGGCATGCCAGGGCCTCCAGACACTGCAAACAAACTCCAGACACATGGCTCCTTTGTGCATCTGGCTTACACATAGGTCCAGGGGAATTGAACCAAGGTCCTTAGGCTTTGTAGGCAAATGCCTTACCTGCTAAGCCATTTCTTCAGCCCCAAGACCTGGTGATTTTAAAGGGTGATTTTGATACATGCTAAAGTTTGAGACCATGGAGTACAAGACACGTAAAGCCCAGTTTAATTGGTCCTCCTCCACAAAGTACTGATTGCCCAGAACCCCCCTCTCTCCTTTACTGGCATCTCAAACTTTCTCCTGTGTTCTGGTCACTGTGTCCAGAGGTGCTTCACTGGATTGCGAGTTCCTGAGAGCACAGTGAGTCTAGCGCCCATCTCTGTAAGCACCTGGCTGGCAAAGTGGGCTTTGCTTGAGAAAGACCTGCTGAGGTCATCACGGGGTGATTTCAGTTTCCTCTGACAGAAGGCACTCAGTTCCTCCCAGGGCCACTCTTGCATTGCATTTCCCTTCAAGAGTTGTGATCCTCTCCCAGGCTCTGAGGCCTGCATGTGTCATTTCTGCTTCCCTCTGGTTCCAACTGTGTTTTCTGGGTATTTCACCCTTCCCTTTTATGTCTGACCAAAGCCCTTTGGACAAGGTGACTCCTCCGCAGGCAGGGCCAATTGTCTTGTCCACTCCTTTCTTAGTGATAGCAACTGTGAAGAGAAGTTTCTTAATTCAGTTCTTACCACAGCCCCGGGTGGAGGCACTGTACTTACTCCTATAGGAATGAAACCTCAGGAAATTAAGACACAAGCGCAGTAAGCAACATGAACGCATGATCTTTTCAGTCTGGGCCCCCGCCAAGGTCTGGGTGTATATGGATGAGAAATGTCTTGATTAGATGTATTTATAATTCTCATAAAAATGATCCCAGCATCCTGTCCTGAGCTCCTAATTGGTTCCAATGGTTTCACTGGGTCCCAGCCCACTACAGCTGCACCTTGGCCTTGTATAGGAGCATGGGTTCGCCATCTGTCTTCAACATATCCTCGCCCCAGCACTTCTTGCCTGTATTGTGTGTGGTGTTTAAATAGCACTTCCCTCAGAGTCCTGGAGACCAGGAAGTGTAGGGTGGACATGTGTGAGGTTGATCGTATGGCTTCCTGGGACCATTCCTTGTCATCCATGTCACTTCTCAGACTTCTGAACAGGACTACACTTGAACAGGTTTCATTCATAAAGAGCTGGGCCTGCTAAGAATGGTGGAACATCCCAGTACTTGAGAGGCACAAGTTCCAGGCTGGCCTGAGCTACACAGTGAGATCCTGTCTCAAAACAAAACAGAAAAATCAGGTATAATGGCTCACACCTGCAATCCCACACTGAGTTAAGTGGATCAATGTGCGTTCAGAGCCAGCCTGGGCTCTTATGGTAAGTTGCGGGCCAGCCTGAGCTATAGCGTGAGACCCTGTCTCAAACAAAACAAAAACCCAACACCAACAATAGCAAAAGAACTGGACTCAACAGAAATGGACTATGTGTCTGTTTCCCCTCCAGAATCTAGGCTTCCATAGCTCCAGTATCCAGCATTTGGCTTAGGTGTGTGTGTGGGGGGGGGTGTCTCAGGAAAGGTGGCGCAGATTGAAGGACAGATGGAAAATGAATGTACTGTGCGTTCTCTGCACTGTAAAGCCCCCAGCCCCATCCCCATGGGGAAAAGGCCTTGAGAGGGTTGAGTAAGAAACTTGAAGGCAGAATGATGCAAGGAGCTTTCTGCACATATTGCAACAGAACATTCTAGAAAGGGGCCTGAGGTTGCTCTGATGGTTGGTTCCCAAGGGGCTCAGCCCCTTCGATTCTTCTGCAGTTAGCCAGACCTGCCACACCAGGTAGAATTACAGGCCACCTCTGAGCCCCCTAAGGCCTGGTCTTAGAGCTGGTGTAAGAGAGCTCTTGTTCTTGTTTGAAACCTAGAGTCTCCTTCACTCATCCCCTTCCTTCTGCCCTTCCATGTCACCAAGTCCCAGAGATTCCAGGCCTCAGTATCCCTCAAAACACCCTTCTAGGGCTGGAGAAATGGCTTAGCGGTTAAGGCGTTTTCCTGCGAAGCCAAAGGATCCTGGTTTGATTTCCCAGGACCCACGTAAGCAGTGGCTAGAGGCCCTGGTGTGCCCATTCTCGCTCTGTCTGCCTCTCTTCTATCTCTCTCTCCCTGCTTGCAAATAAATACAATTAAAAAAAAACAATTAAAACAATTAAACAATTAAAACAATTTTTTAAAAAAACACTCTTCTAGGGCTGGAGAGATGGCTTAGAGATTAAGGCGCTTGCATGCAAAACTTAAGGACCCAGGTTCGATTCCCCAGCACCCACATAAGCCAGATGCACAAGATGGCACATGTGTCTGGAGTTCGTTTGCAGTGGCTAGGCCTGGCGTGCCCATTCTCTATCTATCTGCCTCTTTCTCTCTCATAAATAAATAAATAATAAATAAATAAATAAATAAATAAATAAATAAATAAATAAATAAAATGTGACAAACAAACAAAAACCCACCTTTCTCTGCCCTGCCACCAAGCACTTCATTTTGTTCTAGAGATGTCATCATCACCTCTTCTCTCTCCTTCCTGCCTCCCTCCTTCTCTGCCCACCCAATAACTCCCAGACCCCTCTTGTGCACAGACCAGGCCCACAGTTGGACACTGGGGCACAGAGAAGATTCATCCCACCTCTGCCTGCAGCAGGCTCTCTAGGGAAAGACGGCTATGTGAGCATTAGCAATGAAGGGTGTTCTAAAAGACAGAAGCTAAGGGTCTGATGGGTCACAGGGAAGGACAGAGTTCTCCATGGACTGCATACGTCCCATTTTCCCTCAACCTCACATCCCATCTTTTTCTACCTGCACTCTCCCAGGTGCTGGCCATGGACTACATCAAGAGACTGCTTCACCCCCTGGTCAGTAAGGACCTCTGGCATCAGCTTGGCAGGAAGGAGGGAGGGACAGGAAACCCCACGGGTTGTCTATGTTCTTAACCAAGCAGTCCTCTCCACCCAGTTCCCACTCCCCAGGACCTCTCCTTGGCTATGCTGGCCACAGACCTTAAATGCCACTAGCATCAGAGAAAGTTTTCTTATGACCTGTGAATATATTTAGAAACAAGTCTTTGTATTAAACTTTCTTCAAATTGCCCAGTTGGAATAGGGTGTTCCCTGCAGGGAGCCTGGCTAATTTAAGGCAAAGGTAATTAGGAAGGGTGCCATAGGTGACAATTAAAGGTGTTCTTGCTTGGCAATGATCTTTCTAAAGTGAAAACTGACCACACCTCGCTCCTGCTTAAAAACTTTGATGGGGGCTGGAGAGATGGCTTAGCAATTCAGGCGTTTGCCTGCGAAGCCTAAGGACCTAAGTTCAATTCCAATACCTGTGTAAGGTGGATGTGCATGGTGGCGCATGTGTCTGTAGTTGGTTTGCAGAGGCTAGAGGCCTTGGCGTGCCCATTCTCTCTCTCTCCTAAATGAATAAATAAATAAATAAAATAAATTTTTGGAGGCAAGCTCAATAGACTGGCCTTTTTTTAATGAGAGAGAGTGAGAATGAACAAGAGAGAGGAAGAGAGAGAGAGAGGGAGGGAGAATTGGCACATCAGGGCCTTCAGTCACTGCAATTGAGCTCCAGATACATGCGCCTCCTTGTGCATCTGGCTTATGTGGGATCTGGAGAGTCAAACATGGGTCCTTAGGCTTCACAGGCAAGTGCCTTAACCACTAAGCCATCTCTCCAGCCCCAATAAAAAATACATTTTTTAAAAAAATTAAAGAAACAAAACTTCTATGGCTTCTTATTGCTCTGAGAATAAACCCCAGAGTCTGTAGCCTGGAAATGGAGATTCTAGCCTTTGGCATTTGGGGACGTCTCCCAGAAGAGGGACTGTAAGGGAGTTTGGAAATAGGAGGAAGCCCAGGGGGGTGCGGTCATGCCCCATAGCTGCTCCAGCTGGCAAATTTCGACCTGGAGAAGAGATGAATTGAGTTCTGAGCCAGAGGGCAATGCCAGGCTGTCCTTCCTTTACCCCAAATCCCCAAACCTCTGCCCTCTTCTCTCCAAGTGAGGTGAGCCACGCCCTAGTTGAAACCTCAACAGGCCCTAGCTTCGGTGGGTGTGAGACTGGCTTAAATCCTACCCCATCACTGACATCCAGCCAGTGCTTCATTTCCCTAACTTTTAACTCTCCCAGCTGCAATATGGAGCAATGGGACAGGGCTGTTGGTGAAGCTTAACGGAGGTGGTGGGTGGGAATTTTACACAGATACTGTGTTACGGATGCTTCCTCGTGCAGTCATGGGGCCCGGGAGGGCATTGGACTGCAGGCTAGGGAGGCCAGGGTGTGAATCCAGCTTTCCCACAAGCCGAGGACCCTTTGCTAAAAATGCTTGGGATCAGAAGCCTTTCCTATACCCAGTTAGAGAGAGTTTCAGCCTGTGCGTATTCACTGTGGCCCTGGGCAAGTCTCCACTTCTCATTTGCAGAGGGGCGAAAATCACTCTTCCAAGATGGTTGTGCAGAGGGTAAACTCATGGGAGCTAGGGCCTAGCACAGATCAGGGTGCTTGGAAAACATTTTCTCCCTGCACCTGTAGGACAGGCATCCTATTTACCACATGGATAGTCACTTCTCTGCTTCCCGTGTGACGGAGGAATAAAGCTCCCATCTGGCCTGCATGTGTCAGACTCTTAGAAAACACAAAGCCTGACACTGGTGACTACAGGGAGACCTAGGATGTGTCACCCTTGGTAAAGCTCACCCTGCTCAAGCCCTTCTTGGAGGTGTGCCTTGACCTGTCTCTGGTTTAGCTAAAGCACTTGTGGGCTGGGCTGAGCAACCATAGGAAGGAGAGATGACTTGGGTCTCAGAATACATCTTCCTGTTCATACTTGGGAAGAGCAAGGTGGGCCATTACGGGATCTTAAGGATGTTAGACTGTTGGGATGAGGGGAAGGAAACCAGATGTCAATGCCTGATGTTAAGCACCACCCAGGCCCGCTGCCTACAGATGAGAAGTCCCAGGACACAGACAGCTTCCAACACATGTCCTCTCTTGCAGCTCTGGCTCTGGGTCTGACTTTCCATCCAAATCCAAGATGGACCAATGTACTTAAGCAGCGACCACAAGCGTAGAAGCTGGAGGCCAGGGGAGAGGATTCTGGAAGTCAGGATAGTCCAGGGCTGCTGCTTCTGTGAGGTGGCCCAGAAGCAAGCGACTGTGTCTCTTAGCCTTTGGACTTCCTTTGCAGGCCTTCGGAATGTTCCCACACATGAAGGGTCCAACCTAGTGACCGGAGTTCATGGCCCTATTCCCAGAGTCCTCACTTGCACACCACCAACCTGGTCTTCCTTTTAAAAAAAAATTTAAAAAATATTTTAATGTATTTATTTGCAAGCAGAGAGAGAAGAGAGACAGACAAAGAGAATGGGCATGCCAGGGCCTCCATTCACTGCAAAAGAATTCCAGATGCAAGTGCCCCTTTGTGCATCTGGCTTTATGTGGGTGCTGGGGAACTGAACCCCGGTCAGCAGGCTTTGCAGCAAGCACTTTAATGGCTGAGCCATCTCTCCATCCCCCAGTCTGTCTTTCTAACCCAACCAATCTGATCCAGGTAGCGTCTGCAGCTCACACCATCTCCTTGATTCATCCCACACAGGTTGAAGCCCAAGCCTCTTGGCCAGACTATAAGAACCTTCAGATCTGGTCCCTGTTGTCAACCTCCCCAGCTTCATCTCCTTTCTCCCCAACACCACCACTACCATATTTCTTTCAGCCATACCAGGATGCTTAGTTCCCACCTCCAGACCTCTGGATGTACTCCCTTCTTCTCTGCCCAACAGAATCAGACTCAGCCTCTCAGGTCCAGAAGCAATGAGGCTTCCTCTTGACCTTTTAATTTGCCATCCCCTCCCCCTCCCTGGCTATGGTCACGTTAGTTGGTCAGTCCACTGTCAACTGAGCCTTTGGGCCAAAGGCAGGCCTATCCTGGGGCACAGATCAGTGAGGAACCTGCTCTTGGAGAGCTCCCAGTCCAATGGAGAGACTGTCAAGGATGGGCCAGGGGGTAAGAACTGAGCTCGCCATGGCCTCCTTATTTCTCTCCACCATGGCCTAACTATCCTGTGACCATTGACTTTGGGAAACCATCTCTTGGTTGAGTATTCACAAAGGCAGGGACCAGATCTGATTCCCTGTATGCTAACCGGTACCTGGCCCAGAGAAGGTGTGCACAAAATGTGCTGAAGTTGACAAACCTGAGGATCTGAATGTTTCAAATAGGTCTCGTCATTTATTATCATTAAGATAACGATATCTTACTTTTCGTTGCATAATGGTAACACCCTTTACACATATGATTATTCCTGATCCTCATGTTCTCAAATGAAATCAGCAAGATGGGAACTTTCACCCCCGCCCCAAGTCCCCTCTCCTTCCTTCCCTTCCATCCATTTTTCTGCGGTTTGTTTGTTTGTTCAAGGTAAAGGTCTCATTCTAGGCCAGGCTGACTTGGAATGCTGGAACTCACTCTGTAGTCTCATGTTGGTTTCAAACTCAGAGATTCTCCTACCTCAGCCTCCAAGTGCTGGGACTACAGGCTCCTTTCCTTTCTCTCTCTTCCTTCTTTTCTTTTCTTTTTCTTCCTTTCTTTCTCTCTTCTTTTCTTTCTTCCCTTATCTTTCCATCTTATTTTTTTTCTAAAAAAATTTTTTTTTGTTTTTTGAGGTAGGGTCTCATTCTAGCCCAGGCTGACTTGGAATTCACTCTGTAGTCTCAGGGTGGCCTCAGACTCATGGTGATCCTCCACCTCTGCCTCCCGAGTGCTGGAATTAAAGGCGTGGCCACCATGCTCGGTCTAAAAATTTTTTTTTGAGGCAACAGACTGGCCTTTTTTTTCGTGTGAGAGAATGACAGACAGAGAGAAGTGGCATACCAGGGCCTCCAACCACTGCAATCGATCTCCAGACATGTGTGCCACCTTGTGCACATGTGCGACCTTATGCGCTTGCATCACTTTGTACATCTGGCTTACATGGGACCTAGAGAGTCAAACATGGGTCCTTAGGCTTTGCAGGCAAGCACCTTAACCACCAAGCCATCTCTCCAGCCCTAAAATATTTTATTTCAGAGAGAGAAAAAGAGATGGAGGCAGATAGAGAGAGAATGGGCTCACCAGGGCCTCTAGCCACTGCAAATAAACTCCAGATGCATGTGCCACCTTGAGCATCTGGCTTACATTGGTACTGAGGAATCAAACCTGGGTCCTTAGTCTTAGCAGGCAATGGCCTTAACTGCTAAGCCGTCTCTCTAGTCTCTCTAGTCCCTTTCTGTCTTATTTTCTTTTGGCCTTTTTTTTTTGGTTTTTCAAGGTAGGGTTTCACTCTGGTCCAGGCTGACCTGGAATTAACTATGCAGTCTCAGGGTGGCCTCAAACTCACAGCGATCCTCCTACCTCTGCCTCCAGAGTGCTGGGATTAAAGGCATGTGCCACCATGCCCGGCTCTTTTGGCCTTTTGAGACAGCATTTCATCTAGCTCAAGTTGGCTTTAAACTCCTTATGTAACCAGAGAAGACTTTGAACTCCTGATTCTCCTGCCTACCACCTCCCAAATGCTGAGATTATAAACCTGAGCCATCAGACCTGGCTTCTCATTTCTACTCTCAAATAAATAAATAAATAAAATATTTAAAAAAAAAAAAAAAAAAAGAAAAAACAGAAACTAAAGCCTAAGCCAAGGGCACTTGGCAAGTCAGTAGTAGAAGAGAAGCCAGACTCCAGACCTCTTGCTTCACACCCCTTAGATCACACTCGAGTGAGTGAGTGGACCATGAGTTTCAGACCAAGGGTTCCTCCACAGAAGAATGTTCTAGAGCAGGCACAAGCCACATAATAATCTGGGGTCTTTCAGGCTAGCAGGAGGGGTGTGTGTGTGTGTGTGTGTGTGTGTGTGTGTGTGTGTAATAAACCCAGGGCTTTGTGCATGCTAGGAAACCAGCAGAAGTCCTGCCTCCAAGAATCTGCAGAGACCTTCAGCAATCATGCAGCTGCACTCTTTTTTTACCCCAAAATACACCATACCCACTTCCAAGTCTCCTGTGTTGCACCCCCCCCCAATCTGGCATACCACTACCTTCCCTCAGTTTCCTAAAGATTCCAAGCTCTTTCCAGCTGTAGGTTCTCACCACACGCTGAGCCCCCTGCCTGGGATGTTGTGCTTTCTACTCTTGGCTGATTCAGTGGCATTTTCTCAATGAGATTAGCCTCAAATGAGATTTGGCCTCGAAGGAGTTAAACAAATGGAAGAGTTTTTAGGTCCCACCAAAAGCATTTAAAAATATTTTATTTATTTTATTTTGAGAGAGAGGCGTGCAGATAGAGAGAATGGATATGTCAGAGTCTCTAGCCACTACAAACAAACTCCAGACGCATGTGCCACCTTGTGCACCTGGCTTATGTGGGTCCTGGAGAATCAAACTTGGGTTCTCTGGCTTTGCAAGCAAGTGCCTTAACTGCTAAGCCCTCCGGCCCTACCAAAAGTATTTTTCACAGGCTGCTCTGTGACTGACTTGTGTCACTCCCCTCTTTTCCTCTTCTTCCCTCTTCTCTTTTCTGTTCTTTCCTCTTCTCTCTCCTCATTGGCAGAGCCCAGGCCCTCTACACACTAAGCAAGAACTCTACCACTGGGCCACCCTTCCCAGCCTTCTATGCTCTTCTTTCTGGCGGACATTTCTTCTACTACTGCCTAGCTTGAAGCTCATTCTCTTTCACCCAGCTCCTGCTGACAGCCTGTTCTCCTGGCTCCTGTCCATGTCCCATGCTATGGCTAGAGGGCTCCTAAAATTCATCTGATCGCTGTTAAGAACCCACTCCCCACCACAATGTCTGAAGAGTGGTCAAGACTCAGCCTCATCTTCTATAGGACTCAGTGTCCTGGCCCAGGCCCAGCCCTAGACGTGCTGATTGTTCTTACTCTGGGCCTGTCCTTGTGTCTTGCCCTCACACCCTACATCTACAAAACTTCTACTCACCTTGTGGGCAATGAAATAATTCTCAACACTTTCATTTTTAAAAATATTTTATTTATTTATTTGAGAGAGAGAAAGAGGCAGATAGAGAGAAAGAGAGAATGGGCACACCAGGGCCTCTAGCCACTGCAAAGAACTCCAGATGCATGCGCCCCCTTGTGCATCTGGCTTACTGGGTCCTGGGGTATCAAACCAGGGTCCTTATGCTTCACAGGCAAATGCCTTATCTGCTAAGCCATTTTCCCAGCCCATTCCCAATAGTTTCTATGCAGCTGACACTAGCTAGGTGCTTTTCATACCTCACTTCCTTAGTTCTCAAAGCATCTCACACACATACCAAAAAAATGATTCCCATTTTACAGACATGGCAACTGAAAGTTCAAGAAAGGCAGGGCCAAAACTGGGTTCGAGGTAGGCTTCCAAACCTGAAGCAGGGTCCTTTTTCCTCCGTGGCTCTATTGGACCCTAGCTTCTTTCATGTCCTAGCATTGTTGCCATGTGTGGCTCTCTCTCTCTCCTGCCCTCAGCCTCACCAACGTGTCTCAAAGGACAGGATGGAATTTGCATGGCACTGTTTTATTTTCTTTCCCTTTTTCCCCTTCTTTTTCTTCTTCTGGTATTTTGGAAACAAAGTCTCATTGTATATCCTAAATTGGTTTGAGCCTCGCTAGGTAGCCCCAGGCTCATCTGGAGCTTGTAATACTCCTGCCTCAGCCTCCTGAGCCTGGGGATTACAGGTTGACGCCACCACCCTGGGTTCTGTGGTACTGCCTGACAAACAGAAAGGCAAGAGACATTTGGGGTGATCAAAAAAAAAAAAAAAATCATCAGGCCGGGCGTGGTGGAGCACTCCTTTAATCCCAGCACTCGGATGAGGACGCAGAGGTAGGAGGATCACCATGAGTTCAAGGCCACCCTGAGACTACATAGTGAATTCCAGGTCAGCCTGGACTGAAGCGAGACCCTACCTCCAAAACCAAAGACAAACAAAAAGAAAATCAGCCCTTGATCAAACTAATCCCAACACTACTGACCAGAGGCAAGACCTTTGCATCTGAAGCCAAAGGGAAGCGCTGCCAAAGAAGAGCACAGGCACCCGCACGCTCAGCCGTCCCGCACGTGCTCGGCTTCCCGGCCCACGTTCCAGCTGTCGGGCTGTACCAATATTCGCGGGGGAGTCCGAAGGGACGGGCGGGAGGAGCCGAAGGAGCAAACAGGCATAGCCCTGGAGAAGGGGATTAGAGTTCCTCTCATCGTTTTTTTCTCGCCCATCCAGTGCAGCGCAGGTCCCGGTACCGTCCTGGGCTCGCCAGGAGCCGAAGTCCCAGGCGCTGTACCACCCCCACCCCCGCTGGGAGAACGTGGTCCGGCCGCGGGGTGGAGCCGCCCGCCCCGCCCCGCCCGCGCCGGGACACGCCCCCTTGTGAGGTTATAAAGCGCGCGCTCGGCGTCCGCAGCCCTGAGGCCGCCGCTCGTCCTCTCGCTCTCGCTCTCGCTCTCTCCCTCGCTCCCTTGCTCTGCCGCCCGCTCGCCGGCTCTCCCGCGGTCCTCGCGCCGCCCGCTCGCTCCCGGTCTCTGGCCGTAGCCGTCTCCCACCTCCCCCGGTTGGGTGCCGTCCCCCCCCCACCACCACCACCGACATCCCGGGCTCCGGTACCGGCTCAGCGACAAGCCCTGGCCCCGGCGGCCGGGGCATGGGCCAGGGCTACGGCGTGAGGCGGTGTTCCGCAGGGCCGTGAGCTGCTCCGGCTTCAGCATGAAGACCCTCATCGCCGCCTACTCCGGGGTCCTGCGGGGTGAGCGCCGGGCCGAGGCCGCCCGGGGCGAGAACAAGAATGGAGGATCGACCACCCTGTCACGCGAAGGGTCCGGGAGATGGGGTGAGTGTGTCACACGTGGGGACTCTATCTGCGAGGGCAAGAAGACGGCGACGCTCAGGGAAAGAGATTCCTGGACCTGGAGGACTAGCCACTTCCATTTGGAGTCCTTCTTGTCTTTAAAGAAATTTTTTAATTTTTTTATTTTTGAAAAAGGTCTCCTTATGTAGCCCCAGAATGTCTTCCAACTGGCGATCCTCCTGCCTCAGCCTCTCTCGAGCGCCGAGATGGCAGGTGTGAGCTCTTCTTCCACGACTGGCTCGCTCTTCTCTTTGGAGAAGCCTGGCTCTCTGATGGAGGAAAAAATCATTTGTACCGGTTACTCAAGTCTGATCTTAGTCAAGTCCCAGGTTCACGCTCCATCCCGACACTCAACGGGGGTTTTTTTTTTTTTTTTTTTTTTTTGCAACATGTGTTACATCACTTCCTATCCCCCAGCTGATGTGGGTGACGCCACGCACTCCTGTCAGTTAGTAGTGATCACTGAACTCTTGCAGCCCCCACCCACCCCACCCCCAAGTGCTCTTCCTGGTCCCCTCTCCTCTCTCTTTACACTAAGCTTTGGCTGGGAGAGACTGAATGGGGGGGCGGGGAGCAGCATGGCAAAGGATTTTGTAATCTCCTGAAACAGCCACTGTACCCGGGAACTGTGCCTGTCTGGGACAGGTGTGCCCGAACTGCCCTCTGTTCCACAACTCATCTGCCAGCTGGGGCTATGGAACCCACGCAAGTTGTAACTTTTGGTGTGGGGGAGAGTGGGAGACCCTTTGGAAGGTGGCTTTCAAGTCAGTCAGCAGCAGAGTTGAAATAAAAAACCACAGCTTTAACCACACAGGGAAAAGCATCCCACAGTATCTGTAGGTGGAGAACAGGAGGCAGGAGGAAGCCGGCTTCTCAAGGTTTCCTTAACAGATAGATGCCTTGGCGGAGGAATTAAATACTAAATACAAACCCGGGAGACTCTAGGGAAGTCATTGTAGCTCCTCCGGAGTCTGTTTCGCGTGGAGCCTCTCTTTCTTTCATTCTGCTTGCTGAACCTCTCTGGCCTGGCTAGCATCCCCTTGCTTGCCCACCTTCGTTGTAAAAATAAAACATGCTAATTATGGAAATCTTAAAAGGTATAGGCAAACAGGAAGAAAATAAAATGGCTGGTAAATCAGCTATCTATCCAGTGATAGCTTCCTATTAGCGTTGTATTGTGTCTCCTTACCGTTTTCATTATGTGTGTTCTATGAAATGAAGAACATGCTATAGCTCAGAATCCTGTTTCTTCCTCTTAATGTCATGAGTACTTGCTTGTCAGAATCATTTTCTCATATGCTGCTGGCTGCAGGTAACCCATGCTGGAGCTATAGTACAGTTTATCCACCTGTCATTGGCACTCTTTCTTGTTGATTGTTGTTGTGGTCTTCTGTCCTTGTCCTGGTGCTGCTCATTGCCCTTGGAGAGTACTGAGCTGCTGTTACCATCCCCGGGATGCTCAGCCTGCACTGCTCCCCCATGCCAGCGCCAGCCCACAGCCTCTTACAGGCTCTTCTCTCACTTAAAAGTACGTTTTCTGGTCGCTTTGCCCTTTGATGCCCTTAGCAAGGAAAGGACGGGACTTGCCCATGTTCAGTGCTTGTAACATGTGTTTTGTCTCTGGGCAGTAGCATAGGGATACTGTCTGTGGTTGTCCGTTCTGGAGATCCCCTTCCTGGGCTCTGCTGTTCACAGGCTGTGAGCTGTGTCTTCCAGGAATAGGATATAAGATTAACACATTTTTTTTTAAATCTAGAGTTCTTTTTTTTAATCAGGGAGATCTGTCCTCCATCAGATGATTTTGATAAAGCCCTTTACTGTCGTATCAGAATAATTTCTTCGTGTTGTTATTAGTCTCTGAAAATATGATTTTTAAAAACTGGGTGCAGGCAATTGCATCATAGAATGTGGCAAGAACGAATATGAAATGCAGACTCGTCAGCTTAGCTCTCTGGGATCTACTTTGGTGAAAGACTAGGTGGAGTAGGGGAGGTTCCTGAAGCAAATTTTATGTTATCTTGACATCTCCTTGAGACTTGCTTGTACCTCTTTGGTCCTTGAAGACACTCCCAAGTGGCCTAGTTTGCCTCTGCGGATAAGTTCCCACTGTTGTGAGGTGGCGAACACCCTGACAGTGGCAGGATTCAAGGAGAGACCATGGATTCTGTGAAGGGAAGTCCTGTGATGGGTGAGAGATTGCAACAGATGCCTTGGTGTCTGGTGTCATTGCAGGAGTGTGGGTACTGGGTGTTTGCTGGGAGAGAGAGTGAGAGTCTGTGCTGGTTTTGTTTTTTCTTCTAATCTCTGAAAGTCTGTCCTAGACCAGGCATGGAGGCTGCTGCTGGCTGTGTATGCATCTCTGCCTTTGTCCCTAGACGGGGGGCTTTTCATTGTGGAACCACTGTATGCTTGTATATATTCCTAGAAATGTTTGGCTCAGGCCACAGCGTGAGGTGATGGCAATATAATCCTGAGCTGATAATATTCTATGTGACTCCAAAGCTTAGAACAGGTGGGGGGGGCAGGTTTTGATGGAATACAGGAATCTTAACACTGTTGATGAATGCACTGCCTGGGTGATAGGGACAGAGTTCTCCATCTCTTGGGTATGCAAGCAGGAATTGAGTAGAGAGTGAGGCTAAGTGGCCAGATTGCAAGGTTTTACTGGGGAACTGAGGGTTGGCAGTCAGCTGACACAGTCCTGAAACATAGAATGAAGCCCTCCCTCTCCTGGTCACCCTCCCTTGGCTCTGTGTCACTTTCTGCTTCACCTGTATCACTTTCCCAGTTGACAGAGACCACTTTGGGGTGGCTGTGCTTCTGAGGGCTCATTTGAGCTAGGAGAGGAGAACCAAGAGTGATATTTTACTAGCAGCCTAGTGACTCAGTGACAGATGTTGAAATTCTGCCCCACCCTCCTGCCCCTAAATCCACCAGCGAGTACTTGAGTAATAAAAACATAGTTATGGGCTGGAGAGGTGTTTTGGTTGGTAAAGTGTTTGCTGCACAAGCATGAGGATCGGAGTTCGGATCCCCAGCACTCACATAAAATGCGGGGTGTGGTATTGCGCACCTGTAATTGCAGAGCTGGGGAGGTGGAGATAGGATTCCAGAGCTTGCTGGCTAGCTGGTCTAGCTAGTAGTAGTTCAACGTGAGAGCCCATGTCAAAAAATAAAGTGAAGAGTGATTGAAGAAGGTGCCTAACATTAACTTCTAGCCTACACATACCTGTACATGCATCCACACATACACATGGACCCACATTTATATTAACATGCATGCACATATGTATGCACACCCTATATACATACACATGCCAAAAAATAGTTATCTGGGGCTGGAGAGATGGCTTAGTGGTTAAGGAGCTCGCCTGTGAAGCCTGAGAACTCATGTTCGAATCTCCAGGTCTCATGTGAGCCAGACACACAGTGATGCAAGCGTGCCATGTCTCATATACACACAAGGGGCACACACATCTGGAGTTCATTTGCAGCAACTGAAGTGCCCATTTGCTTGCTCTCTCTCTCTCCCTCTCTCTCTCTCCCTCTCCCCTCTTTCTCTTTTCCAAAAAAAAAAAAAAATAGCCAGGTATAATGGCACATGCCTTTAATCCCAGCAGTTGGGAGGCAGAGGTAGGAGGATTGCTGTGAGTTCACGGCCACCCTGAGACTACATAGTGAATTCCAGGTCAACTTGGGCCAGAGGGAGACCCTATCTCGAAAAACCAAAAAAAAAAAAAAAGTTCTGTTAGCTCTGGACCTGGTCCAACCTTCATGGTACAGATTGGAAAGTAAGAGGACCTAGTTCAGGGGAATGAAGGCAGGCTAAAACCAGAACCACCTCCTAGTCTGTGGCTAGCTAGCCTGCTTAAGCCAGAGAAATAGGCTGGGAAAGCTGAGAGTTACCTAGCCTATATGCTCTGCAATTTGCTGAATGAGTGAAGGTTCCTCCCAGTCTTCATGATGAAGCTGGCAGCTCCTTCTTCCCCAGCTTTCTGAGAAAACGCTCTAAAGCTTGCCTTGGTAGATGGGGCACCAGCAGCCCACAGAGCTTTGGCTGCCAAGTGAACTCTCAGCCCTTCGTCCTAATATTTCAAACCTTCCAAAGTCCTCCTTGGGGCCTATGAAGCCGCATGAGCAGCCACCCTCACCACCTTGTAACTTCCTGCCCACCAATTACCATGTATGCATATCTGTTCAGGCTCGTGGGAACAGGGGTCCTTGTCTGTCTGTCTGTCTCACACTTGTGTTCCTGAATCTAGTACTGTGCATGCAGATAGTAGGTGCTCCCTAGAAATTTGCTGAATGAATGAATCATCAATGGGACTTCCTATGTCCTCTTGGCAGGAAGCCCTGCTTTTAGCTTCAGTGTGATTCCTCAAACCTTCTCCAGGCCTCTCCTGCCTACTTGTGTGGTCATGAGGATCTAGCTGCTCCTACCCTAGAGACACACATAGCAGATCTGGTCAGAGCTGGTCCTAGGGGCTGAGCCCCAAGTGGGTGAACCCAGGCTTACCATTGGTTCCCATATGGCTTGTAGGATGTAGAAGGCAAGAGCCAGTCTCCCACCCCAGCCCTTAGGATGGGTGGCTGGAGTTCTCAAAGATCCTAATGCTTCTTCCCCCCATTTTGAAAATAGATTCAGAAATCTCAGGTTCAAGATGTGAGAGTTTAATGTAAGTGAAAAGTGCTTTGTAAACTAATTTGTGAGTGAATCTTTGTCATTTTTCCTGTGGGATGTACAACAGGCCCTGACCCTGTAGGCTGTACGTACTTGCCATTGGGATTTTAGAAATGGTGTCATGGTTTTGGCTGTAATTCCAGGTGTTGGGAACCTGGTATTCAGAGAGGCCCACTTCTTTGGCATCACTGCCCGGGATTCTTGCACACCGAGTATGAGAAGGCCCGTGTTTGTGGAGTAGGCTGCAGGCATTAGCATGGCTTCCCAGACAAGGGAGGTTGGGGTGTGGGCTCTGATTTCAGGGACTGAGCACCTCCTGTTTGCCAGCCAGGTCGCCTAACTTTGAGGAAGGGAAACCATGGGGATGTGCCCAGTAAGCTGAGCCACGACAGAGAAGGAAGAAGGGACAACGTGGAAGCCTAGATCAAGCACGAGGGAACTGAATCACCCCAGGGTTAGGAAAGGCTTCTGAGAAGAGGTGGATGCTCATTCTGTCTGTAAGGCTTCAGAGGCATGAGCAAGACAGGTACAAGGAATAGCAGAGAGGCAGGCAGTTTGGGTGGGAAAGGCATTCTGACTGCTGGCCTCCAAGGGACTGACCTAGGCTGTCAGCTGTTGTCGCCTGTATACTACAAGATAAAGACAAGGGAGACAGTCCAGACCTGTTGGGGTTCATCTGCACTGGCCTTGGGAAGGAAGACTTGAGAAGCCTCAAGTGAGGTGAGGAGCCTCTGGAATAGGTAGAGTTTCTGGGCCTCTGATACTCCTGGGAGTTCCAGGTATGGAGCTGCTGTTAGCCAATGGTAAGGCTCGGGGCTGGGTGTCAGGTATGTGTAGCCCCTACTCTGCCAGTGGAGTTCTGTGCAGCCTCAGCACGCCACTGTTTCTGGCTGGCTGTCAGCTCTTCCTGTGTAAAATGGATAGGGGTGTGATGAGGTTGTTTTCCTTGTCATGGCACAGGAGCAGGAAGCATGAGGGTCTCCCGTTAGAGCGTTAGTTCTGAGCCAAGGCAGGAACTTAGCTCTGCATCTGCTTCCCTTGTGGCCTTGGGTGAGACCCTCAGCTCCTCATCGATGCACTGTGGAGGGCTGGACGGGTCCATCCGTGGGCTTCCTCCCAGCCCAGCCGGAGAAGTGTGATGCCAATCTTGCCCCACTGCTCTGGGTCAGCCTCTTCCTCATTCTTGCCCTTAATGTCTCTTGTGAAAATGGGGCTAGCGTCCTGCTTGGGGCCCAGGTAAGCACCCTAAAGGAACCTATCTCCCCACGCTCGCCATGGATTGTCACAAGGGACCTATTTTGGGGACTCCTTAGTGACGCAGATGCGAGCTGATGGTGTTGCCATGGCAGTCCCTCCTACTCCAGTGTTCTTGACTGTGCTGGGTCAGAAGGTGGGGGTGGGGAAAGGGGTCCTCAAGTCCTGGTTGTGTCTTCTGGGAACTGGATATCCTAAGCAGCCTGCTTTGTTGGCCTCACTGTCCAGGACTCTACTTTACTTCATGAAAGGATGTGAAACCTCACACCTCTGGAGTAGCCTCAGAATGAACTGATGTTCCCTTCAGGATTGTTAATAAAAGGTCACTAGCAGAGTCTAGAAAAGTGCCACGATCCAAGTTGGCATGACCTCAGGCCTCAGCTGCTCTACCCGAGCCTCCTAATTTAATGTGAGGGGGGAAACAAACCTAGAGAGGAGAGGAAATGTACCAGCACGTCTGTGGAGACTTAGGAAGCCTGGCTCCTTGCAGTAGACTCTGAAGACTGGCATGCAGGTCCTGGTGGCCAGGCCAGGTACTTCCTCCAGCATACAGGCATGGGTGAGGGTTGGCCTCCTCTCTGGGCCAGATGTTCCCATGGGCCCTGTTAAGGGACAGTCCATTCCCAAAACAAACCCAAAGGAGATTATTAGTGTTTCTAGGAAAGAACTCACCAGTGTGTTTGGGTCAGGCAGATGGCTAGCTCACTGCCCTGTCTGAAGTTGGTGGAGGGAGTGGGGACATTTGGCTGCCCCTCTCCCTGACTTTCAGAATAGAGGCCAGCACTTCATGGCCGTCCAGTCCTTCCTGCTGCTCTCTCTACTCTCTCAGCTACACTCACAATCTCTGTGCTACAACCTGACTGAACTTTGATACCCAATCCTCAGACTTGTGCTACTTTGTAGGTGCTGTTTCCAGGACCTCATGACCTCCTCTTGTCAGTTGGGCTCCTCACCTGGGAAGCTGTTACTTCCTTGTCCGCCTCCCCACTCCCCAGAACTTTCCAGGCTGTGTTGTCAGCATCGACTGGATGCCTTCGTGTACAGTTCATAGCCCTGTCTCCCAGCCATATCTGGGATAGCCAGAACTCAGCCTCTAACAGGTGCCCGAGAAGCAGAGGTGTAGTAGCGTCCAGAAGTTCTCTCCCACTGCGGGGATGGTTTGTGAAGGTACATGGACATTGGTGTTAGGCGCCACCCTTTTCTCCTGACTCTGAAGCCTTCCCTGATACCCCTGACTTTAGCCCACGCCTTCCTTTCCTGCATCCCCAGGGTGTTCCCTCAGCATAATACAGGTCAGTCAGCTGTGAGGCAGGCTTATCTCTGTTCTTGTCCAGGCCCTTTTTATCAATCACAGTCCTTAAGCATTCAGTCATTCAGCAAATATTGGCCAGGCACCTGCTCTATGGATGACCCTATCCTGGACACAGGAACCCAGATGAGTGAGACATGGTTCCCACAAACAAACACACACCCTTCTCTCTCGTGGTGAAAACTCCTGAGTGTAGGAGTGAGCGCAGGCTTGTGGGAGCATGGCCAGTTCATCCTGGCTTGAGGACAGGAAGACTTCCAAGAGGAACAGTGCACAGGCTGGTTGGTAAGGGTCGGTCAGTGCTCAGTGCCTGAGCAAACTAGATGGAGAAGTAAAAGGGCTCCACCTGGCACACTGCAGGCTGGGCTAAGGTGGTAGATGACTTCTTAGAGGAAGGAGTCTGTGGTCTGGCATGCGAGGCAGTAATCAAGATCAGCTCTGGGGCTGGAGAGATAGTTTAGTGATTAAGGCACTTGCCTTCAAAGCCTAAGGACCTGGGTTTGATTCCCCAGTACCCATATAAGTCAGATGCACAAAGTGGTGCATGTATCTGGAGTTCATTTGCAGTGACTAGAGGCCCTGGTGAGCCCATTCTTTCTCTCTGTCTCTCTCTCTCTCTCTCACACACTCAAATAAATAAATAAAATGTTAACAGAAGAACAGCTCTGTGTGCATGGCTCCCTGAACCCAACCCTGGAGTATTAACAGGAGGCACGACCCTCCAGAGCTGCCATCTCCACCATGTCTGGCCCTGTCACCTTCACACATGTAGACTCTGGCTGATAGTGCCTGCCTGGGGTGGTCTTCTGGACAGCTCATCCCTGGCTTCCGAGAGGCTGTATCCTTTTGGTACTTGATGGGCTTTCTGGACCTCTCTAGTCAATATGTCAACTCCTGTCCCCATGTAGCTTGTCTCCAGCCCTTTGAAGTAGCTTAGGGATGGCTTCCTCACTCCCTAAACTCGGGCAAAACTTAGGTCCAAATGGCCCAGGTGTATCGTCCTTGGGGCCTGGGAATGTGGGCAGGATGCTACCCCACTCAGGGAAACCTAAAGCCCTTCACACCTCGGCCACCTCCCTAGCTCTTCTGTCCCTAACAGCCTGGCCATACGCTCTGGCCTCTTTCTTGGATTCCTTGGGGTTCCTCAGGGATCCTGGCTCATAACTAAGGAGCACATTGATCTAGAGGAGGGCAGGCTGTTTGCATAGCCCCACAGCAAGAAGCTTCAGAGCCGGGGTTTGAACTCTGTCGCCGCCTGCACCTCGCTCCAGGTTGTGCCAGTGTTGTCTGTCATGCCCATGAGACAGGAGGGGACACCGAGGCTCCCTTAATAATTAACTGCCACTCACACAGCTCTCTATCCTTTTTATGGAGCTTTTGCCTATCCATTACTTCACCTGATTCCCTTAACAGTCTGACAGGGTAGGTATTATCCCACTACACAGTTGAAGAAACTGAGGCTTACCTAGGAAATGACTCATCCAGACCATACTTCCTGAGTGTTAAGGGCCTGTTTTCCTGACTCTTGCTCTTTGAACTCTGGAGGTGCAACCCCTCCACAGATACCCAATAATGGAGGTGGCAGAGGAAGTGGTAGGGCCTGTTGAGTCATGACCTGCCCTCTGCTCTGTGTCCACATGCTTAAGCACCTCCATTCCACAGGCCAGGGACCCTCTGCCCTGGCTCCAGCTTGCCCCAGATTCTTTTCCTTCACAGCTCTTGTCCCTACCTGATACTCCCTCATGCATTTGTGAGATTCCTCACTGGAATCTCAAAGCTGCCTCATAGGTGTTGTCCATCTGCTGTGTCCATCGCTTCTTCCCCAGAGGGCAGCATCAGTGCTTGGCACCTTCTAAGTGCTCCTTGCTTTGGGACTTATCTGTCCTACCCCCGCTTCCTCCCAGAACTCCCCCTTCAGGAAACCACTTTGGCTGATCACTCTTCTCTGCTGTCAGCTTTTCTTTGGAGTAGGTCTGATGCCTTCCTTCTGGGCTCCATGTCTTTGGGCTTGATTTATTGGAACTCCCTCTGTGTTCCAACTGTTCCCCCAACCACAGTACAGTCTCATTCCTGCTTACCTTCTGGTCTTGCCAGAGGCCCTGGAGGGTTCTCAGGCCTCCTGTTGTCATCCTACCTCTGCCCACCCTGCATCTCATCTCGTTAGGCACAGCCTTGTCACCTGCCCCTTGTGACCATGCACCTTGTGAAAATCTCATTCGGTGAGGTGGAAGCAGCAATGCAGTCTCACCCACCACGTGTCATGTGTATCTGAAACACATTTTCTTACTCACTCTCCCTAATGGTCCTGTGAGTTATTCTTAGCTTCATCTGGGGAGAGCATGTCTTCAGCTAAGCAGAGAGGTTACGTGGCTTTGTCCCCAGGTCTCAGAGACAGGAGAGTAGAGCTGGCCTGGGGGTCTTCTTCAGATCTGGAAAGTTGGGGTTCAAACTGTGCCATCCTCATTGCACAGGCAGCTCTGGTGTGATCTCACAGCAGAAACTTGACTATGGGAGCACTTGGGTGGGGTTTGCACTCCTTACACAGCCAGTCTGGATAGAACTCTCCTCATGATGTAGAGCATGGTGTGGGACAGAGCCGGCTGCCCTCCTCAGCCAGGTGTTGTCCTGGAATCTGGGCGTGGACTGCCATGTTTAATGGAAACCAGCCCTCAGTGACATGCTATCGCACACATGATGAGGGGCTTGGGGCCAGATACCTTCCCTGAGTGCTGACTCCCTATACCCTGACCACAGCAAGTGGCTTAATCTCTTCTGGCTTCACCTTCCTCATTTCCTCCTCTGAGTCTCCTCTGCCCTCCTGCAGAGTGCTGTGGGATGGTGACAGGACACACACACACACACACACACACACACACACACAGAGTCTGGGGAAAGGAATGGCTTTCTGGGAGATAAGAAAGCTGCTCTAGGCCTCTCTGGCACCTTCCCTCCCTCTGCTCTGCCCACATGGAGGAGCTGTGGCCCATGTTTGGTGCCCAGGAGCAGCTACTTGAATTAGCTGTAGGAACCTTTCCACCTCAGAACTAGTCAGTTTGCACTCCGGCCTGTGTTGTCTTTTCCTGTGAACAAGGACTCTGCAGGCAGAAGGTTCTGGCCCTTCACAGGTGGGGGAACGTGTGCTTACAAAAGGCAGGAGGGACTCGGGGTCCAGCGATGGGCTGGCTGGGCTTTCCGCAGGGAGCCCAGTCCAACTTGGGCATCCAGCCTTCCTGGCTACTAGGCTTGTGGTTTTGTCAAGCAGCTTCTTTCTTGCCAGGCCCTGTGCAGGGATCTGTGCACACAGATGAAACTGGTCCAGCCCTGAGGCTCACGAGTCACCGGCAGAGGGGCTACAGTGGAACTTGTGTTGTAGGAGAGAGAGAGAGTGGGTGTCCCCAAGGAGACTAGGGTGGTAAGGAAGCAGATAGTGCTGAACTTGGTTGGATTCTGAGGCTCCCTGACACCCCACCCAGGAGTCAGAAACAGGCTGGGTGGGAAGGTGGTGCAGCATTGGTATTCCCAACCAGCTTTGGCAGCATCCCTGCCAGCCATAGTTGGGATAGATGAAGTGCTGATAGCTGGGTAGCAAAGGCTGGTCATGGCCTGGAAGTGCCCCACCAAACCCTCACTTCCTAGCTACCCCAGTAACTGCCCAGGGCTGCTGAAACTGGTGGTAAGCTCTAAGTCCCAAGTTCTGGCCAGCAACCCTTAAGCAGTGGACGCTGGGGACCCTGGAGTTCATCTTCCCTGCTCCATTTTGTAGAAAGGGAAACTGAAACTCAGAGGGGGAGCAGGTGGGCCAAGTTGGCATAGGAGTTGGTGGTAGAGCTGAGGATGACACCCCAAAACCTGCTTCCTCTTCATCTGCTTGCTTAAGAAGCCTACTCCAGCAGGGCACATTGGTGGGGGCCTATAATTCAAATACTAAGGAGACAAAGGCAGGAGAATTGCATGTTCAAGGTCAGCCTGGGCTGCATAATTAGACCCTGTCAAAAAAAAAAAAAAGCCAAACAAGCCAATAACAACAACAATAATAATAATAATAAATGGGCTTGCCTACAAAGCCTAACAACCCATGTAAAGCCAGAAGCACAAGGTGGGGCATGTGTCTGGAGTTCATTTGCAGTGGTTAGAGGCCCTGGTGTGCCCATTCATTCTCATATTCTCTCTCTCTCTCTCCTTGCAAATTTAAAAAAAAAAGAAAGAACCCCAAAGAAAGAAAACAGCAAAATGAAGCCTTCTCCTGACCTACCCTCTGAACAAAAGCAGGGAATTCAATTCCTGTCTCCTCCCAGCCTCCCCCAGCTTCATTGTAGGGAGAAAAGGAGAAAGTACTTGGGGAGACTTGTGTCATGCCAGCAGGTGCAAGCCTGAAGTTGGGCCTGAATTGAGTTCAGCTCTTCCACATTCTGGCTGAGTGACCTTGACCATGTATCACCATCAAAATGGGGCTGGTGATGCCAATCTCGGGAACCTGAGTGCCTGTGCAAGTGTTTTACAGGGCCAAAGCTTCAGGGTCCTCTCAGGTGGCATAGATAGTGCTCTGTACTGGGTGGAAGAAGTCAGCTGGGGCATGGACAGTCAGAGCAGAGGCTTCTTCTTCTCTCAGTAAACTTTCTGAGTGCATCTCTGCAATCCTAGCCAAGCCCGTGGGGACCCACTTGTGGGTCATACCTGGCCTGGCCTCAGGGATCTTCTTGTCTCGTGTGAGAATCAACTGAACTGGGCATTGAGCACAAGGGAAGGGCTGGGAAAGCCCAGAGGGAGGACTTTCTTCTCTCCCAGGTTCCATCCTGTGCTGGCTGGCATCTCCTGACTTGATTTGCAAACAGAAAAGCTCCCAGAGCTAGCAAGATGGCCTCCAGTAGTTCTAGGTCTGCCTTCTCCAGGTCCTGAAGGACAAGTTTGATCTCATTATCAGGCATCAAGTCAAGGAGGGGCTTTAAGCCTAGGAGTGGTGGCTCACTGTCTCCCAGGCTTCTTGGGGCCTGGGCTTAGGGGGACAAGCCAGCTGGGCAGAGATTGTGGGATGGGAGTGGGTCTAGGCCTGAGGAATGCTGAGCTTCTTGCTCTCCAGGCATCCTGGGCCGCCTCCCACAGACATGTGGCTGGTCTTCCCCAGACCGCA
The DNA here is from genome assembly GCA_036365145.1 of Orientallactaga sibirica. NCBI lineage: Eukaryota > Metazoa > Chordata > Mammalia > Rodentia > Dipodidae > Orientallactaga > Orientallactaga sibirica. The sequence goes on from JAEOAD010000055.1 coordinate 3,200,271, forward strand.
TTCCCACATGGTTGACAGGGCGAGCAGTGGGCGGTAGTTGAGGCCTGATGAGACGGGCCACTAGGAAAAGCCACCTGGGCTCTGGCCTGCCTGGCTGTGGACTTGGGAAGTGTCCCCTAGACCCTTGGTTTTGTCTGTATGAGGGGGTGAGGCTTGAACAAGATGACCTATAGGTCTAGCTCTCTGACTCTGTTTAGTTGTAAACAATAAGCTTAGGGGGATTTCGATTAAGTGGTGGAAGAATTTTTAGGTTTTCTCAGTCTTGGGTGGGGCATATCACCAGTGAGGAATTTGTGCCCACCTCCACCAAGCCAAGAGCTGCACCAGCCAGGGTCCCTGAGCTGATTGAACTACAAGGCTGGCCAGCTTTGCATCTGGGGTTCAGCCTCACTTCCCCCGGTGCCAGATAAGGCACCTCCCTGTGCTCTTCTCCTTAAGTGCTCCTGCCACCCTGGCCTAGGCTCCTGCCTGCAGCTGTGGGCCACATATCTTGGAGATGTCCTTCAGTGTCCTGGTCTGACTTGTCTGGGCTCTCTGACTAGAAGAAGGTAGTACCCCGCTCTCTCTTACCCCAGTTTTGCTCTACCTGAAAGTGAGGCACTTATAGTCATGTTTCCAAATTTAATCACCTGGGCCTCTTGTCAAGTGCAGAACTGGCTGTAGATCGCAGCATTTCTCTCCAGCTCACAGATGATGGGGATGGGGGAGGTGGTTCTCAGACTGTCTTTGAATAGGAAAGTGCTAGAGCGTCTTTTGTCTTCTCTTCAAGAGAGCACTTAGCCTGCGCCACATGAGGTAGATTCACCTACTCTTAACGCACCCCTCAAGACTGGTTGCTAGCAGGTGATATAGCCAGCAAGCCTTGGGTCATGAGGTCAAGCTTGGGTTTCAAACTCATTCTTATCTCATATGCTGAACAAGACCTGTCCCCACATGTAGGCTAGGGTGAGAGGTCCTGAGACCCTCCAGTATATATGACTGTGTCTAAGGCTTTGTCTAGGCCCACTGATGGACTGTTGCACCCGGCTCTTGGCATAGTCCATCCTTGAAGTCGCTGTGTCTCCTGGGCTCAAGCCCTTTGCACACAACAGCTGCTATGGGGGAAAGAAGGAGCCTTGCATGGGAGCAGGAATCCTGGGGTCTTACTATCTAGGTAACCCAGCTCCATCTCCCTAAAGCTGTACTGCATGGCCCGGAGCCTCAGGCACTAGGATGGGTTGTGAGACAGTATGGTGGTGGGAAGGACCTAAGATGGCAGAAGGCTTATGGAAAGGGTGAGGAACAACTTTAAGCCAACCCTCTGGGGTGGCTATGGGCTCCAATCCCATTATTTGTTTCTGTGAGTCCGCACGTGGCTTCTCTACTCCATTATGCCTGGGGAGCATTAGATGCTGCTGAGCAGCCGGAATGTGCTATGTGCCATTGCTGCAGATCACACCGGGCCTAGAACCAAAGGTCTGCCTCTGCACTGCCAAGTCCCCTCCCTCTGAGCCATCAGGCCAGATAAAGGGGCCAGTGGTAGTGTCCACTGGAGGGTCTGGTCATTTTCTACTTAGACCTAAAACTCCAAGCAATTGTGTGCGTTCAACTAAGAAAGGGTGCACTCCTTTCTGAACTCCATTGAAGCCCTGCTGCTACAGATTTTGACAGAAAGCAAAGGCTCGAGTGTGACCCCTAAACTCCTCTGTCCACTCCCAGCCTGTGAGCTAGGGTGAAAGGTCATGAGACCCTCAAGAACAGCTTGTGACTGAGTCATCTGTGCGGCCTGTTGCACAGTGGGTGGTGGGAAGGAATGTTTGGGCAGCACAATAAACACTCAGTAAAGAAGTGCTGAGCAAAGGGGCGCAGCTGGGCTCAGCAGGGTTGGTGTGTAAAGTGGCCCCTGCTTTGGAGCTGGAAGGAGTGCTATGAGGGACCTCACCTGTGCTTTTCCCTAGCGCTGCCTCTTCTGTAGTCCCTGGACTTCCTGGCCTCACTGCCTGTCCTCTTCTGGGGTCCAGAGGTCATCCTGGGGTGATGGGCATACTTTGTCCTGACCTTCAGGCTTGGCATTTGCTTGGTAACAAACATAAGTATAACCTTCTGAGTCGTCCAGGCGGCCTGGAGCTCTCTGACTGCTGGGCCCTTTGGGGAAGTGAGACTCCTATCCGGCTCCTCTCTGGGCCCAAGCTTTGGACACTGCGGTGAAGTCAATGGAAATTTCTTGGCAGGTGGTGGTAGCTGTGTAGGTTCGGTGGTGGTGTATGGAGTGAGAGGCTCAACTATATGGGGTGAAAACGTGAATCTGGAATAAAGAGAGCAGAGCAGGGCCAGAATGCTCAAAGTACACTTGGACAAAAAAAAAAAAAAAAAAAAAAAAAAAAAAAAAAGCATTGCAAACTGAATGTTGACCTCCCTGTCCTTGGCCTCACAGACACAGATAGCAAAGATTAAATATTTGTGCTAGATCTAGATAAAGGATGACAGGAGTCAGGACAGAGAGCGGGGAAAGAATTGGCTTCCCAAAGGCCCAGCTTTGGGGCTAGCTTCTTTAGATAGTGCCTTTGGCTCCCAAATGACCCTATGAGAGAGACACAGCCATTCCCATGTTCTCGTGATGCATATATAGAAAGGGTGGCACAGGGAACTATATAAATAGACATTATGCTGCCAGAATAGCAGGGCAAGGATCTGAACCAGGCATGTCTGATTCTGTAACCTGCATCCTCATGCCTGAAAGGTGCCTGTGGGGCAGGTTGGTCTTGGGGCTGAAGGTCATGGTGGTGGAAGGCTGACATGTCCTCTCCGGCAGGCGCTGGCTCCAGCATCCTCTCAGCCCTCCAGGACATCTTCTCTGTCACTTGGCTCAACAGATCCAAGGTGGAAAAGCAGCTACAGGTCATCTCCGTACTCCAGTGGGTCCTGTCCTTCCTCGTGCTGGGTAAGCACAGACAGGGTGGGGGGGGGTGGAGGTTGGTCACAGTCACACCCCAGCAGAGGGGAGAGAAAGAGTATCCTCTCCCCAGCCTCCTCCTTCTGCCTCAACTTTTGGCTCCTTGCTCAAGTTTTCCAGCATTAGGCATGCCTGAGGCCTTAGAGTACACAGGAGGTGGTGGTCTGGCTCATTCTGCAGATGGAAGCCCCAGGTCTCAAAGTAGGTAATTTACTCAAAGTCACATGAATCTGGGTCTATGTGGCTTAGAAACGACACTGCAGAGCCAAGGGATGGGGCACATCTGACAGAGTGTCGGACCCTTGATGTGCCTGTTCTCAAACCCCCAAATGCAAACTCAGAGGTTCAGTGACCGAGCCTGTGGCACTCATTAAATGGCGAGTGGGGTTTGTGTACTCCCTTACCAGGGAGCCCAGAATCAGTACACCAGACCCAAGAGTGGGCTTTGAGGGAATGGTTGAATCCCTAAAATTAGATACATAACTAAATGTAAGACCATGATGCGTTTTGTCAGGAGAAAGGCTGTAGCTGTCCTCAGATTCTTAGAGAAGCATGTGGCCTTAGGAAGATGAAGACATAATAGTTTGAGTTATTGTGGTGGCACGTGCCTTTAATCCTAGCAGTCAGGAGGCAGAGGTAAGAAGATTACTGTGAGTTTGACACAATGGTTTGGGAACAGAGAAAATTAAACCACAAGTATGGCTTGCATGTGTTAGAATGCCAAGGTAAAGAGCACAGTGGAACTCCAGCCTTGTTCAGCTAGGAAGGAGGGGTCTAGTGGGGAGAGAACCTTGCTTAGGGTGGATACATGAGCAGAAAGCAGAGGGACCAGGATAAGAACCCAGGGAACCCCAGCCTTCCGGACCTCCTGTTGTACACATTTGCACCCAGATGCCACCTTCTCCCTGTCTTAGTGGGTCAGGGCTTGGCTTGTAGAGCATTGAGTGGCTTGTGTAACACTGGCCCATGCAGCATGTGACAGGGACTGGCCCCAAGCTGTGGTTAACAAATCCAGGAGGCGCAACCACAGCCCCGAAACAGGCTCAGCATGTCTCCCAACACTGTAGGTGGGAGCCAGGCCTGGGTGGATAGGCAGGCCTGCTAAGCTGCTAATTACTACTGTGAGCAGTCCCAGCCACTCCTTCCCACAGTGTTCCACACCTGGCAGAGACTCACCTCTACTGGAAAGGCTGCTTGGTCCACCTTTACCTCCTTTGAAATGGAGTTTTTCTCATTTTTGTCCCAAGGACCTCTCTGGTATTCTGATGAAAGCTATGGACTTCCTCAGTGCTTTTAGGGGTATAATATCAAGTATATTAGATTATAAAGGAAACCAATTAATAATATACTTTTTATTGTTACATTAAGAAAATAGCAACAGGTATTAGAATTGTTGATTCTTAAGTAGTGATAAATATTTTCAAGAGAACTGTGACTGCTGTAGTGTGATATGAAAATACCTTTGTGGGCTGGAGAGATGGCTTAGTAGTTAAGGCACTTGCCTGCAAAGCCAAAGCACCCTAGTTTGATTCCCCAGGACCCACATAAGCCAGATGCACAAGGTGACACATGCATCTGGAGTTCATTTGCCATGGCTAGAGGCACTGGAGTGCCCATTGTCTCTCTCTCTCTCTCTCTCTCTCTGCCTCTTTCTCTCAAAAAAATTAAAATTAAAAAAAGAAAATATCTTTGTCAACTGTTGATGTCATTTCAATAGGCACTAACACTTTTTTGTTTTTGTTTGCTGGTTTTTTTTTTTTTTTTTTTTTTTTTTTTTTTTTTTTGAGGTAGGGTCTTGCTCTAGCCCAGGCTGACCTGGAATTCACTATGTCGTCTCAGGGTGGCCTCGAACTCCCGGCGATCCTCTTACCTCTGCTAGGAGTACTGAGATTAAAGGCTTGAGCCACCATGCCTGGCTCCACTAACACTTTTTTATTGGTCATATAACTAAGGGAAGGAAATACCAAATTTCTGTGGAAACTAAGTAAAATTTAAATGTCCCTTGTTCCCTATTCAAGACCACTTATTGTGTCTGGGCTGTGTGTTAAGTTTAAGCATCATCTCATTTTGTCTTCCCAACCACCTGTCAGGACGTGAAAGCTCAGGCCTGGGCAGTGGCCAACACGTAGCTGGGTCCAGTTTTCAGGTCTCCTTGGTTCCAGTGTCCCTGATCTTCTCCACTCCTGCGCTGCTTCTCCTGACACTGACCCACACTGCCTGCACCAGTGGCCTGAGGACATCAGAGTTTTGCAACACAAGATGTCTTGTGGAGAGGGGTGTGTGTGTGTGTGTGTGTGTGTGCGCGCGCACGTGTGTGTGTGCACAAGTGGTCCTGAGCCTTCCTTGTGTGGAGCAATCAGGCTCTTTCAAAGATGGTGCTTACATCTCTTGGGCCCAGCAGCATTGGTACCCTGTAGCCCCAGGACCTGAGGAAGTGGCCCAGGGAGTGGTTACTGTAGAGAGGACAAGGACGGAGCTCTGAGAAAGGGAGATCATTTTGTGGGGTAGTTCACAAAAGGTCCAAGAAATCTTTCTGTGTTGGTGGCTGGTACTGGAGAGAGTAGACTGAGTTCTAGCTTTCACGGTGCTTGGGGGCTGAGTGTTGTCTGAGGTAGGCGGTGAGAGTGTACATGCTAAGAAGTATAGCTGTGGCCCCAAGCTGAGAAGAGCCAGACCTATAATTGCCCCTTAGGGCTTCTGTCACTTCTCTCTGCCTTTTAGACATGGAGAGAGAACAAGTGGGAAGGGGACACTACCCTCTCTAGAGACCAGCCCTTCAGGCCTCCTCGACCCTCAGGAGAGCTAGAGGTTGCTGGCAGCCAGGTCTTGAGGCTGTTTACGCACTTCTGCCTGAATCTCATGAGCCTTGCCAGGGCCACCTGAAACGTTCACTGAGCTTCTATAGGAGCTGGGACCCTGTGGAAGCTGGAAGTGGTGTGGACCCTTCTCTAGGATCAAAGGACCTGAGGCAAACTGCTGAGCAGTGTGCTGTAAACAGCCTAAGCACCCTCCTTAGGGACTCCATAGCTGCCTTTAACGGGGTCTTGTGAGCTGCAGTTGCTACCCAAGACTCAATTTCCCTATGTGGGAAACTGCAAAGCTGTCTTGAGAATCCACATGCCCGGTCACTCTGGGTTTCACCGTTCCTTCCATGGTATCAGTACCCTGGGTTTAGCTACCCTGGGGAGAGAATGGCTCAGAAGTAGAACTGGGTTGGGAATGATGAGGGCCACCATTTCTCTGCCTTTAGGCTCACAAAGGTCTGCATTTGACCATACTCTATCCCATGGGCACCCAGAGGAGGCTTACCATAGGAGAAGCAAAGGACACAGAAATCTAGAGCCAGGTAGCTCAGTGGCCTGCTGAGATGAGCACATGGCAAGAGTGGACCTTCTCCACTCTTCTGTGAAGCATCGAGTTCTTGCTGCTTCCTGGACCTGTGCTCAGTACCTCCTGGACTTGGCTCAGTGCCACAGAGCAAAGATGTGACACCCTGCCCCCCAGCATGGAGACTTCAGAGGCGAGGGTTGCTTGGAGTAGTTTAATATCGAGGAATGCTTTGTGATGGGATGAGGTCTGAGCAGGCCTTGGAAGCTGTATAAATTGGAAAGAAGATGCCCTGGTGAAGGCATCTAGAATGAGCCATGCTGGGAGGAAACCAGGCTGGGACTGGTCTTCCTGGTGCTGGTTCGTTGAGTCTTATGACCAAATAAGTATCCCAGGCAAGTCCTCTAAGGAGAGAGAGGCTGATGGGTTGTGGCTCTAGCCTGGGGCTGCCTGGCCTTCCTTATGTTGGAAGGAGGTCTGCTCCTAGGGCAGGAGTCCCCTCTGAGGTCCCTCCAGTGGCAGTTGAGACTTGTCATCTTTGCCTAGTGAAGAGCATGGGCTTCAGAGTCACCGCTGAGTTTGAATCCTGGCTCTGTCCTGCCGGGTGACTTTGAACAAGTCTTTCCTCCACTCCCGAGTTCTCATTTCCAAAATGGGACCAGGCACCCTGCTTTAGCAACTCAGTGGCTCACTTGAGAAGTAGAGGGGGCACTTGGTAGTCTGCTCGCAGTGATCTTGCCGGGCATTGGTGTGGGGGGCATGCAAGGAGGGGACAATAAGAATGACTTGACAAGATGCTCAAGTCTCCCGCAATACCAGGACCCCCTCAGAGTCTAGGAGGGGAGGCCTGTGTCCCATGGCCCTGTTCACTCTGTACTGAGCTGACTCAACCACTGGGTCCCTGCCTGTGACTGTCGCCATGCCTAGCTTGGTGCCTGCTTTATCTCTGCCAAGGGGAAACTAGGGCTTGACTGGGAGGCAAGCCCTGAGCTGTGCTCTTCCGCCTCCTTGCAGGAGTGGCCTGCAGCGCCATCCTCGTGTACACCTTCTGCACTGACTGCTGGCTCATAGCCGTGCTCTACTTCACCTGGCTGGCGTTTGACTGGAACACGCCCCAAAAAGGTAAGCACCCGGGACTCATGCCCATACCCATGCCCACACCCTGGGGTGCTCCCTCCACACAGCTGCAGCCTGTGCCTCCTCCCTCTCTTGGGTGCTGCCTCTTTATTCATAATACATATTCTGTGAAAGGTCCTGGGCTAGGCTGTGTGTGGTTTGAGTGGGGGATTCAGAGCTTCCTCCTGGTCCTCATGGACGCTCACCTGCCATCGGGATTTGCATGAGGGGTAGGTGGGAATGTGTAGGGGAAGGAGCCCGTTGGGCAAGGGCAAAGATGCTGTGTGGGCTGCTCGTACCACCTGTGGGGCTTTAGACTGGCTCCATCTTGTCTGGCTGGCTCAAATGTCCCTCACCCCTACTCCTTCCCAACACTGTTTTGTTTTCTGGAAGGTGGCAGGAGATCACAGTGGGTGCGAAACTGGGCTGTGTGGCGTTATTTTCGGGACTACTTTCCCATCCAGGTAAAGACTTGGTGTGTGTTCTTGGGAGAAATGGGAATGGGTGAAATCTTAACACAAGGACCACATAGGTGTGACGTTGAACTGGGTGGAATCGCCCACTGTGAGCTTCTGTCTACTATACTTGCCTCATGCCAGATTTGACGCTGCTTTGGGTTCCTATAATGTTATACCAGCTAAAGTGAAAAGTTAAGACTTGGAAAAACAAAACACCAGTATACCATTTATGAGTTGTTGAATAGTCACTGACTCCTTGTTTGGGGAAAAGAAGATGCTTATTGGTTCTTTGGGAAAGCAAGGCTTGTTTCAGTCTTTGGAAGTGAAAGATGATTCATATACTGGGGGCCTGAGGGATGTAAAGAGCATTCATCACAGACATATTATGATATTGCTGGTCTGTCCTATAAGGGCATAGCTTAAAATGGAGGTGAATTTCTTTCTGCCTGAATTAAGAGCTAGACCAGAAAGCAGTGGGTAGAAAGTACATTTTTCCTTCCAAAAGCCCAACAGAAGTATTAACTTCTCTCAGCCAGTGGCTGGGATCGTGGCCATGGAAATAAGGGCCCAGGCAGTTGGATAAGCAGTGAGAGAAGGATGCGTCCCGGGAGCCCAGTGGCTTTGGGAAGGTGAGGATGTCTCGAGCTGCCAGTGGGGATGCATGGCGCTGTGGAGGCAGAGAAAACTGAGAGCGCAGGAGAGCTTGAGAAGCTGCAGGGGAGAGGGACTGGAGAGGAACAGAAAGGAAAGGGAGCCGGCAGCTGCTCCTTTATCCCCCTGATACCAAAGAGAAACCTAAAGGCCAGAGAAGAGCAAAGCTGAGTAGGTGAAGCTAGTGAGCAGCTGAGCTGAGCCTGAGTCTGGGCTCCCCCCACCACAGCATGCTGCCTCTCTGTTCACCAGAGCTGTGTGGAGTTGACTGTGGCAGGCACCCCCTTAGTGGGGCTGGGAGGATGGAGACAGTGAGATCCTGGGTTGGACGCTATCTTCCAGGACAGTTTTCCCCTAGAAAGCAAGTTTAGGGCAGGATCACCTCTGAGGTCTCTTCCAGATGCACCATTGGCTGTTTGACGGTACCCACTCTATTCTTTTGAGCACCTGTCTTCTTTGGGGCGACTGTCAAGGCCCTGATAGGAACAATGCTAGCTCAGCCTTGGCCCCATCTGCCCTGGTCTACAGGCTGGGAGATGAGGCAGAACAGTTTGGTCTAGATGCATGCGGGCAACCCTGGGGGGTCATGGATGGCCCTGACAGAATCCTAAAAGTTTCCCCACAGGGCATAGGTCTGTCTGGCGAGCACCTTTAGCACTCGGTCCCAGCACGTCCTAGTTGTTGAGCCGCCCAGCAGAAGGCAGGATGCCAGACTGCAGCACACTAGCACAAAAGGATTCTGCACATGAAGCAGCCTGGTGTGCATTTGATTTGTTGTTATGAGTCGGCCATGAAGGATCCCAAGGTGCTGCCTAGGGGAGGGAGCCAGGGAGCCTTGCATTCCTCCACTTAGGTCGGCTCTCTCTGCCCACCCTCAGCCTTCCCAAGACCTTCCTGCTCCCTGGGGTCAGAGTTCCCTCTGCCCACTGTCCCTACCACCCCCTTTCTCTACTACAAATAATCGAGGCTGCCGTTGCTGAAGGCTTTTGGGCACAAGACCCAACTAGGCCTAGGAGACTTTGGAGGTAAGGAAACAGCCCCACAGAGGGCCACGACCTTGCCCAGGCTGTGCGGCAGGCCCACTGAAGCAGCACTTGGGCTTCTTGACTCCAGGCCCCAAGTTCATTCCCCTCATGACTAACTACCTGCACCTCTGGGAGGAACTTGTCCCGGAGCTCCCACCAGAGAGACTTCCTCTTCCACTAGGCTGCTAGAGACCTGGGCTCTGGTTTCCATTTTATCCCACTGTTCACTGACCTGCCATTGTTGCTGCCTGCCAAGTGCTGGGCTCTTGCTGGACATGGGGGACACTGAAGAGTCAGCCCTGGCCTTGCTAATAATGACTCCTGCTGGACTTTGTCACTTTCTGCATCAGCGTTCTCGTGCTTCCTGAATGCCATTTGCCACCTCTACAAAATGTACGTGTTCTGTGTTAAAAAGCCAATTCTAGTTATGGAGACAATTAGTTGCCCTGTTCTCTTTGTCTGTCTTTCCTGCCATAGGGGCCAAGCCTCAGCACACTCCCTTGCCACTGCAGCCCCATTCCCTGGAAGCTTCTGCAGGCCCCCTACCCCAGACCAGGCTGACCTGATGACTGTTGGTCACACCTGGGGTGTTCAAGCGTTCTTTCTCACACGATCTCCACCCATCCAAAAGTGCCACTTGAGCCCCATGTCCTCTTGACATCTCTGTTTCAAGCAGCATCTGGGAGTTGGGGCTACGGGATATGTGAGGGCTTCCAGGAGTGATCAAGGCTTGTACCCCGGGCCCCAACCTGAGGCCTCTGCCAGGCTCTACCCTGGCTCCTCGGGGCCTTGGTGTTTTACGTCAGACCTGATGTTCTTAGTAGGGCTGTGTATGACCCTTCTGCCCCACCCCTTTTTCCTGGCCTCCTGCCGTGGATTATGTAATGGGGATCTCCAGCTATCTCCCCGCTCCCTGACCTCCCCGTGGGGCTCTCTGCCACCACAGCAGAGCAGCTTGGCCAGCCCAGACAACATCCCTCTTTTTTTCTTTTTCTTTTTTTTTCTTTTTGGCAGAGGTAAGGCCACCTGCAACAGGAGTGGGCACTGCCCTACTCACCTCTCCCTGAGGTATAGGCAGGGCCTTTGGAGAGGAGACTAGGAAAAACTCTCTGCTGAATTAACTGTCCATTTCTGCCTAACGTTGCACAGATGGGCAGACTGGGGCCCAGAGAGGAGGGCCTATCCCAAGGTTACATAATAAACTTGGTGGCAGGACTGGCGTAGGAGCCAGGGCTGCCTGCGCCAGGGCCTTGTTCTTAGTCCCATGCTCCTGCATCCCTCTCTGCCATGCCCTGTGGTAAGGCTAGGCAAGCCTCTGCTCTAGAACCAAGCGTCATCCTCTGAACAAGGCTGGGGTAGAAGAAGCCTGTCCTAGAAGAAGGGTGTGGGGAGTGACCTGCCGGGAATGTGCCCAAGCTTTTGTTGGCCAGCAGGCCGGGTCCGGGCACTCCATTGGACTGGGACTTTGCCACAAGAGCAGGCATGTCAGCAGAGTCCTCATCAGCAATGCCCTTCCTCCTTCCTGCAGTGTGGACATTCTGTCCAGGGCCAGGAGCAGAGTGTGACATGAGACAGTTAAAGCTGTATCAGATCTCTCTATTCTCCTCGGGACTGTACCAAGGACCATTAATTAATCTGCCCAGTGTCCCTAAGAGCTCATTGAACCATGTGACCTATCAGATAATAGCTTTGGGAAGGGAGATATGATATGAAAAGCCAGCTAGGTTCCTACCAGGTGATATATCTCCCTCACAGTGGCCAGAGAAAGTGCCTCTGGAGTGATCTTGTCCAGTGTGGAGATGATTCTCTGTGACCTCTGTCAGGGAGGTAGTGACCCCCTTCTCTAGGCTTTGCTGTCCACCTGATCCTCAAGGAATGGCCTGGATCTGCAGGGCTGTGCAGGTCATTCTGTGCTTTGTCACCCTGACCCCACTGTCAGTCCAGAAGCAGACCTTCAGCCTGTTACCGGCTGCCCCGGCTCTTCCCTCAGTGCCTTCCTTTCCTTCGGTCACTGGCCCGTGGTGCTTTCCTGAGAGCTAGTAGGCAGGCAGACCTGCAGAGTGGGAGGCAGAATCCAGAACAGCAGCCTTGGGCAGCTTGTGTACCCGGCTCCCCTTTCCACAGTTGTTTGGTGGGCAGCTGAGGGTTGATGGGGCTTTTGAGCAGCTTCAGTCTGCTCTCCAAAGACAAAGTGAGTACAGTTGTCCCACACAACAGCAGGGGACATTTACACATACTGGCAGCTACAGAGCTGAGAATTGTGCACGCCACCATGTTCCATTCCCCCAGGTCTCTGTCGCGTAGAGAATTGGAGTCCTGTTTTCTCAGGATATCATCAGCATCCCTTTTCCCCAAACTGAGCCCAAGGACCCCTTCCCTGTCCCAGTCTGCCAGTCTCCAGGGACTTGGCTTCTGGCCAGTACCCATGCGGGAAAGGGGCGGTGCCAACCACCACAGTGTGGATGCTTTTATCCCACTTCCCTGGAGGCAGGGCAGCCAGAAAGACTGTGTTCATACCCTTTAACTCAGCAATTGTTCTTCTGGAAGTTTATTCATGAAAATAGAACTGTGCACAAAGGTAAGGGGTATGCATTATCTTAAAGCATTATCTCTGAGGGGAAATTTGGAACGTATAAATATCCCTCAACCAAGATTAGAGTAGGTGCTGTCACATGTAGCCTGGGGGCACATGTCAAAGAATAGTGCGGCAGCAGGGAAGCTTGCTGAGGGCTTCCATCAGCACAGCTCGCTAGGGTGTGTTTGGTAGAGAAGGGTACCAGCACCATGACCCCAATTTTGTGGTTTTAAAGAGGGGCCTGTGTCTGTTTAAGGAAAAGAACTCAGTGGTTTGTCTGGGGATAGTACAAGTGTTTTTTTTTTTTTCCTCTTTCTACTCACTCACTCCCCACTCTTTCTCATCTGGAAGAGTGATATCTTCTGAACAGAATCCTCTATTCTCCCTCCCTGTCAGCACTTTCCACCCATATCATACTCCTGGCAGTGTTGAGTCAGTGTCTCAGGCTCAGGTTAGGGGCACCCTGCACCACCTCAACCTCCACACTAGCAGCCTTGGGGCAGACAGTGGGCCCTGAGAAGCCAATTACTCTCTGGAACATTCCAGGACAACTTTGTTGATAGTACCACACACAGGTCAGGTCATTAATTTCCACAGCCATACAGCTAGTCACCTCCTCCTCCCCCAGGCCTGGCAGGCACAAGGGCTAACATTTGTCCTGTCCTGTCCTGTCCTGTCCTTCCTGCCTCAGAACCTGAGCTGAGCCTGGCCCCCTGGCAGTAACTTTCTGTTGGACCAGCCACACCATCCTTTTATCTGCACTGGAGGAGTGGGAGGTAGAAGATTTTGAAGAACCCTCTGGATGCAGGGGCTAGTTAGACCCTCTCTCCAGGGAGCTCTCAGCTGAGGTGTGCTGAGCAACCACCGAGGGAGGGTCACAGCCAAGGTTACTTTTCCAGGCTCAGAATCTGGACACCCCTCTTTAGTCTGGGCACTCCAGCTTGGATTTGCATTTTAGAGTGGTCACTGGCTGTAGTGAGGAGCTCAGAAGGCAGAAGACTGGGCCAGTATGAATAAGTGAACTGGGTATGTGTTTAGGAGAAATGAGGAGAATGAGAGAAGAAAGCCCTCCCCCCCACACACACGAACTCTCAGCCTGATGGCTGCCAACCACCGGAGCTATGACCCCAGCAATGAGAGTCTGAGTTCAGGTTTGGAGACCCACTACAGTCCTTTTTGGCCCACAGAGTCCCAGGACATATGGCCTATGAGGTCCCTTCCCTACCTTTTAGGTATGTCCTAGTACCCCTCTCCTAGCAACTGCCTCTGACAAATGGCTGTCGTTGCAGCTGGTGAAGACCCACAATCTGCTGACCACCAGGAACTATATCTTTGGATACCATCCCCATGGCATCATGGGCTTGGGTGCCTTCTGCAACTTCAGCACAGAGGCCACTGAAGTGAGCAAGAAGTTCCCTGGCATAAAGCCTTATTTGGCCACACTGGCTGGCAACTTCCGGATGCCTGTGCTTCGGGAGTACCTGATGTCTGGAGGTGAGAAGCCACCTGTGCCTTCCCCTGCTGGGCCTCATTACCAAGGTCTGAGATCGCCCCTTCCCTGCCATCCCCCCATATTGAGTAGGTAGCACAAGGAACTGACACCCAATTCCCATAAGGAGATAGATGCGACCAGTCAGGTGAGCCACATTCTTCAGGATTCATCATGGGTGGCATCTTCTTTAGGAAGTTTTCTGTGACTCCCTCAGCGCTAACCCCCCAGCCTTTATGCTGCCCATTGTACCACCTGATCATTGTCTGTGCCACTGCCAGGAACACCTGCTCATGATCCCTGCCAACCTGCTTCATTGGCATGCCCAGCACCTAGTTCAGGCCTAGCAGAGCCAGGACTCCATGGTGTTTGCTGCACTGAGTTCCCTTGACTACCTTATATCATATTTCCTGAACAAGCCAAGGCTCAGAAAAATGGCTTGGGTTACAAAAGGTCACCTTCCAAGAGGGTGACTTAGATGAGGAACCCTTGAATGTGTAAAGGGGTAGGAAGTACATCCATGAACAGTCTGATTATCTGCCCCTCACCCCAGGCATCTGCCCTGTCAGCCGGGATACCATAGACTACTTGCTCTCAAAGAATGGGAGTGGCAATGCTATCATCATCGTGGTGGGGGGCGCAGCTGAGTCCCTGAGCTCCATGCCCGGCAAGAACGCAGTCACCCTGCGGAACCGCAAAGGCTTTGTGAAACTGGCCCTGCGCCATGGGTAAGTGCCCCCTTCCCCAAACCCTTCAGGTACATTCTTCCACCTAGGGCAACAGGGGCTAGAGCCTAGGAAGGCCAAGAAGGGGAAGGAAGTTACAGCCCAGACTGGGCCAAGTCTGTCCAAGTTTAGGTACAAAGATGTGGCCTCCAGCCCTGGGCCTTTCTATATAGACTATGTGAAGACACACGAGGGATCAGGAGTCTAGCTCAGTGGTAGAGTAAGTGCTTCATGTAAAACAAAGCCCCGGGTTCAGTCCTCAGTACAAAACCAAAAAAAGACTCATCACCTGGTTCACATAAAAATATGTTGCTTCTAGGAGAGCCAGAAATCAGAGAGGAGGTGGCAGATGGCATGACTTAGAAACGCCAGGGAGGGCTTGTTGGATGGGCGGCCTTGAGTACAAGAGAGGAGCTGGCAGCTTGCAACGCTGTGGCCCTTTGTTGCTCCCTGTTAAGCATGTCTACTTCTAGGGTCCCTTTGGGTTCCCCAGCAGATAAGAGAGTTGAGTCCCCATTTCTCACTGCAGAAGACTGAGTGTGTGCTATGGGATAGCGAGCCAAGCAACCTGCACTTTTCACCTTTTTTTTTCTCTGAGATATGATCTCACTCTAGCTCAGGCTGATAAACTCACTCTGTAGCTCAGGCTGGCTTTAAACTCACAGTGATCCTCCTACCTCAGCCTGGTAGTGCTGGGACTAAAGGCATGCACCACTGTGCCTGGCTCATGCCACTGTTTCCCCCCACTTCTTGGCTCTGGGCGGCCTTGGAATAAAAACCTATGATGATAGGATAGATGACAGGCCTGCCGGCATGACATACAGATATGACACTCAGCCCATGCCATTGAGGCACTATGTATGCTGGAATATGGCTGAGGATCTCTAGGATCCTGCCTCAGGCTTGGGAAGAGGCTGCTTTAAAATCAGGCTAGGCTTTGCCTTCAGGGAGTACCTAGTGTGTGGGGGGAGGGGGCTGTAGTGACAGTAGAATGTGCTGAGGCTGTGATGGGTGGTCAGGGTTGAGAGAGGCTTGAGATAGACTGGACAGAGAGACAGCAGAGGCAGGCCCTGCTGGATGGGGGCAAGCATGGTCACTCCAGACTGAGGACTTTGTACCCTGAGGTGCTGCCAGTTGCAAGCAGGTGGGTACAGGGTCCATCAGAATGTGAAGGGTGGGATGTGTGCTTCTGATCCACCCCAAGAGGCAGAGGCAGCTTGGCTGGTGTCCAGGGTTCCTAGGGCAACAGTAGGAACTGAAGCCAGTGATTGGGATATGGTTTACCTGGGCTTCTCCCTTGCAGAGCTGATCTGGTTCCTACCTACTCCTTTGGAGAGAATGAGGTATACAAGCAGGTGATCTTTGAGGAGGGCTCCTGGGGCCGATGGGTCCAGAAGAAGTTCCAGAAGTACATCGGCTTTGCCCCATGCATCTTTCATGGCCGAGGCCTCTTCTCCTCTGACACCTGGGGGCTGGTGCCCTACTCCAAGCCTATCACCACTGTTGGTGAGTCCCCAGCCTGCATCCTAATGGCTGTCGTGAGCATAGCAGGATCCCAGATAGGCCACCTGGGTCAAGTGGCTGTGCTCTTAGCCATTGGGACATTGGCGTGTTGAGTGCTGGGCTGAGTGAGAATGATGGCCTGAGTGAGAAGGGGTAGAGCCATCGCTCTGAGCCAGTCAACATGGTAGGAGAAAAAATAAATACCTGAAGAGCTGCTGGCCCATCAGAGAAAGTTATTACAGCCGCGACCGTGAGGACCATTGAGGGGTATGCAGGAGCCCTGCTGGCCATAGTGGACCCTACTGAGGAGGTGACTGCTAGCTGAGAGAAATTATTTAGCCAAAAGAGAAGAAGCCAGGTTTGGTGGCCTGTGTCTGTGATCCCAGAATGCAGGAGGCAGAGAGATGGATTTCTGCAAGGCCAGCCTGATCTATAGAACAAGTTCTAGGACCAGCAGGATTACATAGTGAGGCTCTGTCTAAAAGTAAAGAGGGGGAGGAAGTGAGTCTCTGTTAGAAAGAATAGCCTGGGCTGGAGGGATGGCTTAGCAGTTAAGGCATTTGACTACAAAGCCAAAGGACCCTGGTGTGATTCCCCCAGGACCCACGTAAACCAGATGTACAAGGGGGCGCATGCATGTGGAGTTCATTTGTAGTGCCTGGAGGCCCTGATGCATCCATTCTCTCTCTCTCTCATTTTTTCTCTCTCTTGCTCAAAAAATAAATTAAATGTATTTTAAAAAAATGAGAGCCAGGCATGGTGGCACACGCCTTTAATCCCAGCACTCAGGAGGCAGAGGTAGGAGGATCACCATGGTTCGAGGCCACCCTGAGATGACATAGTGAATTCCAGGTCAGCCTGGGCTAGAGTGAAACCCTACCTTGAGAAAAACAAAACAAAACAAAAAAGAGAGAAGTTCCAGAAACAGGATTGTAAAGGTGTCTGGGGAGCAGGAAGAGTGAGTAGGAGAGAACATGGGCCTGAGGAGAGTATAGTAAAAGTCAAATGGCTGCCTGTGTTGCTTTGAGTGTATTTGGAACAAGTTAGAAGATTGTAGAGAATTGCCTTTTAGGGATATGCATGTCCAGATGTGTGTGGGTGTGTGTTTAAGGTCACAAGCCAGAGATCTCATGGGAGCATGTGGCCCTGAACAGTGCACTTGGAAGGGCCAAAGCTCAGTCACTATCTGCCTTATCAGGACCAGGTGCTTGCTTTGTGCTCAGAGACAGAGCTCGCAGTGGGGCAGTGGGGCGCACATGATTGTGCAAGCCAGCCTAATTTAAGTCAGTGAGTTAAAAAAAAAAAATAAGGTATGGGCTGGACATGGTGGCGCACACCTTTAATCTCAGCACTCGGGAGGCAGAGGTAGGAGGATCACCGTGAGTTCGAGGCCACCCTGAGAACAGAGTGAATTCCAAATCAGCCTGGGCTAGAGTGAGACCCTACCTCGAAAAAATAAATTAAGGAGCTAGAGAGATGGCATAGCGATTAAGGGGTTTGCCTGCAAAGCCTAAGGATACCAGTTTGATTCTCTAGGACCCACGTAAGCCAGATGCACAAGGGGGCATATGCATCTGGAGTTCGTTTGCAGTGGCTAGAGGCCCTGGCATGTTCATTCTCTCTCTCTCTCTCTCTCCTCTCTCTCTCTGCCTCTTTCTCTCTCAAATAAATAAATAACGTATGGCTATAGGAGGGATCTCACAGGAAGAAAAAGGATTTTAGTGGGAGGGGAAAGGAAGAAAGGGTTAATGGGGGGAATCAAAATGCATTCCATACATGTATGAAACTGTCAAAAATAAAAAGAAAGGGGGGTACATCCTGTCCAAGTGTGTCTGGCTAGGGGACAGGTCCTGGGGGCAGTACCAAGGCGCTGACTCTGGCTTGAGCCCTGTTGGGAGGGGAGGTTCCAGTTACCATTTTAAAGCGATCCCTGAAGCTGCTGGATAGAAATCATGGATTCGAATTGGCAAAAAGCAGAACCACAAGGCCAGTCTGGAGGCTTTTGTGGTAGCCAGTGGCTTGGACTGAAGGAATGTCAATGGAGATGGATAAGGTGTGTGTGCATCCTGAAGAAATCTTAGAAATCATGCTGGCAGGACCTGGGATGGGTTAGGTTTGAAGATGAGGCAGGATTAGATAACAAACATAATACCACTGTGGGAGCTGTTTTCCCTTACCCCATCCATACCAGCTGCTCAAGCATGCTCTGTTCTCTCATAGCATCCTTAGAAAGCCCTGTGAGGGGCCGGGCGTGGTGGTGCACACCTTTAATCTCAGCACGTGGGAGGCAGAGGTAGGAGGATATCTGAGAGTTCAAGGCCACCCTGAGACTACATAGTGAATTCAGGTCAGCCTGACATAGAGTGAGACCCTACCAAAAAAAAAAAATTAAAATTAAATAAAAATAAAAAATAAAATTTAAAAAAATAGCCCTGTTAGGAAAGAGCTCAGGTGGTAGAGGAGAAAACTGAGGTTCAGAGAGGCAGTTTGTCCCATGTCAATCCCACACTCTCGCTGCAGCTTTGGCAGAGTGCAGGGGTGGGTTTCATCTGCTCTCAGAGACTGCAGCCTGGAGTGGATTGTTTTCCATGCTTCTGGGGCTCAGTATTTTCATCTGTAAAAGGGGTCACTCTGAATTTATGCTCAGCCCTAAACATAACATCTAAACCAGACCCTTCAAGGCTCAGGGAAACTCACGGGATAGGGCAGAAAGAATGGATGAGAAGTGGGGCTGCAGCATACTGTCTTCTGGATATGACAGATGTGCTATCCTTGTGGACTCACAGCAGCTGGGGTTTCTGGTACATGACTGAGCCTGTCAATATTTTGGCCCCAGACCTCCCAGAATAAATAGTGGAAACTGATGCTTATTGGGAAAGGGGAGGTCATGTCCTTTAGGGGATAGCCATTCTCCAGTAAATAACTTCCCACCAATGATTATACAGGTGATGTTAACTATAATTTATGTTTTAAATTTATTTTTATTGACAACTTCCATAATTATAGGCAATAAACCATGGTAATTCCCTCTTCCACCCACTTTTTCCTTTGCAACTCCACTCTCCGTCACATCCCCTCCCCCTCTCAATCAGTCTCTCTTTTATTTTGATGTCATGTGATCCTAATTTAAATCAGTGGGCCAAAAAAAATAAACAATACAAAGAAGTTTGATGGGGTTCTCATGGGAAAGGAGGTTTTTAATGGGAGAGGAGAGGGGAAGAGAAGCGGGTAAGTGGAGGGGATCAAAATGAATTGTATACATGTATGAAATTGTTTAAAATGGGGGAACAGGGTTGGAGAAATGGCATAGCAGTTAAGGCTATACTTGCCTGCAAAGGCTAAGGACCCAGGTTCAATTCCCCAGTACCCAAGTAAGCCAGATGCACAAGATGGCGCTTGTGTTTGGAGTTTGTTTGCAGTGGTTAGAGGTCCTGGAACGCTCATTCTCTCTCTCCTTTCCTCTCTTCCCTCTCTCCCTCTCCTCCCTCTCTCTCTCTCTCAAGTAAATAAAATATAAAAAGAAAGAAAGAAAACAAATGGGGCAACCGTCTGAGATAAAGCACAGTTGCCAGCATGTGGTCAGGATGTATCCCAGGTCACTGCCATTGGTATCACACTGGATGTTGGATTTTGGAGTTAGGGTGACTGGAGTGGGGTGCACTGACTGACCTGATGTTCCTGCCCTTTCCTTGCAGTGGGTGAGCCCATCACCATCCCCAAACTGGAGCACCCGACCCAGCAGGACATTGATCTGTACCATAGCATGTACATGGATGCCCTGGTGAAACTCTTTGACAAGCACAAGACCAAATTTGGGCTCCCAGAGACCGAGGTCCTGGAGGTGAACTGATGCGCCCTGGGCCACGCCTGGGAGGAACAGCTGCAAATCCTTTTCTACCAAGTTCTCAACGGCTTTTTGTTCTGTAAATTTGGAAGCGTCATGGGTGTCTGTGGGTTATTTAAAAGAAATTATAATTTGTTAAACCATTACCATGTTAGGTCATTTTTAAGAAGGAAAGTCATTATTTCAAGCTCTGGCTTCCATTGTGTCTTGCTCTAGGTGGTGGTTTCTCAGCACCCCATCCTCTTTCCAGAATGACAGAGAACGCTCAGCCCTGGGTAACGGGTCAAGAAGGGCAGCCCTTTTGTGATTAGGGCCACTTTGTGTCAGCGATTCCTGAGAGGCAGTGGCCACTTCAAACACAAGCACCTTTGTTCCACCACCCTACCATGACTACAGGACTGGTCCCTCTTGCCTAAGGAAGAATGCAGAGGGCATAGTTGTACCCATTTGTAGAAGGCAGTGGGAGCATCTGAAATGCCTGGCTTGAGTCTCCTTTCAGCCCCTCACCCCACTCCCTGTCTCCAATCTGAGCCTACACTTGGCCTCCTGTATACTGTGCTGGGGACAAGACTGTCCCACAAGCACCATCATGGGCTATCCAGCTGCTGTTGGCTGTTGGAGTGACCATTCTTGCTCCAGAGACTGACATCACAGACTCGGCACAGCTCAGCGTTGGCCTCGAGTGGGTCCTCCCCGTGGCCTGGGCTTGCCTGAGCCACATCCCAAGACTGGTGTGAGGAAACGTCTCTCTTATTCACAGAGGGGCCTGGCCTCTTGTGCAGCACACTGGGTCCAGGACAGGAGGTCCCCTAACCTAAGCCTCATATGTATGCCTTTCTGAGGCATTAGGGCCAGGGAGGAAAGCCAGCCCCTCCTGTGTGTTCTGTTTTCTCTCCATGAGATTGTTGTGCCATGTCATACTTTTGTATGTTCCTACACTAATAAATGGAAGCGAGGACTTTGTGTGAGTCATTGCTGGGGCTGACCATGGGGCAGACCGCCGCCCCCACTGGCTTCCCTGATGGATCTGCTGGCCTGGGTAGTAGATGACTGGTGGCTTCAAATATTTGCTCCTTTGCTGGGCCCTCTGCTCAGGGTCTTCCAAGGCTGCCGTCCAGGTGGTGGCTGGTGTCATCTCGAGCCTGGATAAAGTAGAATTCTCTCCCTCCTGGCAGTTAACCAGAAGCTACTTGGTTTCTTGTCACGTGTACCTTACCATATGGTTGCTGACAGCCTGGGAGCAAGGGCAACCTAGCGTGCAGTTAGGAGTGAGAGCCACAGTCCTTGAAAGCGATGTCACTAGATTGCCATCTTCCTTCCTTCCTTCCTTCCTTCCTTCCTTCCTTCCTTCCTTCCTTCCTTCCTTCCTTCCTTCCTTTCCTCTTTCTTTTTCTTTATTTTAGAGAGAGAGAGGAGAGATAGAGAATTGGCATGCCAAGGCGTCAGCCACCGCAATCGAACTCCAGATGCTTGTGCCACCTAGTGGGCATGGGTGGCTTTGCACTTACTTTGCCTTTGTGAATCTGGCTAACGTGGGGTCTAGAGAGTCGAACCTAGGTCCTTAGGTTTCGCAGGCAAGCGCTTTAACCACTAAGCCAACTCTCCAGCCCAGCCATATTCTTTTTATTAGATGTGTCTATGTCCAGCTCACATTGAGAAGAGGGGATTATAGAACAAGTAATTACCAAGATTAAATGCCCCTGGGAGTCACTTTGCAAGCTCCCATCACAAGTGGGAAAGTCACAGAACAGTGGAGCTGGAAGGGTCCTCTCAGACCCCTCAAATTGCTCCCTATCTCCTGGCCTCAGCTCACCCCAAAAGGTGGAGTCCTGGCTCCTGTCAGCCCTGTGGCCATCAGGCCTCTGTTCTTGCCCCATTCATTCATTGAACAGTAGGAGCCTCTCCCAGTTGAGATCAAGGACTTCATTCCAACCCCCACACTGCTGGAACACCCAGCCTTTCTGTTTTTCCACTCAGCTACTTCAAGGTCTGAGGTCTTGGCCTGAAAAATAAAAAAATAAAAAAATTCTAGCACTCGGGAGGCAGAGGTAGGAGGATCACTGTGAGTTCGAGGCTACCCAGAAACTACATAGTGAATTTCAGGTCAGCCTGAACTAGAGTGAGACCCTACCTCAAAAAACACTCTAGCCCAATCTGGAGTATCTTGCTGAGCTGAACCTCAAAGGGAAGCTGAAGCTTGCTGGGAAGGAGGGTAGTAGGCAGTGGTAGAGAGGGCAAGAGAGTTTTCTTCAGTTTCCAGGTGGCCAGGAAGGGCTCTGGAGGGAGCCAAGCTGGTGTATAGCATCTGACACACCTCACATGCAAGAACTTGGGTTATTTCTTTCTGGTGAAGGCATGGTTTCTTTTCTTTTCTTTTCTTTTCTTTTTATTTGGGTGTGTGGTTTTTAGAGGTAGGGTGTCACTAGCCCAGGCTGACCTGGAATTCACTATGTAGTCTCAGGGTGGCCTCGAACTCATGCTGATCGTCCTACCTCTGCCTGCCAAATTCTGGGATTAAACATGTGCACCACCACATAGGGCTAAGGCCTATTTTCTGACGAAAGGTTTCAACTCCAGCCCAATCTAAAGCTGACCCGGCACTGATAGCAAAAGCTCTGGCCCTAAGGGCCACAAGGGGAGGGCATTATTCTCAAGCATTTCGTAAAGTCTGAATACATACTGTGTACTAGGGGAACTCTCTCTCAGCATCAGTAATAACCAGGTCCCAAATCCCGGAAGAGTCCCCTCAACCCAAGGCAGTGTACATCCAGTAGCAATCTGTCCAGAGCCGAGGCCAGCCCTGAACCCCAGCTATGTCCGGGGTTGTTCTTAACTGGGGAGGAGAGGGAACTGGAACCCTCTTTAAGAGAAGACACCCTGCCCTCTTGGGGGACTGGAGTCGTAGTCTCAGCTGGAAGATTTGTCACTTCTGTGATTCTGCCTGCAGACTCCCAGGTATGGCCACAAGGGGGCGCTGGGGACGAGGATGCGGGGATAAAAGCCACCCGAATTCCCCAGCTGTCTCCTCTGGGCTCCTCCTAGCCAGCTCCTGCTCTGAACTGGAAGCTCCAGACATTAAAATGAACGCAGAAATTCTCAGGACTACACATCTAAGCACTTGCTTGGGAAACGGATAGAGGCCAAGGGGACTTGCCTCGAATCACACAGCCCGTCAACATTTACCCCAAATTCAATGCTCCAAGTTCCTAGCATTTTGCAACTTGATGAGGGAGGCAGAACTGCAACACACTCATGTTGTTATAAAGACCTTTGCCTCTGCCTATATTCCAGAAGGTTCTAGACATTGCTGTTGCCTGTCGGGCAGGAGAACCAGCCATGTAGTTACAGGGGACTCTCCCCCACTCCTCTGCCAGACTCCAGCACCTTTCTGCTGATGCTACTGTTGAAGTATCCTTCAAATCATTCCCTTTTTAAAAATATTAAATCTTTTTCATTATTAAGATGTTCTGTATGGATATGAGGATACATCCCTCATCTCTGCCCCCACTCTGTTGGGGACGCTCCTCAGTGGGGTTGCAGGTATTCCCCATACTGTTGTGGTTTATGTGTTGTGGGAGCAGCAGTCAGTTACTTTGGGGGGGGAATGCCTCTGGCATGATGTCTCAACCTCTGGCTCTTAAAATCTTTCCGCCCCATCTTCCACAAAATTTCCTGTGAGCCGTGGTGGGTGAGTTTTAAGTCGACTTCAGTGATGAGCTCTTAGGAGCCTCTGGATCTCTGCTGTGGAAGGTGTTGAGTATCCTCAGGGTCTGTCTCCTTCACCCTGGGGTGGATTATCCAGTTCATCATGGAAGCAGCACTCTTGCTCGTCTCCCCAATTCCTCTGTGGATTCAGCTGTGGCTCAGCTGAACTGCGAAGGATAGTTTATCTCCTTGGGTCAGCTACTTTTGTGCACCCTCCAGAGCAGGTGGTTTGGGAATTGTGGACCCAGGGGTACTTCAATCAGGAAGGGGGAGCAAGGGGCCTGCTTAGCAGGGTCCAGGCAAACCCCAAGCCAGCAGCAGGGAAAGCGACTTGACTGGGAAGCTGGGAGGGGACTCATTCCCTTTTTCATTCCTAAGATATGACTCTATGCCAAGACATGGCACATAAGATCAGCACTAAGCCCCAAGCCCTGCATCTCCTGAACAGAGGAAATAGGTACCTACATATCTGACGTGTAAATTGGTAATATTAAGCCGGGCATGGTGGTGCACACCTTTATCCCAGCACTCAGGAGGCAGAGGTGGGAGGATGGCCGTGAGTTCAAGGCCACCCTGAGACTACGTAGTGAATTCCAGGTCAGCCTGGGCTAGAGTGAGACCCTACCTCAAAAACAAACAAAAAAATGATAATATGTATTCTAGGGCTTGGCCCAGGGCCCTTATCAGGAAACCATAGCTGTGACGGCAGGTTGACTCTGTCCCTGTAGTGCAGAAGCAGATACGCACCATAAGTGGATAAGTGTGTTCCAAGAAAACTTTATTTTTTTAAATATATATATATTTGCAAGCAGAGAGAATGGGCGTGTCAGGGCCTCTAGCCACTGCAAACAAATTCCAGATGCATGCACCACTTTGTGCATCTGCCTTACAGGGTACTGGAGAATTGAACCAGGGTCGTTAGGCTTTGCAGGCAAGTGTCTTAACCATTCAGCCATCTCTCCAACCCCCAATAATCTCCCAGAGCCCACATAAACCAGATGCACCTGATGGTGCATTTGTCTGGAGTTCATTTGCAATTGCTGGAGGCCCTAGTGTACCCAATCTCATTCTCTCTATCTCTCATAAGTAAATAAATAAAATATTTTTAAATGAAAAGAAATAAAATATGTAACCCTTTTCTTAGGTGTAGGAAAATGTCAGATTAATAACACTGGAATTAGACTGCTTTAGAATTTTAGTTCAATACTGGAAATGTGACCTTGGACAAGTGATATACTAGCCTCACCTTTCTAATCTCTTAGCACTGTTGCTAGGATACACACAAACTGCTTACTACAATGTCTGGCACGTACCACACAATAAGTATTGTTTCTTAGAACCTGAGCTTTGCTATACATGTGACACTAGTATGGTAGAGGCAGAAGGATCAAGAGGTCAAGGTCATCCTCAACTATACAGTGAGTTGGCCATCCTGGACTACATGAGACTATCTCAAAAAAAAAAAAAAAAAAGAAAAGCAAAAATAAGAAAACCCCTGTCTTCTCTTTACAAAACTCTCTTTCAGGGCTGGAGAGATGGCTTAGCAGTTAAGGCGCCTGCCTGCTAAGCTTAAGAACGCCTGTTTGATTCTCTAGGGTCCACGTTTAGCCAGACGCAAAGTGATGCAATGGAGCAATGCCAAGCTTGCCCACAAAGGGGCACACGCGTCTGGAGTTCGTTCACAGTGGCTGAGAGGCTGCTGGCGTGCCCAATCTCTCTCTCTCTGTGACTCTTTCTAAAAAAAAAAAAAGTCTCTTTCAGTAGCTCCACTTTGAACAAAGCATATTTTACCATTCTTTAATAAATCAACAAATTTTAATGAGTATAATGTTATGAAAACGTAAACTATAATTGTTTTCATTTTGTTTATAGGAAACAATTATACAAAGAACATCACAAAAATTTTTTTGCTTGTATATGGCATGTGCATGTATGGTATGGTGTGTGTGGGGTACGTGTTGTATGCACACGTATGTGCCCATGAGGTGCCCCATAGGCTTGCCTGCAGCAGGTGTGCTTGCATGGGGTGCTAATCCTCTCTTCCAGCAGTTCTTATTTGATCCTGGATCTGGTCCCCTTTTTTATTTTTGTTTTTTGAGATAGGGTCTCACTCTAGCCCAGAGTGAGTTCCAGGTTGGCCTCAAGCTCACAGTGATCCTCCTACCACTGCATTCTGAGTGCTGGGACATTTTTATTTTTTCATAAGCTTGGTGATTCTCTGGTCTCAGCTCCTTTGTGGGACTATGATTACAGACACACTCTGTAGCCATGCCTTCTTTTCATGTGGGTTCTGGGGATCAAACTTGAGCAGTCTCTCTGGCCTCCTCAGGCCCTCATGCTTGCACAGGAAGTGCTCTTAACAGCTGAGCCATCTATTCTGCCACATTACAAGATTTTTTTTGTACAAAACAATCAAAACATATTTATTTAATATACATTGCAAGGGCACAAGTAGACTTAATTAAAACAAAAAAACACCACAGCTGAAGATACAGAGTACATACAGAAATCAAGGCAAAGGACAGATCATCTAAGGAAAAACACAAAGAGGACAAAGAGAGGCTGGACAGCTGGGGTCAGGGTTCTTGGCTGGAGACCTGTTTTGAGTAGGTTTCTTGCAGGTACTTCTTAAAAGCTGTGGAGTTTCTCCAGAACTCAGCAGCATGTGTGTTCCAAGGGTTGTCGACATTCGGTTTTCCTAGCAGGCTCTTGATGGACAGCAAGATGGTCCTGACGTCATACAGGGCCAGCGACTTATCCTTGAGGATGTCCAAGCAGATGTTACCCTGACTGTCCACACTGGGTGGTAGCAGGGCGTGAGGAACTTCACTGTGGGTGCGTTGCAAGGGTGACCACTGGGGAACTCTAGCGAGAGTTTATACCTAGATCTCCATACTTGTGCCAGCTGCTCCATGGATGGTCCCTTTGCATTTGAAGAGGTTGTCTGGCTCAGGGAAGGCAGAAATTCCTCTGTCACCAGACATCATGAGGGTCATCAGCTCCTGCTGTAGCCTCTGGCCCACAGGGCCCCGGGCAGTGGTGGTGATGCTGGCAGTGGCTGGGTAGTGGTTCTGGGAAGCCATCCCAGTGACACTGGCAAGGAGACAGGAGCTTGAACACCTCAACAACTGCCACATTACAAGATTTTTTAAAAATCATTGTTAGAGGGCTGGAAAGATGGCTTAGCAGTTAAAGCACTTGCTTGCGA
Organism: Orientallactaga sibirica; assembly: GCA_036365145.1. Taxonomy (NCBI): domain Eukaryota; kingdom Metazoa; phylum Chordata; class Mammalia; order Rodentia; family Dipodidae; genus Orientallactaga; species Orientallactaga sibirica. The sequence goes on from JAEOAD010000055.1 coordinate 3,226,829, forward strand.
AGCCTAAGGACCCCAGGATTGATTCTCCAGTACCCATGTAAGCCAGATGGACTAGGTGGCACATGCGTCTGGAGGTTGTTTGCAGTGACTGGAGGCCATGGCGTGCCCATTCACTCTCTCTCTGTCTGCCTCTTGCTCTTGCTTTCTCTGACTCTCTCTCAAATAAATAAATTTAAATTAAATATATAAAAAATCATTTTATTTATTTATTTGCAAGCAGAGAGAGATAGAAGAGAGACAGACCGAGAAAACGGGCATGCCCAGGGCCTCTAGCCACTGTAAATAAACTCTAGATGTATGAGCCCCTTTGTGTATCTGGCTTTACCTGGGTAAAGGGAATCAAACTCAGGTTGTTAGGTTTTGCAGGCAAGTACATTAACTACTGAGCCATCTCTCTAGCCTCTAAAATCATTTTTTGAGAAACAATCTCATAAAAAGTTGCAAGTACAAGACACAGAACTTTCCCTTACAGCACTTGCGAGTAAGTTATAGACATGCTCCATTAATACCTCACAAACTGTGATCACGAGGGCTGGAGATGTGGCTCGTGGATTGAGCAGCTACCCAGCATGCTCAAGGCCCTGGCTTCAACCCCCAGCACTGCAAAAGAAAAAGTTGAACTATGGGCTGGAGAGATGGCTTAGCAGTTAAGGCACTTGGCATGTGAAGCCTATGGACCCAGGTTCGATTCCCCAGCACCCACATAAAGCCAGATGCATAAAGAGATGTATGCATCAGGAGTTCATTTGAAGTGCCAGGAGGCCTTGGCATGCCCTTTCTTTCTCTGTCTCTCTCTGCTTGCAAATAAATAAAAATATTTAAAGAAAAGAAAGTCAGGCTGGAAAGATGGCTTAGTGGTTAAGGTGTTTGCCTGCAAAGCCAAAGGATCCTGGTTTGACTCTCCAGGACCCACATAAGCCAGATGCACAAGGGGGTGCATGCATCTGGAGTTTGTTTACCATGGCTGGAGGCCCTGGCACGCCCATTCTCTCTCTTTCTCTGCCTTTTTTTCTCTCTCAAATAAATAAATAAAAATATGTTTTTTTTTAAAAAAAAGTCACATAGAATCATTACTACCATCTAACCCTCAGACCCCATTCAAGTTTCACCATTTGTCTTGATAATGTCTATTTTTAGCACAAGGATCAAGTTCAGTCATGTGCCACTTCATTATTTTACCTGAAACAGATCCTCTCTCTTTCTTTGACTGTCATGTCTCTCCCCTCTCTTCCCCTGCCACTTCCCCGCTTAAACCCTTCAATAGTTGGCCATGTACTGCAAAGAAATCCAAACACTACTGTGGCCTACAACACAGGAGGACTGTCCCTGTGAGACTCCCCAGCTTCCTTCTGTGCCTTCAGCCAAGGGCTAGACCCTAGCTCCATTGAAAGCACTAACCTTGAAAACATAGTGCTGGGTTGGAGAGATGGCTTAGCGGTTAAGGCGCCTGCCTCCTAAGCCTAAGAACGCCGGTTCCAATCTCTAGGTCCCACGTTTAGCCAGATGCAAAGTGACGCAAGGGCGCAATGCCTCACTTGACCACAAGGGGGCGTACACATCTGGATTTCATTCACAGCAGCTGAGACGCTGCTGGCGTGCTCATCTCTGTCTTCCTCTCCCTCTCTTTCTGTCTCTCTCTGGGTCTCTCTCCAAAAAAGAAAGAAAGAAAGAAAAGATAGTGCTGTTTCTGCTATATGAAATCAAATAAAAGCCACCCCAGGGCTGGGCGTGGTGGTGTACGCCTTTAATCCCAACACTCGGGGTGGGGGGGGGAGAGGGCGGCAGAGGTAGGGGAGCACCATGAGTTTGAGGCCAATACAGAGTGAATTCTAGGTCAGCCTGAGCTAGAGTGAGACCCTACCTCGAAAAACCAAAAAAAAAGAAAAAAAAGGACAAAAGAAAGAAAGAAAGAAAGAAAGAAAGAAAGAAAGGAAGGAAGGAAGAATGAAAGAAAGAAAGAAAGAAAGAAAGAAAGAAAGAAAGAAAGAAAGAAAGAAAGAAAGAAATGGAGACTGGTTTTGCTATGTCCATTTGTCAGCACTGGCTGGTCTTTGGCCTGCGCTCTCTGGTTCTCTCTGTGCTCCATGCAAGTGCTCCTGTTCCTTCCACCTACACCATTCCCTCACCCTCACCAGCCTTTGTCCAACTGACTCCTCCATATTCTTTTTTTCTTTAAATATTTTATTTTTATTTATTTGAAAGGGGGGGAGGAAGAGAGAGATTGGGTGCACCATGGCATCCAGCCACTGCAAACGGACTCCAGATGCATGTGCCACCTCATGCACTTGGCTTACATGGGTCTTGGGGAATTGAACCTGGGTCTGTTGGCTTTGCAGGCAAGCGCCTTACCCACTAAGCCATCTCTCCAGCCCTCCTCCATATTCTTTAGGCCTCACTGTAAAATCAGTTCCCAAGGAGGGGCTAGGGATTGCTCATTGTGTACTGCTTACTGAACAAGCATGAGTATACAGCTTCAGATCCCCATAACTCACACACACACACAAAAACTGGAAGCTGTGGCAGGTCCACAGCAAGATATGAAAGAGACTGGAGAATTTCCCAGAAGTCCATGGTCCAGCTAGCCTGGCAATGGAGTAGTGACAAACAAAAGTGGCTGCCCCAGGGCTGGAGAGATGGCTTAGCAGTTAAGGTGCTTGTCTGTGAAGCTTAAGGACCCACATTTGACTCTCCAGGTCCCATGTAAGCCAGACGCAGAAAATGTGACACAAGGTCATACATGTGCATGAGGTGGCACACACATCCAGGGTTCGATTGCAGTGGCTTGAGGCCCTGGTGCACCAATCTCTCTCTCTCTCTCTCTCTTGCATTTAAAAAAAAAAAAAAAAAAAAGGCCAGTCTGTTGTGCTTGCCTCAAAAAAAAAAAAAAAAAAAAAAAAAAAAAAAAAAAAAAACAAGGGCTGGAGAGATGGCTTAGCAGTTAAGGCACTTGCCTAAGAAGCTTGAGAACCCAGGTTTGATTCCCCAGTACCCATGTAAGCCAGATGCACATGGTGGCATGTGTGTCTGGAGTTTGTTTGCAGTGCCTGGAGGCCCTGGGGCACCCAGTCTCTCTTTCTCAAATAAATTAAAATATATATATATTGCTGGGCATGGTGGTGTATACCTTTAATCCCAGCACTTGCAAGGCAGAGGTAGGAGGATAACTGAGAGTTTGAGGTCAGCCTGGGACTACAGAGTGAATTCCAGGTCAGCCTGGGCTAGAGTGAGACCCCTACCTTGAAAAAAAAAAAAAAAAAAAAAAAAAGAAAGAAAGAAAGAAAGAAAGAAAGAGGTGAAACCCATTTAGGAAGCACTACCCAGTGAAAGGAAGTGAAGTCACTGGGGTGTATCATTGAAACAGATGTGGGACCACTGTCCCTTCTTGTCTCTCCTTGACTTCCAGCTGTGCACTTCCCAGAAGTGAGCAGGCCTTCTCCACCAGGGCTCCGGCATGATGTGCTGTGTCATCACAGGTCCAAGGAAGGGACCATGGCTTGAAATCTCTGAAACCGTGAGCCAAAACAAACCTTTTCCTTTATTAAGTTATTATTTCGGGTACCTTGTCACAATCATGGAATCCTGAGCAACCAAGGAAGGCCTCTATATGACCCAAACATTCACTCACTCAAGCATTTATCCCTCACTGACTTCCTCCATCCAGTCATCTGCTCACGGGAGCTTGTGGACCCTCCCTTGTGTCGGGATGCTGGGGGTCTGGAGAGGGAGCAAGAGCCGAGGTTCACACAGTGTGAAGGTGACTGACATACACTAGTCACTACAGCTAGACACATGGATCCATCCACTGAAGAGAGCCAAATGGGAGCCCAGAGGATGCTGCAATCAACTGAGACTTGGGAAGGCTTTTCCAGAACGTGAGTGTGAAAGGGGAGGAGGAGGAGCAATGCTGTACTGGGACCTGCCCTTCAGGTCTGCTGGGTAAATGTGGCCCTTGGTTTTGCTGTTCTCCCTTGTGTCTTCTGCAAAGCTATGGCTCTTCTAGTCCCGCCCCTTCAAAGCGACTGCATCCAGGGATGCCTAGCCATCTTTTAAAGTCCTTCACTAGCACTGGAGGGATGGCTTAGCAGTGAAGGTGTTTGCCTGCAAAGCCAAAGGACCCAGGTTTGATTCTCCAGGACCCATGTAAGCCAGATACACGAGGGGGCGCATGCGTCTGGAGTTCGTTTGCAGTGGCTGGAGGCCCTGACGCGCCCATTCTCTCTCTCTCTCTCTCTCTCTCTCTTCCTTTTTCTCTGATAAATAAATAAATAATAAAATATTTAAAGTGACTTACTACTAGTATCCATGATCAAGTTCTTCAGCCAGTTAGGTCCTTATCAACTGCTGTCCTCCTCCAGCCTCTGTGCCCGCTGCTCTCCTTGCAGCCTTTGCTTCAGCCCTGCCACGCGGGGCTGATGCCAGGTTCTCCATTCTTGCTTATGCTGCTCCTTCTGCTTAGAACACTCTGTCTCCATTCTCCTCCCTGGACAACACATCCTAGCTAGGAACTTCCCCTTGTGTGCTCTCTCTGTCTTTTAAACATTGGTTCATTTATTTTATTTAGCCCTTAAGGAGCTGGGACGTCCTTCCAGCCGGGCTTCTATCTGAATCATTTCCTTAAGTGGGCTGCCCACTTGGTCTAAGGGCATTTGACTGAATAAGCCAATGAATGGAAGAAAGGGGCTCCTTTGAAAGGAAGGGGATAGGTTTGATCTAATTAAGCCTGAGACATGACAAGGTCACATTTAGTCAATGCATCGGGCATAGGGTACAAAAAGGAAGAGGAGAGCTGGAGAGATGGCTAAGTGGTTAAGGCACTTGCCCACAAAGCCTAACAACCTGGGTTTGATTTCCCTGTACCCACATATAACCAGATGCACAAAGTGGCGCATGTTTCTGGAGCTTGTCTGCAGTGGCTAGAGGCCCTGGTGTGCTTGTTCTCTCTCTCCCTCTCCCCGCCCTTGTCTGCTTGCAAATAAATAAGTAAATGATTTTTTTAAGTGTTGTTGGGATGGAGAGATGGCTTAGTGGTTAAGGTGCTAGCCTGCAGAGCCAAAGGACCTAGGTTCAATTCCCCAGGGTCCACATATCCAGATACACACGACACACACACCTGGAGTGTGTTTGCAGTGGCATAAGGCCTTGGCACGCCCATTTTCTCTCTCTCTCTCTCGCTGCCTCTTTCTCTCTCTCAAATAAATAAGTGTTATTAAAAAAAAAATAAGGAAGTGGAGACGGGCGTGGTGCCGCACGCCTATAATCCCAGCACTTGGGAGGCAGAGGTAGGAGGATGACTGTGACTTCAAGGCCACCATGAGACTACATAGTGAATTCCAGGTCAGCTTGAGCTAGAGTGCACCCCTACCTAAAAAAACAAAAACAAAAACAAAAGGAAGTGTAAGCAAAATGGATTAGGGTAGGCTCCCCCCCACCCCCCGAATAAGGAATGTTTGATTTCAGTACTGCCTTGGTCTGTTATCATAACAAAATAATGAGGCCAGGAATTTTTTTGTTGTTGTTTATTTTTTTGTTTTTGGTTTTGTTTTTCAAGGTAGGGTTTCACTCTAACCCAGGCTGACCTGGAATTCACTATAGTCTCAGGATGGCCTTGAACTCATGGCCATCCTCCTACTTCTGTCTCTGGCATGCTGGGATTAAAAGTTTTGCGCCACCACACCTGGCAAGAAATTTATAAATAATAAAGAAGTATTTGGCTCCCAGTTCTGGAGGCTGGGAGATGAAAAAGCATGACCTATCAATTGCTGGGCTTCTGGTCAGGCCCTCCTGCTGTGTTATAACATGGTGGATGATGTTGCAAGGGGAGACAGAGCAAACATGCTGGCTTGGGGCTCTCTTCTTTGTTTTAAAACTTTATTATTTGCAAGCAGAGGACACAAAGAGAGAGAGAATGGGGGAGCCAGGGCCTCTAGCGACTGCCAACAAACTCCAGATTAATATGCCACCTTGTGCATCTGGCTTTATGTGGGTACTGGGGAGTCAAACCCAGATCGTCAGGCTTTGTAGGCAAGTGCTTAAACCACTGAGGCATCTCTCCAGCCTTTTTTTTTTTTTTTTTTTTTTTTTGAGTTTTCAAGGTAGGGTCTTTCTCTAGCCCAGATGATCTGGAATTCACTATGTAGTCTCAGAGTGGCCTCAAACTCACAGCAATCCTCTTATCTTTGCCTCCCTAGTGCTGAGATTAAAGGAGTGTGCCACCATGCCCAGCTTCCTTCTTTTTCAAAAAATCTTTATTCATGAGAGAAAGAGAGAGAGAAAGGGAGAATGGGTACACTAGGGCCTTTTGCCACTGCAAATGAACTCCAGACACATGTGCCACTTTGTGCATCTGGCTTTATGTGGGTACTGGGGAATCGAACCTGGTCCATTAAGTTTTGCAAGCAAGGGCTTTCAAGCACTGACACATCTTTCTCTTTCTCTTCTTATAAATCCACTACTGCCACTGTGGGAGCCCCACTCTCATGAACTCTTCTAACCCTAATCATTCTGCAAAGCCTCCACCTCCACCATCAATGTATGAATTGGGGAATTGGGGGTATTATGTTTCCAACATGTGGAGTTCTGGGGAGCAAATGCAATCAAAAGCACATACCCAATATAGTATTAGTTAGCTGTTAAAATACCAACCACCTCTGACCCAAACAGATCTAAATACCTGTTGAGGCTTTTTTTTTGTTTTGTTTTGTTTTTTTGAGGTAGGGTCTCACTCTAGCCCAGGCTGACCTGGAATTCACTATGTAGTCTCAGGGTGGCCTTGGACTCACAGTGATCCTCCTACCTCTGCCTCCCAAGTGCTGGGTTAAAGGTGTGCACCACCACACCTGGATTTTATTTTTTCTTTCTTTCTTTCTTTCTTTCCTTCTTTCTTTCTTTCTTTCTTTCCCTCCCTCCCTCTCCTCCCCCTCCCCTTTCTTTCTTTCTCCTTCTTCTCTTCCTTCTTCCTCCCTCCTTCTTTCTCCCTTTCCCTCCTTTCTCTTCTTTCTTTCTTTCTTTCTTTCTTTCTTTCTTTCTTTCTTTCTTTCTTTCTTTCTTTCTTTCTTTCTGAGGTAAGATCTTGCTTTAGCCCAGGCTGACCTGGAATTCTGTAGTCTCAAACTGGCCTTGAAAATCACTGTGATCCTCCTACCTTGGCCTGAGTGCTGGGATTAAAGGAGTGAGCCACCATGCCTGTCTCCTTTAACACTTTTTAACAACAACAAAAAATTTTGTGTGTGTGTGTGTAGTAAATACACATGAATGTGCCCTTGTGGCATCCCATACATTTCTTGAGCTGGAGTTTTCCTTCACTAACTCCAGAGCTTTCTCTACTCCCCTGAGGGACTGGGGTTACAGGTGCATGTGAGCATGTGCAGCTGGAGATTTGAACTTGGGTAGTCTCAGGCTAAGTCGTCTATCCAGCCCCTCTTCTGTTTTGATGTCATCTCTCTTTCCTTTTCTCTTCCCTGTTCTTCTTTCCTTTCCCTTCCTTCTTTCTTTTCTTTCCTTTTTTTAAATTTAAAGTTTTTTTTTTTTTTAAGTTTGCAAGTAGAGTGAGATAGAAGACAGACCAAGAGAATGAACTTGCTGGAGCCTCCAGCCACTACAAACGGACTGGAGATGCATGTGCCACTCTGTGCATCTGGCTCTATGTGGGTACTGGGGAACTGCACTCAGGTCATTAGGCTTTGCAGTCAAGTGCCTTAACCTCTGTAGGCTTTGCAGTCAAGTGCCTTAACCTCTGAGCCGTCTCTCCAGCTCCTCCTCTCCTCTCCTCTCCTCTCCTCTCCTCTCCTCTCCTCTCCTCCTCTCCTCTCCTCTCCTCCTCCCCTCCCTCCCCTCCCCCCCTCCCCTCCCTCCCCTCCCCTCCTCTCCCCTCCTCCCCTCCCCTCCCTCCTCTTCTTCTTTTTTGTTTTTATTTTCCAGCCAGGGCCCCCACTATAGGTAGCCAAGGCCCAAAACTCATTATATAGTCCAGATGGGACTCAAACTCCTGGCAGCTTCCTGGGTGCTGGGATTACAGGCTTGAGGCAAGAGGACTAGTTCTACAGATGAAATTAAATGAATGATCTCAAGATGAGGTCTGGATGGGGGATCTAAATCCCATGTCAAATGTCTTTATAAAAAATGAAGAAGGTCGGGCATGGTGGTGCATGCCTTTAATCCCAGCATTTAGGGAGGCAGAGGTAGGAGGATCGCCATGAGGTCAAGGTCACCCTGAAACTACATAGTTAATTCCAGGTCAGCCTGGGCTAGAGTGAGACCCTACCTCGAAAAAAAAAAAAAAAAAAAAAAAAAAAAGAATGAAGAAAAGACAAGAGGAGAAGGCGGGGGCGGGGGAGAAGACAGGAAGAGATTGGAATTGTGCAAACACAAGCCAAGTGACTCCAGAGCCACCAGCAGCTGGGACAGCAAGGAGAGGTGAACTTGACACTTTTTTTTTTTTTCGAGGTAGAGTCTCACTCTAGTCCAGGATGACCTGGAATTCACTATGTAGTGTCAGGGTGGCCTCGAACTCATGGTGCTCCCCCTATCTCTGCCTCCTGAGTGCTGGGATTAAGCCTGGCTGATCTTGACATTTTGATCCTAGACTTCTGGCCTCTAGAACTGTGGCAGAGTACAGTCCGGTGTGCAGCTCTCGTTTGTCCCACTTGATGCTGCAGCCTTGGCAAGCAAGCACAGCTTAGAATAGACTTGTGTTCTGTGAAATTCCCCAGCTCTGGGCACTGCATGAGTGAACTAGGTGAGACTGGGGATTTCCCAACAGCTCGCTTCTCAACAAACACCTGACCACACATGAGCACTCCAGCCATTAGGAACTGCTCAGTATTTTAGAAAAGGAAACAGTGTGACATGTAAGTGGACTAGATCCAAGGTGCTTTTCCCGAAAGCTAGCATGTTTACCTTAAATTAAAAAAAAAAAAATTGAAGCTGGAGAGATGGCTTAATGGTTAAGGTATTTGCCTGCAAAGCCTAAGGACCTCAGTTCAATTCCCCAGGACCCACAGAAGCCAGATGCACAAGGTGGTGCATCTGTCTGGAGTTTGTTTGCAGTGGCTGCAGGCCCTGGCATGCCCATTCTCTGCCTCTCAAATAAATAAAAAATAAGATATTTTATAAAACAATTTGTGGCTGGGGTGGTGGTGCACCCAGCCTGAAACTACATAGGGAATTTCAGGTCAGCCTGGGCTAGAGGGAGACCCAACCTCTACCTGAGGCTGACCTGAAATTCCCTATGTAGTCTCAGGGTGGTCTTGACCTCATGGTGATCCTCCTACTTCTGCCTTCTGAGTGCTGGGATTAAAGGTGTGTACCACCATGCCTGACCTAAAAAATTTTTTTATTTTAATTTTTTAATTTTTATTTTTTGAGAGAGACAGACAGAGAGAGAGGGAGAGGGAGGCAGAGAATGGGTGGGCCAGCAGTCTCTCAGCTGCTGTGAATGAAATCCAGATGCGTGAGCCCCCTTGTGGTCAAGTGCGGCATTGCGCCCTTGAGTCACTTTGCATCTGGCTAAACGTGGGACCTGGAGATTGGAACTGGGTTCTTAGGCTTAGGAGGCAGGCGCCTTAACCGCTAAGCCATCTCTCCAGCCCCTAAAAAAATTTTTATATGGTACTTGGGATTAAACCTACCCTTACCCTACCACCAGACTACACTTTCTCCTGCCCACTAAAAAATTTTTAAAAGTAATATTTTATTTATTTGAAAAGAAAGACAGAGAGAGAGGGAGGGAGAGAGATTATACATCTGGCTTTCCATAGGTACTGGAGAATCGAACCCTGGTTGTTAGGCTTTGCAGGTAAGTGCCTTAACCACTGAACCATCTCTCCAACCCTAAAAAGTGTTTTTTTTTAGTGATGTATTGCACACGAGGTTCTTTTCAGACACTTCCCATTCCTGGTTGACTGTGGCAACACTATTACTATTTTACAGACAGGGTAACTAAAGCTTGGAGCAGGGAGCTGAGGTGCTCAGGGTCATCCCTAGAAGAAAACTGCCTGTTTCTTATTTTGTCTGACTCTGAACACTGTGTTCTTCCTGTGTAGTCCAAGTGGTGGAGAAACATACAGACTAAGTGGAGGGAGGCAGATCAATATCCCACAGAACCACTCAGGACTATTTATAGATGCAACAGCTCCAGCCTGCAGCTATTCTGATCAAAGAAGTCTTCATGGAGGAGAGGGCACTTGAACTGTCCCTTCACATCTAAAGACATGGCCTTCAGGCAACAGGGATCTAGACATGAATCAGACAAGCTCCTTTGCTTGAGGAGTTCGTGTGTGTGTGTGTGTGTGTGTGTGTGTGTGTGTGTGTGTCCCAGAAGGGATGGTGGTTGCTTGTGTGTATTACACATCTATTAAAAGACAATGTTGGAGCTGGGTGCACACCTTTAATCCCAGCACCCAGGAGGCTGAGGTGGGAGGATCGCTGTAAATTCAAGGCCACCCTGAGACTACAAAGTGAATTCTAGGTCAGCCTGAGCTAGAGTGAGACCCTACCTCAAAAAAAAAAAAAAAAAAAAAAAAAAAAAAAAGACAATGAAATAGTTCAGCAGTAAAGACCATTTCCTATACAAGCATGGGCCTCAGGCCTGAGATACTTTTCCCTAGGACCCACATAAACAGGTGGGCATCGTCATGCATGTCTATAACCCTAGTCTCATACAAGACCAGAGACCCTGGAATCACAAGAACTCATGAAAAAAAAAAACAAAAACAAAAAACGGCAGGGTCCAGGATCAGGAAGTGACTCTGGCTCAAATAAGAACAGGCACAAGAGCTGGGTGTTGTGTCACACACCTTTAATCCCAGCATTTGGGAGGCAGAGGGTGGGAGCATCACTGTGAGTTTGAGCCCAGCCTGGGACTACAGAGTGAGTTTCAGATCAGCCTGGGTTAGAGTGAGACCTTACCTTGAAAAACCAAAAGAAAAAAACAACAACAAAACAAAAGAAAGAATGATGGAGCTAGACGTCCCATGTTTTGCACACCAGCACACGGGGTACTATATGGGCACATACACGTGAATATGCCACATACACAAGCAAAAAATAAAAATAAACTGAAAACCAAAAAATAATGTAGAGCTAGGTGTGGTGGTGCATCCCTATGATCCCAGCACTTCCAGCACTGGGGAGGCTGGGACAGGAGGGTTGTCAGGAGTTGAGGCTAGACTGAGCCACCTAGCAAGTCCCTCTCTCAAAAACAAAAATAAGGGGCTGGAGAGATGGTTTAGTGGTTAAGGCGTTTGCCTCCAAAGCAAAATGATCCTGGTTCGATTCTCCAGGACCTATGTAAGCCAGATGCACAAGGGGGCGCATGCATCTGGAGTTCGTTTGCAGTGGCTGAAGGCCCTGGTAGGCCCATTCTCTCCCTTTCTCTGCTTCTTTCTCTCTCTCAAATAAATAAATAAAATCTAAAAAAATAAATAAATAAAAATAAGGGCTGGAGAGATGGCTTAGCAGTTAAGGCACTTGTTTGCAAAGCCCAAGGATCCAGGTTTGATTCTCCAGGTTCCATGTAAGCCAGATACACAAGGTGGCGCATCAGTCTGGAGTTCATTTGCAGTGGCTGAAGGCCCTAGGATGCCCATTCTCGCGCTCTCTCTCTTTCTCTCCCTCCCTCTCTCTGTCTCTAATAAATATATATAAAAAATAGCCAGGTGTGGTGGCCCATGCCTTTAATCCCAGCACTCGGGAGGCAGAGATAGGAGAATCACCATGATTTCCAGGCCACCCTGAGACTACATAGTGAATTCCAGGTCAGCCTGAGCATGAGTGAGACCCTACCTCGGAAAACCAAAAAAAAAAAAAAAAAAAAAAAAAAAAAAAAAAATAGGGGGCTGGAGAGATGGCTTTAGCGGTTAAGGTGTTCATCTGCAAAACCAAAGGATCCTGGTTCAATTCTCCAGGACCCACGTAAGCCAGATGCACACGGGGCTGTATGCACCTGGAGTTCATTTGCAGTGGCTGGCGGCCCTGGGGCGCCCATTTTTTCTTTTTCTTTCTCTCTCTCAAATAAATAAATAATATATGTATATATTAAAAAATAAAATAAAATAAAATAAGGAGGCCGGGCGTGATGGCGTACGCCTTTAATCCCAGAGGTAGGTGAATCGCTGTGAGTCCGAGGCCACCCTAAGACTACCAAGTGAATTGCAGGTCAGCCTGGGCTAGAAGGAGACCCTACCTCGGAAAACCAATATAATTAAATAAAATAAAATAAAATAAAATAAAATAAAATAAAAAACAAGCAGGACTGAAGCAAAGAGGCAAGATTTGTAACTCAAGAAGATCAGAGAAGACTTTGGGAAGAATGGACTCCTGCCCCAAGCAGAGATTTGATTGGTAAGCAAACATCAGTCACAAGCAGTAAAGGCTTCCTAGGGATAGCATTAGCAGCCCACCCGCAGAGGTGAGACAGTTTCAGGTTGGCTGGCACACCTTGTGGCTGGGCATACTGGTTGGTGGATGCACAGAGGGGCGTACACTTGCGGGTTGGGAGTTGCTGGTGGGATTGCCGGTGGGGACGCCCCACGGATCTCTGGTGTCAGGTTCCACCACGAAGCATCCCTTTTCCGTCCTAAAACGTTGATGGGAACGCCTCGGGGAAAAGACTTCAAGGAGCTGCAAAGATAGCCGACCAATCCCCGCCCAGCTGGTGTCGGACCGGTCCCCGCCTTCCACCCGCAGGAGGCCTGTTGCCATGGCTACTAGGTTAGGGCGGAAGTGGCTCAGGACTCTGCCTCTCACGAATCAGGTGACTCTCCAGACTTCTGCACGTGACACCGGAGCCCGGGCTCGCGCTCTACCTACCCAAGACACCACCTCTCTTTCCTTTACCGACGAGTGACAGGGATGTCGAGCAATGGGCGCCGGTAGCTTCGGGACAAGGCACCACCCCTCCGTGGTGAAAGAACCAATTAGAATGGGACAGAAGGAAGCCACGCCCCCAGGTTTCGCCCCGGTTTGACAGACGCAATTGAGGCCATCCTCGAGTCCCTCCGCCCCTTGCCCATTTGCGGCCGGCGATGGACTGTCCCGTTAGCCAATAGCACATCCCTCATCTGCCATTGGGTCCCGCCCCCTCGAGAGTGGAGCCAATGAGCGATCCGGATGCCGGCCGGGTGGAGGGGGGTTGCACTGCGGTAATATGGCTCTTCCTTAGCCAGCGGCGGCGGCGAGCGCGGGGGACGGAGCAGTCGTGCCTGTCGGGTGGCGGGTTTCTCGGCTGCAGAGGCTCGGAGGTGGTCGTGGCTGCGAGGCGGTGGCGGATGCCGGAGCACGACCCGCCCCGCCGCCTGGCGGCCCCGGGGTCGAGATGAGCGCCACGGCGTCGGTCGGGGGCCCGGTTTCCTTGCCGCCCCCGGGCCCGGCCGCCGCTCTGCCACCGGGATCTACCGCACGGGCCCTGCATGTGGAACTGCCGTCTCAGCAGGTAAAGCCCGGTGGCTCGCGACGCTCTCCAGGGACCGGGGAGGCCCCGCGTGGAGACCCGGAGGGCTCCGGGAGATCTCCGAGAAGTGACCCGGGAGAGCTCGCAGGACGGAGGAAGGTTGGGTGGAGGGGAGGGGTCCGCGGTGGACGAGCTCCCGGGAGATCCGCGGGTCCCAGTAGGATCTCGGTACCAGAGATGAGCTGGTGAGGAGCCTTATCTTCCTGCTCCGCAGGGAGCGGGGGACTCCCGTGCACGGACCCCTGGGCATCCATCCCTCCTCCGGGGAAGCCCTCGCGTGCGTCTGCCGGTGCGTGCGTGCGGGAGAAGCCCCTCGCTGCTGTGCTGCAGGAGCTGCGGGGTTTCCAGTCTTGAAGTGCCCGCTGCCTCGAGCCCCTCCTGAGACTTGCATGTGGGACGTTGGGGTTTCCTTCCCAATTCTCAGTTCCCCACGGCACGCACCTTCCTTACAAGGGAGCGCTCCTCTTTCCCTGTAAAGGAGCGTCTAGGGGGAGAATTTGAAGTGCAATCTGTCTATCTTGGATCCACATTGTAGGGGGATAAGGGCGACGATACATTGCATTTTTTTGGGGGAGGAACCTGACAAAATTCTTTGTAACACTCGCCTATCTGTAGAGAACTTCTTCCACGCCCTGTCCGTGGCTTTGCAGGAAATCTTAGCATGAGGTAGAACTTAACGTAGCTTCCACCGAAGTCTTCCCCTTTCCCCCCTTTCCAAAGAGAGAGAGGAACAAGGGGAAAGCCAGTCTTGAGAATGGACCGTGTGCGAGTGCCCGGTGGCCATCCGTTCAAGTCCTCACCACCCGTTGCGGTAGCGGTCTTTATGATCCGTGCCCGTTTTGTAGTTAAACCGAGGCTTGTCCAACTGTTAGTAAGTGATGGATGGATGGGGCTGGGTTTCCGGACGGCGGCGTCTGCCTCTGCAGCCCGCGCGCGTTTGTTTGCTTGAGACTTTGAGCAATCTTTTCCCCTGCCTCGCTACAGGACAGAGCAAATTCCTTTACATCCTTCCTGGAACTTTCCATCTCTGCCCTGGGACTCAAGATTCACACCAGAGAAAGCTGAGGCTGCACGCGCGCGCGGGACGGCAGAGGGTGCGCGCGCGGGGGGGGGGCGGCGGCAGGGTGGGCGTTGGGGGCAATGGCATGGCTTGGCATACAAAAGGGAAGAGAAAAAGTTAGAGATAACCCACCCGGTGGTGGCCACCGAGGAGAGAAGCAGAACTGTTGTCAGAAGCACAGCTTCTGTGATAGGAGGGGATTTAAAAGAGTAGGGTAAGCGTGTGGCCCTGGTTTTGTGATGCCAAGTGGGCAAGGGAGTTTGTGTGCAGAGTGTTAGGAGCTTGAGGGCGGTGAGGTTTGCTTTGCATTTTGAGGTTCTGGGAGAGGGTAAACGTGTGGCTGGTAGACTAGTCTCTGTAGATGGGGCACTGATGTGAATTTCGTTATGTGTGGGAGAGAGGTGGAGTGTGAAGGAAGCTATTGGGCGGAGGCAATGGGAGGGCATGACTACAAGAAGCCTAGAGAAGTCCTAAGGCCTTGAGGGGCCTGGATGGGTTTAGTTGGGGAGAGCTTTGAGACCATGTGAGATTAGGGAAGAGGAACAGACTTAGAGTCTGTTCTCTCATAACGGTTCACAGTTTAACGCTAGGGGAACTAACCTAAACAAACTGCCCATGGAGTAAATGCAACTGCATTTGTTAGCGTTTGTCAAATGTTTGGATGGGTGCCAGGGAATATATAGTGGCTTAAGTGTACAGCTAAGCTATCTGAGCACTGGGTATGCTATTTACAGCTTTTTGGAGGCGTGTTGCCATCCCTCTTGATTTCTTGGAAGGCAGCCTATGTAACAAAACACATTTTTATTTTTATTTTTTTGGGGGGGGTTTTCGAGGTAGGGTCTTACTCTATCCCAGGCTGACCTGGAATTCACTATGTAGTCTCAGGGTGGCCTTCAACTCACGGTGATCCTCCTACCTCTGCCTCAAGAGTGCTGGGATTAAAGGCGTGTCCCACCACGCCCGGCCACATTTACTTTTGTAGTTAATATTTGTGGATCAAAATGACCAGATTTGGGGACATAAATATATAATAGTAAAATAAGCATTTTGTTGATATCTGTTATATCTGTATAAAGTGCATGGGTTACTAGTTTCTAGCTGATGAATTGTTACAGAGTGAGCACGATCATATAGGTACTACCCAGATTAAGAAATGCAAAACTGTGAACATTCTAGAAGTCCTTAGGTTAGCTCTCTTGTTAAACCTCTTTTCTTTCCAAAGGTTTCCAGCCCAAGAGATTCATTTTTGCCTGTTCTTGCACTTTATGTGGAATCATGTAAAATGTACTTTTGTGTCTAGTTTCTTTCACTTAGTATTGTTGTGTGTGCAGTCATGGATGTGTGTGTATGTGTTTGTAAACATTTTTTTTTTTTTTTGGTTTTTCGAGGTAGGGTCTCACTCTAGCTCAGGCTGACCTGGAATTCACTGTGTGGTCTCAGGGTGACCTTGAACTCTCGGTGATCCTCCCACCTCTGCTTCCTGAGTGCTGGGATTAACTAAAGGCATGTGCCACCATGCCTGGCTTTGTAAAACTTTAAAAATTTTTTTATCTTTATTTATTTATTTATGAGGGGGGAGGGAGGGAAAAATATGGGCACGCCAGGGCCTCTAACCACTGTAGGTGAATTCCAGACACATGTGCCACCATGTATATCTGTCTTACATGGCTTCTGGGGAATTGAACCTGGGTCCTTAGTCTTCACAGGCAATTTCTAAGCCACAAAACTCTTGAGTTTTAACTAAAGGTAGGGTGCCACCATGCCCAGGCTGACCTAGAATGTAATCTTTATTTATTTATTTATGAGGGGGGAGGGCCTCCAGAACCTCTCAGGTGAATTCCAGACACATGTGCCACCATGTATATCTGTCTTACATGGCTTCTGGGGAATTGAACCTGGGTCCTTAGTCTTCACAGGCAATTGCCTTAGCCACTAAGCTATCTCTCCAGCCCACAAAACTTTGGTTTTTTGAGGTAGGGTCTCACTCTGGCCCAGGCTGACCTAGAATTAACTATGTACTCTCAGGGTGGCCTTGAACTCACCATAGTCCTACCTCTGCCTCCTGAGTGCTGGGATTAAAGGTGTGTGCCACCATGCTTGGCATCCCACAAAACTTTTTTTTTTTTTTTTTTTTTTGGTTTTTCGAGGTAGGGTCTCACTCTAGCTCAGGCTGACCTGGAATTCACTATGTAGTTTCAGGGTGGCCTGGAACTCATGGTGATCCTCCTACCTCTGCCTCCCTAGTGCTGGGATTAAAGGCGTGTGCCACCATGCCCAGCCACACTTTTTTAAAAAGCATATATCTTTTGCTTTATTTTGCCTGATTTGCAAATTTCAAGAGTTTAAATAACACTGAAAACTTCATGTCAACCCCCTCCACAAAAATTAGAAAAACAACAAAAAAATGTTAAAGCAAATAGATTAGCTAATAAAAGCTAAGAAATATTAAAAAAAAAGAAAAGAAAAAGAAAAACCATGCATGTCAGTGCATCCACCCTAGTTGGCAAATAAATACTGTTGTTGATTAAGAATTTCTATGGTGAAAGTTGATTTTCTGAGAGTGTATATTCAGTGGTACCTCAGTGTACTTGGAGGCAGGTTTCTTGGGCTTGGTATTAATTACTGTTGTTGTCATTGACATTTTGGAGCAGGGCAGAGAATGTGAGATGGTTAGGCACATTCTTGTACTCTACCCACAAGATTCCATCAGGACCTCACCGGTCCTGGCGATCAAAAGTGTGTTCATACGTGGCCAAACCTGCTTAGCGGGCAAAATTACCTCTTGTTGAGAACCACTGTTCTCAGGTATATTTGATTGTTGTTTATTTATTTTATTTAGTTATTTGAGAGCGACAGAGAGAGAAAGAGGCAGAGAGAGAGAGAGAGAGAGAGAGAGAGAGGGGGCACACCAGGGCCTCCAGTCACTGCAAAGGAACTCAGATGCATGTGTCACCTTGTGCATCTGGCTTATGTGGGTCCTGGGAATTGAGCCTCCAACCGGGGTCCTTAGGCTTCACAGGCAAGCGCTTAACTGCTAAGCCACCTCTCCAGGCCCCTCAGGTATATTTGAATTAAAAATTATTTATTTGCAAGGAGGGAGGCAGGGCCTTGTTATGTAGTTTGTACTGGCTGGAACTCTAGATCTTCCTGCCTCAGCTGGAAGAAATCACACCTAGCTTAATTTTTTTCAGCTAACACCCTTTTGATGGATTTTTGGATTCTTTCCAGCATTTCTCTGTTAGTCCACTGCAGTGAATATGTGTATTTAGGTATCTTTGTATACTTTTGCTGGTATTTGGTGGGATGAATTTAGGGCCATGAAATTACTTAAAGGATTGTATACATAGGTATTTACCCACGAGGAAATTCCTGTTTATACTCTTGCCATTAAGTCATGACAGAACCCTTTTCTCCACATTTTTGCCAAAGGATTTGTATATCTCAGTGTTTTCTAACATGATTTTTGCTTCTATATATCACAATATGTACACATGTTGCATATGCCATGTATATATTTAAATTTGCATTCCTTTAACTATACCTTTATTTCATCAGCTTTGCATACTGGACAGTATGGTAAACACATGGTCTCATTTATGCTGTCCAACCTAATGAGTTTTAATATCTTTGCATAATCTATTTATTACTTTAATTTCTTTCATGAAGTGCTTGTTTGTGTCCGTACTGTTTTTCCTTATTGCTCTGTTTACATTTTTCATCGTTTTGAAGAGCATCTGTTTTTGAATGTGTGTGAGTATTCATATATGTGTGCGTGCATGTTTGTTGGTAGGTGTGCATGTATGTGTGTGTGTGTGCATATGAAGGCCAGAGGTTGGTATTGTATGTCTTCCTCAATCTCTCTCACCTTATTTTTTTTCTTTTTCTTTTTCTCCACCCCTTTCCTCTTCTCCCAGGCAGGGTTTCCCCCTAGCCCAGGCTAGCCTGCAACTCACTCTGTAGTCCCAGGCTGACCTTCTTACCTCAGCTTCCCCAGTGTAGGAATTAAAGGCTTGGGCCACGCACCTGGCTTCTTTTTTGAGACAGGGTCTCTCAGTAAACCCTGAGCTCACTGATTTGGCTAGACTAGCTAGCCAGTATGTCCCAGGATCTGCCTGTCTCTGCTTCCCTAGTACTGGATTACACGGGCATGCTTCCATGGTGTTTCTCATGGGTGATGGGGACTTGAACTCAGGTCCTTATACTTGTGTGTCATACACTTTATTGGCCAAGCCATCTCCGTAGTCCCTGAAGAGTATATTTTTTTGTCCTTTTTTGTGCAAAGAAGTAGGTTAGGGCTATAACTAATATTATTACAATACTGGGTATTCCACCCAGATCCTTAATATGCTAGGTAAGTGTTTTACCACTGAGCTGTATCCTCAACACTTGCTGTAGTTTTTATTTTGAGATAGCCAAGCTTGCCAAGCTGCCTAGACAGGCCTTGAACTTTAAAAAATATATATTATTTGAGAGAAAGTGAGTGGAAGAGGTGTACCAGGACCTCTTGCCATGGCAAATGAACTCTAAACATATATGCCCCTTTATGCATCTGGCTTTATGTGGGTACTGGGGAATCCAACCCAGGTTGTCAGGCTTTGCCATCAAGCATCTTCAACTGCTGAGCCATCTCCCCCAAGGCCTTGAGCTTTTTATTTTCTTATATCAGCCTCCTGAATATTTGGGATTACAGGTCTGTACCACTAGGTTGGGCCCTATTAGCCTTTATCAACCTTGAATTATACTTATTTTTAAAAAAATACTTACTTTTAAAATAGGTTTTGTCTACAGAAAAACCAATATGAGGGCTGGAGAGATGGCTTAGGGGTTAAGGCGCCTGCCTCCTAAGCCTAAGAACACTGGTTCCAATCTCCAGGTCCCACGTTTAGCCAGATGCAAAGTGACCACAAGGGGGCGCACACATCTAGATTTCCTTCACAGCAGCTGAGAGACTGCTGGCGTGCCCATCTCTGTCTTCCTCTCCCCCTCTCTTTCTGTCTCTCTCCCCCTTTCTCTCTGTGTCTCTCTCCAAAAAAAAAAAATAATAGAAAATAAAAAATAAAAAGTTAAAAAAAAACCCGATATGATAGTGCACAAAGTTGTATATACCTCATACCCAGATTGTCTTGTTATATTCATTTAACAAGAATCAATTAATGGACCAATATGAATGTTACGGATTATTCAGATTTCTTTAGTTTTAAAAACTTGTGGTAAAATACATACACAAATTTGTAGGGTCTCACTCTAGCTCAGGCTGACCTGAATCTCACTCTGTAGTCCCAGGCTGGCCTTGAACTTACGGTGATCCTCTTACTGTCATTGCGCACCATTTGTCCCTTTGTGCCTGGCATGTCACCTAGCATGATGTTTTCAAGGTTCATCTATGTTGTGGCATGTGTCAGAATTTCACCCTCATTTAAGGGATATGTATATACCACATTAAAAATTCCATTAATTGGGCTGGAGAGATGGCTTAGCAGTTAAGGCATTTGCCTGAGAAGCCTAAGGACTCTGGTTCGATTCTCCATGACCCACGTAAGCCAGATGCACAAGAGGGCGCATGCATCTGGAGTTCATTTGCAGTGGCTAGAGGCCCTGGCACGCCCATTCTCACTCTCTCAAATAAATAAATGAATAAATAAAATAAAATATTAAAAATGCCATTAATCTCTTCTGGACCTTTAGTTTTTTTTTTTTTTTTAATTAATTAATTTGAGAATGAGAGAGAGAGGAGATGAAGCATAGAGAAAGAATGGGCATCCTAGGGCTTTCAGCCACTGCAAACAGATTTCAGAAGCATGTGCCACCTTGTGCATCTGGCTTATATGGACTCTGGGGAATTGAACCTGGGTCCTTAGGCTTCACAGGCAAATGCCTTAACTACTAGTTTTTACTTGTATATATTTTATGTGCCAGGATCCCAGCCTGAACACTTGGAATTGAGTTGTCCTGTCTCCTTAGCCTCCTCTTGGTTGTGATAGTTTTCCATACTTTCCTTATTTGTGTGTCCTTGACAGTTTTATTTTTATTTTTTATTTTTTTGGTTTTCGTGGTAGGGTCTTGCTCTAGTCCATGCTGACCTGGAATTCACTATATAGTTTCAGGGAGGCCTTGAACTCATGTCAGTCCTCCTACCTGTGACTCCCAAATGCTGGGATTAAAGGCATGCACCACCTCACCCTGCATAAAATTTTTATTTGTTTATTTATTTATTTATTTTTTTTTGAGGTAGGGTCTCCTTCTAACTAGGCTGACCTGGAATTCACTCTGTAGTCTCAGGGTGGCCTTGAACTCACGACGATCCTCCGAACTCTGCCTCCCAAGTGCTGGGATTAAAAGCATGCACCACCACATCTGGCTTATTTATTTGCTTTTTGAGGTAGGGTCTCAACTTAAGCCCAGGCTGACCTGGAATTCTCTGTGTAGTCTCAGGCTGGCCTTGAACTCACAGCGATCCTCCTACCTCTGCCTCCTGAGTGCTAGGATTAAAGGTGTGTGCCACCATGCCTGGCTCAAATTTTTATTTATTGGGGGGAAGGGAGAGAGAGAAAGAAAAAGAGAGGGAGAGGGAGAGAATGGGCAAACCAGATCCTCTAGCCATTGCAAATGAACTCCAGACATGCGCATGCACCACCAGATGGCTTATGTGGGTACTGGGGAATTGAACCTGGGTCCTTAGGCTTTACTTTACAGGCTGGAATTCACTATGTAGTCTCAGGGTGACCTCAAACTCACAGTGATCCTCCTACCTCTGCCTCCTGAATACTGGAATTAAAGGTGTGAGACACCATGCCTGCGGCAGTTTTTTCTAAATGAACTTTCTTAAAAATTATTTTTTCGTTTTCTTTTTTATTTATTTGAGAGAGAGAAAGAGGCAGATTGAGAGAGAGAGAGGGAATGAATGGGCACACCAGGACCTCTAGTCACTGAGAAGGAAGTACAGGTATATGTGCCATCTGTATATGTGCCATCTGTGCACCTGCCTTATGTGGGTACTAGGGTATCGAACCTGGATCTTTAGGCTTTGCAGGCAAGGGCTAAGCCATCTCTCCAGCCCACTTGATAGTTTTGAGTACTGGTCAGATTTCTTTTCTTTCTTTCTTTCTTTTTTTTTTTTTTCTAGCCCAAGCTGACCTAGAATTCACTATGTAGTCTCAGGGTGGCCTCGCACTCACTGTGATGATCCTCCTATCTCTGCCTCCCAGTGCTAGGATTAAAGGCATGTGCCACCATGCCCAGGTTTTGTTTTTTAGATTTTTTTTTTTTCTTTTGGTTTTGCAAGGTAGGGTCTCACTCTAGCCCAGGCTGACCTGGAATTCACTATGTAGTCTCAGGGTAGCCTCGAACTTGTGGCGATCCTCCTACCTCTGCCTCCCGAGTGCTGGGATTAAAGGTGTGTGCCACCACACCTGGCTAGTTTTCTTTTCTTTTTTAAAATTTATTTATTTGAGGGTGGTGTGGGCATGCTAGGGCCTCTTGTAACTGTAAATGAACTCCAGACACATGTGCCCTTTGTGCATCTGGCTTTATGTGGGTACTGGGAAATTGAATCCTAGGTTGGCAGGCTTTATAAGCAGTCACCTTTAATCACTGAGCCACCTGCTTAGTCCTGGTCAGGTGTTTTATAGAATGTGCTATACTAGAATTAGTATATGTATGTTTTCATAATTATACTTAGATTGTGAGCTTTTAGGAGCAACGCCTCAGGTATAAAGTACAATTTTCATCCTATTAAATGTATTGTAATAACATGATTTAAGGCTGTTAACTCTCGCCATGACAAGCTTAGTCAAAATAGAAACTTTCTTCCTGTTACACTCTCAGCACTTCTGATACCAGACACATGAATCATCACTAGGGTGGCCTGTTAATCTCTGATACTATCTACCTGGAATTAGTATGTTAGAATCTACATGTTCAAGGCTCCGTGCCCCACTTCAGATGCCAGCCTCATATCTGGGCCTTTAGAACTTGTGGCCAACTGGTTTTGCGTTGAGGACTCCCATGACACCCTCTTCCATTTTGATCATTCGCTAGAGAGGCTTTTAGAGCCCAGGAAAGTGGGGTCCCCTCAGGGTGTGGGGAGCAGCCAGATGGAACACATGCCTATGGAGCTGTGTGGGGAAGTGGGAGGAACTTTGCATGCCCTTCCAACGGTGCCCCGCCCTTCAGGTATTCTGAGATTTTTAGTAGTCTGTGTCAGGAACCAAGGTCAGACACCTAACATCCATCTAAAAAAAAAAGATTGTCCTAGCTCTTGTGGTTGAGGAAATTAGAAGGGTTTTAGGAACTCTGTGCCAGGAACTAGAGATGAAGACCAAAATATGTATTTCTCACCTCACATCCCAACACCTTGGGTCATGGTCAGGATCCTCTGCTGGAAGCTTGCTTACTGCACGATGCCCCTCCCTACCGTGCAGGAAGCCCCTGTGTAGTCTGCATTTACAGAGTGGTTTTCTGTTCCCCTTCCTTGAGGTCAGAGCATCTGCATAAATTATTTGGAATTCTTCTGCATGGTAGATTTGTATGAGTACCCACTTCCTTTCCCAGATGAGGAACTGTGGAAAACTTTTACTTGAAGTCATAGGAAATGTCAGCATAGCAACTGCCACCAGTTCCCATCTGCTGTAGCCACCCACTCTTCACAGGGTTTTGACCAAAAGTGATAAGGTGCTTCAAGGATCGGGACCGTTATGCTGTCTCCACACATTTGGACCTAGCACTATTCTGATGACACATGTAGGAGTAACTCAGTATGGTTTTCTGCATATGCGTCTTCCCTTAAAAACTTAATTCACAATGTACAGAGAGAAAGGAGAGACTAAATGGGATTGAGACATAGACTCAAAATGACAGAAGCACAAAAGCAGATAGAAAGCTTAATTTAGCTGTCCATGATTTTATATATACACACACATACATATATGTATATATTTCTCTTTACATTTTTATGTTTGTTTAGATATCTTTTTCTTTTAAATCTAATTTAATTAGCTTTTTTTTTTTTTTTTTTTTTTTTGGTTTTGCAAGGTAGGGTCTCACTGGTCCAGGCTGACCTGGAATTAACTATGTAGTCACAGGGTGGCCTCGAACTCTTGGCAATCCTCCTACCTCTGCCTCCTGAGTGCTGGGATTCAAGGCGTGCGCCACCACGCCTGGCTTTTAATTAGTTTTTTGATTTTTAAAAATATTTATTTATTTGAGAGAGGGAGAGAAAGGCAGATAGAGAAATGGGCACCTCTAGCCACTGTAAATGAAAGAACTCCAGACAAATGTGCCACCTCATACATTTGGCTTATGTGGGTGCTGGGAATTGAAACTGGGTCCTTAGGCTTTGCAGGCAAGTGCCTTAATCTCTAAGCCATCTCTCCAGCCCAGATTTTTTTTTAAATCTGTTGTGTTGGGAAGGCCTGAAAGTAGAGAAAGCTTATCTTTTTGGGAAGGTAGGTCTGGTATAGCCTAGTACCATGAATCCATGAATATTTCTTCCTGAATATTTAGAAAGCTTCTTCTGACTTGGAAAAAGGCAACATGTAGTTTTGTGTCTGTGAAATAAAATAATCATGGTGATTTTTTTTTTTTTTTTTTTTTGCTTTTGAGATAGGGTCTCACTCTAGCCCAAGCTGACCTGGAATTGACTATGTAGTCTCAGGGTGGCCTTGAACTCACAGTGATCCTCCTACCTCTGCCTCCTGAATGCTGGGATTAAAGGCATGCACCACCATGCCCGGCTAATCATGGTGATTTTTAAGCAGCTTTGGCTCTGGTGAATAAAACTATGAGGAAACTTTGGAAACTTAATGAAGATATCATCTTCAAATCTTTATTTTTACATGATAGAATACTGTTATAGTTAAAGTCGTGGGTTTTTTTTTTCTTTTTGATTTTTGAGGTAGGGTCTCGCTCTAGCCCAGGCAGACCTGGAATTCACTCTGTATTCTCAGGGTGGCCTTGAACTCTTGGCGGTCCTCCTACCTCTGCCTCCCAGGTGCTGGGATTAAAGGTGTGCATCACCAGGCCTGGCTTCAAGTGTTTTTTATTGTTTTTCTTTCTTTTTTTTTTTTTTCTTCAGAAAATGTTTAGTTTTTCTTCTAAAGGAAAAACTTTGTTCTTAGTGTTTACTTAAAAATTTCTCCACAGGATCACAATTCTTAACTTTTGTGGCAGAAAATTCAGAAGTGAAACTGACTGGAAATAGAGCAAGAGCAGAATTGAAAGTTGAGCCCTGAGTGTGTGGTAAAATGACAAAAATGAGATTTTCACAGTTTCCTAGTGCGTATATTTGATAAGTTTTGTATTTTTTTTTTTTTTTTTTTTTTTTTTTTTTTTTTTATGTAGTTTTGGCCTCACTCTTGTTCCTAGGTTGGCAGGCTTTATAAGCAGTCACCTTTAATCACTGAGCCACCTGCTTAGTCCTGGTCAGGTGTTTTATAGAATGTGCTATACTAGAATTAGTATATGTATGTTTTCATAATTATACTTAGATTGTGAGCTTTTAGGAGCAACGCCTCAGGTATAAAGTACAATTTTCATCCTATTAAATGTATTGTAATAACATGATTTAAGGCTGTTAACTCTCGCCATGACAAGCTTAGTCAAAATAGAAACTTTCTTCCTGTTACACTCTCAGCACTTCTGATACCAGACACATGAATCATCACTAGGGTGGCCTGTTAATCTCTGATACTATCTACCTGGAATTAGTATGTTAGAATCTACATGTTCAAGGCTCCGTGCCCCACTTCAGATGCCAGCCTCATATCTGGGCCTTTAGAACTTGTGGCCAACTGGTTTTGCGTTGAGGACTCCCATGACACCCTCTTCCATTTTGATCATTCGCTAGAGAGGCTTTTAGAGCCCAGGAAAGTGGGGTCCCTCAGGGTGTGGGGGAGCAGCCAGATGGAACACATGCCTATGGAGCTGTGTGGGGGAAGTGGGAGGAACTTTGCATGCCCTTCCAACGGTGCCCCGCCCTTCAGGTATTCTGAGATTTTTAGTAGTCTGTGTCAGGAACCAAGGTCAGACACCTAACATCCATCTAAAAAAAAAGATTGTCCTAGCTCTTGTGGTTGAGGAAATTAGAAGGGTTTTAGGAACTCTGTGCCAGGAACTAGAGATGAAGACCAAAATATGTATTTCTCACCTCACATCCCAACACCTTGGGTCATGGTCAGGATCCTCTGCTGGAAGCTTGCTTACTGCACGATGCCCCTTCCTACCGTGCAGAAAGCCCCTGTGTAGTCTGCATTTACAGAGTGGTTTTCTGTTCCCCTTCCTTGAGGTCAGAGCATCTGCATAAATTATTTGGAATTCTTCTGCATGGTAGATTTGTATGAGTACCCACTTCCTTTCCCAGATGAGGAACTGTGGAAAACTTTTACTTGAAGTCATAGGAAATGTCAGCATAGCAACTGCCATCAGTTCCCATCTGCTGTAGCCACCCACTCTTCACAGGGTTTTGACCAAAAGTGATAAGGTGCTTCAGGATCGGGACCGTTATGCTGTCTCCACACATTTGGACCTAGCACTATTCTGATGACACATGTAGGAGTAACTCAGTATGGTTTTTCTGCATATGCGTCTTCCCTTAAAAACTTAATTCACAATGTACAGAGAGAAAGGAGAGACTAAATGGGATTGAGACATAGACTCAAAATGACAGAAGCACAAAAGCAGATAGAAAGCTTAATTTAGCTGTCCATGATTTTATATATACACACACATACATATATGTATATATTTCTCTTTACATTTTTATGTTTGTTTAGATATCTTTTTCTTTTAAATCTAATTTAATTAGCTTTTTTTTTTTTTTTTTTTTTTTTGGTTTTGCAAGGTAGGGTCTCACTGGTCCAGGCTGACCTGGAATTAACTATGTAGTCACAGGGTGGCCTCGAACTCTTGGCAATCCTCCTGCCTCTGCCTCCCGAGTGCTGGGATTCAAGGCGTGCGCCACCACGCCTGGCTTTTAATTAGTTTTTTGATTTTTAAAAATATTTATTTATTTGAGAGAGGGAGAGAAAGGCAGATAGAGAAATGGGCACCTCTAGCCACTGTAAATGAAAGAACTCCAGACAAATGTGCCACCTCATACATTTGGCTTATGTGGGTGCTGGGGAATTGAAACTGGGTCCTTAGGCTTTGCAGGCAAGTGCCTTAATCTCTAAGCCATCTCTCCAGCCCAGATTTTTTTTTTTTTTTAAATCTGTTGTGTTGGGAAGGCCTGAAAGTAGAGAAAGCTTATCTTTTTGGGAAGGTAGGTCTGGTATAGCCTAGTACCATGAATCCATGAATATTTCTTCCTGAATATTTAGAAAGCTTCTTCTGACTTGGAAAAAAGGCAACATGTAGTTTTGTGTCTGTGAAATAAAATAATCATGGTGATTTTTTTTTTTTTTTTTGCTTTTTGAGATAGGGTCTCACTCTAGCCCAGGCTGACCTGGAATTGACTATGTAGTCTCAGGGTGGCCTTGAACTCACAGTGATCCTCCTACCTCTGCCTCCTGAATGCTGGGATTAAAGGCATGCACCACCACGCCCGGCTAATCATGGTGATTTTTAAGCAGCTTTGGCTCTGGTGAATAAAACTATGAGGAAACTTTGGAAACTTAATGAAGATATCATCTTCAAATCTTTATTTTTACATGATAGAATACTGTTATAGTTAAAGTCGTGGGTTTTTTTTTTTTTCTTTTTGATTTTTGAGGTAGGGTCTCGCTCTAGCCCAGGCAGACCTGGAATTCACTCTGTATTCTCAGGGTGGCCTTGAACTCTTGGCGGTCCTCCTACCTCTGCCTCCCAGGTGCTGGGATTAAAGGTGTGCATCACCAGGCCTGGCTTCAAGTGTTTTTTATTGTTTTTCTTTCTTTTTTTTTTTTTTTTCTTGTGAAAATGTTTAGTTTTTCTTCTAAAGGAAAAACTTTGTTCTTAGTGTTTACTTAAAAATTTCTCCACAGGATCACAATTCTTAACTTTTGTGGCAGAAAATTCAGAAGTGAAACTGACTGGAAATAGAGCAAGAGCAGAATTGAAAGTTGAGCCCTGAGTGTGTGGTAAAATGACAAAAATGAGATTTTCACAGTTTCCTAGTGCGTATATTTGATAAGTTTTGTATTTTTTTTTTTTTTTTTGGTTTTGCGAGGTAGGGTCTCACTCTGGTCCAGGCTGACCTGGAATTAACTATGTAGTCTCAGGGTGGCCTCGAACTCTCAGCGATCCTCCTACCTCTGCCTCCCGAGTGCTGGGATTAAAGGCGTGCGCCACCACGCCCGGCTAAGTTTTGTATTTTTACCTGTCAGACATATTACTGCAGTGGAAAACAAGAAACAGTTGCCATTTTTTAGTATTCTGGAACGTATGCAGCTACAAATTTGGAGGTAGTTTAGAAACATTGACAACAGATCAATTTTAAGAGATAGATTGAATTTTTAAATTAAAATTATTTATTTATTTGAGAAAGAGACAGAGGCAGATAGAGAGAGAAAGAATGAATATGGGCATGCCATGGTCTCTAGCCACTGCAAACGAACTCTATACTCATGCGCCACCTTGTGTATCTGGCTTATGTGGATACTGGGGAATTTAACTTGGGTCCTTGGATTTTGCAGGCAAACACCTTAACTGCTAAGCCATCTCTCTAGCCTGTTTTTAATTTTTTTTTTTTCCCGAGTTAGGGTTTCATCCTAGCTCCGGCTGACCTGGAATTCACTATGTATTCTCAGGGTGGCCTCAAACTTGTGATCATCCTACCTCTGCCTCCCGAGTTCTGAGATTAAAGGCATGCGCCACAACTCTGGCTCCGTTTTAAAGGTTTTTAAGTTATTTCTTTATTGGGTGGGTGGGGGGGAGGAGAATTAAGAGCACACCAGGGCCTCCTGCCTCTGCAAATGACACTAGATGCATTCACCACTTTGTATATCTGTCATCTGTCTTTATAGTAGACACTGGGGAATGGAACTCAGGATGTCAGGCTTTGCAAGAAAGTGCCTTTAACCCCACTGAGCTATCTTTCCAGACTGATAGACTTTTTTTTTTTCAAGGTAGGGTCTCACTCTAGCTCAGGCTGACTTGGAATTCACTATGTAGTCTCAGGGTGGCCTTGAACTCAGGTGATCCTTCTACCTCTGCCTCCCAAGTACGAAATTAAAAAAAATCTTTTTTTAATTATTTATTTGAGAGAAAGAATGATTGTGTGTGTGCACGTGCGCATGCGTGTGTGTGCATGTCAGGACTTCCTTCTGCTGCAGAAAACTCCAGACACATGTACAACTTTGTACATCTGGCTTTACGTGGATATGAGGGAATTAAGCCCTGGATGGGCAGGCTTTGTAAGCAAGTGCCTTTAACTGCTGGCCATTTCTTCAACCCCAAGGTTGAGATTTTGTTTTTGAAAGAGAGAACGCAGTCTGAGAAAAAAAAAAAGAGAGATTTAAAAACAAAATTATTTATTTTAGTGAGAAAGAGGAAAGGGGGGGTGTGAGAATATGGATTTGTCAGGGCCTCTAGCCACTGCAAACAAATTCTAGACACATGTGCCACCTTGTGCATCTGCCTTATGTGGGTGCTGGGGAATCGAACCTGAGTTCTTTGGTTTCACAGGCAAGTGCCTTAACCTCTAAGCCATCTCTCCAGCCCCCCAGATTTTTGTTTTTATTTTTAGGTAGGGTCTCATTCTAGCCCAGGCTGACCTGGAATTCACTGTGTAGTCTCAACGTGGCCTCAAACTCATGGCAATCCTCCTACCTCTGCCTCTAGAGTGCTGGGATTAAAGGCATGTGCCACCACGCCTGGCCCAGAGATATTTTTGATTACATGTTTTAGGTTTAATGGAGCCAGTGATATCTTATATTGTTATTTTTTAAAACTATTTTATTTATTTATTTGCAAGCAGAGAGAGAAAGAGAATAAGAATGGGCACACCGGGGTCTCCAGCTCCTGCAAATGAACTCCAGATGCATACACCACTATGTGCATCTGGCTTTACATGGTGTTGCAGTCAGGTTCGCATTGCTGGCAGAAATCACCCAACAAAGAGCAGCTTGTGGGGAAAAAAGTTTATTTTGGCTTACAGACTTGAGGGGAAAACGATGGGGATGAGCAGAGGGTGGACATCACCCCCTGACCAACATAAGGTGACCACAGCAACAGGAAGGTGTGCCAAACACTGGCAAGGGGAAACTGGCTAAAACACCCCTAAGCCTGCCCCCAACAATACACTGCCTCCAGGAGGCATTAATTCCCAAATCTCCATCAGCTGGGAACGTAGCATTCAGAACCCCTAAGTTTCTGGGGGGCACCTGAATCAAACCACCACACATGGGTACTGGGGGATTGAACCCGCGTTGTTAGGCTTTGCAGGCAAGTGCCTTAACTGCTGAACCATCTCTCTAGTCCTTGTTAACTTTTTTTTTTTTTTTTTTTTTTTGGTTTTTTGAGGTAGGGTCTCACTCTGGCCCAGGCTGACCTGGAATTACCTATGTAGTCTCAGGGTGGCCTTGAACTCAAGACGATCCTCCTACCTCTGCCTCCCGAGTGCTGGTTAACTTTTTTTTTTAATGCTTTGTATTTATAAAGGTAGAGAACACACAAGAAAGAAAAACTTAACACAGGAATTTTTGTAGTTGTAGTATACTTTTTTGGTTTATCATAAAACCATGTTTTCTACCTTACTTTAAGATGGAAACATGAATTTGAAATAAGCAATTTTATAGGTTCAAAGCCTGAGGTCTTCAGAGGTCAAACTGCTTGCCCAGGGATGGATGTGGTCCAGCTGTCTGTTCCTTTTCTCAAGGACTCTGTGAAGAGTCCAGCTTAACAGATGTCTGTGGCATGTCTTGCTCTTTGTACTGTGGCAGAGAAATGACCAGAACCTGGGTCTTGTGAGTAGTAGTCCCTCTGAGTGTGTTGAGAGCCTGTTTCTTGTACAGGTACATCTGGATGTGAGTGGGCATGTTGTGGAGGCCAGAGGTTGGTGTTGAGTGTCTTCCTCAACCCTGGGTACTGAGGCAGTCTCACTTGAACCCAAGGCTCATTGAGCTAGTCTGGCCAGCTTGTCCTGAGTGCTGGGATTGCATTACTTGGGTTTTGGGGATCTGAACTCAGGTCCTTATGCTTGTGAGGCAAAAACTTTACCCTCTAAGCCAGCTCCAGAACTTGCTTCTTTTCTTTGTCCTTTTTTGATTTTATTTTATTTTTTTGGTTTTTTGAGGTAGGGTCTCACTGTAGCTCAGGCTGACCTGGAATTCACTGTGTAGTCTCAGGGTGGCCTTGAACTCATGGCGATCCTTCTACCTCTGCCTCCCGAGTGCTGGGATTAGAGACATGATCCACCACGCCTGGCTTTTTTTTTTTTGTTGTTGTTGTTGATATTTTTGAGGTAGAATCTCGCTCTAGCCCAGGCTAACCTGGAACTCACTCTAGTCCCAGGCCAGCCTCAAACTCACAGTGATCTTTTAAACTCTACCGCTTTAATCCTCTGCTGGGATTAAAGCTGTGTGCCACCACACCTGGCTAATACTTGTTTCTTAAACTTCTCTCTGCACTCTGACATGATGTCCCACAACTTTGATGATCTTAGGCTGGAATCAAGATGGGGTAGTAGCTTTATTTTAAACTTCTCTTTAAGGGCATGTTTGAACACTCACATCCAAGCTCCACCCCTTTCTGGTGTGAATTAGTGAAACTTTGGTGTTTTTTTTTTTTTTTTTTTTTTTTTTTTTTTTTTTGAGGTAGGGTATCACTCTGGCCCAGGCTGACCTGGAATTCACTATGTACTGTCAGGGTGGCCTCGAACTCAGCAATCCTCCTACCTCTGCCTCCCGAGTGCTGGGATTAAAGGCGTGCGCCACCACGCCCGGCTAAATTAGTGAAATTTTGGAGTGTTCCTTGAGTTTCCCTGCTTGTCTTCCTGCTTAGCTTTGGGTACTTGCTGTGCCTGCTTTTTTTTTGTGAACATTCTTACGAAGAACAGAATCTCCACCTCCTCAAGTTTCTGAAACAGCAGCCATCTGGGGATTGTGGCTTTTCCTAAATCAAGCATCATACCCGTAGACCAACGAGCCAGCCAATTGTGGCTTTTCTTGATGGCAGGAATCTGATCCTGTGTGACATTTAGCATGGATAGCTGTGATGTTATTGGACACACGTTCTTTCTTTGTGAACACTCTGGTAATGTGTGTTTGTTAAGAGGATGAGATATAGGGTTTGGAGAGATGGCTCAGCAGTAAAAGGCACTTGCCTTTACCAACATAAAACTAAATGCACAACGTGACACGTGTATCTGGAGTTTGTTTGCAGTGGCAGGAGGCCCTGTTATGCCCATTCTTTCAATCTCTCTGTTTGAAAATAAATACATAAATAAATAAATAAATAAAATATTTTTAAAAAGAGGTTGAGATAAATAAGTTGAAATTGAACATTAGAACCTAGCACTTTGGTGGTCAATTGGGGTGTTTGGCATTTCTTCCTGTCAAAGGTGTTTGAAATACCCTAAAAGATGTGGTCAGACCTTATTGAAAATAGAGGAACTTGGAACTAGCCTTTGGTTTTTGTCAGTAGAATTGGGTGAGAAAAAGGGAAAATAAAAGTAAGAGTGGGCCGTGTGGTGGCACAGATCTTTAATCCCAGCACTTCGAGACAGAAGATTGCCATGAGTTTGAGGCTAGCCTGTAGTACAGAGTGAGTTTCAGGCCATCCTGGGCTAGACCCTACCTCAAACCAAAAGAAAAAAAATGAATATGCATAGAAATGTACACATACCACACACATCCACATGCAAAACAAAACAAAACAAGAATGAGCTGATGTGGTGGTGCACACCTTTAATCCCAGCACTCTGGAGGCAGAGGTAGGAGCGTCACTGTGAGTTCAAAGCCACCCTGAGACTACATAGTGAATTCTCTAGATCAGCTTGGGCTAGAGCAAGACCCTACCTTGGTAAAACCAAACCAAACAAAAGCAAAACAAAACAAAAAAAGTCAATTGGGAATGAAACTTTTTTTGTGACTAAGGATCTAACTTTGAACTCTAAGTAACCACTGTGTTTATATTAGCTTATCTTAAGATGAATTTTAAGTGCTTA
The DNA here is from genome assembly GCA_036365145.1 of Orientallactaga sibirica. Classification (NCBI taxonomy): domain Eukaryota; kingdom Metazoa; phylum Chordata; class Mammalia; order Rodentia; family Dipodidae; genus Orientallactaga; species Orientallactaga sibirica. The sequence goes on from JAEOAD010000055.1 coordinate 3,259,415, forward strand.
GTAGGAAAAACCGAAGCAGCCACTTTTACGTAGTAGATATTTATAAAGTGCCTTCTCTGAATGTTCTAGACACAGGATTCGAAACTGTACATCTTGTTTCCGCCACCCCAATTATGTCTTTCAGAGGATATGAATTATTTCCTTCCTCAATTCCAGTCATTCTTTGTATGAGAGCTAACCCTTAAACTTAAAATTCGCCGGGCGTGGTGGCGCACGCCTTTAATCCCAGCACTCGGGAGGCAGAGGTAGGAGGATCGCTGTGAGTTCGAGGCCACCCTGAGACTATATAGTGAATTCCAGGTCAGCCTGAACTAAAGTGAGACCCTACCTCGAAAAACCAAAACAAACAAACAAACAAAAACAAAACAAAACAAAAAAAACTTAAAATTCAAACTGAGAATAGTCTATTGTTTTTTTGAAGTAGGGTCTCACTTTAGCTCAGGCTGACCTGGAATTCACTATGCAGTGTCAGGGTGGCCTTGAACTCACAGCGATCCTCCTACCTTTTCCTCCCACGTGTTTTGATTAAAGGTATGCACCATGCCTGGCCTTGTTTTTATTTATTTGAAATATTTTATTTATTTATTTATTTGCAAGCAGAGAGAGATAGATAGAAAGGATGAGAATTGCCATGCTGGGGGTTGCAGCCACTGCATATGAGCTCCAGACACATGTGTTGTCTTGTGCATCTGGCTTATGTGTGTACTGGGGAATTGAACCTGGGTCCTTAGGCTTTGCAGGCAAGTGCCTTAACCTCTAAGATCTCTCCAGCCCTAAAAGTTGTTTTTTTAATTTTTTCTGTTTTTTTAAGATTTTTTTTTTTTTGATATATTAGAGACAGAGAGAGGGGGAGAGAGAGTGACAGAGAGTGAAAATGGGCACACCAGGGCCTCTAGCCACTGCAAATGAACTCCAGATGCATGTGCCACCATGTGCATCTGGCTTATGTGGGACCTGGAGAATTGAACCTGGATCCTTAGGCTTTGCAGGCATGCGCCTCAACCACTAAGCCATCTCTCCAGCCCAACTTTGTCTCTTTTTTTTAAGAGAGAGAGAGTGAGTGAGAGTGAGAGCACATTTTGTGTGTGTGTGTGTGTGTGTGTGTGTGTGTGTGTATGTGTATGGGTGCACTAGGGACTCCTGCCACTATAAATGAACTCCAGACACAAGTGCTACTTTGTGCATCTGGCTTTATGTGAGTAATGATGAATTGAACCTAGACCAGCAGGCTTTACAAGCAAGCCTCTTTAACAGCTGAACCATCTCTCCAGCCTCAACTTTCTTTTTAAAATTTTTTAAAAATTTATTTACGAGAGAAAGAGAGAGAACAGGTGTGCCATGGCCTCTAGCCACTACAAACGAACTCTAGGTGCATGCATTACCATGTGCATCTGGCTTACATGGGATCTGGGGAATTGAACCTGGGTTCTTAGGCTTCACAGGCATACGCCTTAACTGCTAAGCCATCTCTCCAGCGCAGCCCAACTTTTCTCTCTCTCTCTTTTTTTTTTTTTGGTTTTTGAGGTAGGGTCTCACTCTAGCTCAGGCTGACCTGGAATTCACTATGTAGTCTCAGGGTGACCTTGAACTCATGGCGATCCTCCTACCTCTGCCTCCCGAGTTATTTTTCCCTTTTTGTGGACTGGGGTTTACTCTGTTGCCCAGGCTGGCCTGTCGCTCACTATGTAGCTCAGGCTGGCCTTGAAGTTGTAGCACTCAGCCTCCTGAGTGCCAGGATTATGGGCATGTTGAATTGATTCTAGTACTGGGATTTTCCCATCATGCCTATACCAGTTGGTTGTCCCACACTTAATTCAATTCTGACACTCTGTAGGGTTAGTCTCGGATCCCGCAGGTTGAAGGCTGATTCCCACAAGACAATATTCTCAAGTCTTGAGTCTCCTGTACTTCTCACCTGCTGGCTATAAATAGTGCTTTCCCTCTACCCTCTCACCAGGTCAGAATGGTCCACGAATTCAGAAACTCAGTGTCCTTACCATGACAAGTTTACTGTATAAGATAGGATGCAGGAATGTCAAGTGAAAGAGATTAATAAAGTATGGGGTAGGGAATGGAGCTTCTGTGACCTTCTTGGGTATGCCAAACTTCCATTGCCTCCATGTGTTCATTTTGCCAGCTTGGAGAAAGCTCTGCAGACCCTGTTGTGTAGGGTTTCATGGTGATGCCATTATGTAGCGTGGTTGAGTGAATCATGGTCATTGGTGGTTCTCTAGTCCCCTCTTGTCCCTCCAGGGTAGGAGTTGGGGCGGAAAGTTCCAGCCTCCTACTTACCCTTTGGTCCTTTTGTCCTGAAGCTTTGTAGGCTCACATATCAATTTTGTTAGTTGGTCTCCTGACAGCCTTTTTTTTTTTTTTTTTTTTTAAAGTTTTTTTTTTTTCGAGGTAGGGTCTCACTCTAGCCCAGGCTGACCTGGAATTTACTGTGTAGTCTCAGGGTGGCCTTGAACTCATGGTGATCCTCCTACTTCTGCCTCTCCGAGTGCTGGGATTAAAGGTGTGTGCTACCACATCTGGCTTTTTTTTTTTTTTTAAAGTATTTTATTTATTAGAGACAGAGAAAGAGGCAGAGAGAGAGAATGGGTACACCAAGGCCTCTAGCCACTGCAAATGAACTCCAGACTCATGCGCCACCTTGTGGGTACAAGGGAATAGAACCTGGATCCTTAGGCTTTGCAGGCAAGCGCTTTAACCACTAAGCCATCTCTCTAGCTCCTGACATCTTTTATTTAAAGTTTCACCTTGTGTTAGCTTTTTTTTTTTTTTTTTTTTTCAAGGTAGGGTCTCACTCTAGCTCATGCTGACCTGGAATTCACTATGTAGTCTCAGGGTGGCCTCGAACTCACTGGGATCCTCCTACCTCTGCCTCCTGAGTGCTGGGATTAAAGGCGTGCGCCACCACTCCCAGCTTTGTGTTAGCTTTTTAAAAAATATCATTTATTGTGGGTGGATAGATGGCTTAGAGGTTAAGGCACTTGCCTGCAAAGCCTAATTATCTGGGTTTGATTCCCCAGTACCCACATAAAGCCAGATGTAGAAGGTGGTGCCTGCATCCGGAGTTTGTTTGCAGTAGCTAGAGGCCCTGTGTCCTTCCTATTCTCTCTCATGCTTTTCTCTGTCTTTCTCTCTCAAATAAATAAATATTAAAAATGCCACCTATTTATTTGTACGTGTCTGTATGTGTGTGTATGGGCATGCCAGGGTCTCTTGCCAATGTAGTCGAATGCTAGATGCATGTGTCTTGTTTTTGTCTGGCTTTATGAGAATGCTGGGGAATTGAACCTGGGTTTTGCAAGCAAATGCCTTTAACTGCTCAGCCATCTCCCCAGCCCCTTATGTTAGCGTTTTTGTCCTTGTAATAAATACCTGAAACAGGCCACTTATGAAAAAAGTGGCTTAGTTTTGGAGGTTTCAGTCTATGCTTGGTTGGCCTCAGTGTTTTGGGCCTGTGGCAAGGCAGCGTGGCAGAGCAAGACAAAGTGACAGGCTGAGGAAGGGGCTGGGATTTCATCATCCACTTCAAGAGTGCATGCCTGACAACCTGAAGACCTCCTGCTAGGACCCGCCTCGCAAAGTTTCCACAAGAGTGCTGCACTGAAGACATAGGAGCACATCGAGCTAGGAACATTCCAGCTCTAGACTGACAATCCCCTCCAGTTCAGGATCCAGCCTCAGGCCAGAGTTTACAGTTAGTCAACTTGTCTCTTCAACATAGAACACAGTTTCCACTGCCTTTTTATAAACGTCAAGGCTAGGAATGTAGCTCTTGTGGTCACGTGCATGCCTAGCATGTGAGATGCCTTGGGTTCAATCACCAGTCTCAGAAAAAGAGACGTAAAGCACAAGTCGGCTAGGCATGGTGGTGCATGTCTGTAATTCCAGCACTCAGGAGGCGGAAGCAGGAGGTCTACTGCAAGTTCAAGGCCACCCTAAGTTTCATAATATGTTCAAGATAAGCCTGGTCATCAATATAGTAAGACCCTGCCTCCAAAAAATAAAAAGTCAGTTTTTGGCAGGTGTGGTGGTGCGTGCTTGTAATCCCAGTACTCAGAGGCTGATGCAGGAAGATCACGAGTTTGAGGTTAGACTGGACTAGCTCATGAGTTCCAGACCAGCCTGGACAATACAGGAAGACCCAACCACAACCAGAAATGTCAGTATTGTAATACATTACCCCTTTACCTTTTAAAAAAAGAACATTCCTCAATTTTTTTTTCAAGGTAGGGTCTCGCTCTAGCCCAGGCTGACGTGGAATTCAGTTTGTAGTCTCAGAGTAGCCTCGAACTCATGGTGATCCTCCTACCTCTGCCTCCCAAGTGCTGGGATTTAAGGCGTGCGCCACCACGCCCAGCTAACATTCCTCCTTTTCTGTTTATCTGATGTCTCCTCATGGGTAGATTTCTGTCTTGCATCTCAGTTGTCATACTGCTTAGGTGATGATGCGTCCTTCACAGACGCTCATGATGCTCCTCCCAGTGGTACACTAGTTGATTGTAGTCACCCAAAGTATTTATTATCTGATTGTCTACTAGTCTGTAGGGAGACTCTTTAAAGACCATGTATATATCTCACTCCTCTTCCCTAGATTAGTTGTCCATTGATGTTCTTGTCTCACTCCTTACTGGGTGTGGCAGTGATGAGACTTTTCTTTCAAGGTCGATTTAATTGAATGCACTTCATGTGGGCCTCTCCAGAACTGTTTGCTTCATGCTGTAGTGTCAGGCTGCTGTGCCAGAGTGAACCAACCTTCATGTCGTGGGTGGTTTACTCTGTCCATGTTGCTGACATAAAACACCCTACCAAAAGCAGCTCATAGGAGGCAAGAGTTATATGTGGCTAACAGACTCGAGTGGAAGCTCCATGATGGCCGAAAATGTGGCATGAGCAGAGGGTGGACTTCACCTCCTGGCCAATATCAGGTGGACAACAGAAGCAGGAGAGTGTGCCAAACACTGGCAAGGGGAAGCTGGCTATAACACCCACAAGTGCGCCCTCAACACCACACCTCCTCCAGCAAGACTCTAATTCCCAAATTGCCACAAGATGAGGACCTAGCTTTCAGAACACATGAGTTTATGGGGGCATCTGTCTCAAACCAGCACAGTCCAGTTAACCCTTCCCAGACTGAGCATCTGTGCAAGTCTTCTCAGTGTTTGCCCTTTAAAAAAGTCAAAACTGGAGCTGGGCATGGTGGCACACACCTTTAATCCCAGTACTCAGGAGGAGAGGTGTAAGGAGTGCTATGAGTTCGAGGCCAGCTTGGGGCTACAGATTGAGTTCCAGGTCAGCCTGCGCTAGAGTGAAGATGCTACCTTGAAACAAACAAAAGTCAAAACTGGGGCTGGTGCTTGCTTTCAAAGTCTGACAGCCTGGGTTTGATTTCCATATAAAGCCAGATGCATAAAGTGGTGCATGTGTCAGGAGTTCATTTGCAGTGACAGGAAGGCCTGATATGCGCATACTCGCTCTCTCTGTCTTTCTGTGTCTCTCTTTCAAATAAAGATATTAAAAAAAGAAAGGAAATTTTAGCTCTAATCTGATATATTCATGTTAATAAAAGCTAAGACCAAGATATTAACTTAAAAAAACCCTCAAAACTAGAGCTGGGGAGGTGGCCTAGTTATTGAGTGCTTACCTCTTTAGCATTGGGGCATCTCAGACTGGATACCACAAAATTTTACTCCTCAGAACTCATGTAAAAAGCTGGCCATGGCCATACACATCTTTGGGAGGTGGAGACTGGAGAATGGCTGCTCCAGTTGAGGGAGAGATCCCATCTCAAGGAACTATATGGAGGAGCCATAAGAGAAGGACACCTGAGTTCTCTGGCTTCTACACACATGCCCATGGGGCACATGCATCTGTACACATGCATACAACACACACACACACACACACACACACACTGTCAAAACTTATTGATATAGGCCTGGATAGATGGCTCAGCAGTTAAGGCACTTGCCTGCAAAGCCTAAGGATCCCAGTTTGATTACCCAGTGCCCATGTAAAGCCAGATGCACAAGGTGGCACATGTGTCTAGAGTTTGTTTGCAGTGGCTAGAGGCCTTAGCATGCCCATTCTCTCTCTCTGCCTCTTTCTCATTCTCTCTCAAGTAAATAAATAAAGAAATAAATGAATGAATAAATAAATATTTTTTAAACTTAGTGGTATAGAAGAAGTAGGGCTTGTAATATTTTTATTTTTTATTTATTTATTTTTTTGGTTTTGTGAGGTAGGGTCTCACTCTGGTCCAGGCTGACCTGGAATTAGCTATGTAGTCTCAGGGTGGCCTCGAACTCTCAACGATCCTCCTACCTCTGCCTCCCGGGTGCTGGGATTAAAGGCGTGCGCCACCACGCCTGGCTATATTTTTATTTTTATAGTAAAGTTATTTAGAACTATTACTGGCAAACCATGAGTTGTCATGAGATACTGAAATATTCTGGTTCATTAGGATACAGCGTATAAGGAGAGAATCATAACAGAGAATGTCTGAATGGCGAGAGTTTTGGGGACATAAGATGGTACAGAAAGTAGATTTGGAGCCTTTGAATTTCTTTAGTAAAGCTTGATTAGAATGAGAGGCACAAGAGGACCTTGTTACATGTTGTGTTTTGATTCAGGTGTCACCCATAACTTATATGTTCTGCATGATTAGGTCCCCCGATGGTAGCAGTTTGACAGTTGAAGCCTCTGGGAGACGGTGTGTTGTTGGGGGGTGGGCATGTTTGTATTATAGCCATCTTCCTCTTGCCAGTGTTTGGTACACTCTCCTGTTGCTATTGTCCATCTGATTTGTCCAGGAGGTGATGTCCACCCTCTGCTCATGTCATTGTTTTCTCCTGCCATCATGGAGCATCCCCTTGAGTTTGTAAGCCAAAAATAAACCTTCCCCCTCCCCCGAAAGTTGCTTTTGGTTGGGTGTTTTCTGCCAGCAATGGGAACCTGATTGCAACAGTAAAATTGATACCAGAAGTGAGGTCATTGCTGCATTGACTATGTGGCTTTTGGCCTTTTGGAGCTGACTTTTGAGAGGAATGTGGAAGGATTTGAAACCTTGGCCTAAGAGATGCCTTGCAGTGCTGTAAGTACAGCTTGATGGACTGTTCTGGTCAGAGTTGAAGGACCTGAATGCAGTTAAGAACCATGGACTATGAGGTTTGGCTTATGAGGGTGAGAAAAAGCTTTGTCTGGAGCCGGGCGTGGTGGCGCACACCTTTAATCCCAGCAGAGGTAGGAGGATCGCTGTGAGTTCAAGGCCACCCTGAAACTACATAGTGAATTCCACGTCAGCCTGGACTAGTATCTTATCTTGAAAAACCAAAAAAAACCAATAAAATAAAATAAAATAAAATGTAGGTGGGGACATAAGAGGTGTGAAAGGAAAATATGTCTCAAAGGCTTTGAAACTGTGCCTGAGCAGTAGACCCATGGTGTATATAAGTACATGTACTCCAGGAGATCAGAATCAGGCGTGGGTCCAAGTTTTGATTTTTTTTTTTTTTTAAAGTAGGGTCTCACTCTAGCCCATGCTGACCTGGAATTCACTATGTAGTCTCAGGCTAGCCTCGAACTCACTGTGATCGTCCCACCTCTGCCTGCTGAGTGATGGGATTAAAGATGTGCGCCACCACGCCTGGTGGAGTTTGCTTCTTATTAATGATGTGAACGTGAGTAGCTCCACTGCTTAGACTCTAGGATTTTATTACTTGGAAAATATGATGGTTTAGATTGCTAGTTTAAAAAAATTTAGGGCTGGAGAAATGGCTTAGCGGTTAAGGCGTTTGTCTACAAAGCCAAAGGATTCCGGTTCAATTCTCCAGGACCCACGTAAGCCAGATGCATGAGGGGCACATGCATCTGGAGTTCGTTTGCAGTGGCTAGTTCCTGGCATCTCTCTATGTCTGCCTCTCTTCTATCTCTCTGCTTGCAAATAAATAAATTAAAATTAAAAAAACATTAAAAAATTTGTTTTTGGTGTGTGTGGTAAAGTGTGTCAGTATGGGTATATGCGTGTGTGTGCATGTCACGCTCACATGGAGGTCAGTTGCTCAGGAGTCAGTGCTAGCTGGTCGCTAAGCTTCTCTGCTGTCTCCACCTCTCATCTTGCCATCAGCATGCTGGGATTATAGAAGCTCATCATGGTTTCTGGCTTTTTTTTTTTTTTTTTTTTTTTTTTTAATGGGCTGTGAACTTAGATACTTATGCTTGCATCCAAGCTCCTTATCCACTGAGTCATTTCCCCAGCTCTGGACTCTGTTTCGTAAATTGAAATTATGCATTTGCGTATGCACTGCCTGGAGATCAGGTTAAGCTACAGATTCTAACTGAGTAGATCTGTGCTGGGACCCGGGATTCTGCTTGCTCACCCCTCTCCAGGTGCTCCATAGTGGCACAGGTTTAGATCACCTTCAGGGGCCTTTCTTGTTCTGCAGGTGGGTAATTGTGTTTATTGACTGTTTCTACTTCACAGATCTATTTTACTTTTCTTTCTCGTCTCTATGAAGATAGATGAATTCTAAACCTGTCTCTTGATTTCAGTTAGAAGTGCCTGGGTTAATTAATTCATCTTCCCACTAATGATTACCACGTCCTTCTCATGACACCCCACTTGTGCAGAGCTCATGTTCACAAAGTACTTTACCACTTTCCAGAGAGCTTCTCTAGCCATTATTTTGTCTTGTCTCTCCAGTAACCCACATGGGTTGGCAGGTGGAAACACTTACATCCTGGGGAAAGTGAAATAGGGCTTTGCCCACTGGTGAGGGCAGAACTCCTGAAGTTCCAGATTATTGACATAGTTGGAGTGCTTCTCACTGGGTCACACTGCTGCAGGGAATGACTGCCACGTAGACCTATGTTTAAAGGTTCATTGCCATCTGTTTTGTTTTTAAAGATTTTATTCTTATTCATTTATTAGAGACAGAGGGAAAGAGAGAGGGAGAGTGAGAATGGGCGTGCCAGGGCCTCTAGCCACACTGCAAATGAACTCCAGATGCATCTGGCTTATGTGGGACCTGGAGAATCAAACTGGGGTCCTTAGGCTTCGCAGGCATGTGCCTTAACTGCTAAGCCATCTCTCCAGCCCGCCATCTGTTTTTAAAAAAATATTTATTTATTTGAGAGCGAGAAAGAGGCAGATGGAGAGAGAGAGAGAGAGAGAGGGAGAGAGGGAAAGAGAATGGGCACAACAGGGCCTCCAACAACTGTAGATGAACTCCAGAGGCATGCATCACCTTGTGCATGTGGCTTACATGGATACTGGGGAATTGAACCTGGGTCCATAGGCTTCATAGGCAAGAGTCTTAACTATTAAGCCATCTCTCCAGACTACTATCTGTTTTCTTAAAAATGTAAATTTAATTTTATTTTAAAAAACAGACCATATAAGCCAGGGGTGGCACACCTTTAATCCCAGCACTTGGGAGGCAGAGGCAGGAGGATCACCATGAGTTTGAGGCCACCCTGAGACTACATAGTGAATTCCAGGTCAGCCTGAGCTAGAGTGAGACCCTACCTCAAAAAAAAAACAAACAAACAAAACACACACACACACACACACACACACACACAAAACCCAAAACACCAGACCATATATTCCTATGAGTCACAATCTCAAAGGTATATGACAGTCTCCCTACTATCCTGTGCCCCAAATACTCATGTGTTCTTCCCTGGGGTAAGTTGTGTTATCAATTATACATTATGCCTCTCCACGAGTTACATAATTGTTGACTAATGACAACAAGCTAAACACACTGACCATATCAACCTACTTAAAAAGTAATAAAATATCTTAGATATTGTTTCATGTCTATACACAGAGAGCTGCCACATTATTATCATCATTATTTTTATTATTTTCTTTTGGTTTTTCGAGGTAGGGTTTCATTCTAGTCCAGGCTGACCTGGAATTCACATGTAGTCTCAGGGTGGCCTCAAACTCATGGTGATCCTCCTACCTTTGCCTCCCAAGTGCTGGGAGTAAAGGCGTATACCACCACATCCAGCAGAAAATGGGCACGCCAGGGCCTCCAGCCATTGCAAACGAACTCCAGATGCATGTGCCACCTTGTGCATCTGGCTTACATGGGTACTGGGGAATGGAACCTGGGTTCTTAGGCTTCACAGGGAAATGCCTTAACCACTAGGCCATCTGTTCAGCCCCCCACATTATTTTTTATGGCACATCGTATTTCATCATAGCACTGCCCTTAACTCAGCTACAGATGGACGTTTAACTTACTTACAGTTGTTGACAGCTACAGCCATACTTTATGACATCTTTGTTAGCCTCATGCTGCTGTAAGAACTACCTTATGATAACAACTCAGAAAGAGGAAAGGACTATTTTGGCTCATGGTTGTGGAGGTCTCAGCCATGGTCCGTTGGCCCCATTGCTTTTGGCCTTTTAAGACAGCACGTCAGGATGGCGAGCGCATGTTGTGGTAAGAGCCATTCACCTCATCACTAGGAGCAGCACAGGCTGGGGTCTCACTGTCTTCTTCAAGTGGCCCTGGTCATTCAGAGCCTCTCACTGGGCCCTACCTCTCAACATTTCTGCTGCTTTTTAATGTTGTGCTGGGGATCAAGCTTTAAATATGCTTTAAAAATGGATGTTCAAGATCCAAACTATAGCAAATGGACAGGAGGATCAAGAGTTTGAGATCAACCTGGCCTATTACAATATAGCAAGTTCTAGGCCAGTGTGTAGCTATATAGTGAAATCCTGTCTCTTTTCCTTCCAGTCAAATCTAAACTCTATTAGTAGATCATATTGTATATTTATAAGTTATTTTTAGCACAAGTGCAGGAGTAGGATTGTCTGATCAAAGGATATGTGCATTTGTAATTTTGGTAGATTTTTGTAGGCTTCTGTAGATTTCACTAATGGCACTCCTTTTGGTAAAGTGCCTCTTTGGCCAGCTCCTTGCGTCTGAACATTATTAGACCCTTTGATCTGTGCCAATTTTAGTGAGCTTTAATTGCATTTCTTTTATGAGTGAGGTTCTTTTCATGTGTAATTGCTTTTTGATTTTTATTTGCTGTGTTATTTGTTAATATACTTTGCCATTTATTGGAGTATTCTTGTTAATTTCTAGGACTTCCTTATGGTTTAGTGGATTAAATTCCTTATGCTATGTGAATTAAAAGTTTTATTATGTTATTTTTCCTTTTGACTTCATACATGGTAGTTATTGTCATGTATAGTTTTTGGTTTGTTTTGAGACAGAATCTCAATGTATAGCCCAGGCTGGCCTGTTACTCACATGGCCATCCTCCTGCTTCAGCCTCTTGAGTGCTGGGATTATAGATTTCAGCTACCATAGCTGGTGTGCATAATTTTGAAGCATTTTAGATAGTAACTTCTCCCCTCCCCTCCCCTCCCCTCCCTCCCTCCCTCCCTCCCCCCCTCCCTCCCTTCTTTCCTCCTTTCTTTCTTTCTTCTCTCTCTCTCTCTCTCTTTCTCTCTTTCTTTCTTTCTTTCTTTCTTTCTTTCTTTCTTTCTTTCTTTCTTTCTTTCTTTCTTTCTTTCTTTTCGAGGTAGGGTATCACTCTAGCCCAGGCTGACCTGGAATTCAATATGTAGTCTCAGGGTGGACTTCAACTCACGGTGATCCTCCTACCTCTGCCTCTGTGCTGGGATTAAAGGCATGTACCACCACGCCTGGCTTATTTTTCTTTTGTAGCATCAGAATTTATTGTCATTTTTAGACCTTTGAGATTATTAGGTAATTCTTCATGGTTTCTTTGGGTTCTTCATTTTTTTATTTTGTAATTTATTTATTTATTTATTTGAGGAAAAGAGAGAGAAAGAGGCAGACAGAAAGAGAGTATGGGTGCACCAGAGCCTCCTGCCACTGCACAAACCCCAAACGCAAGTGTTACTTTGTGTATCTGGCTTTATGTGGGTCCTGGGGAATTGAACCCTGGGCCATCAGGCTTCACAAGCAAGTGCCTTTAGCCACTGAGCCATCTCTCCAGCCCATATTTGGGTACTTTAATTATTTACATTTAAATACTTTTCATACGATGTTTCAAAATGTAAAGTAAGAATGTTAACATACATAAACATGTACATGTTTATAGGATACTTTATGATGTCTTCCGTACCTGTATACATTATACGCTGTCATTTATTTTTAGTAAAACTGTTCAAAGTCTAGCTTTTCAAAATATGTATATATTACTATTTTCAATAGTGACCTTTCTGTACAATAGCACAACAAATTCCTGTTTCAATCTAAGTTTATGCATTCAAACATTTTTATTTTATTTCTTGTGAGTGTCTAGGGTGGTGGTGGGGTGTGTGTGTGTGTGGTGGGGTGTGTGTGTGTGTGGAGGCCGGAGGAGAATGTTGGCTTTTCTTGAGATGGAGGCTCTTTCCCAGAGCTGTCGGTTTGATAGTCTGACTGACTATTATCCCTATCAACTCCCCCATCTCCATCCCCCACAGACCTGGGGTTACAGGCATGCATGGTCATGCCTAGGCTAACCATTTATGTGGGTGCCAGAGATTGAACTCAGATGATTGGTCTCAGGCCTTCAAGCTTGGTCAGCAAGTTCTTTTACCACCTCCCCCCCACCCCCCGAGCTATTTTCCCAGGCCCTACATACGTAGAAGCATTTTAGAGCCAACTGGAACTTTATATAAAGTATGGTGTGAGTGTGTGTTAACTGCTACATTGCCCTAATACTTTATTGATTAGTTCTCATTTCTCTAGGGGTTATCTTTGATCCCTTTGTCTCTCTTTTTTTAAATCAATTTTCTTCATCCTCAACTATATCCATGATTTAGTTCATCACCCCACTAAATTTAACTAAGTACTATACAGTCTTACTCTTTCTATTACTATTGACATTATTTTAGAACTTTTATGATGGAAGTTTCAATGTATTTTGAATATAGCAATATATATTGGTCAGTATATATGAGGCTATATTGAAAGGCATACGTACAACACACACAAATGAAATACAGTGAGCTTCCAGTACCTACCTGTTCCTCCGCTTCAGAGAGTAGTTACCTCTTGTTTAGATCTCCAAGCCTACTTACTTGTCCTCTCCTCCCCCTAATTATTTTGAAGCAAACTATGGGCATTTTTTTGTTTGTTTGTTTGTTTGAGGAAGGGTCTCACTCTAGCCCTGGCTGACCTGGAATTCACTATGTGGTCTCAGGCTGCCCTTGAACTCACAGCGATCCTCCTACCTCTCCCTACCAAGTGCCGGGTTAAAGGTGTGCACCACCACGCCTGGCTGTGTTACTTTTTTTTTTTTTTTAAAGTATTTTATTTATTTATTTGCAAGGAGAGAGAGAGAGAGGGAGAGAATGGGCACACAGGGTCTCTGGGTTCTGCAAACGAACTTCACATGCATGTATCTGGCTCTACATGGGTACTGGGGAATCAAACCCAGGTTGTTAGGCATTGTAGGCAAGTGTCTTAACTGCTAAGCCATCATCTCTCCAGCCCTCTTCCTTCCTTTCTTTATCCATACTTCAGCCCCCTTCTTTCTTTCTTTGTGTTTATTTATTTTTAGTTTTTTGAGGTAGGGTCTCACTCTGGCCCAGGCTGACCTGGAATTCACTCTGTGGTCTCAGGGTGGCCTGAAACTCTCAGAGATCTTCCTACCTCTGCCTCCCAAATGCTGGGATTAAAGGCATGCGCCACCACGCCTGGATTTTTGTGTTTTATTTTTCCAGGTAGGGTTTCACTTTAGCCCAGGCTGACCTGTAAGTCACTATTTAGTCTCAGTTTATCCTCAAACTCAGTTGATCCTCCTACCTCCAGGCCCGGCTACTCTTTTTTCTTCTTTTTGGAGACAAGGTCTCAATTGTCTAGGCCACTGTGAATTCACGGTATAGATGAACTCTTAATCTTTCTACCTTCATCTTGCACGTGTTGGGATTACAAGTGTGTGCCACCGCAACTGGCTTTTAGTTTTTATTTTGAAAGAGGCTCTTGCTGTGTGGCCCAGGCTGGCCTGGAACTTGTTATATTGTCTAGGCTGGTCTGCCCCGCCTCCTCCTGAGTGCAGGGGTTACTAGAGAGCGTTACAGGCATGTATCACTACACCTGACTTTGAACTCATGTTGCTTAGCAAGACTGTGTGCTGTGAAGTTAAGAGTGTACCGTGTTTGTATCCCCACAGTACCTATAGTTTGTGGGGGAAATGACAATGTGGAAGAAAGAGCCGAGCCAGAGGGAGAGTGAAAGGGACATGCAGAGGGCAGCCCTGGAGCTGTCCCACTGAGGCCCGTGTCCTAGAGCAGCAACGAGGGAAAATGGGAGAGGAGGGCACATCTGCACCTTCCACCAAAAAGGGGTGGGATAGAGATGAGAATGTAGAAGAAATTAAAAACTTCAGAGGCATCATTTGCCTTTTGATGTGGAGAAGCCCGTTTCATCATTTAGTGGTGCTTAGTCAATGACTTCATTAAATTCTTGGGCTGATTTGAAGTTAAGGGAGAGCAGAGTTAAAGACAGAATAAAGGCTTTAGTTGTTTAATTCGTGCTGGAGAAAGCTCTTGATTAGCAACAAGAACTGTGAAGTGTTTTGTGAGAGATTGGTGGTGTTGGGTTGTTTGTTTAAGTCTGTGGCATTGACTCTTGGCACCATTTACTCATAGCGAGTTGAACCAGACACTATTTTTGAGGCATTTAAAACTTGTGTTCTTTCCAACTTTACAGTTTTTCAGGTGGAATCAGAGAATTAGAGGAAAAATAGGTGGTTGGGAATGCTATATTTATTAGACTTTCTTCCAAACATCTGACTTGAACTTACCAAGTTTAAATTCTTTTAAAAAATATTTTAATATATTTATTTACATATTGGAGAGAGAGAAAGAGAGACAGAATGGGCACACTAGGGCCTTTAGCCACTGCAAACGAAGTACAGATGCACGCGCCCCCTTCTGCATCTGGCTTACGTGGGTACTGGGGAGTTGAACCTGGGTACTTTGGCTGTTCAGGCAAGCACGTTAACTGCTGAGCCATCTCTCCAGCCCAAACTTAAATTCTTGGCTCAGTAATTATTATCTGCTTTCTTTGGAAATGTGGAAAATTAATTTTCTTCTAGGTTTGCTTTCCTTGTCCCCTCAAAAAGTTATAGCAAATAAATAGTAATCTAAATTTGCCTGAAATAACTTGATTTAATTCTTACCTGACACTGAGCCAAGTCCCAGGTTGAGAATAAATACCTGAACTAAAAAAGAAATGGTGTCAGGAGTCCAGAGTATGAACTTAGAAGTTATCCAGGACAAACTTGACTATGATTCTAAAGCAGATCATCTCATGATGACTGCTTAGCTGTATCAGGAGGCAGCAAATCAAGAGCAGCACATTTTTATAACAGGTAACAAGCTTAGAATAATATTTACATTGTTAAGGCTTGTATATGAAAAAAATCTGCAGACAGACTGCATATGCTGTGAAGAATTTAGAAGAGTTCACTTTCCGACTCTTTCTAGTTTGCCAACACCTGATCTATATTATTCATGGTATATAGTAATATTCATTTATGTGAACATTTAGCATTTTTTGCTCTTCTGTGTTTCATAAGAGTGGTTATTGTGTTTTTGCTTTTTAAGCAATACTACAAGAAACACATTTGTGCATATGTTTATGACCTGTGGAATTGCTTGGTCAAGTATTATTTGCATTTTAAAATTTGATAATTGTTGCTGAATTGCCCCTTTCTTCATCTGAACAGCTTATATTTTTTCCAGTCCTTGTTTCCTTACTCGTGTCAGCCTTGACAGAAACTAACAGAAGTTTGCTTAGGCAGAAAGGTCTTTCTCTTCACTTACCTATTGCTGTGTAACAAATTAAAACTTAGTGACATAAACATTTATTTTACACGTGAATCTGCAGTTTGGTTTGGGCTTTGTAGGAACAACTTGTCTCTCCTTATCTTGATGTTATTTTTAGAGGCCCAGATGCTGAGGGCATGGTCACGTACGTGTGTCTTCTCTGATCAGCTGGTGCTGTGAAGAACACCTATGGGGTCCTTCCCATGCGACTTTTTGGCTTTCTCACTGTAATCATATGCACATGAGAACATGTGAGATGGGATGTAATGGCATAAGCATGTTGTGAAACTAGGCAGGGTGTTTGTTTTCATGTGCATATGTTCGAGGTAGGGTCTCACTCTAGTCTAGGCTGACCTGGAATTCACTATGTAGTCAGTCTCAGGGTGGCCTTGAACTCATAGTGATCCTCCTTCCTCTGCCTCCCCAGTGTTGGGATTAAAGGTGTGTGCTACCATGCTCAGCTTTTTAAAATGTTTATTTATTTTACTTTTGGTTCATGTGCATATCTTTTTTTTTCCCTGAGGCCCAACAGACTGGCTTTTTAAAATTATTATTATTTTATTTTTGGAGAGAGACACAGAGAGAGAGATACAGAGATGGAGAGGGAGACAGATAGAAATGGGCGCGCCAGCAGCCTCTCAGCTGCTGTGAATGAAATCCAGATGTGTGCGCCCCCTTGTGGTCAAGTGTGGCATTGCGCCCTTGCGTCACTTTGCATCCGGCTAAACGTGGGACCTGGAGATTGGAACCGCTGGAGATTGGAACCAGCGTTCTTAGGCTTAGCAGGCAGGCACCTTAACTGCTAAGCCATCTCTCCAGCCCCAGACTGGCTTTTAAAAAATTATTTATTTATTTGAGAGAGCGAGAGAGAGAGAGCATGCGCCAGGGCTTCCAGCCACTGCAAACAAACTCCAGATGTGTGCGCCCCCTTGTGCATCTGGCTTATGTGGGTCCCGGGAAATCGAACCGGGGTCCTTTGGCTTTGCAGGCAAATGTCTTAACCACTAAGCCATCTCTCCAGCTTGCCTTTTTTTTTTTTTTTTTTAAAAAAATATTTTAGGCTTTTTTATTTCACGGCAATCCTCCTACCTCTGCCTCCCGAGTGAGAGGATCCAGCTTGCCTTTTTAAAAGAAATTTTTTTTTATTTGAGAGAGGGACAGAAATGGGCAAACGGGCAGATAGAGAGAGAGAGAGAATGGGTAGGTCAGGGCCTCCAGCCACTGCAAATGAACTCTAGATGCATGTACCCCCTTGTGTATCTGGCTTATGTGGTTCCTGGGGAGTTGAACCTGGGTCCTTTGGCTTTTCAGGCAAGGGCCTTTACCGCTAAGCCATCTCTCCAGCCCACCTTTTTTTTAATGAGAGAGAGGGAGGGAGAATATTGGCATGCCAGGGCCTCCAGCCACTGCAGTCGAACTCCAGACACATGTACCACCTTGTGCATGTGTGTGACCTTGTGTGCTTGCATCACTTTGTGCCTCTAGCTTATGTAGGACTTGGAGAGTTGAACATGGGTCCTTAGGCTTTAACCACTAAGCCATCTCTCTAGCCCATGTGCATATCTTTAATTATGAGTGTAATTACACATTTCTGTTGTATGTTCATTGACCACTTCCATTTCTTTTTCTGTCGCCTTCCTCTTCATATCCTTTGCCCCCCTTTTAAGTTGGGCTTTACATGATAGATTATTTATAATAATGGCTCTAATTAAGCAAATTGGACTTAAAGTTCGTTTTGAAAATAACTAACTTGGAACAATACCTAGCAGGATAGCATAAAAGGAGAAAATATTATTTTGTCTCAGTTTCAGGGGCTTCAGTCCACAGTTCTTATTTATTTATTTATTTATTTATTTTTGGTTTCTCGAGGTAGGGTCTCACTCTGGTCCAGGCTGACCTGGAATTCACTATGTAGTCTCAGGGTGGCCTCAAACTCATGACGATCCTCCTACCTCTGCCTCCCGAGTGCTGGGATTAAAGGTGTGTGCCACCATGCCTGGCAACGGTTCTTGACTCGCTCATTCTGCGTCCAAGTTAGGCAGAACCTTATGGCTGTAGGAGGAATATATGGTAGAGGATGTTTTTTGAGTTCATGGCAGACAGGAAGTTGAGTGAGACACAGAAAGGGGCCATGAATAAGATACCCCAAGAACCTTCCCTCAGTGACCTGTTTCCTCCAACTAGACCCCACTTCCTAAAGTTTCCCAAACCTCCCAAATTAGTGCCATAAGCTGGGGACTAAGCCTTCAGTGTAGAGGCCTTCTTACGAGCACTTCATATCCAAGTCTTAGCAATAGCATTTGGGGCACTGTGTAGATATTGTAGTCTGTAAAGTGCTTGAGAACCTGAGTTTGATCACCAGAACCAATGAAAAAAGCCCCGGCATGGTGGTGCACCTGTAATCCTAGTGCTAGGGAGGCAGAGACAGGCGCATCCCTGGGGTTCACCAGCTAGTCATTTAGTCATAAGTGATAAGCAGTAAGCCAATGAGAGACTGCCTCAAAAAAGTTAGATGGTGGGCTGGGCGTGGTGGCACACACCTTTAATCTCAGCACTTGAGAGGCAGAGGTAGGAGAGTCTCTGAGTTTGAGGCCACCCTGAGACTACATAGTGAATTCTATCTAGATCAGCCTGAGCTAGAGCGAGACCCTACTTCGGAACCCCCTTCCCCCCAAAAAAGGTAGATGGTACCCGAGGAAAGACACCCAAGGTTGCCCTCTGGCTTCCATATGCATGCACATATATGTGCACACGCACCTGTGCACATGCAAACATGCACAAAATTGTATGGGGATGTAGTTTGGTGGTGGTAGGGATTTGTGCAATACTCTAGGAGACCCACAGTACTATGTTTTGAAGCAAGGGCACAGGAAGGGAGGCTGATGACAACCTTCAGTCTTTTGGCCCTCAGCCTTCCTGAGTCACTCTCAAGCAATGATGAGGCACAAGATAAGATCACACCGGCACTCTTTATCTGGGAGCCAGAAACATCAAGTGCTTGAGAGTGGAAAGTACAACACGAGAGGAACGAGGACCTCAATGGCATATTCCACTGCTAAAAGTTGCTTGTTCGTTCTAGGGTGTGATTTGACTGGTTCCAAAGCCTTTTGTCTATATTGAAGTTCAAAATTATATCAACAAAAATGAATTGACTCAACAGAAGTGGCCATTTTCTAAGATATGCAGATATTAAAAAAATTAAATTTTTTTTGAGTCAGACTTGAAGGCTTATGAATGGCTGTAGACTTAATACTTGAAAGGCTGAGGCAGGAGGTTCCCTTGAGCACAGGAGTTGGAGAACAGCCTGGTCAACATAGGAGACCGATCGCAGAGCCACATCAAGCAGACACTTTAACTGCTGAGCCACCTTCCCCACAAAAATCAAACCACATTAGTCTTTAACCTTACTATTAAGTTAGAATGTTAACTCTTCATTTACTAAGTCTGCTGTGGGATAATGTTTTTTTTTGTGTGTGTGTGTGTGTGTTTTCTGTTTGTGCTTGGAATGTAATCCAGGGCCTTATACAAGTAAATCAAGGCACGTGCTGCACACAGACATTCAGCTACATCGCAGCCTCGGCTGGGTAAATTCTTTTTTTTTTTTTCCTTTTAAAAAAATAAATATTTTATTTATTTATTTATTTGACAGAGAGAAACAGGCAGATACAATGAGAATGGGCACACCTGGGCCGCTAGTCACTGCAAACAAACTTCAGACTCCAGACTCATGTACCACTTTGTGCATCTGGCTTTATTTATGTGGGTATTGGGGAATGGAACTCTGGTGGTTAGGCTCTGCAGGCAAGCGCCTTGACAGCTAAGCCATCTCTCCAGCCCCCCCGGGGTAAATTCTTTTTTTTTTTTTTTTTTTTTGGTTTCTTAAGGTAGGGTTTCACTCTAGCCTAGGCTGATCTGGAATTCACTATGTAGTCTCAGGGTGGCCTGGAACTCAAGGCGATCCTCCTACCTCTACCTCCCGAGTACCGGGATTAGTCATGTGCCACCACACTGGGCCCCCTGGGTAAATTCTTTTTTTTAAAAATTTTTTTGTTTATTTATTTGTTTGAAAGTAACAGATAGAAAGAGAGAGAAAGAGGCAGATAGCTAGATAGATAGATAGAGATAATGGGTGTGCCAGGGCCTCCAGCAACTGCACAGGAACTCCAGATGCATGTGCCACCTTGTGCATCTGGCTTACATGGTCCTGGGGAATCGAGCCTTGAACAGTGGTTCTTAGGCTTCACAGGCAAGCGCTTAACCACCAAGCTGTCTCTCCAGGCCCCCCCAGGTTAAATTCTTAGCGAACAGTTGCAGTTGTGATCGTTTAGCGTTCCACAGGCATGGCTGGTGTTTCTCATCATAACACTCACTGTCTGTGTGATTTGATCCCGAGACAAATGTCGGTAGGATCTGAGTCCCACATGTCTTGACGCTGTACTGTTCTCTGTTGGTTTCATTCTCAGGTTTCACTGTGATGGAAGGGTAGCTGGCTGCCAGCTTCTCTGGTCCTTTGTCCTTCTGAGGTTCAGGGCCAGCCATGTGGTGCTAGGGGAGGGACTGCTCTTAACAGTTTATACTTTCTGGACCTTTCCTGGGCGCTCACTGGATTCTGTCAGGATCAGGGAGATGGGAGGTGTGGATTGGCCTGATCTTCAGATGCACATCTGCCATGTGGAAGGTTGGGAGCAGGAGATGGCATTTTCAACAAAGGAAAATCTGAAGGTTTTGTTTTCTTAAAATAAATGCTGGGTAGGCCAAAACAAACAAAAATATAAAAGTCGGGGGGGGGAGGGAACTATCATGCTTTTTTTTTTTTTTTTTTGTATGTAAGTATAGAAGTTGTCAATAAAAAGAAAAAAGAAAAAATATAAAAGCCAAATCAAAATTTTCCTGCAGACTGTAAAGTAGCTTTCTAAGAAAATCATAGTATTAATAAGAAAAATGGCTGTTTTAGGATTTTCTTTTATATTCCCTCCTGTTACCTTTTCTTGTCCTCCCTCTCCTGGTCCCCGTTCTTCCGTGAATCCCTTCTTTCCAGTTAGCTATTTCAGCTTCTTGAGAAGCGTTAGTTTATAATCATATCGAGTGATTTTCCTTTCACTTCCACCTTTTTTGTTTCTTCCTAAAATACACGTTTCAAATTTATTGTGTATGCCACTTGAATTTTGTGTTAGAGTTGATATTCTGAAGATCTGTAAAATGTGACGGAATTTTGAAGCCTGCTGTGGTGGTTCATGTGCACCTTTAACCCAGCACTTGGGGTGCTGAGTTAGGAGGAAGGTCCTGAGAGCAAGGCCATGCTGGCTTCAGAGTGAGCTCCAGGTCAGCCTGGGCTAGACTCAGACCCTGCTTCAAAACATCAAAAAATAATAAATCAAGTGAAGGAATTGAGAGTCATACTGCCTTTTGCACTGCTAACATTTCAGGTAGTCAAGGTATGCTCTAATTCCATTCTCCCAAACCAGAGCATAACAGTTGTTAGTTTTACATGTTAGTGAGTGTTTTAAGCTGTACTTGGACCAGTAGTGACCGCTGCAAGGTCAAATCAAGTTTTAAATTTACTTTTCACATAGGAGCGATCTTACTTTGCGTTTTAATTTCCCAGTCACCTTGACTGTCTGGGTGGGGTGAACTGGAGAGGAAGGCATAAGGAAAGAACACACAGGTGTGCTAGGAGAGGGCAGTGACTTCTGGGTTACTCTGTAAGCAAATATCTCTTTGATACTAAGGACCAAATCAAAGGCCTCTTGGGTAATATTTAATTAATATGTGGGCTGGCTGTGGCTCATGACTGCAATCCCAGTTGCTTAAGAGGCTCAGGCTGGAGTTTAAGGGCAGCCTGGGCTTCATAGTGAGTTCTAGGCCAGCCTGAGCTACAGAATGAGACCTTGTCTCAGAAAAAAAAATGTTACTGGGGCTCGAGAGGTGGCTTAGTGGTTAAGGAGCTTGCCTGTGAAGCCTTAGGACCCAGGTTTGATTCCCCAGTACCCATAGCACATGTGTCTGGAGTTAGCAGTGTTTAGCCTTGGTGTGCCCGTTCTATCTGTCTCTTTCTCTCACTCTTTATCAAATAAATAAATTAAAAAAATGTTATTTGGTCTGACCATTGTCTTTGAGTCACAAACATGTTTTTTTCTTGAGTTTTACTATTTGATTTTTAAAATATTTGGAAAATAAAAAGTTAATTTTGCGTTGGGCATGGTGGCACATGCTTTTAATCCCAGCACTCAGGAGGCAGAGGCAGGAGGATTAATGTGAGTTTGAGGACAGCCTGGGTCTACAGAGTGATTGCCAGTCAGCCTGGGCTAGAGTGAGACCCTACCTTGAAACAACAAGAAGCCAAACCAAACCAAAAGTTAATTTCGGTGTCCTTTATGGAAGCCCAAGTGAGACTTTGCTTCAGATTGACAAGTAGGAAGTTGAGTGCCTTTGTCCACCATTCCTCCAGGTTCAGATAGGTCTTGATAGAGCAGCACTGGCTGCTGACCCCAGCATCCTCCATCAGGCCTGAGCCCCATGTGTCCTTCCCAGCCTCTTCAGTGAATGCTGCCATTATCCCAAAGCCAAATTTGTTATTTGTTATTCCATCAGAGAATAAGAACAACATAACCAGGTCACCTGTCACAGACTTGAAATAAGAATGGTTTCTCCAGGTGACAAGTTGGTATCTCTAGGACTATAGTCTGACTGTCTTGGACAAAGTGAAGAGCAACAATGCCATCTGTCCCCAGGCAGAGTTGTCTCTTTCCATCCCACCTGGCTCCTGGGCAGGCAGGCTAACCTGCTTATTTATTTATTTCTTAGTTATTATTATTATTATTATTATTTTGTTTTTTTTTTGAGATAGGGTCTCACTCTGGCCCAGGCTGACCTGGAATTAACTATGTAGCCTCAAACTCATGGCAATCCTCCTACCTCTGCCTCCTGAGTGCTGGGATTAAAGGCATGCACCACTATGCCCAGCTTATTATTTTGTTTTTTTGAGGTATGGTCTCACTCTAGCCCAGGCTTACCTGGGATTCAGCATGTAGTCTCAGGGTGGCCTCAAACTTAGGGCAATTGTCCTTCCTCTGCCTCCTGAGTGCTGTGATTAAAAGTGTGTGCCACCACGCCCAGCTTAACCTGAATTTTTTTTCCTTTTCTTAAAAATTTTTTTACATTATTTATTTATTTGAGAGAGAGAGAGAGAGGAGAGAGAGAGAGAGAGAGAGAGAGAGAGAATGGGTACTCCAGGGCCTCCAGCTGCTACAAATGAACTCCAGATGTATGCACCACCTTGTGCCTCTGGCTTATGTAGGTACTGGAATTGAACCTGGGTTCTCTGACTGTAGGCAAGCACCTTGACCACTAAGCCATCTCTCCAGTTCTGACCTGAATTTGTTAATGGTGCTGGAGAGATTGTTTTTTCACATGGCAAAAGTGGCATTGAAGGTGTTGGTCTTCTTCAGGCTCTCCAGCTGCCCCTTGGCGTACTGCAGCTGGTTCTGTGTGCTGTTTGGCTGGGCCCTCAGGTCTTGCTGTTGCCACTTCAAAGCACAGTACTGCTGCCACCTCGCCACCTAGTCCTGCTCCACAGTCTCAGGGCTGTCCTTACTCTGTGGCAACTCTTGCCTTACCCTGGTCCTTGTCCTCCAGCACTGAGGCCAGCCTGCCCGCCTGCATCTCAGGCCACAGCTTTGTGGACAGAACCCCCTTCTCCTCGCCTCTCCAGACTGCATCTGTAGTGCTGACTGCCACGTTCTGTGAGACAGAGAGAGTGAGCGAGTTGGGGTTCCAGTTGGGTTAAAAGATTGTTGGTATACTTCTCGCCCAGAGGGTAATTTACATCTTTTTTTTTGGCTAGAGAGTTTGTCAAAAATGTCTACAGTGGCCTTCTGGCTGCTACTCAGTGTTGTCAGAGAGACAGCCTCACCAAGCAGGGTGAAGTTTCTGGCACTTTCCTTGGACTTGCTGTCAATGTCAACAAGGGGTCTTCTGGTGGCACTTGGTGTACCTTCCCAGCAGTTGCCATCTCTGTGAAGGGGACACCATGATCCTGGGCTTCCCTGGATGCACAGGACCAAACTTCTTCTAGAACTCCAGATTTTAATTTTAAATAAGTTTTAAAAAATATTTTATTTTTATTTATTTTTATAGATAGATAGATAGATAGAGAGAGAGAGAGAGAGAGAGAGTGAGAATGGGCACATCAGGGCCTTTAGCCACTGCAAACAAACTCCAGACGCATGCGCCACCATGTGCATCTGGCTAATATGGGACCTGGAGAATCGAACCGGGGTCCTTAGGCGTCACAGGCATGTGCCTTAACCTCTAAGCCACCTCTCCAGCCCAGATTTTAATTTTAACGAAGCCCAATTTACCAGTTTCTCTTTTTCATGGATCAGTGCTTTTAAGGTTGTATCTAAAAGAAAAAATCATTGCTAAGTGCAAGGTCATCCATCTAGAGTTTCTCTTACATTACCTTCTAGGAAGTTAACAGTTTTGCATTTTACATGGCGGTTTATAACAATCTATTTTGAATTAATTTTTGTGAGGGA
Organism: Orientallactaga sibirica; assembly: GCA_036365145.1. NCBI lineage: Eukaryota > Metazoa > Chordata > Mammalia > Rodentia > Dipodidae > Orientallactaga > Orientallactaga sibirica. The sequence goes on from JAEOAD010000055.1 coordinate 3,283,781, forward strand.
TGTAAGATTTTTTTTTTTTTTTTTTTTTGGTTTTTGTTTTTCAAGGTAGGGTCTCACTGTGGTCCAGGCTGACCTGAAATTCACTCTGTAGTCTCAGGGTGGCCTCGAACTCACAGCAATCCTCCTACCTCTGCCTCCCGAGTGCTGGGATTAAAGGTGTGTGCCACCAGGCCCAGCTATGGATGTAAGATTTTTGTCTTAGATTTTTTTTCTCAATTGTGAATGTCCAGTTTTAGCAACATTTGTGGAAAAGTTGGCTGTATTTGTGCATCTGTTTCTAGGCCCTTTGTTCTGGTCCTTTGACTGTCTGCTGATACCCACCGTCTTGATGTCTGTAGCTTTGAAGCCGCAGCGACCCTCTGACTGTTGTTTCTTTCTTGCCTCTTTTTTTTTTTTTTTTTTTTTTTTTTAAGGTAGGGTCTCTCTGTAGCTGGAATTCACTATGTATTCTGAGGGTGGTCTTGAACTCAGCAATCCTCCTACCTCTGCCTTCTGAGTGCTGGGATTAAAGGTGTGCACCATGCCTGGCTATCTTTCTTAATATTGTATTAGCTATTCTGTTTTTGTTTTAACCATCCATGTACTTAGAATGTCCTGTGTTTGCTGAGTTCTTCTTTGGTAGCTTTCATCAGAGTTTTTCAGGGTTTTTTTAATGATTTTTTTTTTTTTTTACATTTAAAAATTTATTTGAGGAAGGGAGGGAGGGGGAGAGAGAAAGCAAGAAAATGGGCATGGTAGGGCTTCCAGCCACTGCAAATGAACTCCAGACACATGCGCCACCTTGTGCCTCTGCCTTACGTGGGTCGTGGGGAATGGAACCTGGGTCCTTAGATTTCACAGGCAAGTGCCTTAACTGCTATGCCATCTCTCTAGGCCTCAGGTTTTTTCATATTGATCTTTTAGAGATTTTGTTAGTTTTACAGCTAAGAATTTCATTTTGGAGGGTTGTTTTGTGTGTGTAACTTGACTAAAAGTGGGTAGCGTTTTCAGTTTGCAGTAATACAGCAGATGACATGTGATCACTGTTTGTAGATGATTAGTGATTCCTGATTACTTAAAACTTTAAATGAAAGGGCTAAAGAAAAGTACATAGAGAAAATGGTAGTCTTGTAATTTAGGGTGTGAAATGGAAACCACAGGCAGATTGTGGGAAATTTAGTCTTTGTAAGCCCTGTGAACTTGGATAAATAAATGCATTTGGGGCTTTTCATACTTGGAGGATTAAGCAAATTTATTAGACAATACTCCTTTCTCAAGAATTTTAATCTCTAGATGGGGAGAAAGAATTGGGTTGGCAAGTGCATGGAAAAAGAGCTAGGCCCTTCTGGCTGACGGTAAGCCTAACTGAAGATGTGCGCTCCTAGTAAAGGGCCTGGCGTTCAGCCTGAAGGGAGAGCTTGAAGCATATTTTAGCACTGAGCACTTGCTTTCTATTTTTAAGTTCCTAATGTAACTAACTCACACAGGGTATCTTTGGGGGAATGGATCTGATGCACTCAGACTTCAGCATTGCCAATATTTTCTTGTTTTGTTTTGAGACAGAGTCTCAAGGATGGTCTTGTACTTGCAGTGACCTTCCTGCTCTTGTCTCCCAAGTGCTAAGATTACAGACGCACACCACCACAGCTGGCTTCTGCCAGTGTCTTCTCTTTCTCTTAAGGCGGCATGATTTGAAATCCCTCCATCATGCCTTGTCTATTTGATGATTTCTGCAGCTGCTTGTGGAGCTTTTGTGTTTCCAGCACTCAAGTGTCCTGGCTAGTGAAGTTGTAAGGAAGCTGCTTGATTAGCAAATAGAGACTGGTTTGCTGTGGGTGAAGGGGGATTTAATTTAAATCATTATAATTGGGCTAATGGCTGGGTGTAATAATCAAGGAAGTACTGCTTTGGTTTTTGGCTGTGACCTCTTCTGGTTGTACAGATGATCTGGCATCCAGACTGAATAGGGACACATGTTTGTCATAAATGCTTGTTTTTTGCTGATATGAGATGGACTTTGCATGTCTACCCAAATCCTTCTGTTTAACTACTTAGTTTATGTGCTAGGTAATATGAACACTCTTTTTTTCAGACACACAGCACAAAATGTAATAGCTGTGCTTTTCAAAAATATTTCATACTTGTTGCCATTTCATACTTTTTTTTCCCCTTTGAGTAGTTTTACTCTGAGCCCAGGCTGACCTGGAATTCACTGTGTGGTCTCAGGGTGGCCTTGAACTCATGGCAATCCTCCTACCTCTGCCTCCTGAGTGTTGGGATTAAAGGTGTGTGCCACCACGCCCGACAACATTTCATACTTTTAAGTATGTCTTTAAGTAAGATAGGACAGATATAATTCCTGTTGGTCAAAAGTGATGTTAAGACATAAATAGAAGAGACTAGAATATGGCTGCTGGCTTGACAACTTCAGTGACTGCAACAACCTTTTATGTTTCATTTAATTAAAAAAAATATTTATTTATTTATTTATTAGAGAATGAAAGAGAGAGAGAGAGAGAGATATATATATGGGTGGGCCCAAGGCCTCTACCACTGCTAATGAAATCCAGATGCATGTGCCACCATGTGCATCTGGATTATGTGGGCTCTGGGGAATTGAACCTGGGTCCTTAGGCTTCGTAAGTAAGCGCCTCAACTTCTAAGCCATCTCTCCAGCCCTATGTTTCATTTTTGAACTACAACTTTCAGAACATTATATAGGACTGACAAGCTGAATTTTCTTTTCTTTTTCTTTTTTTTTTTTTTTGTGGTTGCCTTTTAGCGACGTCTTCGACATCTTCGGAACATTGCTGCCCGGAACATTGTCAATAGAAATGGCCATCAACTCCTTGATACCTACTTCACACTTCATTTGTGTAATGCTGAAACGATATATAGAGGTAAGGGAGTCTGTGAGCCCACTGGTGGTTAAAGTCTCATTTTTAATCTTTTGTAACATACGTGATTCTCAGTCTCTTCTACTTCTCCTACTACTGCTTAGTGAACAGTTAGATCATGCTTTCTAAAAATTCCCGAGCAGCTATGTATGCTAAAGAAGGATGGGTAGTGGGTAGTTCTTTAGGTAATGGAGCTTTACATTGGTAAGTTTGCCATCCCTTTATGAATGTTACTGTTAATACTCCATTAACTGGCATTTAACACAGATGATGTGAGCTTGGCATCTTACACTCATTTTACATTTCTTTATGGTATTGTCGTTTTCTATAATATTATGGTGAAAGTAGGGACCAAATTTGTATCTTCACACTTTGTGTATATGGGGGACATAGTTTCTTCCAAACTGCATTTTTCTATAAGTGACAGTTTTAAGAATAGATCAGTTATCTGATTCAAAATCACAATCATCGTTGGAACACATATCGAGTGAAAGGTATGAGGAGGGTGTGATAGTTGACTAGGGGATGTCGTGGGAAGAAGAAACCATGCTACAGTGATGGTCCCATCCCTGGATCAGGCTTGACAACCACATGGACACTCACGTTGACTTAGCTTCTCACTAGTTTGATGCGATGGATGAAGGTTTTTTGAACCTTACTTTTCCCTTTTGTAAAGTGGCAAGATAGATTTTTATGAGAGCAACAGAAACAGTGTACTAATGCTGGTAAGATATAAATAAAGATCTATTTATGGGGCTGGGGAGATGGCTCAGAAGTTAAGATGCTTGTCTGTGAAGCCTAAGGACCCAGGTTCGATTCCCCAGTACCCACGAAAACCAGATGCACGAGGTGGCGCATGCATCTGGAGTTGGTTTTCAGTGGCTAGAGACCCTGGTGTGTCCATTCTCTTTCTCTCTTTCTCTCTCTCTTTAGCTCCAATAAATAAGTAAACAAATACAATATCTAAAAAAAAAAAAAAGACCTATTTATGTTAACAAATGGTAATTTATGTTAACAAATGGTAATTCAAACCTAAGGACCCCATTTTGCCAGGTCCAGGTGGTGCCAGATGCACAAGGGGGTGCGTGCATCTTAATCCCAGCGCTCAGGAGGCAGAGGTAGGATTCTCTTTTCTCTCTACCTGCCTGTTTTGAGGCCACCCTGAGACTTTAATCCCAGCACATAGTTAATTCCACCCTGAGGTTAATTCCAGGCCAGAGTGAGACCCTACCTCGAAAAACCAAAAAAAAACCAACAAAAACAACAACAACAACAAAAAACCCCCATCATTTCACCTGTGGCCAGCCCATGATCCACTGTTGCTCATGTCTTGTTCATTTTTTCTTTATGCAAATACAAATAAGAATGCTCTCTTTTTTTTTCTTTTGATTTTTTCAAGGTAGGGTGTCACTGACCTGGAATTCACTGTGTATTCTCAGGATGGCCTCGAACTCATGGCGATCCTCCTACCTCTGCCTCCCCAGTGCTGGGATTGAAGGTGTGCACCACCATGCCTGGCAAGAATGTTCTTAGCCCTTTCCCAGCTCTTTTCCTCACAATGGCATCATATGTTTCTGTGCTTTACATGTCTTACTTAGTATGCCTGCCTGTTTTCTGTTTGCCTTGTAGAGTCTCCCTATTCTTTTGTCAAGCTTCCATTGACTAGATTAGGCACCACAACTTGTTCAGTTGTCGCTGTTGGTGGGCACTTGGGCTGTTTCAGTCCTCACACAGAGCTGCTTTGAATGACGTCTGAGGTACATTGTTTGGTATCAGCATTAGTATATAATTAGGGCAAAGTGCAAGAAGTGGAATCCTGGAACAAAGAGAGGCTATACTTTGCTTTGGAAGATACTGCAATATTGTACTCCATGGGAGGTGTTTTATGCATGAGCGCCTTTTCCCTAGGCCTTACAAATAAGACTGAGCTGGGCACAGTGGCACATACCTTTAATCCCAGCACTGGGGAGGCAGAGGGAAAAGGATAGCCCTGATTTTGTGGCCAGCCTGAGATTAGAGCGAGACCCTACCAGAGGGGGGAAAAAGGCTGTGTGAACTACTGAGTATTTGCCAACTTAATAGGTGAAAAAGTTTTGCAATGTAAGTTAAGCTTGTATTTCTACTATTATGAGTGCATTGAGGCACTAAAGAAACCATTTATTGAATGAATGGAATGTAGCATAACAGCCCAAACTTCCTGCCTCGGCACCACACTCTGCAGGTTTTTTTTTTTTTTTCCCAGTAGGTGCTTGGGATCTGAACTGAGGTCCTTATACTTTCATGGCAAGTGCTTTAATCCACTGAGCCATCTCTCTCCCCAGCACTATTGTTTGTTTGTCTGTCTATCTATCTATCATCTGATTGATTGTCTATCTGTCTCTCTATCTGTTGTGGTATTGGGGACTGGGCCATATCTCTAGCCCAGTTTTTCACTGATTTTAAAAGCAATACTTACTTGTAAAAACAAAATGAATGCAATGAGCAACACAAAATTAATATAAAATATGCTAAATGGAAATTTATAATATCTTGTTATAAAAAATGCTTTTCGAGCCAACCATGGTGGGTGGTGTACATGCCTTTAATCTCAGCACTCAGGGGACTGAAGAAGCATTGCTGTGAGTTCATGGTCAGCCTGGGACTACAGAGTAAATTCCAGATCAGCCTGGTCTAAAGTGAGGCCCTATCCCCAAAAGACCTAAAAAAAAAAAAAAAAAAAAAAAAGAAAAAGAAAAAAGAAAAGAGCCATGCGTGGTGGCACTCTCCTTTAATCCCAACACTCAGGAGGCAGAGGTAGGAGGATTACCGTGACCTAAGACTACATAGTGGATTCTAAGTCAGCCTGGGCCAGAGTGAGACCCTACCTTGAAAAACAGAAAACAAACAAGCAAACAAACAAAAAACCCAAAACAAAACAGAAAAGATTTGTCCCTTAGATTCACATCTTTAAAACTTTTAATGCTATAAATACAAATAATTACTTGAATATTCTAGATTTACAGAAACTTAAATATTCATCAGAACAGTTCTTCCTTTTTTTTGAGGTATGGTTTCATTCTAGTCCAGGTTGACCTGGAATTCACTCTGTAATCTCAGGGTGGCCGGGAGTTCACAGCAGTCCTCCTACTTGTGCCTCCCAAGTGCTGCCATTAAAGGCGTGTGCCACCACGCCTGGTGGAACATTATTTTTTAATTTTTGCTTACTTGCTGGAGGTGGGGCGTGAATGAGAACGGGTGCGCCAGGGCCTCCAGCTGCTGCAGATGAGCTCCAGCGCAGGCACGGCTTTGTGCGTCTGGTGTACGTGGGTCCTGGGAACTTGAACCCAGGTGCTCAGGCTTTGCCAGGATGCACCTTTACCATAGAACATCTCTCTAATCTCCACAACAATCCTTTTTTAAAATTAGAATTTTCCTTTATCTTATTTAGAAACAATTATTCATAACAGCAAGAACTTCAAACTGCCATTCAACTAGTGAAAATAAGTGGCCTAAACCTTTTGCCTAAGGTAAATACTATTAGCACAATTAGAACAAGTTGGAGCAGGTTGTAAGTCCTCTCCTAGGACCTGTTTTCCCACTTACCATTATGACTATGTCTCAAAAAAGAGAATAACTAACATTTTTTGAAGACAAGGATCAAGTAGTGTAGATAGTTTGCTTGCTAAGAAATGCCTCAAACAGCCGGGTGTGATGGCGCACGCCTTTAATCCCAGCACTCGGGATGCAGAGCTAGGAGAATCGCCATGAGTTCAAGGCCACCCTGAGACTACATAGTGAATTCCAGGTCAGCCTGGACCAGAGTGAGACCCTACCTCGAAAAAGAAAGAAAAAAAAAAAAAAAAAAGAAAGAAAGAAAGAAAGAAAGAAAGAAAGAAGTGCCTTAAACAGTGCCCGTGAGTTTTGGGTTGAGGGCCACTTTTGTATCTCCTGCTGCTTCCAAGCTTGAGGCATTAGTGGGCCAGCTTGGTCTCCACATTTGCATTCCATGTGCACTGTTACATATTCAATCCTTTTCTTTTAAGCTTTATTATTATTATTATTTTTGGTTTTTTGACCTGGAATTCACTATGTAGTCTCAGGGTGGCGTCAAACTCATGGCAGTCCTCCGGCCTCTGCCTCCTGAGTGCTGGGACTAAAGGCATGTGCCACCACGCCTGACAAGCTTTATTGTTTTTAAACTTATGCCAAAGTATAATCTGAGATTGTTTTTTTATTAAAAAGTATTTACAGATTGTCTACCTTGTTCCAGGACCGGTTTGGGGTATTGAGGAGATAATAGTCTTCTACGACAGACACTGTTCTTGTGGGGCCTGCGGTTGCAGGAGATTTCAATTTCAGTTTGCTAGGAAGAAAGTCATCCACGTGCCACTGCACGTCATGCCGACACCAGTGGTGTGTACATCATACAGGAAATGTTACCCTATTATGACAGCAGAGACGGCAGGAGCCGCGAGGTGTGGGAGGTGTAGCAGGGTGCTAGGGGTTCAGAAAAGTCCTTGAACCCCAAACCATAGGTCCATGTTTAATTTTAATCCAATAATTGAATAAAATGAGACTGAGAAGAATAATTATTGAATTATTATATTTATTTAGTGAAGTACAGAACCAAGGAAAGACACCCATGTGGCTTGAGAGCCCACACGGTGAGCCTGGAAAAACCATAGAAAGGACAGAAAAGAAAGTACACCGAGCTCCTGCCATGTAGAGGAAGAGCCCATGTGGAAAGTAAGAGCTGGCCGCCAGCAGCTGGAGGATCCAGTGGTCAGCCAGCTCAGCGGGCTTGCCCTCCCCTTGCAAATGCCCTACAGTGGTGGGCCCTACCTTCCGGCTCAGGTGAGCTGAGGGACAGCTGATTGGTCTGGGCTAGGGGATGTCTCAGGAAGAGGCCAGTCAAGTTCTGGAGTCTAAGTTTGACCAACCACAATGTTAGGGTTAGATTTAAATCCCAGGAGAGACTTCCCTCCCAGAAGGGGCCTTGTTTGTGGAAAAACTAGGCAAGAGATAGGAAGTCAGATGATCCTTTGATCTCTACCAAGCGCAGACTGTCCTGCCTTTTTACTTGCTGTGGCCACCGTAGCACCCTAGCACCCTAACAAAGCTACCCGAGTTTCTCCCTCCTCCCAGCTTGGCTGTTGGCTCAGGAATGCTGGTTGCCTGTCGGGAATGTCTGTTAGAACCTCCAAGATGTTTCTATTTTGTCTTTGGACTTTGCAACATTTACTTACATATATGTAGAATCATGAAATTTTAATGCTTACCCAACATCTTTGATTGTTAGACAAGTTTTCTAAAATGAAGAAATGGGCCTAAGGAAGTTAAAGAGATGGAATGTTAGTGACAGATACAGAAGTGACAAGCTGGGTGTGGTGGCACATGCTTTTTTTTTTTTTTTTTTTTTTTTTTTTTTTGAGGTAGGGTCTCACTCTGACCCAGGCTGACCTGGAATTCACTATGTAGTCTCTGGGTGGCCTTGAACTCACAGGATCCTCCTACCTCTGCCTCCCAAGTGCTGGGATTAAAGGTGTGCGGCACCACACCTGGCCACATGCTTTTAATTCCAATACTGAGGAGGCCAGGTAGGAGGATCACTGTGAGTTCTAGGTCACAGATAGGCTAGAGTGAGATTCTACTTAAAAAAAACCCACAAGGGGCTGGAGAGATTGCTCAGTGGTTAAGGCACTTGCCTGCAAAGCCTAAAAACCTGGTTTCATTCCCTGGTACCCTTGTAAAGCCAGATGCACAAAGGGACACATGCATCTGGAGTTTGTGGCTGCTAGAGGCCCTGACATACCCATTCTTTCTGTCTGTTTCTCTTGCAAATAAATAAATAACAATATTACAAACCCCCCACAAAACATAAAAGAAATGGAAGTGTCCTTAGGCTACCTGGTGCCTAGATCAGTACTCATTCGATGAGGTGATGAAGGAGAGCTGTAGAGATGTTTGAGAAAAACAGAGTAATACAGTGAGTTTTAAGAGTAGAAATGGGAAAGGAAGAAGAAAGTTTGTGTTTTCCCCTTCTTTGTATGTGATGTACACACTTGCTACCACTGGATGCCCTTCTCTAAGTGATCCACATGTTTCCTTGAGACCGCCTTTCACTGAGCCCCAAGCACACTGGCTGACCAGTGCGCCCCAGCAATTCTCAGGTCTCTGCTCCCCACAGGATGGGGTTACAGGCATGCATGGCCACACCTGCTACTTATGTAGACGCTGCAGAATCGAACTCACTGTGATCAGGTCCTCTCAGGCCCTCAAGCGTGGTGGCAAGAGCTCTTACCTGCTGAGCCATCTCTCTAGTCCCCAGAGACTGAGTATTTTAAGGTCTGAAATTAGAATGTGTTCTAAAAGTTGACACCACAAAATTAAATTTGAAAAGCTTCTAACCTTCACTGATGATTTCCTCATTTAAAACACCTTAATCTTTGTTTTTTTTTTTTTTTTTTTAAATGGGGATAATGGAATGGATGGGTCCCTTGGAAGTGTTTTAAATGCCTTAGTAGAACATGCTTAAATTTTTACAGAATTTAGTTAATGAGCTTATTTTCTTTCCTATCACTTACTGTTCTTTTTCTTCTTTTCCAGAATTTTATAGAAGCGAAGTGGTTAAGAATTCCTTGGTAAGTTTGCATCCTGACAGCTCTTTATGACCCAGTTTATAATCCCTGTTTCAGAAAATGCAGAGATAAGAAATAAGTGCATTATGCTGCATGAGGAAAAGTGCTGGGCTAGTGGGAAGTCATCGTTGTTACTGCTGTCTTGTGCACAGATTAGGTGAACTAATATTTTTTTTCTGTTGAAAACATTAAAATATGTTAACTCCTATTCTATAATTGTCACTCAACTTATAAAGAGATTATGACTATTTGTGGTTCTGTATTTGTTAGGATAAAATTCTTATGAATAGTTTTTCTAGGGCCTTTGTTTTCTGGTGAAAGCATTGCTTAATTATAAAGTTGGAAGTGTCCATCCTGGGGGGCACACGCCTGATAGATAGAGGAAGGAAAGTGTCAAGTTCAAAGCCAGCCTGGGCTGGACAGTGAGAGCCTGCCTAAAAAAAAAAAGGTGGAAGTGTCCCACTTTTGATAATTTATACACTTGATATTTGCTTAAGTGGATCAATTTATTAGAGTATATTGAAAAAAAGTGGTTTTTATTAATGAAAATACCCTTTTAGTTGTATAAGACCTTAATAGATCCTCCCTGTACCCACTTTTCTAATGTGTTCTTGATACTCTTCTCCTCATACTGGGTTCCAGGCATGATTCCTTTCTTTTCTTTTCTTTTTTTTCTTTCTCTTTCTTTTGATGCATGGTCTCGTCATTCAGTAGTCCAGGCTGGCCTACAACTAACAGCAGTCCTCCTACCTCAGCCTCCCAAATGCTGGGACGACAGGTGTGCACGCCACATCCAGCTCAGGCTAGGCTTCTTTTAGCACCCAAGCTTGCAACCTTGTTTTGCTCCTTTTGCCTGTATACTTCTTTCCCCAGCACTTGGCTGAGGTTATTGTAATGCCAGCTATGTCACTGTCAGGGCTTACTACAGCCAATCATTTTCCCTGAAGTTGTACCCTGTCCTCTAGTCCCTCTTTTTCATGTCACCCTCATTTTATTTCCCTTCGTGTATTTTCACATTATTTACTTATTATTATTTTATTTTTTTGTTTTTTGAGGTAGGCTCCTGCTGTAGCCCAGGCTGACCTGGAATTCACTATGTATTCTCAGGGTGGCCTTGAACTCACGGTGATCCTCCTGCCTCCGCCTTCTGAGTGCTGGGATTAAGGCATGTGCCACCATGCCTGGCTCTGTTTATTTATTTATTTAAAATTTTTTTTATTATTTTATTTATTTTTGGAGAGAGACACAGAGAGAGACAGACAGAGAGGGAGACAGAGATGGGCGCACCAGCAGTCTCTCAGCTGCTGTGAACGAACTCCAGATGTGTGTGCCCCCTTGTGGGCAAGTGCAGCATTGAGCCCTTGCGTCACCTTGCATCTGGCTAAACGTGGGACCCAGAGATTGGAACCGCTGGAGATTGGAACCAGCATTCTTAGGCTTAGCAAGCAGGAGCCTTAACCACTAAGCCATCTCTCCAGCCCTCTGTTTATTTATTTTTAACTGTTCACCAACTAGTATATAAGTTCCATGAGGACAGGACCTTACTGATCTTGTTCACCTCTGTAGCCATAGAGTCTAGGTTAGTGTCAATGCTTAGTGATTGCTTGTTAAAAGAATACATGATGGTAGTCTTACATTCTACTTACAGAACCCTTTTACAGATGTTAATTCTATTTTGACCCTTATCCATCTGTCTCTGCCTCCCCAGCCCTGGGATTATTTATAAGTAGTTATCACCATGTCTGTTTTATGTGTGTTCTGGGACTCACACTTGGGTCCTCATACTTTCAAGTTAAGTACATTACTGATTTATCTTCCCAGTCTCCTTCTTTTTAATATTCTTTCATTGTTGCTAGTTTTTTGGAGGTAGGGTCTTGCTCTAGTTTGGGCTGCCCTGGAATTCACTCTGTAGTCTCAAGCTGGCCTTAAACTCAGTGATTCTTCTATCTCTGTCTCCCTAGTGCCGGGATTGAAGGCATGCACCACCGTACCTAGTCACTTAATATTCTTGAGTCTGTTTTTTCATGTTGTGGTAGTTTGAATAGATGGCCCCGAGTATATTCAGTGTTTTATTAGTTGTAGTTTGCATCTGGCTGGAGGCAGATGTCTTTGAGGATCTTAAGGTGTGGTGGTGGGTTTGAGATTTCAATCTAAAGATATGCAAAGTGTGCTTAGCTAGTGTTCCTGAGGTGTGCTGTGCTGTATGGCTTTTGGCTTGTGACTTTCTCTTTCTCTGCCTGGTCCTGTAAGAGCAGGCCAACCTCTACTGCCATTATGGAACTTCCCCTGGATCTGTAAGCTTCAGTAAATCCCTTCCTCCATAACTGTGCCTGGTCTGGAAGTTCATCTCAGCGAACCTGAAGCTGTCTGCTACACATGTCTTCTTTTTTTTTTTTTTTTTTTAATTATTATTTTTTTATTGACAACTTCTATACTTACATACAAAAACACATGATATTTCCCTCCCCTCTCCATTAGTCTCTCCCTTTAGAATTCTCAATCTCCATCATATCCCTCCCTGGCCTCGAACTCCATTAGTCTCTCTTTTAGGCGTGCGCCACCACATGTCTTCTTTGTCTTCTTTGACATCAGTGTAGCAAATCTGAGCCACTCTGGCCTGATGATCAAGCTCAGAATATGAACCTAGGGGGGAAGTCTACATTTTCTTTTCTTTTAAAAAATATTTTATTTATTTATTAAAGAGAGAGAGAATGGACACACCAGGGCCTCTAGCCACTGCAAACGAACTGCAGACACATGTATCACCTTGTGCATCTGGCTTATGTGGGTACTGGGGAATTGAACCTGGGTCCTTAGGCTTCATAGGCAAGCACCTTAACTGCTAAGCCATTTCTTCAGCCCCCAAAGTCTACATTTTAATATTTATTTATTTATTTATTTGAGAGACAGGAAGAGGCAGAGAGAAAGAGTGAATGGGTGTGCCAGAGCCTCCAGCCACTACAAATGAACTCCAGACGCATGTGTCCCCTTGTGCAGCTGGCTTATGCAGGTCCTGGGGAATCGAACCTGGGTCCTTAGGCTTTGCAGGCAAACGCCTTCACCGCTAAGCCATTTCCTGAGCCCCAAAGTCCACATTTTAAAGTTAAAGGAATAAATTATGAAAACTTACAAGCTCATCAGAGACAAACTGAGTTCACCTGAGGGGAAATTTTACCAGGCCTTTGCTAAAGGACTTAAAACCTTGCCTAATCTCTTAATACCAGTTGAGGATCTGAGGTTGCAGAATACAACAAGTTGGTCAGGAAACACATTTATGGAAGATTTTTTTAATTTAAAAATACTTGTTCAGCATCCTGTATGCACCAAGCATAATGATAACCAATAATGATCAAAGCTTTTAAACCACTCACTGTACTTAGAGATATCAGAGTAGCTTAAAATCTGCAAAATCTTTAGTGTACAGTACACACTGTGAGCTGGGAAGGATCAGAAGTCTTTTGGTCTGCTATTTCCCTTTGTCCTGAGTATATCCTCCAATAACCTTCTGAGACAGCTTGTGGTTGCTGTGCACTTGGCATGAGGGGATAACAACACTAGCAGTTTCAAAGCCATAGAAGATAGGAGCCTAAAGGAGTTGCAAATAGGAGTTGATATTTCACACCTGCAAGTCCAGTGCACATGAGATAAATAAATTGATAGTAGAATGATACACTGCAGTCCCACTGTGGTATAAGGTCCACGATGACACAAATCTGGGTGAAAAAGCAATGGTATGTTGTAAAGTTACCTCCAGCTAGACAAACACTTAACCAGAGAAAAGGAAGCGGAGTAAATCAAGTCAAAATTCTCCTGGACCCTTATCACCCCTTCTGGAGACCTACAAGAATACTTCTGTTTCCACATCAGCCAGGAGCAGAGGAGAAACTAGCATTCTCTGTTAGGCCTCGGGTGAGGCATTTCTTTTATTTAACAATCTATCTAATTATCTATCTATTACTCTATTATCCATCCATATACCTAGCAATCTGTTTATTATCCATCCATCAATCATCTTTTAAAAAATTTTTATTTATTTATTTATTTGACAGAGAGGAGAGAGAGAGAGAGAGAATATGGGCGCACCAGGGCCTCCAGCCACTTCAGATGAACTCCAGATACATGCACCACCTTGTGCATCTGGCTTTACGTGGGTCTTGGGCAATTGAACCTGGGTCCTTTGGCTTTGCAGTCAAACACCTTACTGCTAAGCCATCCCTCCAGCCTCCAATCATCTTTTGACATAGGGGTTCACTATGTTACCCAGGCTGATGTAAAACTCACTGTGTGGACTAGGCTGGTCAGGAACTTGCAATCCTCCTGCCTCAGCTAGGATTACAGTCACTATAAACACCTGGTGGCAGGCATTTAAAAAAAAAGATTGAAAGAAAAGATTGTATTTATTTGTGTGTGTGGGTGTGTATGTGTGTAATGTGACGTGTGTGGTGTAGGTGTGTGATGTATGCATGTGTATGCACCCTTGCTGTGTCACATTTGCTTGCCTGCGCTGGGGGTCCCTTGTCTGTGGTGACCAGAGTGGAACATCGGGTGTCCCACTCCATTGCTGTTCTGCAGTGTCTGGTTTTGAGCCTGAGTCTTTTACTCCTTCTGGATTTTGTGGGACTTCTATGATTCTTGGGGTTTTGCTCCCCTGCAGAACTTGGGTTTTGCCTAGCTATTTTATGTGGGGTCTGGAGGTTTCAACTCTTCCTCAGGCTCTCATGCTTGTTCAGGAAGTGCACTTAACCCCTGAGCCATCATCTCCTCAGCTCTGAGGCATTTTTATCCTGTGTTGCTTGACATATGCACAGCATTACTGATGGGATGGCCTTAGGGAACCTGGCCACCCTCAGATACCAATCTTAGTATATTTTGGAAGATACCTGAGGAGGATGGAAGAGCAGGAGAAATTTGAAGACAGGTCTAGACAGGGATCTATAGTTGTGTGACCCTGCCAAAGTCACTGGCCCTTTCTGAGCATGTAGTTTTTAAACATGTCCCCTCATCACCCAACATATGCCTACACACTAATGAACATGCATCCGTACCATACTGTTAAAAGTCACACTGTCGTAGTGTGCCCTTGTCCCTTTGTAATTGCTTACGCCTCCAGATTAGTGCTGTCCAGCAAAACTGTGTGTAGTGTTGGTGATTTTCTGTATAGTTGCCACTCATCTCACAGGGCTGCTGAGCACTGGAAACGTAATTGAGGTTTGCTGCCATGCTGAGTTTTCAGTCTGGTTTGAGTTCAAGAATCATGTGCCAGGTAAGTAGTGCATTAGACAAGATATTTCTGAAAAGCTTCCTTGTAGGAAGAAGTATTTCAAGTACTTCCTTTTTAATTATTAATTAATTAATTTATTTATGAGAGAGAGAGAGAGAGAATGGGCATACTAGGGCTTCTAGCCACTGCAAATAAACTTCAGATGCATGAGCCACCTTGTGCATCTGGCTTATGTGGGTACAGGGGGATCAAACCTGGGTCCTTAGGCTTTGCAGGCAAGTGCCTTAACTGCTAAGCCATCTCTCCAGCCCAGTGTATCCTTTTTTAAAAGTACTTTGCATTTGGTCTGGAGATAGAGCTCTGTTGGTAAAATGCTTGCCACACATGCATGAAGATCTGAGTTCAGTCCCCAGTCCTCATAGAAATTCTGGGCTTGATGGTACATGCCTGTAAGCCCCTATGCTAGACATGCAGAGACAGGAGGATCCCTGGAGCTTCCCAGCAAGCCAGTCCAGCCTTACTGGTGAGCTCCAAGCCAATGAGAGACCCAGTCTCCAAAGGTGGATGCTGTACCTGAGGATGACACCCTAAGTTGTCCTCTGGCCTCCACATGCATGTCCATACACACATACACGCTGATACAGTGTGCCCACACACATATGAACACATACACACATGCACACATGCTACCTACATACAAAATAGTAATTCTTATACCCCAGCTATCATTTTAAACCAGCACATAACTGTTCATGTGTTTGTCTTAGCTTCTTGTATGTAATAAACTTAAGAAAAGCAAGATCTTATATGTTTCATCTTTATAATTTGCTTTGTTTAGACTTGGCAAACAACTAAGAAAATATGTGTGTATTGTTTTAAAGTAATTGTAAGAATCACTATTTTAAAATATGTTTTATTTACTTATTTATTTGAGAGATAGGGAGAGGGGGAGGGAGAGAATGGTGCACCAGGGCCTCCAGCCACTGCAAACAAACTCCAGATGCATGTGCACCCTTGTGCTTCTGGTTTACGTGGGTCCTGGAGAATATAACTGGGATCCTTTGGCTTTGCAGGCAAACACCTTAACTGCTAAGCCATCTCTCCAGCCCCAAGAATCATTATTTTTTATATTCACCAAGAAAAAGGAAATACATACTTATAAATAAACCTTGTAAGCCATAGGGCCTAGGCAGTTGTCTTGCGTGAATTGTGATTGAATTTTACTAATCTCATTACCTTGAAGTTTCTTTCGTCCAGTTCAAGATACTATACTCACCGTCCTTCGTGGATTGCTTGCGTGACCTATAACAGGGAGTCCTTTTATACACATATCAGCAATTAAATACAATCAGTTTTCTCAGCTGGTGGGAATTTCCTTAATTTCTATTAATGAAATTATTTCTTCATTGACAAATACTTCTAGAACATGGAATTCATGCCTCATGTCTCTGTTTCTGTGTTTTTCTGCCTAAGTAAAGATTTAATATCTTTATTGAAGTTTGAGATACATACAGGAGAGGTACAGACAGATCCCAAGTAAATATTTTGGTGAAATTTCTCACATTGAATCAGCTGAGGAAGCAGCGTTTTGATGAAGCAGAATGTTCTCACTCCTTGAATCCTCTGTCATGTTACCCTCTTGACTCTAAATAGCATGCATTGATTTTGAGCTTTATGTGAATGAAGTCACACAGTAAAGACTGGTGTCTGGTTCCACGTGCTCCTTTGTGACTGTAACCTCCGTTGCTATGGTGCCGTTTATTTGGTTTCTGTAGTCTTCCACTGAGTGAATATGACAGTTGCTCCATTTTTTTTTCTGTTGGTGAACATTTGGTTTCTAGTTGGAGCCAACACCCATCGTGCTGCTGTTTAAACAGTCTCCTATATGTCTTTTAGTGACTGTGTGCATGCATTTCTGTTGAGTGTGTGTGTGGGAGTGGAATGCCTGCAAATACGTACATGATTTGCTAATTAAAGCTGCTGAACAGTTTTGCAATATTACTGTTTCATTTGTGCACTCACTGCATTTCTGTGAGAGTTCTGATTTCATTGTTGTGAACACTTGCTTTTTAAAAATTTAAATTAATAGAAATAATATTCAGGATTTTTTGTTACTGTTTCTGAGAGTCACAGATTTTAAAGTCAGTGAGTCTAGGTAACTCTATAGCCATGTTTAAGTGTTGTGCACCCGGGGCTTCCTGAAGACTGCCACCTTGTGGTTAAAAGTTTTAGAGCCTTATTAATCAATTCCTGGTTCTCTTTCTCTTCCTTTCTTGTACTTTTATTCTCTCCCTCCTTCTTTGGCTCCCTTAGTCTGTTGTCCAGTATAGCCTGTCATGTGGCCCATAAACTCACAGTAGTTCTCCTGCTGCATCCTGCCCCAATGCTGTAATTACAGGCAAGAGTCACTTCTCAAATCAGAATTCATCTTATAAAGTGAAATAAAAAGGACATGTTAGAAATGGTGACAGATGGGTATATGTAGATGACAATAAAACCAAACAAAGCGAAGGGAGGCAGGATGAGGGCTATATATATGGTCAGGTAGTTCCTGTTTTCTTGTGGCTACACGGAGGAAAGCATTGAGCAGATTGACCTGAGAGAAATGAGAAAGTGAGCCATACATTCTTTAGGGGAGGACTGTTGCAGGTCAAGACAGCGAGTTTGCTTGAGGTTTTCACAAAATGGCTAGTTGTTCCAGTGGAGTGTGCAGGAGTGGTTTGACATGTTGCTAGGCAAGTATGACAGCCACAAGGCCAAGGCTCAGGGCAGCAAAGAGAATGACCTGTAGAGATGGGACACGAGAGGCGAGGGCTGAGATTTTGGAAGGTAATGCATACTTGGGAGCATCTGGTGGAGAGTTACACTCCACTCACTCATTGTTTTCATTTTCATATATTCCCTAGCATAATGTTCTGCCCAGAGAAGTCTGTAAAGTACCTAGTAGTGAGAGTAATTTACCTTTGAAAGGTTAGATAGAGGCTGGGTATGGCTGGTCATGCACACCTGTAAACCCAGCACTGAGGAGGCTGAGGCAGGAAGATCTCAAGTTCAAGGCCAGCCTGGGCTGCATAGGGAGACCCTGTTTCAAAAGAACAAAACAGCTCTGGGTGTGATGGTGCACGCCTTTAATCCCAGCACTGGGGAGGCAGAGGTAGGATTGCTGTGAGTTCAAGGCCACCCTGAGACTACAGAGTGAATTTCAGGTCAGTCTGAAATAGAGTGAGACCCTGGAAAAAAAAAAAGAACAAAACAGAGAGAAAGGTACCCTCCTAGTTATTATTATTGTTTGGCTTAAGGGGAGGTTAGATCCTTAACTTGATCCAAGGGTCATTGGAGTAAGAAAGAACAAAAAATGATGGAAGCAATAATGGACGAGGCTAGGCAGATCCTCTAAAGTTCATTTTGTACGTATAACCACTTGGTGTGTGAGTTGAAATTCTCCATGTACGTGTTACTTTACTAGAGACGAGGTGTCAGTCACTAAGTGCCTGTCTGCGATGTGAGTGGCAATGTTGGATGTGTTGTATACAGTGTTGCTCCCTTGACTGTGCTGTTTAGAGTAAGAGGTATTCCTGTTTTGTGATAACCAAACAGGCTAGGCAACTTGATGGAGGCCACACAAGTAGTCGACTGGCAAAACCGATGTTCCAGAAACCTGCTCTGATCACAGCCTCCCTTATGCCACACTTCCTTCCGCTGACTCAGTGTTCACTAGAGGTCGGGCTAATAGAGGCCAGTGAGCCCTGTCACTGAACAAGCAAAGCTTTAGAGCAAATGTTTTTAGGGCAAACATGAGACATAACATGAAGGCAATAGAGTCCAACTGGAATTGTGATTGAATTGTTTTTAATTTTTGAAGAAAAAGCTGAACAGTATCAATACTTTTTATGAATTACTGGCCAACGTGATTCTGAAATCACTTATGCTTTAAGAATTGTGGCTTGATGAACATTAATGTTTCTGTGTATGTGTTGATTATATCAAATAGTGTCCTGTGTTCCAGCTTCCTTCTGGCTACATGATTTGGAAGGAATCCAAGATCATTGTCACCTGCAGTGTCACTATTCAGAAGAGCAGGATGCTTTGAAAGCATGCAGGACATGATTGATCTTCATTTGGAAGGAGGAACTAGGAAGGTAGCAATAGGTCACCCCTACGTTAAGTCATGAAGTCTGGACAGAGGTGAATAAGACAGGGGCAAAGGGTTTTCTGGGCTTCCACTAATTATAAAAGCAGTATGCAATTCTAGCAAGATACCTTGTATGTTTTCAGGTAATTGGAACAATTTTTAATTTAAAATTTATTTTTATTTGAGAGAGAAGCACATAGACAGATATATAGAGAGAGTGCGTGAGAGAGAGAATAGGCATGCCAGGGCCTTTAGCCACTGAAAATGACCTCCAGATGCATATACCACCTTGTGTATCTGGCTTATATGGGTCCTGGAGAATTGAACATGGGTCCTTTGGCTTCACAGGCAAATACCTTAATCGCTAAGCCATCTCTCCAGCCCAGAAACAGCATTTATCTATTTATTTATTTTTAGAGAGAGCAAGATAGAGAGAGACACACAGAGAGAATTGTCAGCCAGTGCAGTTGAACTTTAGATGGTGTGCCACCTAGTGGGCATGTGTGACCTTGCACTTGCCTGACCTTTGTGTGTCTGGCTACTGTGGGATCTGGAGAGTTGAACATGGGTCCTTAGGCTTTGCAGGCAAGTGCTGTAACCTCTGAGCCATCTCTCCAGCCCTGGAACAGCTTTTATGAATTCCTTTTTCATATGTGTGTGTGCATGTGTATGGAGGCCAGAGGACAATCTTGGATACAATCCCCAGGAATACCACTTAATCTTTGGAACAGGGTCTCATTGACCTATTAGACTAGGCTGGCTGACCAGTGAGCCCTAGGGACCCGCCTGTCTCTGCCTCCCCAGAGCTGGGATTATAGGCGTTTGCCACCATGCCTGGCATTTTTACCTGGGTTCTGGGGATATGCTTGCAAGGCAAGCCCTTTGCTGACTAAACTCTCTCTCCAACACAACTCTTTGGACATCGTAGTTGTGTTTCTTGTGACCATATATATTTCTTGTTGAATCATGTTACAGACATAAAAATGGGACCAAATAATGATTTTTTTTCAAATAATGATTTTTAAGATCTGATAATAAGTAGCAATTTTAGGTCCTCTGGTAGGTAGGTAGTAGTGAACTTTTCAGAGGTCTAAATATCGTAATCTTTCGCCACTGCCCTTTCATGATGCTCCTAGATATTACTAGTGCTTGAGCTGTTTCTTCCATCTAGAAATTGGGTGGGCATGCATAGGGCAAATGTAAACTAAAAAGTCACCTGGCCGGGCGTGGTGGCACACGCCTTTAATCCCAGCCCTTGGGAGGCAGAGGTAGGAGGATCGCCGTGAGTTCGAGGCCAGCTTGAGACTACATAGTGAATTCCAGGTCAGCCTGAGCTAAAGTGAGACCCTATCTCAGGGGAAAAAAAAAGTCACCTGGACCTGGACTGGAGGTGGACAGCACAAGTACTCAGCAGTAAGGACTTTGAATATGTGACAGGCTGCGGCTGCCCGCGTCAGGGGTGATTGCTCATGGACTGGCAGCTGTTTTGTAAATGGATAAAAGGAAGCCTGTGGTGAGAAGATTGACAATAGTCTACTGTACTGATGTTGCATTAGCTTAGACGGGAAGCCCGGGTCAGCTATTCAACCCCATGAAATCATTCCAAAGCCTCCTCTGTTGGTTTACTTCAGAATGAAGTGTTGATGAATTTTTATTATAACAGTCCGTAGCCCGTCATGCAGTAAGGACCTTCAGACACACTACCGAGTCTTCCCCTTCTTTTCATTTGAGAGGGAGGTGTTATTTCATCCCTTTTCCAACTTTATAACATGGAGAGAGAGAATTTGAAATTATACCACTTTATATTCTAGATGACATACAGCTTTATTGAGATGTGACCTTCACATAGAGGACAAGGAAGGTCCTCCAGCTCCTGCCCTTTAGACTTTCTGTCCTGAAGTTACATCAAGAAGAAAAGACACCATTTGATTTATCTCAGCAGGCATTTCCTGCTGTTTTTTTTTTTTTTTTTCCACTTTAGAATCTTAAAAAAAAATTTACTTTTGCTGGGTGGTTGGCGCATGCCTTGAATCCCAGCACTCAGAGGGAAGAGGGTTGCTATGAGCTCGAGGCAACTCTGAGAGTACATAGTGAGTTCCAGGACTGGAGTGAAACCGCACCTCGAATGGTCACCTGTTGCCTTTTCAAAGGGAACCCGATCAGTGTCAACAGAGTCCTGTCTTCTCCTTTCAGTCACTAACACACCCCGAAGGGACCAAAGAGAGCCGCTCTCCTGATGCTCTCTGTGGGGTTTGGCCCTCGCAGAGCCTGTTCTCTGCGCTGTGAGGCTTGTCTTAGGTCTGAGGAGCACACCGAGGTGAGCACACCCCCGGCTTAGGGAGGAGTGGACTGCAGCCTGGGCTGTAGGCGCTGTGCCTGCGGTCGTCTTTAGTAGTAGATGTTGCCACGGGTGTTCGTGCCAGTTACGTCCCTCCCAGCAGGGTGCGGGTTTCAGTTGAGTATCCTTGCCCAAATATGGGGGTCTTTTAAACTGTAGTTATTCTGGTGGGATCAAGGTATTGTATTGTGACTTTATACTTTGTCGTGCAGGGATGTCCAGTCTACAGCCCATGTGTTGTAAGAGCACACATGTGCTTATTTTATGTGACATTGTCATCTACAAAGTTCCCATTCTAGAACCCACAGTTCATAATTTGTGTTGGGGCCACATTCGCCACTATCCTGGGCCATGGTTGTACCATTTAGAGCTTTTTTTTTTTTTTTGGCGTGTGTGTGTATAGAGCATGTGTGCTTTAGGATGTGCTGTGATGTATGTGTAGTGTTTGTACAAGAATGTGCAGGTGCAGGACATAGATGTTCTTGAGATGGAGTGTCTCACTCAACCAAAAGCTGCTATTTTATCTTATTTTATTTTTTCTCCCTATTAGAAAACCCCAATGATTCTTAGTCCTCCCCATTTGCAGGCCCTAGTGCCCCTCATCCTAGCCTAACCCCCCCAGTACCTAGATTTTTTTTGTTTGTTTTTTGAAGTAGGGTCTCACTGTAGCTCAGGATGACCTGGAATTCAATATGTAGTCTCAAGGTGGCCTTGAACTCTTGGTGATCCTTGTACCTCTGCCTCCCGAGTGCTGGGATTAAAGGCGTGTGCCACCACACCTGGGGCTGTTTTTTAAAAAAGATATATATATATTTATTTATTTGAGAGAGAGAGAGAGAGAGAGAGAGAGAGAGAGAGAGAGAGAGAGGGAGAGAGAGAGGGAGAAAATGGGCATGCCAGGGCCTCTAGCCACTGAAAACGAACTCCAGATGCATGTGCCATCTTGTGCATCTGGCTTACATGGGTCTTGGGGAATTGTACCTAGGTCCTTTGGCTTTGCAGGCAAGTGCCTTAACCACTAAGCAATCCCTACCTAGATGTTTTTTAAAGGATGTACATGTTCTGGGGAAACATGCCAGTTAATGCCCATTAAGAACAGACACACCTAGTCTAAGGGTTTGAGACTTTTTGTTTGAGACAGGATGTCTTATATAGCTCAGGTTGGCCTCAAACTCACAATTTTCCTTCCTCTGCCTTCTGAATGGGTTGCTAACATGTGCCACCACATGTGACCTGAAACTATGACACATATTTGATCTAACTTGATAGTTAAGAAGCTTTTTTTCCTGTTTTCTGTTCTTGATGACTCAGGGATCTGTGGAGTTGGTGTTCTGTTGGATTCCAGTTACATGATATATTATCATGTGAATTTATTTTATTTTATTTTGGAGAGAGACACAGAGAGAGAGACAGAGAGAGAGGGAGAGGAAGACAGATGGCTGGGCCAGCAGCCTCTCAGCTGCTGTGAACGAAATCCAGATGCGTATGCCCCCTTGTGGTCAAGTACGGCATTGCGCCCTTGCGTCACTGCATCTGGCTAAACGTGGGACCTGGAGATTGGAACCGCTGGAGACTTGAACCCGCGTTCTTAGGCTTAGGAGGCAGGTGCCTTAACCGCTAAGCCATCTCTCCAGCCCTCATGTGAATTTTATATCCATATCATCTTTGTTTTGGTCTCCTTTCTCTTCTCTTTCTTTCATAGGGAAACTGTTTTAACTTCCCCAAGACTCAGGGTTATCATGAGAAATACCAGTTACTACACCAAATTCATCCTTCAAGGATGAATTCATACTCCCTTTGACCTAGAGCCCAGTAACTCTTTCCCTACATGGACTCCAGCAATGTGGCCTATGTCCTGTAGAAGTTATCAGATACTTTCATGTCTTTGAATCAGTTATAAACTTTGACAACCTGCTACAGATGTAATCAACTGTATGGCAACAGGTACCTTATCTGATGTTCCCTAGCATCAGTTTCTCTGAGAAAATAAGAAAATAATGGAGTTTTGTGACAATTAAGTAAAATGTATACCTGTACTGGTAGTATGGTACCTGGCACACTTATCTTTTAGTAACAGGGTGCCTGATGCTGTAGAGGTTAAATACACTGGCGGATATTTCTCCCTTTGGGGAGGGGAAGACAGACAAGAAGTGTGGTGGTGAATCGTGGCAGGTGCTTTAAGAAAGTCAACTACTCACAGGTTCCTGTGGGACATGGAGGAGGGCAGTCACCCCCAAAGACACAGATACACACATAACTCGGAGTGCTCTTCTTTTCTTGTAATAATTGTACTAGCAGTAAAAAGGAGTAAAGTGGTTTTCATTCTGTTTATAAGGTATGATTTCAGCCGGGCGTGGTGGCGCACGCCTTTAATCCCAGCACTCGGGAGGCAGAGGTAGGAGGATCGCCGAGAGTTCGAGGCCACCCTGAGACTACATAGTGAATTCCAGGTCAGCCTGGACCAGAGTGAGACCCTGCCTCGAAAAACCAAAAAAAAAAAAAAATAAATAAATAAATAAATATAAGGTATGATTTGTGTTGAGAAAGTGAATCTATTTTTTCAAAGGAATTTAAACTATGCTTCAAATGGTTTTGGCCTCAACTTTAATAATGTTTTACCTCAAACTGATTAGGTCTTCTTTGAGTAGCATACCTAAAAAGAATGTTTTTTCTTTTTTATTCAGCAGATATTTGAATACTTACTGTGACACCCAGGTAATCCACTGGGAAGAGTGACAGAAATCAACCTAGCTTCACAGAGGTTGTGGCGTTTAGACCCTGACAGTTAATGGCGAGAACGGGAAGGGCTTTTCTGAGGAAGAGGTGCTTGCACTGAAACCTGGTGGTCAGAGAAACTTGACTAGGAAAGGACTGGCTGAGCGCAGAGACAGGGAAGGGTTGTGCCCTGAGCCTCAACTTCCTCACTGCAAGCTGAGTTGGACTGACAGATTCAATCTGTTTTCAGTTCTGTCGTTTCTAGAATATGTGAACCGGAGAATACCCTATTTTGTTCTTCCCTCTTGTACTGCCTTCCTCATTTGTGCCGTTCTCCATGCTAAGTACAGTGCTTACAGTAAGTGGCCCACGGCTGATTAGTTGTGGGCAAGGTTGGGATGGTAAAGGAGACTCAGGCTGGAGGAGAGGGCGGGCACAGCCTCAAGCTCCAGAACCACAGGGTTTGGCCCAGAAGTGCTGGCTCCCAAGGTTTTCAAGCCCTGGGTGATGAACTGGGTGAATTGAAGAAGGCCCGTTCCTCCTGGCTAATTTGTGGGGCATGCTTTAGCCTCGTTGTGACTTGTGTGTGTCTCACTACTAGTCCGCTGTAGGGTGTGATGAAACAGCAGGAACAAAGTTGGATCCTGCACAGTTGCCCCACTTCCTCTCTCCCAGGAAATAGGACATGGGTAGTAGGCAGAGTTTTCTCACTTTTGTGTTTGGCTGTGGGACTTACAGTAAGCGTACTGCTGATGACTGTAGGTCTGTGTGGTTCTGAATTCTGACTTCTGTCATTTAGTGGGGAAAAAAAAGAACTCAAAATAAAAACAAGCCCATGGTGGCACATACTAGCACTCAAGAGCTTAAGACAAGGGCTGGGGGATGGCTCAGTGGTAAAGTGCTTGCCTCACAAGCATGGGGTCCTGTGTTTGACCCCCAGAACCCATGTAAAAGTCAGGAGCAGTGGTGAACACTTGTCATCCCAGGGCCAGGGAGGCAGAGACAGGAGGATCCCTGAGACTCACTGACTACCCAGTCTGATCTAACTGGTAAGCTCCAGGCCAGTGAGAGGCCCTGTCTCACAAAAGGCAGATGGGATTCCCCAGGCACAAGGCCTCATGTTGTCCTGCTGCCCGAATCACCTGGGCTCAGAAATTATGAATGACTGTTTTAAATGTACGTATGAAGTTTTCTGCTCTTACAGAAAGGATGGCTTTATTACAGAAAGCAAAGACTTTTAATATTTTCCTACTGCCATTCTTCAGCTTCTTAATATTAACTTAGCATATCTTTGAGTTGAGTTGTATCATGGTTTTTTTTTTTTTGGTTTTCCGAGGTAGGGTCTCACTCTAGCTCAGGCTGACCTGGAATTCACTATGTAGTCTCAGGATGGCCTTGAACTCATGGTGATCCTCCTACCTCTGCCTCCCGAGTGCTGGGATTAAAGACGTGCACCACCACAATACACACCAGTGTATTGTGTTTGATTTTAAGAATTGCTGTTTGATGAGGTAGGAGGACTGCCATGAGTTAGAGGTCAGCCTGGACTGCAGAGTGAGTTCAGGGTCAACCAGGGATAGAGTTGGACCCTGCCTCAAAAAAAAAAAAAAAAAAAAAAAAAAAGCCTGTGATGTGGCTTTATGCACAAATTGAACTTTGTCAATATTTCATCATAGATGAGGGAAGGGTCCATGAGACTCCACACATCCCAGAATAAGTTGTGATGACTGATGACCACTGGGAGAGGGGTCATGTTCTTTAGTGGTGTAGCCAATGGTGGGTTGCCCATCCTCCAGTAAATAACCTCCCATCCGTGATCACCCTAACTACGTCAGTGGGTCCAAAGAGTGCATGGAAGCAGGATGGGGATGTTATGAAGACGGGTTTTAGTAGGAGAGGGGAAGGGAGAAGATAATTGGGGGAGTGAGATGTATGAAAGTCTCAGAAATTGCTGTTTGAGCTGATGGTTTCACTTTTATAACAAAATAACTTGGGATTAGGCCAGAATTTTCAGTAATTTCTGGAATATCCGTAAAGATACTTCTGTCATTTTGTACTACATATTTATTTTGAATTTATTTACTTGAGAGAGAGAAAGAGGCAGAGAGAGAGAGAGAGAGAGAGAGACAGAGACAGAGACAGAGAGAGAGAATGAATGGGTGTGCCAGGACCTCCAGCCACTGCAAACAAACTCCAGATGCATGTGCCACCTTGTGCATCTGACTTATGTGGGGAATCAAACTGAGGTCCTTTGGCTTTGTAGGCAAGTGCCTTAACCATTAAGCCATCTCTCCAGCCCTGTACTACAGATTTTTTAAGTAGCATTCTCAGCATTGATTTATCAAATCAAAAATAGTGATCAGGTCTAAAAAACATGAAAGTCCTATAGTATCAAATATTCTCACTAAATATTTTATTTGCATGTCTATTTTATATGCCTATATACCCAGGGTAACAAGAATTTCTTGGGCTTCAAAAAGGGTTGTGTGAGTGGAAAAACTTTAAGAGGCCTTGAGCTAGGTGCTGAGGCATTCTATGCCGCTCTCCTCCTGTATTATAATCCGACTTCTCACAGTGTCTTTCATCAGTGTTGACTGGCTTCCTGCTTAAGCTTCGTAAGTCTTGTGAGGTGGTGATGTTTCAGGTTTTATAACTGAAGATGCTGAGCCAAAGAGCAGATCATGGACTGGAGCAGTATAGCTTAATTTCTCCAGCACTCCTCCGCTCTTCACGCCATTCCCCGAGCCTGCGGTCTGTCTGGTTGATCACTGCTCATTGTAATCCATCCGCTTGTCTAGTGATTACACATATGTTGGCATAGCTTAGTGGATAGTCAAGATCGGTCAAACTTTGTGCTCAGATACCTCAAGCAGAACCCTCTGTCAATGGGTGGAGTGCACAGCAAGTTCAGTCTTTGGCTGCTACTGCTTTCTGCTGGGCCTTCTCAGGTCTCATTTGCAAGTGCATGCCCCGTCATGCTTGGTCAGGACTGTTGGGGTGTATGGACCCTCTAGGGACTCTCAGATGGAGGCAGGGGTTCCTTATAAGGCCTTGTAGCTTGTCTTGCCCACTTCTCTTAAGTTAAAAAACTTAGCAGCTTGAACTCAAGTTTGGGTTAAAAGGAGCCCTGGGCAAGAAGTGCCACACACGCTCCTATTCTTAACCTGAAGTTTGTAGTTATAGTTGTTGTTGTTTTCTTATTTTTGTAAGTATTTCTGAATTTGAAATGAGCTTTTGGTTGATTTCTAGAATCCTGAAATGGTTGTTTTTAATACTTTGTCAAATTTTCTTCTTCTTTTCTTCAGGGGAGCGGGCTAGTTAGTCTCTCCCTGTGCAGTGTCAGAAGTCCAAGCTCACACCGTCCACTCCTTGCTGCTCAGCCATTCTTGCCGCACAGGTGTCTCAGTTCTCACTCATGTGCCTTGAATACGTCTTTCAGATTTTATTTACTGAATGTGTGTGTGGTTGTCACAAATTTTCTTGTCTGAAAATGTAATTCTTGTATTCTAATTTGTGAATATTTTTAGTGTCACCTTCTAGGTTGTCAGTTGTTTTAGTTTCAGGATATTGGGAAATCACTGGTCAGTCACAATTCCTTTAAAGGTAATTTTACATGGGATTCTATCTTATTCCATCTTTGTTTTTGTGTTCTGTAGTTTCACTTTTCTTTTTTTCCTTTTTTTTGTTTTTTTGGTTTTTTGAGGTAGTGTCTCACTCTAGCCCAGGCTGACCTGGAATTCACTGTGTAGTCTCAGGGTAGCCTCGAACTCACAATAATCCTCCTACCTCTGCCTCCAAAGTGCTGGGATTAAAGGCATGTGCTGCCACGCCCTGCAGTTTCACTTTTATTAATGTGGTTTGCTTTTATATACCTTGCTCAGGAGATGCATATATTTTGTACCAGTAATTTTTTTAGATAAGGTTTTTTTAAAAGTTTTTATTTTTATTTTTTATTTATTTATTAGAGACAGAGAGAGGGAAAAAGAGAGGGAGAGTGAGAATGGGCACTCCAGGACCTCTAGCCACTGCAAACGAACTCCAGATGCATGCGCCCCCTGTGCATCTGGCTTACGTGGGACCTAGAGAATCAAACCGGGGTCCTTAGGCTTTGCAGGCATGTGCCTTAACTGCTAAGCCATATCTCCAGCCCAGTAATTTTTTTTTAACCAGTCTAGGAAATTGCCCTTGTCCATTCCGATAATGCTGTCTGTTTCCTTTATCTGGTTTGGTCCTCTTGGCTACTTACTAAATGCATATGAAATTTATTTATTCTGTCGTGCAAGTTTTTGATCAGTTTCTCCTGTTTTCCTTCCTTCCTTCCCTCTCTCCCTCCCTCCCCTTTCCTCCCTTATCTTCCCTTTCTATTTCTTTCCTCCTTATTGCTGCTTTCTGTGGTTGTCCCCCACTCATGGCAACCCAACCTGCAGAAATTTATGGGTAGCTGTTTGGGAGAATTTAGTGTCATTTCACTCATGCCTTGTTATGATAGCCCTCTGTGGTCCCAGCTCAGTATGGAGAGACTTCTCCTCCTCCTCCTTACTCTTCTTTTTTTTTTTGGTTTTTCATGGTAGGGTCTTACTCTAGCCCAGGCTGACCTGGAATTCACCATGTAGTTTTAGAGTGGCCTTGAACTCATGGCGATCTCTGCCTCGCGAGTGCTGGGATTAAAGGCGTGTGCCACCATGCCCGGCTCTGGAGAGACTTCTTTTAAATGTAGGTGTGGCCTGTGCCTCTACCTTGAATTTTGTCTTTGTCTGTTCTGAAGACTCGGGACCAAAGCCCTGTGTTAGTATTGGTCCACAGTGGTGTAGACAGATATCATATAGATTTCTACTTGTTTCTGTGGGTAATTTACTTAAAATATTCTGGCCAGCATATTCGGTTGTTCTCAATGTGAGAGTTGTCCAGTGTATCCTCAGATACAATTGGTCCCTTTCTTTCATGTGGTCATTGTGGCTGGTACTGTTGTTCCTTCCTATAGGTCTTGGTTTCTGTCTGATGTCATTGCCCTCCAGCTTAAAGAGCTAGTATTTCTTGTAGTGCAGGATGGCATAGCCATTCCTAGATATTAACAGTATCCTCATATTTCGGTGCAATTTTGCCTTTGTTTAGCAGAGCTGTTTAAACAGTTATAGTGACCTAGACACTGGGATCACCTAAGAGTAGACTTTCGTTGATCTTAGACTATAGCTTTTGTGAGGCTTGGATTTAATTTTATGCAGTCAATATACATGTACCTATTATTATGTCATCAGCAAACTATCCATCTTGTCCCTCTGCACATTCAGGGTTTCTCCCAATTCCCCTCTCACTTTGTTGAGGAAAGAAACTGCCATAAAGCCAAGACCAGTTACCTATATATAAAGACCTTTTGGCTTATTTATATAACATCAGAATTGCTAATTTAATAAGATTGATTCTGTTTATAGTCAGCAACATTAAATTTGGGGAAATGGTAAAGGGAATTTTTGCATTGTAGGTCATTTCTATTGTTGTTTAAGGACTCTTATCAGTGTGGTTTTGCAGAGACGGCAAGTCTCGGGGTCTCACATCTTGTATGAGTCAGGGGCTGCCTCCTTTGCAAGGCATAGAAGAGCCTGAGCTTGTTTCTTCCCTACTTGTCTCTCCAGCCATGGGTTCTGCCCCTGCTGGGGGCTGTGGCCCTTGGTCTCCTGATCCTGCTGGGCTGTTTCTCTCCTCTGAGCTGTGAGCTGTCATACTCCTTTTGCCTGGGATTCTTCACTTTCATCTGCTGAAGTTGTCCTCATCCTTTGGAGGCTAATGTCACAGCCTCTGATTGTCTTTCTTGTATCTTCACAGTTGATTATTTCTCCTGTGCTGCTGTGTAACCTTTTGTGTTTGTGTTCATGTTTGTGCACACATGTGTGCATGCACATGTATGTATGTGCATGTGGAGGCCAGAGGACAACCTTGGGTGTTGTTCCTCAGGAATATTATCTATGTTTTTTTGAGTTAGGTCTTTTCTTGGCCCAAAGCCTGTCTCTGTCTCCCCACTGCTGGGATTATAAATACATACATGGCTTCTGGTGACCCAACGCAGGTCTTTATGCTTGCATGACAAGTATTTTGTTTTGTTTTATTTTATTTTATTATTAGAGATAGACAGAGAGAGAGAGAGAGAGAGAGTGAGTGTGTGTGTGTGAATAAGCGTGCCAGGGCCTCTAGCTACTGTAAACGAACGCCAGATGCATATGCCACCTTGTGCATCTGACTTACATGGGTCCTGGGAATTGAACCTGAGTCCTTTGGCTTTGCAGGCAAGTGCCTCAACTCCAGACACATGCAGTTGAAGGAAGGAAGGGTTTATTTCAGCTTGTGCCTGGAGGGGACACTGTCCATCATGGTGGGGACGGCATGGAGGCAGGAGCCTGGAGCAGCTGGTCACGTTGCGTTGCAGAACGATTAATGCTTAGCTTGTTTTCCCCTGTTTGCAGTCTAGGCCCGCAGCCCATAGAACAGTGCTGACCGCATTGAGGGTGGGTCTTCTCACCTCAAATGACCAAATCTAGAAAGTCCCTTACACACATACTCAGGTTTGTTTCCATGGTGAATCTGAATTCTGTCAATTTGATAACTGATATTCCCTCTCACAGTAGTTTGCTCTGTTCATAAGGTCTTTTGGTTTTTAAAAACAAAATAATTTACCACCTAATTGAAATAGTTGTGAACAAATTAGAGTCTTCCTAAAGTATGTTTTAATTTCTATCAACAGAATCCAACGTGGCGGAGTCTTGATTTTGGAATAATGCCGGACCGTCTTGACACATCTGTGTCTTGCTTTGTGGTGAAGATATGGGGTGGAGAGGAGGACAGCTACCAGCTCCTGATAGAGTGGAAAGTCTGCTTGGATGGGCTGAAATACTTGGGTCAGCAGGTAATTTTGAGATTGAGGTTTCAAGTAATTGTGAGCGCTGAATTAACCTAACTTTTCTATTGATTCTTCTCTCTCCACATTTTCTAACATCATACACATTAATAAAAAAAGAGCGAAAAAAAATTAAAGCAATAAAAGACAAAAAAACTACCTTACTGGGCATGTTGGCAGTCATCAGTATTCCCAGCATTAGGGAGGCAGAGGCAGGAGGATTGTTACAAGTTTGGGGCCAGTCTTGTCTACATAGTGACTTCCAGGACAGCCATAGATACATGGTGAGACTCTATCTCAAAAAATAAACAAAGATAAGTAAAAATTAAACAAACAAACAAAAATTCCCCATCCAAAAGCATAAGGCTTTTAAAAATATTTATTTATTTATTTGAGAGAGTAGGAGAAAGAGGCAAATAGAGAGAGAGAGAGGATGGACACACTGGGGCCTCTAACCACTGCAAATGAACTCCAGATGCATGCGCCATCTTGTGGCACCAAAGGTCGACCTTTTTACTGGTGTCTGCCCCTGCTCCCTGCCTTTTCCATAAGCATGACGGATGAGCCTTGCTGATGGCAGCATTCTTCTAGCTGAGCTCGAATGCAGCTTTGTAACCCTTTCCAACAGGGTTCCAGAACTCATCTAGCAGTCCATCGTACATCCCCATACATGGCTTGTTATAAGTAATGTTTATAGAAACCGTGTGAGGGCCCAGGTTTTACTTTTGTTTTCCAGAGGAGAGAACTGAGCTTGAGAAAGTTGAAGAACTGCTCAAGGTCATGCAGTAGCATGGAGCTAGGATTTAGACTCAGGTCTGGTTTCCTGTGAAAATCATTCCTGTAAGTGGCTGGGGATATAGCTCTGTGCTAGAGTGTTTGTCTAACTTACTGGGGCCCTGGGTGCAATCCCTAGCACCATAAACCAAAATAAAAAGAAAAACAGAAAAGGAACTCATTCTTGTGCTGTCTGCACTGATATATCCATGTGGCCCTGATAACCCTCTGCTCCACCGTGAAGTAAACACTGCCTTTATTTTGTGATGCTTGTCCTTCTACTGTTCAAAGTAACTCTGAGATGTTAGTCGTAGAGTCTTTATAAATATCCTTGATGTCTTCTTATTATTTACTCAGTAGATACATTCTGGTATGTTTCTTTTGAAAGGAACCATTTAATTCTGGGTATTTTTCAGATTGAAAATTTCCACATTTGGTGTGCAAACTTTATTTTACATAACTTTATTTTATTTTATTTTTAAAAGATTTTATTTTTATTTATTTATTAGAGACAGAGAAGGAAAGAGAGAGAGGGAAAGTAAGAATGGGCATACCAGGGCCTCTAGCTACTGAAAATGAACTCCAGACACATGTGCCCCCTTGTGCATATGGCTTACACTGGGCCTGGAGAATTGAACCGGGGTCTGTAGGCTTCATAGGCATGTGTCTTAACTGCTAAGCCATCTTTCCAGCTCATACTTTACTATTTATTTATTTGTTGTTTGTTTGTTGGTTTGTTTTTGCATTGCCAGTGGGCCAACCCGGGCGGGGCCTCATGCATACTAGCCAAGCACTCTGCCACTGAGCTACATTTTCAGACTTACAACTGATTTCTTGAACTTTGTAACTGAAATTTTATATCTTTTGGCCCAGCATCTTCCCCATCACTGTGCCTCTGCCCTGCTCCAGTCCTTCTCCATTCTCTTTTCTAGTTCCATGAGTTCAACTTTTAAACTTCTACATGCTTAGTTTGTATCTTTCTCCAGTGACCAGAACAATGTATTTAATATCTTTAACTTTTAATCTCCTAAAATTGTTGTATCTTTTTACCTCCCCCATTTTTAGGGCTTACTTTAAAAAATAATGGGGGGGGGAATGCTATGGTTTAACCCAGGGCCACATTCATAGGAAACACATATTTTATTACTGATTTATACCTCTAGTGTCTATAGCTGATCTTAACTAAAACTTGAAAAATAGTGACTTTTGGCTTGGGGACTTTCTCTTCTCTCTGTTGTCAACCAGAGGTGTGTACCTGCTCATCTTCCTTCATGCTGTGTTTGGCTGCTTGCAGACTGTGAAGTTGACTACTTACTTCCCTCTCTTCTGAAACCCTCTCTCCTGGGAGATCGTGCTTTCTATCACTGGTTGTAGGGGAGGCATGTAGGGAGTGTGTGGTGGTGGAGATGGCCTTCATCATGTGTTCCAGCTCACACATTCCTTAGATGACATTGGCTGGCATCTTGAAGTACTCAGCTGCCTAATCTGACTAATTTCAGAGTTGGCATTCAGAGGTCTTAAAAGTTGGCTATGGGGCCGGGTGTGGTGGCACATGCCTTTAATCCCAGCACTTGGGAGACAGAGGTAGGAGGATTGCCTTTAGTTAGAGGCCACCCTGAGATGACATCATGAATTCCAGGTCATCCTGGGCTAGAGGGAGATTGTACTTCAAAAAACAAAAACCAAAAAACAAAATAAATAAATAAATAAATAACCCCCCAAAACAAAACAAAAAAACCCCCCAAAAAACAACAACAAAAAAAGTTGGCTATAGAAGGAGGCATGATGATATTACTGAAAATGATAGAAAAATGTGTTTTTAAATCAACCAGAAATGTTTTGTCATTGTAGGAAGTCAAAATGTATATATGACACAGGGGTAACAAGTTACACTACTAAAAATGAAGATAAAATGTGCCTGCACATGCGTAGAGAAAGTGGGACCGAGATGGACTAGGATAGTAGCCAGAATCGGTTAGGTTTGTTGAGTGGCTGTATGCGGTGTGTCAGACCTTGTTCTCAGTGTTGACATCCATAGTTGTGGCAGACAAGAGTCTTCGCTGGTAAACTGATGATTTCTTGGTGGATGCTTCAGAGAGCTGCAGAAGTATGTGGAAGAAGCAGTGAGACCTGCCTGCACAGAGTCAGAGAGGTGACTTCAGAGTGAAGTGTTTTATTTTAGGTCTCCTGAAGAATGATGCATGTGCAATAAAATTTACCCTATTAAATAAGTGTGTGTGGATGTCCACACTTAGTTGAAGTGGTCCAGCATTTGCCTAGCATGCTCGAGGGTCTGGGTTCCATCCCTAGCATGCATGTGCATGCACAAACACACACATATACACATACATATACCTATATATGTGTAATGTGCACATATGCACACATATACATGCATACACACATACATCAAGTACAACTTGGGCTACAGGAGACCCTATATCACAGAAGTAAAGGGAAATAATTACACAATAGTACAATACAATAAAATGTATAGTTCAGTGATTTAACTGATGTTTACAGAGTTGAATAACTACCACCATAATGAGGAATGTGACTGCAAATATTTAAATACAGGCCCATATGTAGATGTATGGTATCATTTCTGTTGGGTAAATAGTTGCTGAGTCTAGTGGCAAGCATATATAAAAACTTATGAGGCTAGAGAGATGACAGCAGTTAAGGATCTTGCCTGTGAAGCGTAAGGATCCAGGTTTGATTCCCCAGTACCCACGTAAGCCAGATGCACATGGTGGTGCATGCATCTGGAGTTTACAGTGGCTAGAGGTCCTGGCACACCCATTCTTTCTCTCTCTCTCTCACATAAATAAAAAAATTTAAAAACAACTTGTAAGAAATTGGGGCTGGAGAGATGGTTCAGTGGTTAAGGCACTTGCCTGCTAAGCCTAATGATCTGGGTTCGATTCCCCAGTGCCCATGTAAAGCCAGATGCACAAAGTGGCACATGCATCTGGAGTTTATTTGTAGTGGCTAGAGGCCCTTGATGTGTCCATATTCTTTGTCTCTCTCCTTTTCTTTCTCTATCTCTGCTTGTAAGTAAATAAATAAAATATTAAAAAAACTTGTAAGAAACTGCTAAATGATTTTGCAAAATGGATGTACTATTCTCTATCCCCATCAGCCATGTATAATAGTTCCATTTGTTCTACACCATTGCCAACACTTTTTATTGTCAGTCTTTTGGTTTCACTGATTCTAATGGGTCAGAAGTGGTAGTCATTGTGATTTTAATTCCCATTTCACTAATGTCAAGAGGATGTTAAATATTGTGAAAAAGTATTGTCATTTTATCTCTTTTTTTTTTTTTTTTTTTTGTTTTTCGAGGTAGGGTCTCACTCTGGCCCAGGCTGACCTGGAATTAACTATGTAGTCTCAGGGTGGCCTTGAACTCACGGCGATCCTCCTACCTCTGCCTCCCAAGTGCTGGGATTAAAGGCGTGCACCACCATGGCCGGCTCATTTATCTCTTTTTATGTCTATGGCTTGAAAGTGTTTGTTTAGACCTTTTCCCATTTTTAATGGGTTGTTTGTATTCTTATTTTTAAAATTATTTTTATTTATATTTGAGAGAGACAGACAGAGAGAGAGAGAGAGAATGGGAGCATCAGGGGCTCCAGCCCTTGCAAATGAATTTTAGATGCATGTGGCACCTTGTGCATCTGGCTTATGTGGGTACTGGGGAATCAAGCCTCGAACCTGGGTCCTTAGGCTTCACAAGCAAGTGCTTAACTGCTAAGCCATTTCTCCAGCCCTGTATTCTTATTATTTTTTTATTTTTTATTTTTGGTTTTGCAAGGTAGGGTCTCACTCTGGTCCAGCCTGACCTGGAATTCACTCTGTAGTCTCAGGGTGGCCTTGAACTCACAGCGATCCTCCTACCTCTGCCTCCTAAGTGCTGGGATTAAAGGCGTGCGCCACCACGCCCGGCTTCCTGTATTCTTCTTCTTCTTCTTATTTTTTTTTGGTTTTTGTGAGGTAGGGTCTCACTCTGGTCCAGGCTGACCTGGAATTAACTATGTAGTCTCAGGGTGGCCTCGATCTCTCGGTTATCCTCCTACCTCTGCCTCCCGAGTGCTGGGATTAAAGGCGTGCGCCACCATGCCCGGCTGTATTCTTATTTTTTAAAAAATATTTTATGGGCTGGAGAGATGGCTTAGCGGTTAAGACGCCTGCCTCCTAAGCCTAAGAATGCTTGTTCTAGTCTCCAGCAGTTCCAATCTCCAGGTCCAACGTTTAGCCAGATGCAAAGGGACACAAGGGTGCAATGCCACATTTGACCACAAGGGGGCGCACACATCTGGATTTCGTTCACAGCAGCCGAGAAGCTGCTGGTGGGCCCATCTCTTATCTGTCTTCCTTTCCCTCTCTCTCTGTCTCCCTCCAAAAAAAAAATTATTCATTTATTTATTTTTAATATATTTAAGTTTTTTTTTTATTTATTTGAGAGAGAAAGAGGGAAAGAGAAAGATGGGGGAGAGAGAGTATGGGCTTGCCAAGGCCTTCAACCACTGCAAAAGAATTCCAGACTCATGCACCACCTTGTGCATCTGGCTTATGTGGGTCCTGAGGAATCGAACCTGGATCCTTTGGCTTTCAGGCAAGCACCTTAACTGTTAAGCCATTTCTCCAGCCCTGAAGTCTTTTTGAGTTATAAAAATCCTTTATCTATCATAGATATGTCAGTTCTTTTTTTTTTCCCAGTTTTTTTGAGGTAGAGTCTCACTCATCCAGGCTGACCTGGAATTTACTATGTAGCCTCAGGGTGGCCTTGAACTCATGGTGATCCTCCTACCTCTACTTCCCTAGTCAATTCTTTTCATATGAATTTTCCAAATATTTTCTGCCAGTGTTTATTTTCTTTTTTTCTTTTTTGGTTTTTCAAGGTAGGGTCTCACTCTGGTTCAGGCTGACCTGGAATTCATTATGTAGTCCCAGGGTGGCCTCGAACTCTCCACAATCCTCCTACCTCTGCCTCCCAAGAGCTGGGATTAAAGGTGTGTGCCACCACACCTGGCTGGTCTTTATTTTCTTAACAGTGCCATCCAAAGAACTTAGGCTTTCTTACTGTTGATGAAGTTCACTGTACCACTTTTTTTCCTTTGTGTTTTGTGCTTTTTAAAATATATTACCTGGGCTGGAGAGATGGCTTAGTGGTTAAGGTGCTTGCCTGCAAAACCTAAGGACCCAGGTTTGATTCCCCAGTACCCATGTAAGCCAGCTGTACAAGGTGGTATATGTGTCTGGACTTCATTTTCAGTGGCTAGAAGCCCTGGCATGCCCATTCTCTCTCTCAAATAAATAAAAATAAGTAAAAAAAAAAAATAAATAAAAACTACCTTGGTCTGGAAAGTTGGCTTAGCAGTTAAGGCATTTGCCTACAAAGCCTCAGGACCCAAGTTCGATTCCTCAGGACCCACATAAGCCACATGCACAAGGTGGTACATGTGTCTGGACTTCATTTGCAGTGGCTGGAGTCCCTGGTGCGTCCATCCTCTCCCTCTCCGTCCCTCCTTCCCCTCCTCCCTCCCTCCCCCCATCTGCTTCTTTCTTTGTCTCTCTCAAATAAATAAATCAATAAAATATTTTAAAAATTACCTTTGACTGACCCAAGGTCCCCAAGATTTGATTCAAGCATTCATACTTTTTTTTTTGAGACAGGGTTCTCATTAGTGTTCAGGCTGCCTTCAATTGACTACATAGTTGAGACTAGCTTTGATCTCCTGCTCCTCCTTTTCCCACCTTCCAGATGCTAGGATTATAGGTGTGCACCACCATGCCTAGCTTACATTTCTGCATTTTGAGTGAAGTTTATATACAGTACAAAGCTCATTGTTCTGCAGATGAATGAATAATTGTTTCTGTACTCTTTGTTGCAAAAGCTATTATTTCTCCTTTGAATTACTTGTCATCGTGTTTTTTCTAGCTTTTTATCATTTATCATTTATTTTTAAGTTTGCATACAAAGCAATGCATTTCACGGTGGCATTTTCCTATATTACACTTGGTTGTTACTCATACCTCTCTTCCATTGTCCTTTAGCCCTCTTGCTGATCGCTTTCTCCCTCCAAATAGCCCTCCCTTCCACTTTCATTTCACCTTATTGGGGTGAGTCTTCTTTTTGGACTGTCTGCTCACTGCTCTTCATGTCTGTCCTAATGCCACTGCCAATTATCTTGTTTAAAGTGATTAAGCTTAAGCTATTCCTTGATCCCCGGCTCACACTAGTTGCTCATTTCACAGACTTGTCAGCTGTCTTATAAGGTGTGCTGTTTTTCATAAAGGTATCAAAGGATGATGTTGTGGTTACATTAACAAATTACTAATCTATAGTTTCCGTGTTAGGATTCTTAACATGATTGAGTCAGTAATATTTAATTACAGAGTAAAGGTTAGTTTATAGTATACTTCTTGTTATCATAATTTAAGTTTTGTAATGTATGTAGTAGTGTGCAATATGTTAGGGCCTGTTTTTGTTAATTGTAATTTTACTTACTAGTCAGAAACAGATCTTTTAAAGTCTATGCTGCCTGAGTTCTAATACATTATTTTTTTCAATTGTTTTTATGTTTTACTTCTCCAAACACTTTCACATTCAATTATTTCATTTTATCTTTTTTTTCTGAAAGATAGAGCAGGTATGTTTTGTGCATTTGGCCAGGGAGCGAAATAAAGCATGGGTCGCTAAAGTCAGTCAACTACTGTACGTTGCTTAGTGTGTGGGTAACAAAGCAGAGTTCTCTTCTGAGGAGCAACTTGTGAGACAATTTGAGTTGGACTTAGACCCAGGCCACTTGATTTTTAGCCCCATGTCTTTTCACTTAATTTTCAGTGAACTAATTGAGGCCTATCTTCATAAAGGTTGCACTTTGGAAACTTAACCTTCATGCTGTTATATCAATTTCCGCCCATAAGTTTCCCTTGTTTAAAAATTTATTTGACTTTTTATTTTAGAGAGAGAGAGAGAGAGAGAGACAGAGACAGAGACAGAGACAGAGACAGAGAGAGATAGATAGATAGATAGATAGATAGATAGATAGATAGATAGATAGATAGATAGATAGAATTGGTGTGCCAGGGCCTCAGCTACTGAAACTGAACTCCAGATGGGTATGCCACCTAGTGGGCATGTGCAACCTTGCACTTGCCTTACCTTTTTTTTGGAGAGATTCAGAGAGAGGGAGAGAGAGAGGGAGAGGGAGAGAGAGAAAGAGAGAGAGAGAGAGGGAGGGAGGGAGAATGGGTGTGTCAGTGGCCTCTCAGCCACTGTGAATGAACTCCAGATGTGTGTGCCCCCTTGTGGGCAAGTGCGGCATTGCACCCTTGTGTCACTTTGCATCTGGCTAAACGTGGGACCTGGAGAATCGAATGGGTGTTCTTAGGCTTAGCAGGCAAGTGCCTT
This sequence comes from Orientallactaga sibirica, assembly GCA_036365145.1. Classification (NCBI taxonomy): domain Eukaryota; kingdom Metazoa; phylum Chordata; class Mammalia; order Rodentia; family Dipodidae; genus Orientallactaga; species Orientallactaga sibirica. Next base: position 3,322,760 of record JAEOAD010000055.1, read on the forward strand.
AACTGCTAAGCCATCTCTCCAGCCCTTGCCTCACCTTTTGTGCATCTGCCTTACGTGGGATCTACAGAGTCAAACATGAGTCCTTAGGCTTTGTAGGCAAGCACCTTAACCACTAAGCCATCTCTCCAGTCTCCCACCACCACCTTTTTAAATGACAGATTGTTTTCAATTTATGTTTTTTATGGACAGTTAGGAAAAATTTGAAAAGAGAGGAGAATAAAATAATTGTATGTAATCCTGTGGCCAGCTGTGATTCTTGGTAACATTTTATTTTTATTTTTTTATTTTTTTGTTTTTTTGAGGTAGGGTCTTACTCTAGTCCAGGCTGACCTGGAATTCACTCTGTAGTCTCAGGGTGGCCTTGAACTCACAGCAATCCTCCTACCTCTGCCTCCCAAGTGCTGGGATTAAAGGCATGCGCCACCACACCCGCCTTGGTAACATTTTGATGTATATAATTTTGATCTTTCTTCAGGTGTGTGTGTGTGGTTGTCTCCACAATTAATCACATTAATTGGAAAACTAATTGGATGGAGTAAGGATCATCTTTGCACAGGCTAAGCCTGGGGACATGGAAAACTATGAGCCTTGGGTGGAGCTTCTTGAAGATGGGAAACTCATAGATTCTCCAAAGATTTCATGGTGAAATAAAGATAAGCAAACAACTTGTGATCTGATCTGATGCAAAACTTGTGATCTGTCTCATGCTCAGACTCCCCATAGCTTTGACTGCCTGAAACTCAATAAAAGTTGTGAGTACAGGCAGGTCCGGGAGCACTTGAGTGCGTTTCCAACCCTCCATTTAAATAATCATATTTTGCCTGGTGTGTGTTTATTACACGTTTATCCAATCAGTGCTGGACAGTGTTGCAACATGTGGTCGTTTGATTCAGGTGTCCTCCATAAATGTATGTGTTCTGAATGCTAAGTCCCCAGCTGGTGGCAATTTGAGAACTGAAGCCTCCTGGAGGTGATGTATTGTTGGGGGCATATGGGTGTTATAGCCACCTCGCCCTTGCCAGTGTTTGGCACACTCTCCTGTTGCAGTTGTCTGTCTGATGTTAGCCAGGATGTGATGTCCACCCTCTGCTCATGCCATTCATTGTTTTCTCTGTCATGGAGCTTCTGCTCCAGTCTGTAAGCCAGATAAACCCTTTCCTCCCACAAGCTGCTCTTGGTTGGGTGTTTTCTGCCAGCAGTGTGAAGCTAGCTGCAAGTGTATCACCATATGAAATGCTGTCCTTTTATAAAATTTCAGACCCATCTAATCTTGAAACTTTTTTTTTTTTTTTTTTTTTTTTTTTTTAAGTTTTTGAGGTAGGGTCTCACTCTAGCCCAGGATGACCTGGAATTCACTATGTGATCTTAAGGTGGCTTTGAACTCTTGGCGATCCTCCTACCCCTGCCTCCCGAGTGCTGAGATTAAATGCGTGCGCCACAATGCCCAGCGAAACTCATTTTATAATGCTTCATCTTTTCCCTTTTAGGTTGAAAATGTCTCACGATTGATTGATAGTTTTCGTTATAAATTCATGCTTGTAGATTCGTCTTGTTATTCTTGTGTTCAGTTCAGTAATGGTGCAGGTAAACAGAAAGTCTGTGGTTCATTTTGCTTTAGTAACAGAGGTAGAAATACAGGAGTGAGGTTGGTGTTGGCACTCTGGCTGGTGCACCTCTAGCTGCACACAAGACCAAGGCTCCTCACCATGTCCTTGTCCCATGTGAACCCTCATGCCAGTCCTTCATGGGAAAAGCATTTTTTTTTAAAAGGCCACAACTGTTTCTAAAGAAGGAAATAAATTTATTTGTATATTTTATAGTTGGGTACTTTGTATTATTTTGAGTTACCTTGAATCTCAGTTCTTTACTTTTTTTTCTTCTGTTTTTTTTTTTTTTCTTTTATTTTTGGAGACACAGAGAGACAGAGAGAGAAGGAGAGGGAGACAGATAGAGATGGGTGCGCCAGCAGTCTCTCAGCTGCTGTGAACGAAATCCAGATGTGTGCGCCTCCTTATGGGCAAGTGAGGCATTGCGCCCTTGCATCACTGCATCTGGGTAAACGTGGGACCTGGAGATTGGAACCCAGTTCTTAGGCTTAGCAGGCAGGTGCTTTAACTGCTAAGCCATCTCTCCAGCCCTTTCTTCTGTTTTCTTTTGAGACTGGCTGGCATTGAACTCACAATCCTCCCGCCGTTGACTCCTTGAGGGCTGGGATTATAGGTGTATGTCACCATGCCTTACTAGTTCTTTAATCATTTGTAGCTGGGGTGAGTTTGAGGCCACCCTGAGACTACATAATCATTTGTAAGCTATATTCCTCCCGCTGTCTGAGTGATGGTGAATCTGGGGTGGTGCTGTGTCTCCCAGTGGTTGCGTCTCAGGCTGTCATGCAGACAGCTGAGAATCTGGGGTTGGGTACTGTTATCTTTAGGCTGTCCTTTTTTTAAAAAAAAATTATTTTATTTTTATTTATTTGAAAAAGAGAGAGAGGGCTGGAGGGGTGGCTTAGCAGTTATGGTGTTCGCCTGAAAAGCCAAAGGACCCAGGTTCAATTCCCCAGGACCCACGTTAACCAGCTGCACAAGGGAGCACATTCGTCTGGAGTTCATTCGCAGTAGCTAGATGCCCTGGCACACCTATCCTCTCTCTCTCTCTCTCTCAGTCTCTCTCTCCCTGTTTCTCTGTCAAATAAATAAATAAATAAATAAAAATAAAATATTTTAAAAAGAGAGAAAGAAAGAGGCAGATATGGAGAGAGAGAGAATGGGTGTGCCAGGGCCTCTAGCCACTGCAGATGAACTTCAGGTGCATGTACCACCATGCTTATTTGGCTTGACATGGGTACTGGGGGAATTGAATCTGGGTCTTTAGGGTTTGTAGGCAAGTGTCTTGACTGCTAAGCCATCTTTCCAGCCCCAAGGTTGTCCTTTTGAAACTAGAAAATAATACTTGTGTCCGTGTTTTTTTTTTTTTCCTCTTCTGGCTTCATATTTTCTAAATATTTTTATTTATTTGCATGTGTGTGTGTCTCTTGCTTCTGCAAATGTACTCCAGAATAGTGTACCACTTTGTGCATCTGGCATTATGTGGATACTAGGGAATTGAATCTGGGGTGACAGGTTTGCAAGCAAATGCTTTTTTTTTGTTTGTTTGTTTGGAGAGAGGATAGGAAGACAGATAGAGATGGGTGTGCCAGCAGTCTCTCTGCTGCTGCAAACAAAATCCAGGCGTGTGCACCCCCTTGTGGTCAAGTGCGGCATTGCACCCTTGCATCACTTTGGAACCGCTGGAGATTGGAACCAGCATTCTTAGGCTTAGGAGGCAGGTGCCTCAACCGCTATCTCTCCAGCCCACAAGCAAATGCTTTTAACAGCTGAGCCATCTTCCCAGTCCTGACGTCATCTTTTCAAGCATCTGCATAGCTGTATTTTAGATCAGAGCATATGTGGTTCTCCTCTTACCCCCTGCCATCAGAGCATGTGCGGTTCTCCCTCATCCCCTGCCACCAGAACTGGCTGACCCACTACAACCTTGAGGAACATTTGTGAAAAATATGGGTAGATAATGGCCTCTGTGATCTTGTGTGATGGTTTTGTGAGGCCTTTGAAGCTGGAAACACTGCTTTGGCCACCTGGTCTTTGAGAAGTGATTTGTTTTCCATCCATTTGTTTAGATCCAGCCAGCCTTCCACCTCAGCTGTCATTTTCTGTTCATATTGAAGAGCAGTTGAATGAAAAGAACTAATGTTGTGTTTTTCTCCTCCCTTAGATTCATGCCCGCAACCAAAATGAAATAGTTTTTGGATTAAATGATGGCTACTATGGTGCTCCATTTGAACATAAGGTAAGACGATTCTGCTAAGTGTGAATTTTGGTTTTGCAGGGGCCTTGCACCTGGGAAGTGGACTGTTGCACAGCTCTGTGTAATAGAAACAGGGTTTGCTTGGTTTTTGAGGTAGGCTTTTAATCTAGCCCAAGCTGACCTGGAAGTCACTCTGTAGTCTCAGGGTGCCCTCAAACTCATGGCTATCCTCCTACCTCTGCCTCCCGAGGGCTGAGATTAAAGGCATGCACTACCACACCTGGCCAAGAAACAGGGTTTAAGCATCATTCTAAGTCTTGTTTTGTGTGCCTTAAGTTGAATGTTTTTTGAATGGAAAACTTGTTTATAAAGCTTACAGCTACTTCAGTTAATCATTCCTAAATCCAGATTATGTTTTTGTGAAGGGAAACTTGAACTAGCTTTTCTTTTTTTTTTTTTTTTTAGGTATGCAGGAATATGTTTTTGTGAAAAGTTATTAGTGGTGCACTTTGCTGTATGTGTATGATACTCTAATAAACTTGACTTTAAAAAGGAAGAAAAAGAATTTACACCTATGGGGCTCCATGCTCGTATATTAACCTTGGTATATACTATATTTTGAAGTTCAGAAACCATGGCTGTGCAGCCCTCATACGGAATCTGGCTTTCATGACTATAGGAGACTGCCACCACACTCTTCCTCTGCTGTCATTACCATCTACATCCGATTCTGTCTTTTTTTATTTTTTCGAGGTAAGGTCTCACTCTAGCCCAGGCTGACCTGAAATTCACTCTGTAGTCTCAGGGTAGCCTTGAACTCATGGCGATCCTCTTACCTCTGCCTCCCGAGTGCTGGGATTAAAGGCGTGTACCACCACACCCAGCTCTGATTCTGTCTTTTGCACATCAAGAAGAATACGAAGAATGAGGAGACTTTTAAAAGAGAAATATGGCACCATGGGAAGAATCACATAGCAAGAAGTAGGCAATGCTTGAGTCAGAATAAGAATGGTTAGAGAGGGCTGGAGAGATTGCTTAGTGGTTAAGGTGCATGCCTGTGAAGCGTAAGGACCCCAGTCCCAGGTCCCATGAAGGCGGCAGATGCACATGGTGGCTAGTTGTTTTCTTTCACATAATTCTTTGGGATTTAAGACAGAATGGTGGGCTGGGTGTGATGGCATAGTCCCAGTCCTCTGCCCTTAGGAAACAGAGGCATTAGAATCACAAGATCAAGGCCTGTGTGGGTTATAGAGCAAGTTCGAGGCCAGCCTAGAAAGCTTAGTGAGCCCATCTCAAAATAAATAATACAGAAAGTGTATGTGTCTCAGTGCTAGGGTGCCTATCTAGCATTCTTAAAGCCTCGAATTCAACCTCCAGTTCTGCAAAAGAGGGGAGTGAAAAAGAAAGACAAGAGGGGGTAGGTACTTTTGTTTAAGTGGCTGGGAGATGGCTCAGCAGCTAAAGGCACTTGTTTGCAAAGCCAGCCTGCCTAGGTTCAATTCCTCAGCCACCCACATATAGCCAGATGCAAAAAGTGCACAAGTACTTGGTGATCCATTTTCAATGGCGACAGACCCTGGCATCCCTCACCATGTGTAAATAAATAAATAAATAGGAATAATAACAGTGGAAATTAAAAAAGTCAGTGGAATAGCTTTATCACAGTGTTTCAGATATCTTGAACTCAGTATATATAAGAAACCAACCTTGAAGCTGTTGGATAGTCAAGTCAGCACTGTCTCTATGTCTGAAGGTGAAGGAAGGAGCGGCCCGAGAATCCATATGTAACATGTTCCCGCTTGTTATGGTACAGTGCGAGGTTATTCATCATCTTTTCTCCCACCCAATGTCAGCCACAACCAATGTGGTAATCCTCTCCTCTCCACTTTACAGATAGGAAGATGGAATTTTTGTTAGGGACGAGCTTCACAGGGTCTTGAAAGTATCTTCACTGAGATTTTGGGTTAACTCTCTCTAACATTTGTGCTTTCTTGACTCTGCTATGGTGTTTTACCTAAAAAATTGTACACTCTCATATTGTTTGGTAATTCTTGGTGGTATGAAATGCTGCTGCTTTGAGTGCTCCACTCATTCAGCTTCTGTATTTCACTGCAGAATGCGGCAGTGAAGTGGGCGGGAGGCTGCTGCTGTGGTCCCAGTGACTGGGTTAGACAGGAGGATTACCTGAGCTCAGAAATTCAAGATCATCTTAAATTTTATTTATTTATTTATTTATTTATTCATTCATTCATTCATTCATTCATTCATTTAGTTAGTTATTTGAGAGAAAGAGAGAAAGGGGGGAGAGAGAGAGAGAGTGTGTGTGTGTGTGTGCCAGGGCCTCTAGCCACAGCAAATGAACTCCAGACACATGTGCCATCTTGTATATCTAGTTTACGTGGGTACAGGGGAATTGAACCTGGGTCTTTAGGCTTTACAGGCAAGCACCTTAACTGCCAAGCCATCTCTCTAACCAGGAATTCAACATCAGATGTACGGATGCCACAAGCAAGCTCTTTTTGGGGACTTGATTGTTAAAGTTATAATTTAGGTGATGTATAGAAGAGCACTATGTGAATGGAGTTGGGGCTGAGTGGAGAGAACACTCTGGAAGAGGAGACTAACATACAGTGGAAGAGAACTTGACTCCTAGGATGGAAGGAAGGTCAGAGTGATTAGAGAGAATGGCACCAGGTGAGGCAGGAGAGTTGGCATCACACAGAGTCTGTTCATTGATTTTACCCAGAGAAGAGGGCCTTAGATTTGAGTTTTAATGTTTTTTTTTTTTTTTTTTTTTTTTTTGTTGTTGTTGTTGTTGGTTTTTGAGGTAGGGTCTCACTCTGGCTCGGGCTGACCTGGAATTCACTATGTAGTCTCAGGGTGGCCTCGAACTCTCGGCGATCCTCCTGCCTCTGCCTCCCGAGTGCTGGGATTAAAGGCGTGCGCCACCACGCCCTGCTTGAGTTTTAATGTTTTTATCTGGCTTCAGTAAAGACTGATTATAGAAGAGGCAAGAACTTACATAGGAAGACAGTAAAGAGAAGGTCCTGCAATACATCAGGTAAGAGATGTTGGTAGTTTGGAACAGGGTTATGGTAGAGAAGAGAGATGTTCTTTTGTGGCATTGTAGATCAAACCCAGGGCCTGGTGCATGCCAGGCAAGCTGTGCCTTTGAGCCACACCTCCAACCCAGAAGAGATACTTAGAACGTTTTAGGAGATAAAATCACTAGGACTGGGTTGTATTTTGAATCTGAGGTGTAAGAAAAACAAAAATGCCAATAGTGACTTGAACTTCTGGTTTGAAGTAAGAGGACATACCAGGGTGACAGCCACAGAAAATTAAGGGCCATAGCGGAAGACCAGTTTGTGGAGTCAGACTGAGTTACAGTGTGGTCATGTGACATGTAAGATGTCTTAGACTCTGAGGAAGGCTGGAAGCACGAGTCTGGAGTTCAGAGAGAAGTTGGCTGGTGATAAAACCGTGAAGTCAGCGACAAGTAGTCATTGATGTCATGAATGTGCACAATGTAGGAACAGGCAGCGCATTGAATGGAAAGGCAGCTAACTCAGTTACCAAGCCCCCCACTGCTGAAGAGCGAGTAGGAAAGGCGGCAGCGGTCAGGAGAAGAGCAATTCCTCAAGGGTCCAGTAGATGGCACCGCTTTCTCATCTTAATGAAAAAAAAAAAAGAATGGAATTCAAGCCAAGGATCAATTTTTTTTTTTGAGCAAAAGAAACTTGGGAGGTTGAAATGTCAATTTGCTGATGAATTTCACAAAAGTAGCCACATGAATCAGTCATCTACATGTATATGTAGTTAAGACGAGTGTGTATATAGTTAAGCTGATATTGAAGGTGAAGGACCTGGAAAGTTTCCAGGTCTGGCCCAAGTACCTGCACAAATGACAGTTCCTTCGTTGGTGTTTTTCAAGGTACAGTGCTTTTGAAAAGTAGTGACTCTGAATTAGATTCTTAGCTTTGTCTGGCACCGTGTTCCTCGAACAAATCATGGAACCTCCAGTTTAAGGGCTTCATCTCAAAAGTCAGGAACTCCTAATTTCCTGGTTAGTACTGCAGGTGGGCATCGTGGCACCTGTGATGTCTGCAGCCTGGAAGCTGAGGCAGGAGGGTCTCAAGTTCAAGTCCAGCCTGGGCCTCATAGTCAAAACCTGCCTGAAAAAAAAAATCCAGGGAATATTAGTGTTGTCTAGCTTGGTAACCCTATTTCATTGAGAGGTTCGTGGGGCTGTGTGACTCTCGGACTTGCCATGGCAAGTTAGCTCTATGAGATGATAACTTAGACAAAGCTGTGATTATATGTAATTAGCACATGTACATGTAATGCATACGCAGATAATATAATGCAATATAACCACTGCTTACCTTCATACTGCTTGAGTGGCAGCAGGTGAGGCAGGAGAGTTGGCATCACACAGAGTCTGTTCATTGGTTTTACGTGCACAGTGTCACTCCATCATGCACCAGCTTTGGAGGAGGGTGTGGCAGCCGTTGTTGCTGTTACTTGCTTTGAGTCACAGAGCGGGCGAGTGACCCTCCCCTGTGACTCCGCCTCTTCTGCCCAGGAAGTGCTGCTCACTCTGCTCCCAGAGCCTTTGCACATGTCTCTGTTGGTGATTGTGTCAGGTTCTCATAGTCTGTAGGATCTCTGTCTTCCTCCTTCCACCCCCTTTAGGTAGCACAAGCTATCCTAATTCATCTCTCTGTTACCAGGTTCAGTAGCAGGCACCTTACAGGTATGCACTAAGTAATTATGAAGTCAGAAAGAAAAACCAAGATAATAGGATGAGTCAGTGGCAGAACGAGGTGATAAGACAGTGTCTCAGTCTCTTTTTAGATAGGTCCTTTCTTCATTACACCACGTCACCCGAGAAAAGGTCATGGTTAGAGGCTTTTTATCTTCCATTTCTTCTTGAGATCATTCAATGTCTTTACCAGCGATTAAACACTGTCCTTATCTTCTTTAGCCTTTAATGTCTGAAGTGGGCAAGTATGACTCTGCATTTTCAGGATGAAGGTGCTGAAACCCAGAAAAGTTACGAGGTTTTTGCTCGACTTGGAAATTGAACAGACGACTCCTTCCTCCTGGTGCTCATCAGTGGACTTGTTTGTTTAACTTGTTTGCAGGGCGCACCCCACATAGTACACAGCAGAGTTGGGATTAAGTGTCCCAAGTACAGCCTATATTTTAACAACACAAAGCTGGATGTGGTATAATTTCTCTTTAGGTCTTTCAGTACATCATGAAGGAAAAGTTAGAAAATCATAAAAATAGCTTGCTCTTACACATAGCCCATTAGTTTTCCTCCCTTCTTCCCCTCCCCCATGACGAAGTAGAGAAACAAAGATGACAGATCCTTGGGGGCAATTTGTAACTGCTGCCTGTGTTATTGTAACACATTTAAGTATCTGAGCCAATTTAAACCAGGGTTAAACTTGTTTCTGAACCTTCTGAGCTGGTGTGATCTCCTAGGAGCAATATTACATGGGACGGGTGCAGAGCTTTAAAAATCTCCCGTGGCTAGTTTTCATTTGCCAAGTACCTAAAATGTGTCAGACATTATATCAGATACTGTATGTGCTTTTATTCAATCTGTGAGAGTTCTGCTCATTTCATGAGCAAAGTGCCCTGGAAGGAAACAAGAAAGAAACCAAAGACCCAGACTACACAGGGCTAGTAGGTAGTCATTCAGACTCATACCTGACTTGTGTGAAAGCTTTTTGAATTGAGAATTTTAATACATCAGCATCCTTTATTTTTTTATTTTTTTTTTTAGTTTTTTTCAAGGTAGGGTCTTGCTTTAGCCCAGGCTGACCTGGAATTCACTATGTAGTCTCAGGGTGGCCTCAAATGCCTGGCGTTCCTCCTACCTCTGCCTCCTGAGTGCTGGGATTAAAGGTGTGTGCCACCATGCCTGTTTAACATACTTTAATTTCATTATGTTCCCTTTCCATTACCCTCTTCCCCCCTTCCTTGCTCCTATTCCACTGACATCCTCCTTCTTCCAAGTAGTCCTTCTTCTATTTGATGTCTCGTTCTTTTTGTCTTTCTCCATCTTCCATGTCAAAATGTTGAGGGATTCAGTACGGTGCAGGTCTTGTTAGGGTAATAATCACTGTGAGGGCAGTTCATGTCTGGAGGACAGTGCCCCACTCCCCACTGTATGGCTCTTCCTTTTGTTTTTTCAGTCATCATCAGGCTATGTGTCCCATCTGCATTTCTTCCCACTTGATAAAGCATGCCAGAGCAGCAAGTCTCTAGCTTCACATTTAATTAGAGATGTGTGCTGGCTGTGCAGTGTGAGAATCAGATGAGAGTCCCCGGGCAGGCTAGTGCTCTGAGGAGTGTAAGTGCCTGATTCGACAGACTCTGGGTATTTATTATTGAAGAGGAGGCACACAATACCCATGAGGCTGTCAACCCACCCAAATCCACAAAAGTTCCACGCATTAGTCACTACATTTGGCTTCTCCCTCAGACTCCTCCCCCTCCTTTTCTCTTGGATCAAATTAACTTTTGACAGATGTTTGGAAAATCATCTTATCGTGTAATTCATATTTATAAACCCTTCTGCTGCAGTGTGGTCCCCGATCTCTCTCTCATTGAAGCCAGAGAAGAATCTGGGAAAATGCCACATTTCCTGTTATGAATTTGTAGGCGCTTGTCTTCTTAGCACAGTTTTTGAGCTTTTGAGACTTTTCATATTGGGACATTCTAAGCCAAGTGTGATTCTGTCTGTAGATGGTTCAGATTCTTGACCGGTAAACAGAAACAGCTTTTGGCTTGTCCTTTCCAGGGGATCCAGAGTTTGCCATTTTGTTAGCTTGCACATTTGAAACTTGCTTTTACTATTCTCTTTTTAGATTAGATTTGTAATGAGGACATTCTTGACTTTTCTGAGCCAGCATCCCCAGCTCTTCCTCCCTCCAGCCTGTCAGCTAGCTTGCCCTCACTGCTGTCTTCTCTCAGGGCCCAGTGGGTTTTTAGGCATTCGTCCTTCCATACGGCACATACTCCTTTAGGGCTGATGGCATGCCTTACTTCCATGCTCCCGGGATTTAGCGTGTACTCTGCTTGATACTCTCTTCTTCATGGATGAATGATGCCCACTGGGACTATGCTCTTCTGTCTGCTCTAGTGTGAAACACATGTTTCACGTGAGGGATGGCACCTTTAGCACGGTCCTCCTGCCCTTGTGTCATGGCAGCGTCTGCTTAACTACTTGACAGTGGGTGGTTGTAGTTGTGATTGCTTACTGAGGACACACAGTGCCCTGGAAACAAGAATCTCATCCTTACTGACTCAAAAACTTTTAAAAGGAATCATTTTAGTTTTAGGATTCACGCAGCCTGTTTAGTGATGCTAGTTAGCCTCCTTGCTCAGGACTTCTCACTGTTAGGGGGTGAGGGGGAAGAGCGTGTCTGAGTGGCCAGGCGGGGGTGGGGCAATGTCCGCGTTCAGTGCAGTGTCTACAAAGAGGTCTCACCTTCCCTTCTTAACAACTCGGCATCTGGCCTTCATCAGGCAGAGGGTGTCCAAGGCCTGCTGATGCTTAGCAGAGATGCTTGCACAGTTTTTCCTCAGTTTAAACTTGGCTTGTACTTAAAAGTGTATTAATGTCTATGAATGTGTACACTTAGGATCACAGGCTGGCTGTTGGTTCATCAGGTAGCTATTCTAGGAGTAGTCAGATACATTCTGTATATTGAATAAGGAAATGTTCTGCTTCTGTAAATGTGCCCGGGGAGCAGGAGAACCCTTGCTTTGCTTTTTTCTCTTTCTCTTTGCCTGTCGTGGTGTCTTATTTTGTCCAGTTAGATGGAGAAGGGCTGTGTGCAAAGCTCACTTCCGGTTTGGAGACTACTGTGGAGAAGTCTGTCAGTCATGCTGGGGAGCGCTTCAGTTGGACCTTTGAACTTGTCTTCAGGCTCTACTGGACCTTATTTTCTTCTCCTTAACGCTTTCTATCTGAATGTTTTTGATCCTTCCCAAGTCTACATTTCTAGGCTAGATTCTGGCTATTTGGACTTGGGTCAAGGACATTCATGTGGCTCCTACTTTGCTCATTTCTCTTCCTCTTCTCAGAACACTTCTCCCCATTGTGCTCCTTAGTCCAGCAAATGGTACCAGTGTCCACTTGAAGAGTTGCCTTATATCACCCCCTTTCTCTTTGAATCACTACTGATAGAGGCTCCCCTCACCCCCATGTGCATGTGTGTGTTTTGGTTTTTTGAGGTAGGGTCTTGCTTTCTAGTCCAGGCTGAGCTGGAATCACTATGTTGTCTCAGGGTGGCCTTGAACTCATAGCAATCCACCTACCTCTGCCTCCTGAGTGCTGGGATTAAAGGCATGCACCACCACGCCTGGCTTGCGTATTTTTGTAAACAGGTTTTTGGCATTTGTGAAATCCTTATTAAACTACTCCTTGCTTTAAAATCAAAGGAGTAGCATCTTCCCTCAGTAACTAATGACTTGTAAAGTCTTGCCAAGATCCAATTCTTCCTGTCTCAACTCCATCCTTACCCAACCTCTATCCATTCCTACTGGGCAGTTCTCTCTTTCTGGAGCACAGCCCCCGTGTTCAGTATGGGCCCTTTTCTTACTTCGCCATGATGCTGGCCTTCATTTCCCTCAGTGTCATCCTTATCCTGTGATGTTCTGATTGCCCATTGGCTCACTTCTTTCCCGTGAGACTAAGCTGTGTGTGTTGAATGAGTGTATGACACTTCTGTAGTAACAGGTCACTGAAAGTTCCTTGGAATGTACTGCTGGTCATAATAGGTTGTGTAGCTTTATCACTCAGAAGTCTAGTTCTCTGTCTCACTGGCTTCGGAGCACTTCTGCCTAGGCATCTGTCATTTCTAAGCACTACACTTTCGCGGGGGCTCTTCATGTTTCCCTCCAGGCTTGTTTTCCCATCAAATTTTCTACATCTTTATTATAACATTTATCCAGGCCTAACATCTGTAGTGAGTTTTGATTGATTTCTTTCTTTTATCCATTCTGTTTAGGCAGCCACCAGGTTCTTTGAAGTCCTTCTTTGAAGCAGTTCTGGTATCCCCAGCTACTTTTCCATGTCCACTGCACTAATCCCAGGTTAGACTGACATCTCCCGGCTGATGACTCCAGTAGTTCCTGTGTGCCTACGGACTCTACTGTTTGTATTCATTCTGTCTTACCACTTTCCGATTCATCTTGCTGTGGCCTTATTACATTTTTCATTCCTTTGCTAAAAGTTGTGCAGGATATTTTTTCATTGTTCTGCAGAACGTGTCCGATTCTCTGATCCTATTGCCTTCTCTCCCCAGCCTGCGTCCCTGCACTACACACTACCCTTGGTTCTGTCTGCTTCTCCCTCCCCAGCCCTTCGTTCCCCTGGCTGTCCTCAGTGCCTCTGGTATGTGTGGACTTCTGCTGCCTCTAATTCATCCTGTTTGTCATTACCGGAGTAACTTTAACTACAGCTCTCATTAGTTCACTACAGCGTCAAGAACCCTTCTTGCATCTTTGTGGTCCATAAGTTGTCTTCACTTTTTAGCCTGGTGTTCAAGGCTTTCTGTGCTCCAGACCTCCCGGCGTACTTACTCTGCTCTGTCTTCTACTACTTTCCTCTCCAGGGCTCCAAATAGTTTCCACATCACTGAAGCTGAACAAATTGAGCCACTATTTGATTTTCTCAGAATGCGGCTTGTGTTTCCCATTGCCATGCTTTGGCCAAAGGTGTTCATCTGTGTGGGACTCTCCTTCCCTGCATTCAGCTTCTCCGCACTCCTTAACCCTCCCCAGTGTGGGACTTTCCTTCCCTGCATTCAGCTTCTCCGCACTCCTTAACCCTCCCCTGTGTGGACTTTCCTTCCCTGCATTCACCGTCTCCGCACTCCTTAACCCTCCCCAGTGTGGGACTTTCCTTCCCTGCATTCAGCTTCTCCTCCTAACCCTCCCTTAACCCTCCCCAGTGTGGGACTTTCCTTCCCTGCATTCAGCTTCTCTTAACCCTCCCCACTCCTTAACCCTCCCCAGTGTGTGTGGGACTTTCCTTCCCTGCATTCACCGTCCCGACTCCTTAACCCTCCCCAGTGTGGGACTTTCCTTCCCTGCATTGCATAACCCTCCCCTTTTCCCCCAGTCTGGGACTTTCCTTCCCTGCATTCAGCTTCTCCTCACTCCTTAACCCTCCCAGTGTGGGACTTTCCTTCCCTGCATTCAGCTTCTCCGCACTCCTTAACCCTCCCCAGTGTGGGACTTTCCTTCCCTGCATTCAGCTTCTCCGCACTCCTTAACCCTCCCCAGTGTGGGACTTTCCTTTGCTCCAGTGCCTCCTTAACCCTCCCAGTGTGGGACTTTCCTTCCCTGCATTCAGCTTCTCTCACTCCTTAACCCTCCCCAGTGTGGGACTTTCCTTCCCTGCATTCCTCCTGTCTCCCAGTGTGGGCACTCCTTAACCCTCCCCAGTGTGGGACTTTCCTTCCTGCATTCAGCTTCTCCGCACTCCTTAACCCTCCCCAGTGTGGGACTTTCCTTCCCTGCATTCACAGTCTCCCCACTCCTTAACCCTCCCCAGTGTGGGACTTTCCTTCCCTGCATTCACAGTCTCCCTCCACTCCTTAACCCTCCCCAGTGTGGGACTTTCCTTCTGCCTGCATAACCCTCCCCAGTGTGGGACCTTCCTTCCCTGCATTCAGCTTCTCCGCACTCCTTAACCCTCCCCAGTGTGGGACTTTCCTTCCCTGCATTCATTCACTCCTTAACCCTTCTGTGGGACTTTCCTTAACCCTCCCCACCCTCCCCAGTGTGGGACTTTCCTTCCCTGCATTCAGTGTGGGCCTGCATTCAGCTTCTCCGCACTCCTTAACCCTCCCCAGTGTGGGACTTTCCTTCCCTGCATTCACCGTCTCCGCACTCCTTAACCCTCCCCAGTGTGGGACTTTCCTTCCCTGCATTCAGCTTCTCCGCACTCCTTAACCCTCCCCAGTGTGGGACTTTCCTTCCCTGCATTCCTTCTGCATTCCCCACTGTGTGGGACCTTCCTTCCCTGCATTCAGCTTCTCCGCACTCCTTAACCCTCCCCAGTGTGGGACTTTCCTTCCCTGCATTCAGCTTCTCCGCACTCCTTAACCCTCCCCAGTGTGGGACTTTCCTTCCCTGCATTCACAGTCTCCGCACTCCTTAACCCTCCCCAGTGTGGGACTTTCCTTCCCTGCATTCAGCTTCTCCGCACTCCTTAACCCTCCCCAGTGTGGGACTTTCCTTCCCTGCATTCACCTTCTCCGCACTCCTTAACCCTCCCCAGTGTGGGACTTTCCTTCCCTGCATTCAGCTTCTCCGCACTCCTTAACCCTCCCCAGTGTGGGACTTTCCTTCCCTGCATTTTCTCCGCACTCCTTAACCCTCCCCAGTGTGGGACTTTCCTTCCCTGCATTCACTGTCTCCGCACTCCTTAACCCTCCCCAGTGTGGGACTTTCCTTCCCTGCATTCAGCTTCTCCGCACTCCTTAACCCTCCCCAGTGTGGGACTTTCCTTCCCTGCATTCAGCTTCTCCGCACTCCTTAACCCTCCCCCAGTGTGGGACTTTCCTTCCCTGCATTCAGCTTCTCCGCACTCCTTAACCCTCCCCAGTGTGGGACTTTCCTTCCCTGCATTCAGCTTCTCCGCACTCCTTAACCCTCCCCAGTGTGGGACTTTCCTTCCCTGCATTCAGCTTCTCCGCACTCCTTAACCCTCCCCAGTGTGGGACTCTCCTTCCCTGCATTCAACCCTGTGGGACCCTTAACCCTCCCCAGTGTGGGACTTTCCTTCCCTGCATTCAGCTTCTGCACTCCTTAACCCTCCCAGTGTGGGACTTTCCTTCCCTGCATTCACTTCTCCCGCACTCCTTAACCTCCCCAGTGTGGGGACTCCCAGTGTGGGACTTTCCTTCCCTGCATTCACAGTCTTAACTCCTTAACCCTCCCCAGTGTGGGACTTTCCTTCCTGCATTCACTGTCTCCCCGCACTCCTTAACCCTCCCCAGTGTGGGACTTTCCTTCCCTGCATTCACTGTCTCACTCCTTAACCCTCCCCAGTGTGGGACTTTCCTTCCTGCATTCACCTTCTCCGCACTCCTTAACCCTCCCCAGTGTGGGACTTTCCTTCCTGCATTCCTTCTCAGCTTCTCCGCACTCCTTAACCCTCCCCAGTGTGGGACTTTCCTTCCCTGCATTCAGCTTCTCCACTCCTTAACCCTCCCCAGTGTGGGACTTTCCTTCCTGCATTGCATTCACTCCTTAACCCTCCCCAGTGTGGGACTTTCCTTCCCTAACTTCTCCCCAGTGTGGGACTTTCCTTCCCTGCATTCAGCTTCTCCGCACTCCTTAACCCTCCCCAGTGTGGGACTTTCCTTCCCTGCATTCAGCTTCTCACTCCTTAACCCTCCCCTCCGTCTCTCCTCCCCAGTGTGGGACTTTCCTTCCTCATTCACCTTCTCCGCACTCCTTAACCCTCCCCAGTGTGGGACTTTCCTTCCCTGCATTCACCTTCTCCGCACTCCTTAACCCTCCCCAGTGTGGGACTTTCCTTCCCTGCATTCACAGTCTCCTTCCACTCCTTAACCCTCCCCAGTGTGGGACTTTCCTTCCCTGCATTCAGCTAACCCTCCGCACTCCTTAACCCTCCCCAGTGTGGGACTTTCCTTCCCTGCATTCACTTCTCCGCACTCCTCTAACCCTCCCCAGTGTGGGACTCCTTCCTTCCTGCATTCACCCTTAACCCTCCCCAGTGCATTGGGACTCCTTAACCCTTTCCTTCCCTGCATTTCACCGTCTCCTTAACCCTCCCAGTGTGGGACCCTCCCCAGCATGTGGCGTCTCCGCACTCCTTAACCCTCCCAGTGTGGGACTTTCCTCCTTCCTGCATTCACTTCTCCGCACTCCTTAACCCTCCCCAGTGTGGGACTTTCCCCATTTCCCGCACTCCTTAACCCTCCCCAGTGCATTCAGCTTCTCCGCACTCCTTAACCCTCCCAGTGTGGGACTTTCCTTCCCTGCATTCACAGCTTCTCCGCACTCCTTAACCCTCTCCTTAACCCTCCCAGTGTGGGACTTTCCTTCCCTGCATTCACCGTCTCCGCACTCCTTAACCCTCCCAGTGTGGGACTTTCCTTCCCTGCATAACCCTCCCTGGGACTTTCCTTCCCTCTCAGTCTCCGCACTCCTTAACCCTCCCCAGTGTGGGACTTTCCTTCCTGCATTCAGCTTCTCCGCACTCCTTAACCCTCCCAGTGTGGGACTCCTTCCCCTTCCCTGCATTCAGTGTGGACTTTCCTTCCCTGCATTCAGCTTCTCCGCACTCCTTAACCCTCCCAGTGTGGGACCCTTCCCATTGTGCTTCTCCGCACTCCTTAACCCTCCCAGTTGGGACTTTCCTTCCCATTCCCTGCACTCCTTAACCCTCCCCAGTGTGGGACTTTCCTTCCCTGCATTCAGCTTCTCCGCACTCCTTAACCCTCCCCAGTGTGGGACTTTCCTTCCCTGCCTCTCCGCCTCTTAACCCTCCCCCTCCCTGTGGGACTTTAACCCTTCCATTCACTCCTTAACCCTCCCAGTGTGGGACTTTCCTTCCCTGCATTCAGCTTCTCCGCACTCCTTAACCCTCCCCAGTGTGGGACTCCTTCCCTGCCTTGCATTCAGCGTCTCCGCACTCCTTAACCCTCCCAGTGTGGGACTTTCCTTCCCTGCATTCACAGTCTCACTCCTTAACCCTCCCCAGTGTGGGACTTTCCTTCCTGCATTCCTCCCCTTCTCCCTGCATTCACTCCTTAACCCTCCCAGTGTGGGACTTTCCTTCCCTGCATTCAGCTTCTCGCACTCCACCCTCCCCGCACTCCTTAACCCTCCCCAGTGTGGGACTTCCTTCACTCCTTAACCCTCCCCAGTGTGGACTTTCCCCTGCATTCACCTTCTCCGCACTCCTTAACCCTCCCCAGTGTGGGACTTTCCTTCCCTGCATTCAGCTTCTCCGCACTCCTTAACCCTCCCCAGTGTGGGACTTTCCTTCCCTGCATTCACTGTCTCCGCACTCCTTAACCCTCCCCAGTGTGGGACTTTCCTTCCCTGCATTCACCTTCTCCGCACTCCTTAACCCTCCCCAGTGTGGGACTTTCCTTCCCTGCATTCACCTTCTCCGCACTCCTTAACCCTCCCCAGTGTGGGACTTTCCTTCCCTCCATTCACTCCTTAACCCCCTCCCAGTGTGGGGACTTTCCTTTCCCTGCATTCACCTTCTCCCGCATTCACTCCTTAACCCTCCCCAGTGTGGGACTTTCCTTTCCCCTGCATTCAGCTTCTCCACTCCTTAACCCTCCCCAGTGTGGGACTTTCCTTCCCTGCATTCCCCACTGCACTCCTTAACCCTCCCAGTGTGGGACTTTCCCTTCCCTCTGCTTCTGGGACTTTCCTTCCCGCACTCCTTAACCCTCCCCAGTGTGGGACTTTCCTTCCCTGCATAACCCTCCCCAGTGTGGGACTTTCCTTCCCTGCATTCAGCTTCTCCGCACTCCTTAACCCTCCCCAGTGTGGGACTTTCCTTCCCTGCATTCAGCTTCTCCGCACTCCTTAACCCTCCCAGTGTGGGACTTTCCTTCCCTGCATTCAGCTTCTCACTCCTTAACCCTCCCCAGTGTGGGACTTTCCTTCCCTGCATTCACCGTCTCCGCACTCCTTAACCCTCCCCAGTGTGGGACTTTCCTTCCCTGCATTCAGCTTCTCCGCACTCCTTAACCCTCCCCAGTGTGGGGACTTCCTTAACCCTCCCTTGGACTTTCCTTCCTGCCCTGCATAACCCTCCCCAGTGTGGGACTTTCCTTCCTGCATTCACCTCCCTCCGCACTCCTTAACCCTCCCAGTGTGGGACTTCCTTCCTTCCCTGCATTCAGCTTTCTCTCGCACTCCCCTTAACCCTCCCCAGTGTGGGACTTTCCTTCCCTGCATTCAGCGTCTCCGCACTCCTTAACCCTCCCAGTGTGGGACTTTCCTTCCCTGCATTCCGTCTGCATTAACCCTCCCCAGTGTGGGACTTCCTTCCTGCATTCCTTAACACTCCTTAACCCTCCCCAGTGTGGGACTTTCCTTCCCTGCAACTCCTTAACCCCCCAGTGTGGGACATTCAGCTTCTCCGCACTTAACCCTCCCCAGTGTGGGACTTTCCTTCCCTGCATTCATTCACCTTAACCCTCCCAGTGTGGGACTTTCCTTCCCTGCATTCAACCCTCCCCAGTGTGGGACTTTCCTTCCCCATTGCATTCCCCAGTGTGGGACTTTCCTTCCCTGCATTCGCACTCCTTAACCCTCCCAGTGTGGGACTTTCCTTCCCTGCATTCACTCCTTAACCCTCCCCGCACTCCTTAACCCTCCCAGTGTGGGACTTTCCTTCCCTGCATTGCTTCTCGCACTCCTTAACCCTCCCCAGTGTGGGACTTTCCTTCCCTGCATTCACCGTCTCCGCACTCCTTAACCCTCCCCAGTGTGGGACTTTCCTTCCCCATTCAGCTTCCCGCACTCCTTAACCCTCCCATTCACACTCCTTAACCCTCCCCAGTGTGGGACTTTCCTTCCCTGCATTCACCTCTCCCGCACTCCTTAACCCTCCCAGTGTGGGACTTTCCTTCCCTGCACTCCTTTCCCCAGTGTGGGACTTTCTCCTGCATTCACTCCTTAACCCTCCCCAGTGTGGGACTTTCCTTCCCCATTCCCTGCATTCCTTCTCCGCACTCCTTAACCCTCCCCAGTGTGGGACTTTCCTTCCCTGCATTCAGCTTCTCCCCTTAACCCTCCGCTCCTTAACCCCCAGTGTGGGACTTTCCTTCCCTTTCCTTCCTGCACTCCTTTCCCCAGTGTGGGACTTTCCTTCCTGCATTCACCTTCTCCGCACTCCTTAACCCTCCCCAGTGTGGGACTTTCCTTCCCTGCATTCACCTCTCTCGCACTCCTTAACCCTCCCCAGTGTGGGACTTTCCTTCCCTGCATTCACCTTCTCCGCACTCCTTAACCCTCCCCAGTGTGGGACTTTCCTTCCCTGCATTCAGCTTCCCTCCTTAACCCTCCCCAGTGTGGGACTTTCCTTCCCTGCATTCACAGTCTCCACTCCTTAACCCTCCCCAGTGTGGGACTCCTTCCTTTAACTCCTAACCCTCCCCAGTGTGGGACTTTCCTTCCTGCATTCAGCTTCTCCGCACTCCTTAACCCTCCCCAGTGTGGGACTTTCCTTCCCTGCATTCAGCTTCTTAACCCTCCCCAGTGTGGGACTTTCCTTCCCTGCATTCCTCTAACCCTAACCCTCCCCAGTGTGGGACTTTCCTTCCCTGCATTCCACCTCCCCAGTGTGGGACTTTCCTTCCCTGCATTCAGCTTCTCCGCACTCCTTAACCCTCCCAGTGTGGGACTTTCCTTCCCTGCATTCACTGTCTCCCACTCCTTAACCCTCCCCAGTGTGGGACTTTCCTTCCCTGCATTCAGCTTCTCCGCACTCCTTAACCCTCCCCAGTGTGGGACTTTCCTTCCCTGCATTCACCCTTCAGTGTGGGACTTTCCTTCCCTGCATTAACCCTCCCCAGTGTGGGACTTTCCTTCCCTGCATTCAGCTTCTCCACTCCTTAACCCTCCCCAGTGTGGGACTTTCCTTCCCTGCATTCACCTTCTCCGCACTCCTTAACCCTCCCCAGTGTGGGACTTTCCTTCCCCATTGCATTCACCTCCTCCAGTGTGGACCACTCCCCTTAACCCTCCCCAGTGTGGGACCTTCCTTCCCTGCTCCTTAACCCTCCCCAGTGTGGGACTTTCCTTCCCTGCATTCAGCTTCTCCGCACTCCTTAACCCTCCCCAGTGTGGGACTTTCCTTCCCTGCATTCACTGTCTCCGCACTCCTTAACCCTCCCAGTGTGGGACTTTCCTTCCCTGCATTCAGCTTCTCACTCCTTAACCCTCCCCAGTGTGGGACTTTCCTTCCCTGCATTCAGCTTCTCCCACTTGGGACCCTTCCTCCTTAACCCTCCTTTCCCCTGCATTGCTTCTGGGACTTTCCTTCCCCAGTGTGGGCATTCTTCCTGCATTCAGTGTGGGCACTCCTTAACCCTTAACCCCAGTGTGGGACTTTCCTTTCTCCGCACTCCTTAACCCTCCCCAGTGTGGGACTTTCCTTCCTGCATTCACTGTCTCGCACTCCTTAACCCTCCCCAGTGTGGGACTTTCCTTCCCTGCATTCAGCTTCTCCGCACTCCTTAACCCTCCCCAGTGTGGGACTTTCCTTCCCTGCAACCACTCCTTAACCCTCCCAGTGTCCCTCCTTCCACTCCTCTAACCCTCCCAGTGTGGGACTTTCCTTCCCACAGCTCCTTAACCTGCATTCAGTGTGGGACCTTCTTCCCTGCATTCAGCTTCTCCTTAACCCTCCCCAGTGTGGACTTTCCTTCCCTGCATTCAGCTGGGACTCCTTAACGTCCCCCACTGTGGGACTTTCCTTCCCTGCATTCAGCTTCTCCTTAACACTCCCTTAACCCTCCCAGTGTGGGACTTTCCTTCCCCTGCATTCACTGTCTCCGCACTCCTTAACCCTCCCAGTGTGGGACTTTCCTTCCCTGCATTCACTGGGTCTCTCCCAGTGTGGGACTTTCCTTCCCTGCATTCACCCTAACCCCCCAGTGTGGGACCCCCTCCCCATTGCTTCCTTCCTGCACTCCTTAACCCTAACCCTCCCAGTGTGGGACTTTCCTTCCCTGCATTCACCGTCTCCGCACTCCTTAACCCTCCCCAGTGTGGGACCTTCCTTCCCTGCATTCAGCTTCTCCGCACTCCTTAACCCTCCCCAGTGTGGGACTTTCCTTCCCTGCATTCACCCTCCCAGTGTGGGACTTTCCTTCCTGCATTCAGCTTTCTCCTCTTAACTCCTTAACCCTCCCAGTGTGGGACTTTCCTTCCCTGCATTCTCTCCTTCCCAGTGTGGGACTTTCCTTCCCTGCATTCACTGCTCTCTCGCACTCCTTAACCCTCCCCAGTGTGGGACTTTCCTTTAACCCTAACCCCCCAGTGTGGGACTTGCCTTCCCTGCATTCTTAACCCTAACCCCCCAGTGTGGGACTTTCCTTCCCCATTTAACCCTCCCCCAGTGTGGGACTTTCCTTCCCTGCATTCACTTCTTCCTTAACCCTCCCCAGTGTGGGACTTCCTTCCCTCTCATTCCTTAACCTCCCCACTCCTTAACCCTCCCCAGTCTGGGACTCCTTAACTCCTTAACCCTCCCCAGTGTGGGACTTTCCTTCCCTGCATTCACCGTCTCCGCACTCCTTAACCTCCCCCCTCCCAGTGTGGGACTTTCCTTCCCTGCATTCACCGTCTCCCTCCTTAACCCTCCCCAGTGTGGGACTTTCCTTCCCTGCATTCAGTCTCTCCTCACTCCTTAACCCTCCCCAGTGTGGACTTTCCTTCCCTGCATTCACCTCCGCACTCCTTAACCCTCCCCAGTGTTTCCTTCCCTGCCAGCTTCTCCGCACTCCTTAACCCCCCCAGTGTGGGATTCAGGACTTTCCTTCGTCTCCACTTAACCCTCCTGTGTGGGACTCCTTAACCCTCCCCAGTGTGGGACTTTCCTTCCCTGCCTTAACCCTCCCCTGTGGGACTTTCCTTCCTGCATTCACCGTCTCCGCACTCCTTAACCCTCCCAGTGTGGGACTTTCCTTCCCCATTAGCACTCCTTAACCTCCCCAGTGTGGGACTTTCCTTCCCTGCATTCCTCCCACCCTCCCCAGTGTGGGACTTTGCCTTAACCCTCCCCCTGCATTCACCTTCTCCGGACTCCTTAACCCTCCCTCCCCAGTGTGGACTTTCCTTCCCTGCATTCACTCCCAGTGTGTGGACTCCTTAACCCTCCCAGTGTGGGACTTTCCTTCCCTGCCTTCCTGCATTCCCCAGTGTGGACTTTCCTTCCCTGCATTCACCGTCTCCACTCCTTAACCCTCCCCAGTGTGGGACTTGTCTCCATGGCTCCTTAACCCTTCCTTCCTGCATTCAGCTCCTTCCTGCATTCAGCTTCTCCTTAACCCTCCCAGTGTGGGACTTTCCCATTCCCCTTAAGCATTCACCTTCTCTCCCCAGTGTGGACACTCCCCTTAACCCTCCCCAGTGTGGGACTTTCCTTCCCTGCATTCAGCTTCTCCTCACTCCTTAACCCTCCCCAGTGTGGGACTTGCCTTCCCTGCATTCACCGTCTCTGCACTCCTTAACCCTCCCCAGTGTGGGACTTTCCTTCCCTGCATTCAGCTTCTCCGCACTCCTTAACCCTCCCCAGTGTGGGACTTGCCTTCCTGCATTCCTCCCCAGTCCTCCGCACTCCTTAACCCTCCCAGTGTGGGACTTTCCTTCCCTGCATTCAGCTTCTCCACTCTCCTTAACCCTCCCACAGCTTCTCCGCAACCTAACCCTCCCAGTGTGGGACTCCTTCCCTCCTTAACCCTCCCAGTGTGGGACTTTCCTTCCCTGCATTCAGCCTCTGCTCCTCCTTAACCCTCCCCAGTGTGGGACTTTCCTTCCCTGCATTCCCCACTCCTTAACCCTCCCCAGTGTGGGACTTTCCTTCCCTGCAGTCACTCTGGGCACTCCTTAACCCTCCCCAGTGTGTGGACTTTCCTTCCCTGCATTCATTCACTCCTTAACCCTCCCCAGTGTGGGACTTTCCTTCCCTGCATTAACCCTAACCCTCCCAGTGTGGGACTTTCCTTCCCTGCATTGCTTCTCCGCACTCCTTAACCCTCCCCCAGTGTGGACTTTCCTTCCCTGCATTCACCGTCTCCTCACTCCTTAACCCTCCCAGTGTGGGACTTTCCTTCCCTGCATCTCTTAACCCTCCCCAGTGTGGGACTTTCCTCCTGCACTCCTTAACCCTAACCCCCCAGTGTGGGACTTTCCTTCCCTGCATTCACCTTCTCCGACTTTCCTTCCCTGCATTCACCGCCTCCCACTCCTTAACCCTCCCCAGTGTGGGTGGGACCCTCCCCAGTTGGGACTTTCCTTCCCTGCATTTCACTCCTTAACCCTCCCCAGTGTGGGACTTTCCTTTCCTGCATTCACCCTCCCCACTCCTTAACCCTCCCCAGTGTGGGACTCCTGCCTTCCTCACCCTTAACCCTCCCCAGTGTGGGACTTTCCTTTCATTCCTTCTCCGCACTCCTTAACCCTCCCCAGTGTGGGAACCCTCCCCAGTGTGGGACTTTCCTCCCCATTCAACCCTTAACCCTCCCCAGTGTGGGACTTTCCTTCCTGCATTCAGGCACTCCTTAACCCTCCCCAGTGTGGGACTTTCCTTCCCTGCATTCAGCTTCTCACTCCTTAACCCTCCCCAGTGTGGGACTTTCCTTCCCTGCATTCAGCTTCTCCTCCACTCCTTAACCCTCCCCAGTGTGGGACTCCGCACTCCTCCCCAGTGTGGGACTTTCCTTCCCTGCATTCAGTCTCCGCACTCCTTAACCCTCCCCAGTGTGGGACTTTCCTTCCCTGCATTCAGCTTCTCCGCACTCCTTAACCCTCCCCAGTGTGGGACTTTCCTTCCCTGCATTCACCGTCTCCGCACTCCTTAACCCTCCCCAGTGTGGGACTAACCCCTCCCCCTTCCTTCCTGCATTCACCGTCTCCTTCGACGACCCTTAACCCTCCCCAGTGTGGGACTTTCCTTCCCTGCATTCAGCTTCTCCCACTCCTTAACCCTCCCCTTAACCCTCCCCAGTGTCTGGACTCCTTTAACCCTCCCCAGTGTGGGACTTGCCTTCCCTGCATTCCTTCCTTAACCCTAACCCCCCCTTCCTTAACCCTCCCATTCACCTTCCTTCCTGCACTTAACTCCTTAACCCTCCCCAGTGTGGGACTTTCCCTTCCCTGCATTCACCTTCTTCTCCTTAACCCTCCCCAACCCTTCCTGGACCCTCCGCACCCCCAGTGTGGGACTTTCCTTCCCTGCATTCACCTTCTCCGCACTCCTTAACCCTCCCCAGTGTGGGACTTTCCTTCCCCTGCATTCACCTTCTCACTCCTTAACCTCCCCAGTGTGGGGACCCTTTAACCCTCCCCACCCGCACTCTTAACCCTCCCCAGTGTGGGACTTTCCTTCCTGCATTCAGCTTCCTGCACTCCTTAACCCTCCCCAGTGTGGGACCTTCCTCCCTGCATTCAGTTTCTCCGCACTCCTTAACCCTCCCCAGTGTGGGACCTTCCTTCCCTGCATCCTTCCTGCCTTTCAGTCTGCACTCCTTAACCCTCCCCAGTGTGGGACTTTCCTTCCCTGCATTCAGCTTCTCACTCCCAGTGTGGACTTTCCTTAACCCTCCCCAGTGGGACTTTCCTTCCCTGCATTCAGCTTCTCCGCACTCCTTAACCCTCCCCAGTGTGGGACTTTCCTTCCCTGCATTCACCGCATTCCTCTCCGCACTTAACCCTCCCCAGTGGGACTTTCCTTCCTGCATTCACCGTCTCCGCACTCCTTAACCCTCCCAGTGTGGGACTTTCCTTCCCTGCATTCACCCTCCCTCCTTAACCCTCCCCAGTGTGGGACTTTCCTTCCCTGCATTCACTCTCTCCCGCACTCCCTTAACCCTCCCCAGTGTGGGACTTAACCCTCCCAGTGTTCCTTCCCTGCATTCAGCTTCTCCGCACTCCTTAACCCTCCCCAGTGTGGGACCCCAGTTGGGACTTTCCTTCCCTGCATTCAGTCTCCGCACTCCTTAACCCTCCCCAGTGTGGGACTTTCCTTCCCTGCATTCACCTTCTCCGCACTCCTTAACCCTCCCCAGTGTGGGGACTTTCCTTCCCTGCATTCAGCTTCTCCACTCCTTAACCCTCCCCAGTGTGGGACTTTCCTTCCCTGCATTCAGCTTCTCCGCACTCCTTAACCCTCCCCAGTGTGGGACTTTCCTTCCCTGCATTCAGCTTCTCCGCACTCCTTAACCCTCCCCAGTGTGGGACTTTCCTTCCCTGCATTCACCTTCTCCGCACTCCTTAACCCTCCCCAGTGTGGGACTTTCCTTCCCATTGCATCTCACTCCTTAACCCTCCCAGTGTGGGACCTTCCTGCATTCAGCTTCTGCATTCACTCCTTAACCCTCCCCAGTGTGGGACTTTCCTTCCCTGCATTCACCTTCTCCGCCTCCTTAACCCTCCCCAGTGTGGGACCTTCTCCCTGCATTCACCTTAACCCTTAACCCTCCCCAGTGTGGGACTCTCCTTCCCTGCATTCAGCTTCTCCGCACTCCTTAACCCTCCCCAGTGTGGGACTTTCCTTCCCTGCATTCACTGTCTCCGCACTCCTTAACCCTCCCCAGTGTGGGACTTTCCTTCCCTGCATTCAACTTCTCCGCACTCCTTAACCCTCTCCAGTGCTGCCACATCAGACCACTTGTTCCTTTTCCTTCTTCAGCTTTTCTTTTGTCATCTTTAGCTTTATTTACCTTACTTGGACTTTTAACTTGGTTGTGTACTTGATGAGGATATTAGTAGCGATTGCTAGATATTTTCTGTGCATTAGACATTTAGTTAACACTAAAATGAGTGCATGTATATATAAAACTGCTTGTTTCTTAATTAGTTATCCTATCAACTAAGTAGTTTCTTTATAACATTTGTAGTTTTTTTTTGGGGGGGGTGTTCGAGATAGGGTCTCACTCTAGCTCAGGCTGACCTGGAACTCAGTATGTATTCTCAGGGTGGCCTCAAATGCAGTTATCCTCCTACCTCTGCCTCCTGAGTTCCGGGATTAAAGGCGTGTGCCACCATGCCTGGCATGTTTGTAGTTTTAATGACATTAAGGACAGTCTTACGGCAGTTGTATTAGTTAATAACGCTCAAAATGTACACTACCATGTTTTTCAAGGTGACCTACCTAGTGAACTAGTGTAAGAGGAAACAGCTGCACTTCAGAACATGCTTGTGTGACCTGTGAACTAACAATGATGATTTTACATTTTTAAAGAATTTTAAGCAGGGTGTGGTGGCACAGGCCTTTAATGTTAGCACTTGGGAGGATCATCAAGCATTCAAAGCCACCCTGAGACTACATAGTGAATTCCAGGTCAGCCTGGGCTAGAGGGACACCCTACCTCGAAAAACAAACAAACAAACAAAAACAAAAAATCTTTTAAAGCAAAAACACACAGATGACCTGCAAATCTGCCAATACTTACTGACTTTACTACTCCCTTCCCTGCCCAGTACTGGCAATCAAACCCAGGGCCTTGAACATGCTAGACAAGTGCTCTGTCACTGAGCTACATCCCCAGCCTTGAAAACACTCTCTCTCCCCTTATGGAAAAATTGGGGTGAGCAATGATCTATGAATACACCTGATTTGTCCAGAACTATTGCTACTTGTTGCAGACGTGACGTTATCTGTTTCCCTGAACGGTTTAATAGGCACTCACCAGATAGGCAGCAGTTCCTTTCCTTAAAAATTGCACAGGCTGGTTTGGCAGTTTGAGTGACACGCAGATCTTTCCTGGGCTCCTTGGCACTTGGCTGTATCTCATGCAGATAACCAGATACAGATGGGCTCTTTCTTTCCATTATACCCCTTCATCCAAGCTCGGTGGGATTGCACAGCTGGTGAAGTTAGTTGTCATTTAGAACCAGGCTCTTAGCATATTTCAGGAATGTTAATTGCTAAGTGATGGCTGAAGCAGAAGGGCTTCATAATGTCCTTAAGTTGCCTTAAATGTACACAGACTCAGAATTTTAGAATTGGAAAAGGTCTGAGAGATCATCAAGTTTAGCCGGGCCCTTAAGAACAGGGGCTGCGGAGCCAGACTGTGTGGCTCTCCTTAATCCTCCGGGTTCTCAGTTTCCTCACCTTTAAAGTGGGGATAAGAATAGCACTTTGCTGCGGGCCTTGCTAGTGTTCACTGTGTTAACTTTCCCATGGCCATGCGTGATTGTTAATGTTAGCATATGAAACACAGTACTCCCTGCTCACTGTAAATGTTCACAGGCATTCATTTTTATTATTGTTTTTATTAGTGGTCATCTCGTTTTCTAAAGAAACATGAGGACCAGAGGGGTTCGTTTCTTTCCTTGTGTGATAGACAGAGTGGCTCAAGCCCCGGCTGCAAGTTTGCAGTTCAGTGCTCTGTCCCTGTTACTGTGAGCTGCTTTTAGCTCTTGGTAGTGGATGTTGATTTATTTTTATTTTTGAGACAGGATCTTATATCCAGGCTGGCTTTGAACTTGGAATCTGCCTGCCTCTGTCTCTTGAGTACTGATTTTTAATAGAAAAAACAATGTTTGGCAGCTTTTTGTAAAAACTTAGAAGAGCTCAGCAGAGCATCACCGTGTAGCTAGTCAGCCTTGTCTGGTCTGCTGTCTGTCTCATCTGCCCTCATGACATGTTCATTTTTTCATAGCTATCACTTTTATTGAGGTGAAGTTCATGAAGTAACCACTTAAATCACACATTCCAGTAATACTGGAAATAGCCACTGCATTGTGTAACCACAGGGGGTCAAAATAGTTTTGTTATTCTAAAGAAAATTTGGTACCCCTCACTCTCCATTTTGCTGTGTGCAGCAGCCCCTCCCCCTGTAAACGCCAACCTGTTTTCCATCGCTACGGATTTATGTATTGTGGGTATGCTAGGCCTCAAACAGCATGTGATCTATTCTGTCTTGCTTCCTTCATTCTCATGTAGTTTATACTAGTACGTCATTCCTTTTGAGGACTGAGTACTGGTCTAATGTGTGTATATAACACACCTTTCTTTCTTTCTTTTTTCTTTTCTGGTTTTTCAAGGTAGAATCTCACTCTAGCTCAGGCTGACCTGGAATTCACTATGTAGTCTCAGGGTGGCCTTGAACTCTCAGCAGTCCTCCTACCTCAGTCTCCCAAGTGTTGGGGTTAAAGGCGTGCATCACCACGCCCAGCTGTTTTTTTTTTAAGTCCATTTACCCATCCATGTATAGTTGGTTGTTTTATCTTCTTCCCCTTTTTATTCAGAACATATTTTGTATGGATACATCGTGTGTTGGGTACATCTTTTCCCTCCTCCCTGCCTGCATTACGCAGGGGCCTCCTCAGTGGAGTTGCTCTCATTCCTATGGGATTGTGAGTCAGTTGTTGTAAGAGCAGAAGTCACTTAGTGGGGGAGGAGTGCCTCTGGGCATGACTTCCCAACCCGTGACTCTTAGGATCTTTCCGTCCCCTCTTCCACAAAATTCCCTGAGCCGTGGCGGGTGAGTTTTAAGTCTACTTCAGTGATGAGCTCTTAGGAGCCTCTGGATCTCTGCTTTGGTAGGTGTTGAGTATTTTCAGGGTCTGTCTCCTGGTGCTGCTTGTCAAGGCTCACCATGGAAGCAGCACTCTTGTTCATCTCCCCAATTCCTCTGTGGTTTCGCCTGGGCCTTGAGATATGAGGGGGGTGGGTGGTAATCTCCTTGGGTCTCACTTCCTTCTGAAAAAAGAAAAACAGATTCTCTGATGGTGAGTCAAGTCAGCATTGGTTAAATTGGATAAGTGTTATTAATTTAGGGAGAGTTTGATGGATGTAGCCCCTCTTTTAGCCAAAGACTAGTGGGAGCTTGACACTGGAGAGCATAATCTTTGTCTCTATAAGGTTCAGATCTGGTTCCTAGTTCCAGATATGAGCTCCTTTCCACTGAGTGGATCTCTTAGCCAATCAGAAAGCCACTGGTTACCCACCAAGGCTGGGGCCACCACTGCACTGGTGCGTACTTCTTGTCAGGCTGGTTGCTTCTGAGTAGCTTAGACTCCTGCTTGCTCACACCATTGTTGGCCACTTTCCCCCAGTAGCTCATGTAGCACTTTCCAGCACTAGAGGGGCTAACTCTGGGGACTGGCTCTCTTCTGGAGTCTAGCCACGTCTCTCCATGTTCTGTGTCGGAAGCATATGATGTCTTCAGCAGTAGGGTCTTATCTTTTACCTCAGGTAGGTAATCAAGTACTTTGACGGAAACCTGTCTTGTTTTGGGGACCTTGTAGGTCTCTGTGATCCATAGCTCCATGTGGGTAGCATCTGATTTCTGGTATTGGGAGTTACACCTTCTCCAGGGCCCTTCTTTTTGGGCGTTCCCCCTATACTCCTGTTAAGGGTTACATTTTTTAGTCTACTTTCACGGAGAAAAGTTCGTATGGTACTATTTCATTTTGAGTTTAGTTTTGTGTTTATTCCTCCCTTCCCCTCCCCCCTAGCCCTTCCATCCCTGTTGTCTGGGCCTCAAGTTGCCTATCTGGTATGCCAGCAACTCAAGCTGATCCAGGTTAGGAACTGCAGATGAGTGAGATCATGTGGCTTTTGTCTTTCTGTGATTGTGTGTGTTTGCTCAGTATGATCTGTTCTAAGTCCATCCATTTTCCTGCAAATTTTGTTGTATCATTTTTTCTTATAGCTGAGTAGAATTCCATCATTAAGTGTACCACAGCTTCATTATCCATTCATCCAATGATGGGTACTTGGGTTGATTCCAGTTCTTAGCTATAGTGAATTGAGCAGCTATTAAGATGGCTGAGCAAATATCTCTGTAGTGAAGTGTGGAGCATTTAGGGTAAATGCCCAGTAAGGGGATAACTGGCTTGTTGGTGGCTCTATATTCATCTTTTTCAGGAATCTCCATATTGATTTCCATAGTGGTTGTACACGTTTATAGTGAATGAGGGTTCCTCTTTCCCCACAACCTCCTCAACATTTGTTGTCATTTAATTTTTTAATGATTGCCATCCTTATTGGGGTAAGGTGGAATCTCATAGTTGTTTTAATTTGCATTTCCCTGATGGTTAGGGATGTTGAACATTTTCTTGTATATATTAACCATTTGTATTTCTTCCTCTGAGAACTCCCTATTCAGTTCTCTACCCCATTTTTTCAGTGGTTTGTTTCATTTTTTATTGTTTAATTTTAATTTGTCAAAGATGAAGTAGCTGTAGTTACTTGACCTAAGTTTTGGGTCTCCAGTTCTGTTCTATGATCTATATTTCTGTCTTCATGCCAGTACCATGCTGTATGATTGGGTATAGTGATACTTCCAGGGTGTTTCTTTTGCTGAGGTTATGTTTGCATATCTGAGGCCTCCTGCCATTCCATATGAATTTTGAGATTATTTTTTTCTCTCTCTGTGAAGAATGATGCTGGAATTTTTATTGGTATTGCATTTAATCTGTATATTGCTTTTGATAGAATTGCCATTTTTCACAATATTCTACATATTCAGGAACATAGGGGGTCTTTCCATCTTCTCAAGTCTTCAGTTTCTTTCTTGAGTGTTTTATGGTTTCATTATATAGGTCTTTCACATTCTTGGTTAGTGTTATTTCAAGGTATTTGACTTTTTTTTTGTGGCTATTGAAAATGGAACAGCCTCACTGATTTCTTTTTCTGTATATTTGTCCTTTGTATATAAGAAAAGCTGCTGATTTTTATGTATTGATTTTGTATCCTGCCACTTTGCTAAAGGAATTAATCGCCTTTAGAAGTTTTGGGATGGAGACTTTCAGGTCACTTATGGATAGGATCATGTCATCTGCAAATAGGGCTAATTTGACTTCTTCCTTTCAAATCTGTATTCCTCTTATTTCTTTCTCCTGTCTTATTACTTGGGCTAGTATGTCTGTCTAGTACTACGTTGAAGAGCAGTGGTGAGAATGGCTACCTTGTCTTGTTTCTGATCTCGATGGGAGCTCCTTGAGGGTCTTTCCCCATTAAGTGTTATTTGGGATTTAGATATTTTATATGTAGCTTTTTTGGATTTGAGATATAAACTGTCCATGCCCATTCTTTCCAGTGTTTTGATAATGAAGTGATGTTATATTTTATCAAAGGCTTTCTCTACATCTATTGAAATGATTATGTAGTTCTTGTGATTAAGTTTATTTAGGTGGTGTATTATGTTGACCCATATCCATATGTTGAACCATTCTTGCATCCCTGAGATGAATTCTGTTTGATCAAGGTGGGTAATGCCTTTGATGTGTTGTTAAATTCTGTTTGCGAGGATTCTGTTTAGGATTTTGCATCTAAGTTCATCAGGTATACTGATGGCCTATAGTTTTCTCGTCTTGTTGCATTTCTGTCTGGTTTTGGTATTAGGATGATGTTAGCCTCATAAAAGGAGTTGGGGGGATTCCTTTTTTTCCAATTATGTAAAAAAGTTTGAGAAAAATTGGTTTTAGTTCTTCAATGAAGATTTGATAGAATTTGGCTAAGGAGCCATCTGGTCCCGGACTTTTTTTGGGGGGGAGTTTGTTTGTTTTTGTTTTGGAGGTAGGGTCTCACTCTAGCCCAGGATGACCTGGAATTCACTCTGTATTATCAGGGAGGCCTTGAACTCACAGTGATCCTCCTACCTCTGCCTCCTGAGTGCTGGGGTTAAAGGTGTGCGCCACCATGCCCGGCTTGGGGAGGTTTTTTGATTACGTTTTCAATCTCTGTGAATGAGATAGGTTTGTTTAGGAGATTAATCTGCTCTGAGTTTAGTTTGGTAGGCGATAGGTGGCTAGGACTTCTTCCATTTCTTCCAGATTATCAATGTTGTGGAGTAGAGGTTTTGGAAGTGTGTCCTGATGGTTCTTCCAATTACATTGATGTCTGTGTGACCTCTTCCTTTTCATTTCTGATTTTGTTAATTTGAGATTTCTCCTTTTTTCATTTGATCCAATTGGCGAAGGGTTTATCAATCTTATTTTTTCAAAGAAACAGTTCTTCGATTCATAATTTTTTTTTTTTTTTAGTTTCTAATTCATTAATTTCTGCTCTGATGATTTCTTTCTCTACAGAGCTCCTGGGGTTGGATTCTTCTTCTTCTTTTTTTTAATGCCTTTAGTGTTGTCATTTTGGGATTCAATTTCTGGTGTGCTTTCTTTTTTTTTAATGCCTTTAGTGTTGTCATTTTGGGATTCAATTTCTGGTGTTTTCTCTGTGATTTTCTCTGTGATTCTCATTGGAGGCTTCCCATTATGGAACTAGGCATCCTTGGTAGAGATCTTTCAGTTTTCTGAGTTTCTTTCTTTCCTTCCTTCTGATTTCTTTCTCTCTCCCTCTCCCTTCCTTCCTCCCTCCCTCCCTCCCTTCCTTCCTTTCTTTTTTTGTCTCCCTTTCTTTTTCTTTCTTTCTTGCGTGTGGCCTACCTTTCTCAGGGAAAAGTCTTATTTTATTGAGGAGGAAGCAAGTATTTGTTCTTGGAGGATCTTCAGTGAGTGTTGTGTTTTAAATGTGAACCGATTGGTGTAGGATGGGGTTATAACCAAAGACACACAGATTGTAGAGATTGCAAGTACATCAAGGCTACCAGGGGAACCAGGAGATGGGGAACTGAGACTCTGGCCTACTCATTCCACTTGCGCATACTCTTCAGCACAAGGGAACCCAGGATTGGGAAACCAGGAGCTGGGAAGCTGGGGAGCCGGGAGTAAGAACCCAGCTCCCACAGTGGCTCATGCAACCTCTGGCTCAGGGGAACAGGGATTTGGGGACCCAGGGGCTGGTCAGTCAGGAATCCAGAGAAAAAGCCTGCTTCTGTAGCACAAATATCGGGGGCCAGGCAGCCCTAAGCAGGCAGCTGGGGTACCGAGACCAGGCAGCTGGGAGGCGGGGAAGGAACCGGGAGCTCTGGCCTATTCACCCTGTGTGCACCCTCTGGAAGGGATCCTGGAGTTCTGTTTTATCTTTTGACTGTTGTCACAATAGTGCTACCACGATATTTGTGCACACTTAATTGTGTGTGTGCCCTGTGTCCAGTTCTAGGTATGAGTCTGGGAATACAATTATTATTGTGCTCTAATTCTAGATTTTCACTTCTTGAGGTATTGCTAAGCTTCCTTTCTCCACAGTGGCTAAGTGATTTACATTCCTAACAGCAATGTGTGAATATGCTTTCTTTTGTGCCTTTGCCAACATGTACTTTTTGTTAGTTATTACTACATAATTACTATTTTATTATAGCATCAAATGAAATCATACTTCAGTGCAGTTTTATTTACATTTCCCTGACGACCAGTGATATTGAGCATCTTTTCATGTATTAGTTGGCCATCTACATGTTTTCTTTGGAGAAATATGTCTTCCAATTCTTTCCCCCTTTCAGCATTAGGTTGTCTTTTTATTTTAAATTATAATATATTTTGGATATTGAGTTTTATCAAATCTATGGTTTATAAAATAATTTCTACCATTTTGTGGGTTGTTTTGTCTATTCTATAAAGTCCTTTGGTGCACAAAAGTTTTATTTTTTAACTTTTTATCAACACTTTCCATAAGTATAGACAATATACCACAATTGTAATCCCCTCCCACCATCCCCTTTTCTCCCTGCCAAACCCTCCCTCAACTGAATCTCCCCCCCACCCCAAGTAAGATCTCACTGTAGCCCAGGCTGACCTGGAATTCACTATATAGTCTCAGGATGGCCTCAAACTCACAGTGATCCTCCTACCTTTGCCTCCTGAGTGCTGGGATTAAAGGCTTGTGCAACCATACCCGGCTGAATCTTTTTTTTTTTTTTTTTTTTAAACTTTTTATTTTATCTTATTTTTTTGGAGAGACACAGAGAGAGACAGAGAGAGAGAGAGAGAGAGAGAGAGAGAGGAGGGAGGGAGGGAGGGAGGGAGGGGAGGGAGGAAGACAGAGATGGGCGCGCGAGCAGTGTCTCAGCTGCTGCAAACGAAATCCAGATGTGCGCGGCCCCTTGTGGCCAAGTGCGGCATTGCGCCCTTGCATCACTTTGCATCTGACTAAACGTGGGACCTGGAGATTGGAACCGCTGGAGATTGGAACCACTGTTCTTAGGGTTAGGAGGCAGGCGCCTTAACCCCTAAGCCATCTCTCCAGCCCCCGGCTCAATCTTTTCTTCTTTATAATGAGTGTCTCTTCTATTTGTAATTTTAATAAAGTCCAGTTTATCAAATATTTTTTCAGTGTCCATGCTTTTGTTGTCATATCTAAGAATTCATTGGTGGATTCAAATTTATATAGTTTTACCCCTCTGTTTTCCTTGAATAGTTTAATGGTTTTCACAGTTACTAGTTTTCTAAGTAGGTCTTAGATTAGTTGTTGTTCTCATAGTTACAAAAGCATATTTGACAAAAGTACCTGAGGGAAAGAAGGGTTGAATTTTTGGTTGAGCATTCAGTCTTAGTCAGGCATGCAGAGAAAAGCGTGGTGGGCGGAGCAGGAGACAACTCTGTCTGCTTGCAGATAAATAAATTAATTAAAAACATTATTTCCCCATTAATAGCTTTAGCACCATGCTTTTATAGGTCAGTTGCTCATAGTTGTATGTGTTCGTCTCTGGCTTCTCAATTCTCTCTGTTGATTTATGTGACTGTCCTTAGGCTGATATCATCCTGTTTTGATTATTGCTGCTTTTCAGTAAGTTTTGAAATCAGAACATGTGAGTTATTTTTTGTCTGTCTCAATATTTTTTTTTTGCTACTTGTCAGCCTCTTCTATTTCTGTATGATATTTGAAAATGGGCCTTTCTGTTTCTGTAGAAAAGGTCTGACTAGATTTTGATCGGGAGGTGTTGAATCTGTAAGCTGCTGCTTTAATGTCACTAGTTTTTATCCACAAACACAAGATTTTCCATTTTATTACAGTCCATTTTGGAGTCACTGCTATTTCTTGCCTAATTGTTCTGGCTAAAACTGAGGTTGGAGCGTGTGCTAGAACTTTTTCCCTCTCTTTTCAATGTTTAATGTGTGAATAAACCTCTGCTGAAATCTCTAATGTATTGCTGGTCCAGTCAGTTTGCTAATGTTCTGCTAAGGATTTTTGTGTGTGTGTAATGTCTTTGTCATTTTTTTGTTATCAGTTATGCTGATCTTACAAGTTTGGAATTGTTTCCTTCTCCTCTATTTCCTGATGGGCTTTATGTGAAATTACCTTCCCTTCTTCCCTCCCTCTCTCCCTTTTTCCCTTTCTGTGTATATAGTCTTTGTACAAAATAGTGGGCTTCAACATGATTTTTTTTTTTTTTTTTGAGGTAGGGTCTTACTCTAGCTTAGGCTGACCTGGAATTCACTCTGCAGTCTCAGGGTGTCCTCAAATTCATGGCGATCTATAGAAGTTGTCAATAAAAAAATAATAATTAAAAAAAATCATGGCGATCCTCCTATCTCTGCCTCCCGAGGGCTGGGATTCAAGGCATGTACCACCATGCCCGGCTCTTCCTTTTGTTTTTTAAAAAAGTATTTAAAAAATATTGCTTACTTTTTAATTGGCATATATTCTTCGTTCATGATCCTGTGTTTCATGGGATATTTTCATGTAAATATATATGTAGTGAGTGCCTTCCCCTTAACTCTCTGCCCTCCTGTTCTGTCTTCTTCCCCCTTCCGATGTCATTTTCATATATGTATATAATATACACTTAATAATCTGATGGTATTCTAGCTCCGTTACACTTTTGTCTCCTGTCCCTCTTCTCACTGGACCCTTCTCCTTCCCAAACAGTCCCCACTTTGCCTTAAAAAAAATCTTGAGTCTGCATAGGAGAACACGAGATTGTCTTTCTGAATCAGGATTATTTTGTGTAGCGTGATGATCCCCAGTTCCACCCATTTTCTTGAAAATTACATGATTTACTTTTTTTCTTTTTTGTAATTAATATATGCAATTTTTTGTTTATTGACTATTTTCCTATATGAACATACTATGACGTGAACATAGTGTCCTCTTTCCCACCCCCATTCCACTGAGCCCCTTTTTTCCTACTAGTCTCTCTTCTCTTTGATGGCCTGTCCCCCCCCACTCTTCCCCCATCCACGTTGAAATGTTGATGGGCTCAGTATTGTGCAGGTCTCGTGGAGGTAACTAGAGCTGACCTCTGCTGTGAAATCATCAGTGAGACATTCACAAGTCTGGAGGACAGTGTCCCAGAACATTCCTCCCCGTCTCACGGCTTTTACATTCTTTCTGTCTCCTCTTCGGTAAAGTTCCCTGAGCCTTGGAGGGTGTGATGGAGATGGTCTCATTTAGTGTTGAGCACTTGGCTAAGCAATGTTGCATTGTCCGTGAGTAAAATTTTCTTTATCCATTCATCTGTTGTTGGGCCAGTTCCATAGCGTGACTGTTGTGAGTAGCGTGGCTACAGTAAGCATGAGTGTGCCGGCATCTCTGTTCCATGCTGACTTGGATTGTTTCTGGTATATACTCCGGAGTGGTAGCTAGAGCAATAGAGCAGTTCTATTTTTAGTTTTTGTGATGTGGTTGTGTTAGGATGTGTGTGTGTGCGTGCGCGTGCACGTGCACCATGCATGATTGCAGAGGTCAGAGGATGACTTTGGGTGTCAGTCCTCGCTTTCCAACTTGTTTGAGACAGGACCTGTTGTGGTTCACTACTCCTTTTGCCAAACCAGCTAGCTTCAGAGAACTTCAGAGAAAATCTCCTGCCTCTGCCTCCTTCTCACAGTAGGCACACTGGGATTACAGCGTCCCCACCACAGAATCATCTTTTATGTGAGTTCTGGGATCAGGTATTTACGCTTACCTGGTAACCTCTTGATCCACTGAGCCATCTCTCCAGTCTTGTTTGTTTATTCACTTTGGAGGAGCTTCCCTGGTGACTGTGCTAATTTACATTCCTGCAATGTGTTTTTCCCCACATCCTTGCCAGTATTTATTATTGTAGCAACATAATTAAAAAAATGCTTGTACTGGTATTACAGCAAACAGTGCTTACTATACACCTTTCACTTCATAAGTATGAACTCTTAACTGCACCACTGGTGAGGTGAATACCATCATTTCCATGTTACAGGTGGAGACACTAATGTTAAACGAAGGGAGCTTAGGTAAAGATTACAGAGCTGGTGAATGAAGAGTTGATTGACGTCGAATCCTGATGGTCTCCGTTGAGAATCTCCTATTTCTGCCCCACCCTTCTTTTCTCCCTCTCTCCCTTCTTCCCCCCTCTCTTTTGGACAGGTTTCCATAAAGTTCAGGCTGGCCTGAAACTTGCTATGTAGAGCCAAGCTGTAAATGACCTTAAATTTCTGATCCTCCTGTCTCTACCTCCTGAGTGCTAGTTTTTCAGGCACAAATCATCAAATCTAGTTTTATGTGGTGCTGGGAATCAAACCCAAGTCTTCATGCTTGTTATACAACTACTCTGTCAACTGGACTATGCCCCCAGCTCCTTGAATCTTTTTCTTAACTACTATTTATTAACACTTATCTATTCAGTACTTACTATTCTGCACTATGCTTAAATAACAGAGATAACTATTTTGTTCTTATGGAATTGTATATCTTCTTGTTAGAAACCATCATTGCCCCTCTGAATAGAAATATTTGTGAACTCCAAGCCATTGAGAGACCCTGTCTCAAAAAGAGGTTGATGGGGGCTGGAGAGATGGCTTAGAGGTTAATCACTTGCCTGTGAAGCCTAAGGACCCTGGTTCAAGGCTCGATTCCCCAGTACCCATGTAAGCCAGATGCACAAGGTGGCGCGTGCACCTGGAGTTTGTTTGCAGTGGCTGGAGGCCCTGGTGCATTCATTCTCTCTCTCTCTCTCTCTCTCTCTCTCTCTCTCTCTCTTCTTTCTTTCCCTCTCTGTCTGTTGCTAATAAATAAACAAATTTTTAAAAACAGTGGTTGATGGAATACCTGAGGAATAAAACCAAGGCTGTCCTCTGGCCTTCATGTGCACTGCACACACATATGGGCCCATATACATAAAGGCACACACACCACCCACACTTAGAAAGGAAAATAAATAGAAATTAACAAATGATAATTTAAAAATTACTTTCATGAAAGTTTAGACATCATCTAGGTGGAAATTAAACTTAATTTTGGAACTCTCTAAAATTTTGCATTTACCCAGATATTGATTAGTCACATCCTTAGAAAGGCAAACATGATTAATTTGTGCACGGGCTTTGTTTTGTTGATTTTGATTCCTTTTTGGTAATGTTTTCCAGGGTTACTCAAATGCTCAGAAGACGATTCTTCAGGTGGATCAGAACTGCGTTCGCAATTCTTACGATGTCTTCTCTTTGCTCCGGTAAGGAAAGACTCAGTGTCCCTCTGGATTCCGAAGAGTCTTTCTCATTGGAAGTTGGGCACATTTCAAGGGAAGAATGTTTAGGAGCTTTAGAAGCTGTTGTTGAGGCCTAGCATTTTTTAGTGAAAGCTTCATAAATTTTTAGCTAGTGACTTAAGATTCTCTTTCACAAAGTCTTTGAAAAGCCATTTCCTCTCATTGGACAGTGGTTGGAAGCTAGTGATTTTAAAACAGGAACGTGAGCCACTTGCTGATATTCTGTGGTGTAAAGAAGAGCAAGCAGAGTTGCCAGCTGCAGACTTATCAGAAGTCTTAACAACTATAGCTTCCCTAGGAGAGCCTTCCAACAGCTGTGGCGCAGAGGTCTGACCTGCTTTTCATCTTAGAAGAATCATGCTTGGCAAATGAAAGGAGCCTTGTGTGACTCTCATGTTCAGGGGCTTAACTGCCTCAGCTCTATATTTTCATACTGTCTGGACTTAATTTCGAAAGATTTTAAAAATTGGCATTAATTTTACACGTGGTAGATCATCAAGGACATTTTCCCAGGGGGCACACTACCAAAAATAAAATGCATTTCAAAATAAAGTTAGCAGTGACACTCAACCTTTGTTCACCCTGCTCAGACAGATTGCTCATTGAAACGTGATTTGGGCAGTGTTTTTCTGATGTTTACATAACGCATCATAAATTTCAGACTGTTAGATATCTTCTATGTATCTACTGGAGGAAGAGTCCAGGAGGATTATTGGAAGGAAAATGGGTCTTTTATAAGCATTATAAAATCAGCCTTTCCTTTGTGAGACCTGGATTCTGTTCTGTGTGATGACACAGTGTTTGGTTATATAGACTGTGTAAATTACTCTAAAGGGCCAGTGATTTTGACTAAAGCAACCACATGTTTTCAATGACTTCTGACTCATATCCGAGAGGTGTCTGCACCTTGATTGCTTAGGATCTGTAACAGGACAGACAGGATTAACTCATTAGAGTGGAGCGAAAAAGCGGGGGAATGTGTTTTGAACCTATTCAGTTCGGAACA
Source organism: Orientallactaga sibirica (assembly GCA_036365145.1). Classification (NCBI taxonomy): domain Eukaryota; kingdom Metazoa; phylum Chordata; class Mammalia; order Rodentia; family Dipodidae; genus Orientallactaga; species Orientallactaga sibirica. Next base: position 3,362,630 of record JAEOAD010000055.1, read on the forward strand.
CATGAAGTACTGAGTAGACCAATGTCCAGAAGCTGCTTGAATTGTGAACCAGCCACTAGCATTCCTTGACTTCTGTTTTCCTCAGTAAAATGATGGTAATTTGTAATTATTTTAAAGATATTTTCTAAGTACGAGATTGTGTGGCCTTATTTCAAGAAACAATCCTGAGTCAGGGAGAAGAGATTTGGGATAGTGTAACATTAAAGAAAAGAGGACAGCGAAGAATGTGGAAAGTTCCGAGATGTTCAGGAGTATGGGAGATGTAGAGATGTGATACAGTAGAGAACGCTGTGGTTTGGGTGGGAGATCAGCTCAATAATAGAGCACTTGTCTACCATGCTGTAGGCCCTAGGGTCAAAAAAGCAAATTATTTATTTATTTTTACCCAACTCTGCCTTTAATAGTCCCTGATTTCTCTAATTAACCTCCAATTCTTGAGATAGAAACAATGATGCTATAAAATTTGTGTAGTTTACAAGCGTTTTCGTAGCTGTTATTTTATTTTTGTAGAAACTTCTTATAACTACACATCATCTTAAACATAGGGGCACACAGCAAGGATGAGCCCATCTGGAGCTGTTTGAAGGTTTCTGACAGGCACATTTGACCGATCCTTTCCTGTTCTCATCTACCCGGATGCACACAGCACCGTGACCAAGGACAGTTTTGGAAAAGTTCAGTGCCATGATAAATGCAAAATCATCAGGCTAACTTGGGAGTCACTCAGTGTTTGGTATTGATCTTACAAGAGTTTGGTTCTTGGGAATTCCATCTTTAGGATTTCTTCCAGATTCCTCAGACACATTAGTAACACAAACTGCTTTATTTTAATTTTATTTATTTATTTATTTAAGAGGGAGAGAGGGCAGATAGAGAGATCATGGGTGCTGCAGGGCCTCTTGTCACTGCAGACAAACTCCATATGCATGCACTACCATGTGCATCTGGCTTACATGGGTACTGGGGAATTGAACTGGGTCCTTAGGCTTTATGGGCAAGTGCCTTAACCACTAAACCATCTCTCCAGCCGCCTAGATTGCTTTCTTAACAGTGGGTTTGAACCAGGTGTGGTGGTACACACCTCTAATTCCAGCACTTGGGAGGCTGAGTCAGGAGAGTCATGAGTTCCAATTCAGTCTGGGCTATACAGTGAGACCCTGTCTCATACAAGCAAAGGAAAACAAAATGAAACCCGTGGTTTTCTCATCATCATCATCATCATGTTAATTCAGTTGTAGTTAATAATACAGGCATACTTTCTCTGAGCCACTTCTTTTTTTTTCCGTGATAGATATGAAGTGCTCATACTGTTGTTCATTGGTTTTTTTCTACTCGGTCAACACTGTCTCTGGATATACATTGATTTCCCTGATTCTTTTTGGTTTATAACATTTGTACTACCTGATCTATAGTTTTTACTTGAAGACAAACAGTCTAAGCCAGGCATTGTGGTGTGTGCCTATAATCCCAGCACTTTGGAGGTGGGGGCAGGAAGAGCAGGAGTTTGAGGCCATCTTTGACTATAGAGAGCGTTCAAGGCTAGACTGAGCTATCTATCTATCTATCTATCTATCTATCTATCTATCTATCTATCTATCTATCTAACTATCTATGTATATGTATATGTATATGTATATGTATATGTATGTATATGTATATATGCTACAATAAATGGTAATTCTTCTCCAAACCCTCACCTTCCCAGTCTGCATTCCTTAATACCACTCAACTCCAGATTGAAAACACCCACTCCTCTGATCCTGTTTTTTTTTTCGGAGGGGGTCACTGGGGGGATATATTCTAATGAAGAACTTTCACCATCCAGCCATGGTGGCCCACACCTGTCCCAGCTCAGGAGACCGAGGCTGCTTGGTTTCAAGAGCTAGAATTACATAGTGAGCCCTTGTCTCAAAACATCAAACAAGGGCTGGAGAGATGGCTTAGCAGTTAAGGTGCATGCCTGTGAAGCCTAAGGAACCCTGTTTGATTCTCCAGGTCCCACGTAAGCCAGATGCACATGGTGGTACATGCGTCTGGAGTTTGTTTGCAGTGGCTGGAGCCCCTGGCATGCCCATTCTCACTCTTTGTCTCCCTCTCTCTGTCTTAAATAAATAAATAAATAAATAAATAAATAAAATGCTTAAAAAATCAAGCAAGTAAAAAAGTATAAAAATAAAGAAGATATTTTAAAAAAATCACTGCACTGTTGTGTGCCTAGGATGCACATTTTCTCTCTACTTTTTTGTTTATGAGTTTAGGAATAGGACTTTTTTTTTTTTTTTTTTTCCAAGGTAGGGTTTCACTCTAGACCAGGCTGACCTGGCATTCACTATGTAATCTCAGGGTGGTCTCGAATTCATGACAGTCCTCCTACCTCTGCCTCCCAAGTGCTGGGACTAAAGGTGTGTGCCTCCATACCTGACTTGACTTTTTTTTTTTTTGAGGTAATGTCTCACGTATCTCCAGATGGTCTTGAAATGGGTTATAGCTAACCCTTGATCCCCTTTACCTTCTAAATGCTGAGCTTAAAGGTGAATGTGCTTATGTGGTTTAGGGGATTGAACCCAGGGCTTTGTGCATGCTAGGCAAACATTATGCTCACTATGCTGTACCCCATCCTGGGAAATAATCAGTTCAGAATTGTGGAGCAGCTAAACCAGGACACTGGAACTACTTCAGATGGATGTGCTGCACTGTTTTATAGGTAAACAATTTCCTGAGGTTTATTCAGAAACTTTGGCTCATAGTTGTGAATTTAGTCTAGTTTTAGTGTTGCCAAAATATTAGCAGATCTTTCAAAGTTTACTTTCAGTGTGTGATGGTAGATGGACTTGTTGAACCTTTTGAACATCCTTGGATGTTTTTAGGTAGACGGATAACTAGGAGTCATTTTGCTCCCTGTTGTATTTGATAATTGGGATGTTCACCACAAGGTGTCAATGTTGTTCTTTGGTGTTTGAAATTGCATTTCCTTTACAATTTTGGGATGAGAATACTTGCGGGGCGCTTTAGGAGCTTGAATCGGTGCTATGGAATAAGTATTTATTTTGGAAGTTATCTTTTAAAAAAATCTCATTTCTTTTAAAAAAATTTTAAAAACATTTTTATTTATTTATTTGAGAGTGAGAGAGGCAGATAGACAGAAAGAGAATGGGTGCACCAGGGCCTCCAGCTGCTGTAAACAAACTCCAAATGCCTGCGCCACCATGTGCATCTGGTTTTATGTGGGTCCTTTGGCTTTGCAGGCAAATGCTTTAACTGCTGAGCCATTTCTCCAGCCCCCCCCTTTTTTTTCTTTTTGAAAAAAATATTTATTTGAAAGAGAGAGAGAATGGGCATGCCAGGTCCTCCAGTTACTGCAAATGAGCTGCAGATGCATGTACCACTTTGGGCAACTGTGCATGTAACCAAAAAAAAAAAAAAAAAAAAAAGCCTCATTTCCAGTATGAGTATAGACTTACTACATAACTCCACACCCAGCCTTTTTGGTTTTGTTTCTCCTCCCTGTTAATCTTGGTGGTGTGTCACTGAATGGTGTGAGAGTGGAGCAGTGGTATGGTGTTCTGAAGGAGGTAGGTCTTCTGTTGTAGAGCTAGGTGGTACTCATTTTGGTTTTGTCGTACTTATTACTAGTTTTCTTTCTTTCTCTTTTTGAAATGTCTTGCTTTTGCCACTTTAATGCACATGGGTGTAAGTGGAAAAGTCTCAGATTTTTGGTCGTCAACCTAGGATCCAGTCCTAGAACTGCTGTGTATGCAGGTAGATGGGCTGCCAGGCTTTTGGCGCAAGTTATTTAACTTCTGTAAGCCTTGGCCTAGCCTTGTAAAATGGGGCTGATATTTGTTTCTGACTATGAGGAATATTGGGAGAATGGAGGAAGGAATATTTGAACTTTCCTAATACTGTTACTAGCATCTAGTAGATATTCAGTGAATTTGCTTGCTTTTGCTTTGTTTCACGGATCTTGGAATTAGTCTTTCATCTCTGCTCATGTCCCTTTTGTGTGCAGCCACTAGCTCTCCCCCTTTGTAGCATAATTTCCTTCTGTCTTCTTGCCACTTCAGTATTTATCACTTTGCTTTCAAAGATAGCTTTATTAATCCTACACAGTCAGAACTTCAAAACGTTTCCCATGTGTTCGTCTTCTCTCACTGTCAACATGGACCGCTTCTTGAGGGAAGAGATTCTTCATGTGGCCATGCTTTCTCCCTTTCTGCCTTCCGGACAGTCCCTGGGTAGTTGTTGGAGGCCTTTGGCTCCAGTACCAGGGATGCTCCTGCAGTGCGCTGTCCCCGTCTCTCTCTTCTACTCCTACTGCTTCAACGTGCTCGTCTAAATGTTGGAACCCTCCAGCTCTGGATACTCAGTCCTGCCTCTCTCACTTGGACTTCTAGTCTGTGTTTTCTAGATGTGTTGGGCATTTATACTCCCCTTTCCCTGAGGAGTCAGGACCACCCACTGGTTTGCCCTCCTCTTCTTTGCCTCTCCTCTGGTTTGTCTGAAGGGTCTGTGCCATCCTGGTCAGTTTGGGTTTCTCTCACTCTTCTTCCTCCAGTGAGATGTTCAGCTGGTTGTAAATCCTCTTGACTCTTTGCTGGAATAGCTTGTCTGTCTGCGCTTCTCTGTTCGTAAGTCCATTTTTCTGGACTGTTTCTTGACCTCCTAAGCACTCTCTCTGCTTCAGTTTTTCTGCCGTGCCCGTTAGTAACGGTGACTATTAAGCGTGTATTCATGCCACTGCGTGCTTGACAATAACACGATTCTTTCAATATCTTCTTTTTTTTTTTTTTTGGTTTTTCGAGGTAGGGTCTCACTCTGGCCCAGGCTGACCTGGAACTCACTATGTAGTCTCAGGGTGTCCTTGAACTCATGGCAATCCTTCTACCTCTGCATCCCCAGTGCTGGGATTAAAGGTGTGCACCACCATGCCCGGCCTCTTTCAACATCTTCTATGTGGCAACAACTGTTCCTTTTCCTATTTATAGATGAGGAAATTGAGACAAAACAGGTGGTAGCTTTCCCAAGGTCACACAAGCAGTTAGTGTTAGTGCCTGTCTCAAATGCAGGTAGTCTAGGCCCAGACCTGTCTTTTCAGGCAGTATGCTTTGTAGCTTTCGAGTACGCTGCCCTGCGTTAGCTCTGTTCATCTGTCTTCTGGCTGCCAGAGGGATGTTTTCAAAGATGCATCAGTTTTGTCACTCCTTGGACTTAGGAATCTTTGCACCATCATATACGGAAAAAATTCACACTTGCTGTGGTATTATAGGACATTGCGAGGAACACTCCCTTCAGAATTATTGTCTTATTTCCAACTCCCCCTCCCTGGGCATGTAATTAATAGGTGTCATTTATGGAGCACTCCCTATGTTAAAATTAGTTGTTCACTCGTCTTTCTTCTCAGCCCCTCCCCCAAACTGAGTGCTTCTTGTTTTATCGATTTCTGTATTAGCCGAGACAGTGACACGTGTGTCACATTTATTAAGCAAATGATTAATGCTATTTCTGTTGGTCAACTTGAGCTAATGTTTGTCATGTCTGTTACTGGTTTGCATCTCGAAAAATGAGAGTTGTGAAAAAATTTTATGCTGTTATCTAAAAAGTGCTGAAAATGCAGTCAGACGTGAGAGCTTGCAGCTGCCTCTCCTTTCTCTGCCCTTGCCCTCCCTGCAGCATCTAATGAAATTTTCAGGAATTTGTGACTTCTGTTCTAACTCTTTTTGTAGGGTTCCCCCCAAGAGTTCTTTATTTGGTCTTCTACAGGCAAATTCCCCTCCTTTCTTGGTATAAAATATTTTCACCTATAGAATTTCTATTTTAAATACTTGTGTTTATTTGAGAGGGGGAAAGAGAGAGGGAAAGAAAAAGAGAGAGAGAGAACAAAAAAGAGAGAAAGAAAGAGAGAGAGAATGGGCATACCAGGGCCTCCTGCCACTGCAAATGAACTCCATCCAGAAGCATGCACCACTTTGTGCATCTGGCTTTACTCAGTTAGTGGGGATTGAATCCAGGCTTTGCAAGCAAGTGCCTTTAACCATTCTATCATCTCTCCAGCCCATAAACTTTCTATTTTAAAAGGGAGCTGGCTGTTCAGTAGCAAGTACGTTCTTGTTTGCATACTGTTTTAGAAAACAGATGGGATACAAAGTGTTAAGGGCATTATGACATTTCTTTCTTTCTTTCTTTCTTTCTTTCTTTCTTTCTTTCTTTCTTTCTTTCTTTCTTTCTCTTTCTTTCCCTCTCTCCCTTCCTTCCTCCCTCCCTCCCCTTTCTCTCTCCCTTTCTCTCTCTCTTTCTTTCTTTCTTTCTTTCTTTCTTTCTTTCTTTCTTTCTTTCTTTCTTTCTTTCTTTCTTTTGATTTTTCGAGGTAGGGTCTCACTCTAGCTCAGGCTGACCTGGAATTCACTCAGTATTCTCAGGGTAGCCTAGAACTCATGGCAATCCTACCTCTGTCTCCTGAGTGTTTGGATTAAAGGTGTGTGCCACCATGCCCAACTCCATGTGCTTATTTTAAGTAATTTAGAAAAGGAATTTAGGGGCTGGAGGGATGGCTTAGTGGTTAAGGCACTTGCCTGCAAAGCCAAAGAACCCAGGTTCCATTCCCCAGGACCCCACATAAGCCAGATGCACATGGTAGCACATGTATCTGGAGTTCATTTGCAGTGGCTGGAGGCCCTGGCATGCCCATTCTCTCTCTTAAATAAATAAATAAAACTTTATTTAAAAAAGAGGAATTAGGAGGATCACAATTAAGATAGGCGTACTGACAGCAAGGAGTGAAGTTGACTGTTCTAAGTCTTTGTGATTGTGGAGTGGAGCTCAGTGAGAACTCATTAGCTGCTCCTCCCTCTCTGGCCCTGTGTTTGGATTCTTAACCATCCTTGTCTCGCAGTGTCTGTAAAGAGAGAGAGGGTGCAGTTGGTCAGTTGTAAGGGTAGACCAAGTAAGCCTTGCTGGCTTCTTCTCCCCTCCATGACTGAGCAGTCAGTGCTTCACCCAAGCACATTTTCAAATTGTATCCCCTAACTCAAGTCAGCGATGAGAGCCATTGAATGGAGCAGTGCTGTCCGCATGTAACAGTGAGGAAGCTGAGGCTGGCCCAGGCATAAAGACTCGTAAACCCAGGTCCAGTGTGTGCACCTCTCCTCATCAGGCTACAATGATGTCAAACCGTAAATGAATAGAGCAGGTTCCGATGATAAATTTTATAAATATTCTCAAAGTTTAAGATAAAGTTTTGGCATTTAATATAAGTGGGCTAAAGAGAGTTTATTATGCATAATGGCACATTATTTTCTTTATTCATCTCCTTTTCTCTCTCCATAGATATATTTGTGTATATTTGTATGTATACATGTATATAAATAAATGATGGCATAATTTTAGTTGGTATTTCCCCTCCCTACTTCCTTTTGCTTTTTGACTTTTCTTCTTTCTAAACGCAGCCACACATAGCACACATATCCACATAAAATCCCTCTTCACCATGTCAACACTCATGATTTTTCCTATAGTCTCTGTGTATGTCCTAGATATTGTGTGTGTGTGTGTGTGTGTGTTTAACTACTGTTTAGCACAAGCAGAGTAGAAAGTATAGCTAGTAATGGTTATATGGCTTGGTTTTCTTACTCAACATTTCATGTACAATCACATGTACACATCACTGTCTTTTTGTAGGGTCTTATTCTTGCACATACTCACCTGAAACTCTCTCTATGGTCCCAGGCTGGCCTTCAAACTCACAGTGATCCTCCTACTTCTGCCCCCTGAGTTCTGGGATTAAAGGTGTGTGCCACCAGGTCTAGCTACAGTGCACTCTTTTTTAAAATAAATAAATATTTAATTAATTCATTTTTGATTGAGACAGAGAGGGAGAGAAAGAGAGAATGGGCATGTCAGGGCCTCTAGCCACTGCAAACAAACTCCAGATGCATATGTCACCTTGTTCATCTGGCTTACATGGGACTTGAAGAATTGATCCTGGGTCCTTAGGCTTTACAGGCAACTGCCCTAACCACTAAGCCACCTCTCCAGCCCTGTACTCTTTCTTTCTTTTTTTAATATTTTATTTATTTATTTATTTGACAGAGAAGGAGGGAAAGAGAGTGAGAATGGGCGCGCCAGAGCCTTCAGCCACTGCAAACGAACTCCAGATGCACATGCCTCCTTGTGCATCTGGCTAATGTGGGTCCTGGGGAATTTAACCTCGGTCTTTTGGCTTTGCAGGCAAATGCCTTAACCACTAAACCAACCCTCCATCCCTGCACTCTTTTTTAGAAAATGGTTTAATAATAGTTCATGGTTGGGCTGGACCATATTTTTTGAGCCAATACCTTTTTTTGGGGGGGAGACAGAGACAGAGAGAGAGGGAGAAGAAGACAGATAGAGAATGGGCACGCCAGCAGCCTCTCAGCTGCTGCTGGAACGAAATCCAGATGCGTTCACCCCCTTGTGGTCAAGTGTGGCATTGTGCTCCTTTTGCATCTGGCTAAACGTGGGATCTGGAGATTGGAACCAGCATTCTTAGGCTTAGGAGGCAGGCGCCTTAACCACTAAGCCATCTCTCCAGCCCGAGCCAATACCTTTTAATGAGCATTTAATATTTATTTTAATTCTACCTTTTCAATGTTAGTATGTACAATATTGCACTAAATATATGTCCTTATTTTTAGATCTTTTATTTCTCTGAGTTAATAACTTATAAGGAGGATTTTGGAGTCCAAAGGCATGTGTAGTTTTATTTCCAAGAGAAACTAGATTGTTTTCCCAGAGGGCACAAACAATATGTGGCATTACTTTTCATCCTGAGCTCCTATTGATAAGGAGGTATCATGATTGTGAATTTTACTAATCTGAGAAGTATAAATGGCACTTCGATGTTCCTTTAATTTTCTTAGTCAGGTATACGTGCTTAGTTTAAGTTGTAAGTACAGGTGACAATCTCTCCTTGAGTTTGTTAGATACTTAATTAATATGCTCTTCTAGGAATTTGACTGTATACTTACTTGTTAAAGACTGAAGAACTTTTAAGCCTTTGTTTCATAGACTTCTAAGAGTCTTGGATTTTTTTCCCCCATATCTGTCAGGTGTATCTTTACTTGTGATACTTTACAAATGAAATTTTTTTTGAACTGGTCGTGTTGGTGAGACCTTGTGTCCAAAAGTTTGTATTGGGTATATTACCTAATTCTGTTTTTGTTTGTCATTTCTGGGAACTTGGGGCTGAGGTGGTCTCTCCTATACTGTGATTCCACAGATGTTTGCTAAATTATCTTTTGAGATTTTTAATATTTACACATCAGATCTTTCATACAATTTGGAATTTAGTTTAAAATTTCTTAATTAGGTAAATCCAGTGTTCTTTTTCTGTTTAATTTAAATACTACTTTATGTGGGTATTGGGCTTCATAGGCATCTCTCCAGCAGAATTTAAATACTACTTTTGTCATATAGTTAAAGCTAATATATGCTGGGACCTAGTTTTAGATCCCTGTTTTGTTTTTCTTATTTTTTAATGTGTGTTTCTGCTTTCTGGTTGAGTTTATTATAGTGGTGTTTTATTTTTGGATACATGCTGACATCAAGATAAGTTTTCTGTTTTTAATGCTTTTTTCCAGTTAGTCTAAGAACTTTATCCTCAATGTGAACTTTGTTAACCCTACTCTGAAATCTAAAACCTTAAAATCAACCTCATTAACATTTTATTTTACTTATTTTTAATTACTTATTTTTTATCTACGTGAGATAGAGGCAGAGAGGGAGAGAGAGAGAGGGAGGGAGAGAGAGAATGGGCATGTTAGGGTCTTCAACTGCTGCAAACTAACTCCAGATGCATACACCACCTTATGTATCTGGCTTATGTGGGTCCTGGAGAATCGAACCTGGGTCCTTTGGCTTTGCAGGCAAGTGCCTTAACCACTAAGTCATCTCTCCAGCCCCTCATTGAAATTTTAAGGGGAATTTTTGTATTAGTTGAATTTTATATTAGTTTTGGGAGAACTGTTATTCTTACATTAGTATTCCCATTCAGGATCATGTTAAATGTTTATGTTTGGACCTATTCTGTTTCTTCAATTATATTTTGTGGTTTTCCTAATAAGATCATTTTCCTATCAAATTTATTCTTAAGTATGTTATAGTTTTTTTTATTTGAGAGAGACAGAGAGAGAGAGTGACAGAGAGACAGAGAGAGAGAGGAAGAGGCAGAGAATAGGAGCGCCAGGGCCTCTCGGCCACTGTGAATGAATTCCAGATGCGTGCACCCCCTTGTGCATACATGTGACATTGCATTCTTCCATCACTTTTGCACCTGGTTAAACGTGGGACCTAGAGATTTGAACAAGTGTTCTTAGGCTTTGCAGGCAGGCATCTTAACCTCTAAGCCATCTCCCCAGCCCTGTTATAGTTTTTTTATACAGTTTTTTTTTAAATATAAAGCATTCATTTGAGTGAAGATATTCCTTATTTTATATAACTCTGATTTCCATTTTGATTCTCGTGAGCATATATTGCTGCTATAGGGATAAACTAAAATTTTAAGAAAATGTTATATTATTACTGTATTCAATTATTTTTCCTTCTTTCCCTCCTTTGCCCTGTCCTTCACTCTGTCTCTCCTCCCTCCCTCCTCTGAAGTGTTTGGCTTTTTTGTTGGCTGAGAGAAGTCCTCTTTTGATTTTCTTGGTATCCATATTGTCATCATTAAAGGGCATTGAAGGATAGAGTTGGAGGTGTTGGTGGTATATGTCTGTAATCTTAGCATTTAGGCTGAGACTGAAGTTTCACAAGTTTGAGGCCAACCTGGGCTACATGGCTACATTAAAGAAAATTAGAAAATGAGTAGACCTGGGCTGGAGTGATGGCTTAGCAGTTAAGTTGCTTGCCTGGGAAGCCTAAGAACCCAGGTTCAATTCCCCAGGATCCACTTAAGCCATATGTACAAGATGGTGCATGTGTCTGGAGTTTGTTTGCAGTAGCTAGAAGGTCTGGCATGACCATTCTCTCTCTATCTGCCCCCCCTTTCTCATCTTTCTTTCTTTCTTTCATAAATAAATACTTACATAAATAAATAAAATATATAAAAACGAGTAGACTTTCCTTCTCTGATATTTACACTAATTTTCTGGTCTTATACTGCTAAAAGTTGTGGGGCTTTTAAAATAATACTGGAAAGGAATGGCCATCCTGGGTGTCCTTGTTGCTTTTTTAATTGAATATGTATTCAATATTTTGTTTTCAGAGTATTGTTTAAAAAGCATTTCCAATAATTATTTCTACTTAATGTTTTAATGAATAGGTGTTGACTATTTTAAAATGCCTTCCACTATTAATATTTTTTGTAAAGTATAGTTTAAATTATAAGGCATGTAGGTGTTTTGGTGTTTTAGAACTGATTCGCTCTGGTATTTTGATCACTGTGAGAAGTGACACTCATGTTTGGTATTTGTACCATTAGTAGTAATAGGGAAAGGAAGTAAGTAACCATCTTTCCCATAAAAATTTCATTGTGGAAATTTCCACCCTATTCTGTGATCCTAATCTATACAGTGACATGAATAACAGCATTAACAGCATTGGATTTGGGGGAGGATTAAACAAATTACTGTAAAATGTTTAGTACAATGCCTAAACTCCATGATTAGCATTATATGTGTCAATAATCAGCATGATTATCATCTGAAACAGCTTAAATAATATGGGGAGTTTTCGATTCTTTTTTTTCCCCCCCCCGAGGTAGGGTTTTGCTCTAGCCCAGTCTGATCTATGTAGTCTAAGGGTGGCTTTGAACTCACAGAGATTCTCCTACCTCTTCTTCCTGAGTGCTGGGATTATAGGCCTGTACCACCATGCCTGGCTCAATTTTTTTTAAAAGTATTTTTTTTGTTTATGTGCAGAGAGAAAGAAGAAATACAGAGAGAATGAATGTGTTAGGGCCTCCAGCCACTACAAGTAAATTCCAGATTCATGGACTGCTTTGTGCATCTGGCTTTACATAGGTTCCTGGAAATTGAACCTGGGTTATTAGGCTTTGCAGGTTGGCACCTTAGCTGCCGAGCCATCTCTCCAGCCTGACTTGTAAATTCTTTAAAGGCATATTATATTTAATTGTTCAATTCAGGTGCTTTGTGTGATGGCACATCTTCCCTCAGTCCCACGAGTACTGGCTGCTCTATCCATTTTATTCTTCTCTCTTCTTGCTTTGTTGGCAGGTTGGTTTTTAGAAGGAAACTATTTGTTTCTTTTAGGTTTTCAAAATTAGTACTATAATAGTGTATATAGTTTTGTCATATAAATATCTTAAACATTTAAATAAAATGCAGTACATTTTCTGTTTCAGCTCAGAATCCATTCTAGCATTTCATTTAGAAATTTTGTTGCATTGACTTCTTATTGGATAGGACATTTTCTGATGTTGAAATACTTTTCTATATTAGCTAAAATAAAATATTTGCCCTTTTGCCTTTAAAGAGTTTCTCAGGATGAGAATTGTAAACATGAACTAAAGTTGTTTAGGAATGTTATATTTTTAGTATATACTTTTGTCCCTAGTATATAGTATTGCTGTAACCTCACTTGGCATATTCAGTGGATTTTTTCAGATGATGAACACATAGATATGTACAGTCTGGTTGGTAATAACTATATAATGAATTTTTAGAGGAGTTTTTAAAATGGTAGATCTTTTTTTTTTTGTAGGAAATAAATTTTATTTGTCTGTTCCTCTGAGATACCATTGCCAACAGTCACATATCTGCATTCCAATAGGGTTAGTAGATATTGACTGTTTACAATTTACAGTAGCATTTTTTCCTCTGAAAAATGTAAGTACAAAAGCTAGGTAAACAGTGAGGTGCTGTCATTGAGGACTTCCATGTGTCATAGTTTCATGAATTAGTCTTTAACAGATATTTGAAAAATTAACCTGGCAATAGCCAATTATGTTTTCCAGTTTTATTAGAAAAATATCCACTGTTTCACTTCAAAATGTATTTTACAAGTCCTTACAAAAGAAAAAAAATCACTCTTAGAAATTAGTAAAACTGGTAGATCTGTAATTACCTTTCCAAGGATATTGGATATGCTCCACCAGTTATCACCTGTTTGTAGTGTTAAATAACCTATTATTGCATTTTGGTCAAAGTACTTGCTAATGAAAAAGTCATGTGAAAATATTGCATGTTAATTAGCTCCTGCTTATGAAATGAGGGAGCTAACAGTTGACTTACAGTCTTCCGGGCTTCTCACCCGCTGTTCATGCTGCCAAACCCATTTCTCTAGTTTACTGGCTGTTCAGTAGAGAGTGGGAACATGGTAGGCAAATTAATTGAATATTTCTCAAAATAATGTGTAGAACTCCTGGCTTAGCACAAAAGTTAACTTTTTACTTGTTAAAGGGATGAATGAAGAATAAAACAAATGTCGAACTAGGAAGATTGCTCAGTAGTTAAAAGGTGCTTGCTCAGAAAACCTGCTGGCATGGATTTGATTCCCCAGTACCGATGTAAAGCCAGATTCACAAAGTGGTGCATGCACCTGGAATTTGCACCCCCCTTCCTAAATAAATAAATAAATAATTTTAAAAAAATTTTTGTTTATTTTTATTTAGTTATTTGGAGTGACAGAGAGAGAAAGAGGCAGAGAGAGAGAGAGAGAGAAAATGGGCACACCAGGGCCTCCAGGCACTGCAAACAAACTCCAGATGCATGTACCACCTTGTGCATCTGGCTTATGTGGGTACTGGGGAATTAAGCCTCGAACCGGGGTCCTTAAGCTTCTCAGGCAAGCGCTTAACCACTAAGCCATCTCTCCAGCCCCCCATAAATAAATAATTTTAAAAAACCACTGTAAAGAAGTCGAGCATGCATTGAGGGCAGGTAAGCATATGAGTGGTCTTCTGCCCAAGAGATGGTTTCTGTCTCTGTCCTTCAGTTCTGGCTTTAATTGACAAGGTTACTGTTCTGAGACTACCTTGTGTAAGATGTCACCACAAATTAAGGCTTTACCCTCACACCCCTCATAGCTCCTTGTAACTGCCGCATTCCCACTGGTGCCAGGCATGTTCCAAGGCAGCTTTCCAAGGGTTAGTGACTTCACCCTCATGGTTGTGCCAATGAAAATAACCAGTTACCATTAAACACCTACCCCACCCATAACTTGATTTTTACACGGAGTTTTATGAAGAGAATTTATCAGAGATTTCAGGAGATTTAATTTATTTTGAACATCAGGATATCACCTGGCCCTCGGACTCACCTTTGTCCTAAAAGTACATGTTTTACCTCTGAAGAAAACCCAGGGTTCAACATGTTTATCTGTCAAGAGTAGACTCCATAATAGCCCTATTCCTCCAGTTGATCCTTTATGACTGGAAATACTCTATTAACATGAGAAGCCAGATTCCTACTTTGGGGACTTATATTCTAACAGAACAGATTAACAGATCCAGCAAGCAAAGAATCTTTCATTCATTGAGAAGTTAATAATAATTTCTAAATATTTTATATTCTAGATACAACAGAATTCTTTTTTTTCCCCCCCACAAAAGACCTACGTAAGGGTGGAGGAAGGAAAGTGGTATTTGAGCATCTAAAACATGAAAAACATTCAGGGCTAAAATTTCGTACATATATTTTACAGGACTCATAATAGCCATGTTACTATTACGATTCTGTTTTTACTGGTAAACAAATTGGTCATGCAGAGCTCCTATCTGTCATGTTAGTCCTTGTCAGTAGATTTCTTCATCTCATGTGGAGCCAGTCTTTGGCATTGCTTTCTCTTGGTGAGACTCGTCCCAGTGGCACCCTACCCTTCTTAGTAAAATGTCTTTGTTGATGTGCCTAAACATAAAGTGTAGGCCAGCATCTTTCAGCCTCCTGGTTCCTGCACTGCACATGGAGACTTTCATAGTAGGCTTGCTTATCTCCATGGTGCACCTAATAGAATCCTCCCCTCTGGAGGAGGAGGTGTTAACCAACACCTAGTGGTTGGATTGGGAAGTGTCTCTGATTCTATGACCATGGCTCCATTTTAGTTTTTTTGTTTGTTTGTTTGTTTTTGTTTTTCGAGGTAGAGTTTCACTTTGGCCCAGGCTGACCTGGAATTCACTGTGTAGTCTCAGGGTGGCCTCAAACTCATGGTGATCCTCCTATCTCTGCCTCCCGAGTGCTGGGATTAAAGTCATGTGCCACCACGCCCTGCTCAGTCTTAGTTTTTTCTTCTCTGCTTACTAGTGTGCAGTGATTAGACACAATGACTTTTTCTTAGTTGGCCTCTCTGGCTCTTCTCGATCTTCCATTCCTTAAATTTGGACTCAATAAGAAGCATAAAATGATGGAGGTAAAACATCTTTTCCATAGTAGCCCTGATTTTCTCTTTTTGAGTTACTTTGATTCTGGTGACAGATTTGAACCTTGGAGAAGAACTGATTTTAAAGTTTATAGGGAGACTATCTGGAGATTTAAAATTTTGAAAAATTTACTGTAAGCTAAGCAATTTAATTTTAATCAGCAGGATAAAAAAGGCGCTAACATTACCTTACACTGCATTAAAATGTATTGTCCAAAATACATGAAGTAATAGGTTTTGTGTTCATTATGGTATTTGGAATATTCTATTTGAGTTCCTTCTTTACTTTGATGAGAAGCAGCCCGAGGAGGTGGCTGCTTGGAAGCAGTCGTATGAAGACTGGTTGGGATAGGTAGCCTGGAGAAGGACCAGCTTTGGGGGTATAGTTGCTATCTCTAAACAGTTCCTTAGATAATTTGGAATAAAGTGAATTTGGAAAATACTTTGGTAATGAATTAGCAGACACACTTACGGAACCAGTCCCGGAAGTCCTTTATGAGTGTTATCTTTCCGACCATCAGAGGAAACCTGTGCAGTTGTTCTCTCTCTCTTAATGTCTACCAATGAGCAAGTAGAGACAGAAGAGGGAGTTGACTCACCTAAGGTGGTGGTATGCCATAGCCACTTTAGCCATTTCCATTCGCCACCCACATCTTGTAGATTTTGGGTTCCTTCTCAAGGGTTGCAACTCAGAAACCAAAAAGAATGGATGAACTGTCTCTGCTGTAGACTGTCAGGAAGCCTGCATATAGTGTTGCTTGTCAACCAGACCTTTCCTGTCCTCCGTCTTCATGGAGCTTACATGCCAGAAATTCACAACTAGATGGTGGGGGGCGATTGCTTTTTCTTTTTGGCCAGTGGTCAGCAAGATGATAAAAACCAAAGAAGGGCAAGGAGATGGAGAATACTGAAGATGGTTGGATGAGTCATTTTAGACCAGGGAGAAGAAATGCTTAAACAACACAACTTGATAAAATAAGCTGTATAGGCATCTGGAGGAAGAACATTCCAGAGAAAAGAGATCACAGGTATCAAAAGCCCTGAGGTGGAAGTGAGTTTGGTTTGTTGCAAGAACAGCTACAGCGAGGCCAGTCTGGCTTGAGCACAGAGAACACAGTTGGTAAAAGCCAGATCTAGTGAGAGTTTTACAGTGTTTTTCCCTGTGCGGGATAGAACAAGGCTTTTGAGCACGAGAGTGATGTGATTTGAATTTTACTTAAAGAAAGTCCCTCTGAGTCTAGGGGTGTAGTTCAGTGGTAGCACACATGTTGACATGTGCAGGGCCCTGGGTTTGATCTCCAGCACCACATAAGAACAAAGGAAGACAAGAAGAAAGAAAATGAAAAGCAAGTGACTCTGGCATGGCGAGTGGACAGAGCAGAGAGAATAGACCAAGATGGGTTAAGAAACTTCCTGCAGTGGTGTTGGCACGAGACAAGGATAGCTTAGGCTGGCCTGGTAGCAGTTGTGGTGTGAACAGACTGGTCAGATTCCTGATTATTTCGAGACAGAGCTAACTAGGTGTCTGGCCTGAGTTGGTGAATTGAGGTAGTGTGTTTGAATACAAATGCTTCAGGATTCCTCACACAGCTCACTAATCCTGGTACATGGTGGGTGGGGGCAGTGCTTTTGTTATGAGCCCAGAAGGATTTGCCTTCTTCCTGCACTTCAGGAAAGTTTACAGAACAAGAAGGGAGATAATAGAGAGGAGGATGACTAGAGAGGAGGATGTGGTGTTCAGGTGGCTGGTTTGGCCTCAGGAAGAAGGGCTGTACATGTGCTGTCATACATCGCAGGAGGCAGAGAATGCAGGGGCTGTTAGAGCACCCCAGGTTCCATGGGAGAGTGAACACGCTGTGCCTGTTTTCAGTAGTCATCGCTGGTGGCTCAGGAAGGTGGGGAGAATGTAGAGTGTTGGAGGACTGAGCAGAGGAGAAGGCATGAAGTAGCTGTCCTGGAGCGTGACAGTGACGTGACCAAGCATTTCTCTCAAACTTTGCCCTGCATGGGCTCATCTGGAGGCCGGGCATATAAAATGGCTCCACCTGCCCCCAGAATCTCTAGGTCTGTATGGAGCTGGGACTTTCCAGGTGACCTTGCTGCTGCTGCTCCAGGGACCGATACTTTTTGGCTGTATATTTCAAGGAAGATCATTCAGTATGTTGAATGTTGTGGTAGTTTGAATGGAGGTCCTTCATTGACTCAGGTGTTACACTTGTAACTTGGATCGACAGTCACCTGGCTGGAGGAGGTGTCACTGATTTCCAGCCAGAAGTTGTAAGAGGTTTGAGCTCTGCCTTGGTCCACTGCTTGCTGCGCTGTTCATGCTTGGTGCTTTTGGTTTCTAGGGGTTGTTTGTTGGTTCTGTTTGTATGATGTATGGGAACAGCTTCTTGAGCCATTGATGGAACTTCCCCTTAGACCTGTAAGCTTGAAATAAATCACGTTCCTTCCATACACTGTGTTTGGAAGCTCATCCCAGTAATGTGAAGCTGTCTACAAGTGCATCTCTCCAGTTGAATTAGCTACTTGGGTGCAGAGGTGGAGGACAGTTTAATAATGGACCTTGGAGTCTGAGCCCAATGAGAGAGGTGTGAAGACAGGAAAGGAGGGAAGACTGGGAGAAACAGTTAGGACCGTTGGATGGTGACAAGTAGTTTAAGTGGCCTTGACAGTGATCAGGAAGATGGAAGGTGATAGGATGGAGATAAATAGGGGTTGGGGAGATGGCTCAGTGGTTAAAGTTACTTGCTTGCAAAGCCTTCTGGCTGGGTTCAGTTCCCCAGTCACCCACACAAAGTTATATTTGCAGTGGCAAGAGACTCTGGTTTGTCCCTAATAAATGGATAGACTGGCTGGGAGTGAAGAATCGGGAGGAGGGAGTGTTGCGGAAAGGAATCAGGTGCTAATGCTTTCAGTTACTAAGCTGGAATCATCACAAGTGTTCTAGTTAGGACTAGTATTGAAGGGAGAGTGGAATTATCAGCTAATATGCACAGTAAAGGGGTGGAGGGTTTTGTCTATGTGTGTACGTGCGTGCATGTGAGGAGGCCAGAGGACAATTCAAGGTGTCATTCTTCGTGCACTGCCTACCTTGTTTTTTTTTGAAGCAGCCTAGAACTTAGCAAGTACAGTGGCTGAAGTAGGCTGGCTGGCCTGCAAACCCTAGGGATCCACTTGACTCTGCCTTCCCAGTGCAAGGGTAACAAGTGTGAGCCACCACACCTGGACACATATCATTTATTTATTTGTAAGGAGAGAGAGAGAGAGAAAATGAACGGACATCTCAGGGCCTCTGGCCTTTGCAAACAAGCTCCAGATGCATGTACCACTCTGTACACCTGGCTTTATGTGTACTGGGGAATTGAACCCAGGTCATTAGATATTGCAGACAAGTGCCTTAACCATTGAGCCATCTCTCCAGCACCCTGAAAGTGTGTGTATATATATGTATGTATATATATAGTGTTGATTTTGGATATTGAACTTGGGTCCTTTCTGCTTGCAAGACAAGAACTTTACCAGTTGAGCTATGTCCCTAGCCCTGTGTCTGAGGGTATTTAGGGAAGAAAGGAGACTTGATCTGGAAAACAGCAGAGATGCAAGGAAGACATCCTGTTTGTCTAAGCTCACAGCTTTGTAGGGCATGAGAGAAGGCCTTGAGTCCCATCAAATGCCTGGTCTTAATCAGGTCTCACAACTGCCCCGTCATAGGAGGTGTTATATCCTTACTGGTACAGATTAGGAAACTGAGGTTTAAGATCATTGGCCTGACAATCATAGTCAGTGAACTTTGGAGGTGTCGTCATGTTAGCCTAGTGGAAACCACATGGTGACTCAGTACAATTAGAGGTGGACGCCACGGGACGTGTTCCCTGTCACTGAGTGAATGCTTGCCTTGCACAGACACTGCTGACTAATCACAGGAGGGAATGAGGAGACAACCCGTGCTGAGTAAAACAAAGAAGAAGTAGAAGACAGGGAGGGAGATAGATGAAATCATTTAATGCTGAGATAGATTATGGTTATATAGTTGTACAACATTGTGAATTTGCTAAATGCTACCAAGGTACATGTTTAAAATGGTTACCTGGGGCTGGAGAGATGGCTCAGTGGTTAAGGCATTTGCCTGCAAAGCCTAATGACCTGGGTTTAATTCCCCAGTACCATGTAATGCCAGATGCACAAAGTGGCGCATGCATCTGGAGCTCGTTTGCAGTGGCTAGAGGCCCAAGTGTGCCCATTCTTTCTGTCACTCTTCTCTCCATTGCTCTGTGCTTTTAAATAAATAAATAAAAATATTTTAAAAATAAAATGGTTAATTGCACATTATGTGAATTTCTCCTCAGTACGAAATGTCCGTGATTAAATGTGGTGTTTGCTATTTCAGTCTGCAGAGACTTCATCATTCACAACAGCACAGATAGGCACTTTGGGCACAAAGAAGTGGAAGGGTAGTCTTGGCTTTCCTGGAACCTCGCCTGTGAGTGTTACGGAGCTAACAATCTATGATGTATATGAAAATAGTATTTTCTTACAAGGCAGTAAGTCTTACATGTCATAAAATGGTGTCAGGCAATTTCTTGAGCCTAAGGAAGAAGAGCCCTCTAGGGTTTGGAAGTCTACTCTTGCCTTAACATGCTTGGCACAGGAAATCTTCCCCAGTATCCTCCTTTCTTCAGGAGCACACTCTGAGGCCACTTTGCTTAGTTTACAAGATCTTTAAGCTTGAACTGTGACATCAGTTCAAAAATATCTGGCGGAGGATTAGATTGTTAGATGGAGCATCTTGTCAACTGAGTCTCCTGGGAAAGGACGTGGTGGCAGGAACACAGGGTCGCTGGTCCTGCAGAGGGTGGCTGTGTTCTTGTCAGGCGGGCAGACTTGCTTTGACAGTGTACTCCTTTGTTTAAATCAGAAGGACTGTTGGCTTTTCTGGTTACTTTCCAATAGGGTTTTAGGTATTGATTTTTCACAGTGGTATTAGAAGCATCCGGAGTCGGATGTTTGAACAAATTATTTGTTCCTTTTTGTGCTTAAAAAAAAATCTGTTCTTATTTTACAGAATGCGCTTAGAACTTCAGAAAATTGCTGCTATTGTGTCAAATATATTTTCTAGCATCAAAAAGTATTTTAACAATAGTTTTAGATTTGTAGAAGCATTGCTAAGGTACTAGACTTTCCATATATCTTACACGTAGTTTCTCCTCTTCCTCATTTTTGTTTTTGCTTTTATGAGGTAGGGTTTCACTCTAGCCCAGGCTGACCTGGAATTCACTATGTCATCTCAGACTGACCTCATCTTCATGATTAGTTGTGATTAAGATTGTAAGATGGCATATAAAATACCAATAATTGAGAAGTTTACCATAGTTAGTATCCATAGGAATCATGGAGTAGCATGTTGTGTGAACACTGCAGTAGCATGAGGATCCAGTAATCTAGAGGAAGATTACTAGTCAATTATTTGAAATAAAATGTTACTAGCAACATGTTTTTATTGAGCACCTGTGGTTAGTAGTGCCTATATGTCTGTCAGTCCTCTGTCTACTCTGTCCCAGTGGACGCTATCCCCCAAGTACACAATAGAGAATGAAAGTGGGGGTGTGTTTCCTGAGGAGCTGCCCAAAGGCACACACAGTTCAGCCAGTGACTCTTTGGGAAAAAATCTTGGTTAAAGGAGCCGCCTCTCTTTGCCCTCACTCCAAATGTTGATCTCATCTTGCTCAGTCATCTCTTCGTTTGGTCACCTATATTGGTGGGGAAGAAGGAGGAGACACCTTGTCACCTTCTGTTATAAAATTCTACATGGTTTGTCAGTTAGCTTTTCTGTTTCCATGACCAAATACAAGAACAGATATATTATGGCCTATGACTTCAGATTATGGGCACTGGCTCTAATACTGTGGGCCTGAGGCAGGGCACAGAATCGTGACATGGAAGCAGGCAGGAGGAGGCTATTCACTTTATGGAAGAGAGGGGGTGGGGGAGCAGGCAAGTGGGGGAGGGAGAGAGACACATATACAGAGAATTCGAATGAGAATGCAGGCTTTCTCCATTTCTTCTTTTATTCCATTTGGTTACATATTTCCAAGATACAGTAGCATTGAGTGCACACTGGCATTCTGAAAGGGAGGAATAGGAGAATAGCAAGGCAACATGATAGCCAGTAGGGCACCGTGGAATCCCAGCGCTCTCTAAGTGTCTGGGATGTCTGGGATGTGATCTCCCAAGGGTTGGGCAGTGCTTGGGCAAAGGCTTTCCCTTCCCGTTTGCAGTTCCCATGGCCACATTTTAGGCGTCTTTCCCCAGCATGTTTTCTTGACGTCTTCAGCTTCATCCTCAGGGCTTCACAAATCCTCCAGGTTGCACACAGGATCCTGATAGGATCCTCTGTCATCACACATCCCCCTCTTGGGGTCTCTGTATGCAGGAATCCTGATCCTGTAGCACATTGCCTGTTCTCCCAGGGCTTCTTTTGAAATTTGGATGGAAGCCTCCTGAACCTGATTAACTTATATTCTGTATGCTTGCAAAACCAGCGCATGTAGTGATCACAATTGTCTGTTAGCCTAAACAGTAGCCCAGGCCCTTTAGACCATGCATGACTACAGCCGAATACAGGGGACCACTTTCATAGATGTTCCTATGCCAGCAGTTATCTGTTCAGAGCAAAGTCTTTTTTTTTTTTTTTTTTTGAGGTTCTGGGAATTGAACCTAGGGCCTTGTGCATGCTAGGCAAAGCACTCTGCCATTGAGCTTTATTCCCAGTCCACAAAGTCTTTCTAATGTGTTAAAACCTTTTGAGTTTTGGGCCTGCAATGATCAGGGACTAGCCAGTTGCTGAGATGCCATCAAGGCATCTTTCCTATTGTCAATATGAAATACTGTTTCTTTTTAGTGGTCCCAGTCCCTTTATCAACCACAACCACTCCTTTCTTTATAAACATGCTCCATTTCTGGGCAAACTGCAAATGTTTCAAATCCATCTGTATTGCTTTTTGCTCCCAGTTCTCACTATAAACTTGGATTAAAACCAACAGTAATAACCATGCCACAGCCTGAATGTTGAGCTGCCTTAAATTTCCTCTGTTGGATTAATTTGTCTGTTACTTTTACATTCAGCCTGAAAGTCACAGAGCATGGACAGAATGTAGCCAAATTCTTTGCCATAATATAATATGAATGGCCTCTAGCTCAATTCCCAATGAAGTCTTTATTCTCTTCTGAAATCTCTTGCAGTTTTTGCTGTCTGCATTCCTACTGGAATTCTGATCTTAGCTCCCACAGAATTGCTGTAAGCAGAGCTTACATTCTTGGCTTTTTACCTAGGTTTTCCCAGATTTTTCTTGTAAACCAGTCTTACAGGCTTAAAACTACCTGGTCAGGTTTCGTCACAGTAATGTCCACACCCTCATTACTATCTCTGTTAACGTATCTAATACTCTGCTTAAATGCCCGTGAGAAACGATTGACGGGTAGAAAGATTCATTTTGGCTCATGGTTTCAGAGGGCTTAGTACATAGCCACTAGCTCCATCACTGTGGGCTTGGGGGACGCCGGTGCCTCATAGCAGCGGCAGCCAGGATGAAGCTTTTTACCTCATGGTGACCAGGAAGCAAAGAAAGAGAATACCTGCTCTAGTGCTCTTGCTCCTTCCTGCTTCACTCCATCCAGGCCTCCCTCCAGTCTTTGCATGGTGCCACCTACATTCAGGGGAGGTGTCCTCCCTATAGCTGATTCTGTCCCTCACAGAGACACCCCAAGGTGTGCTTTACTAGTCTCATAGGAACTTCTCAATCCAGCCAAGTTGAAAAATCAACATTACCCACCACCCATGAAGATACAGTTCCTAGTCTGTGTCCTCCGGGGTCCTCCTAGATTCCTCTGTATCTATGGGCACAGGGAACCTAGATTATCTTGCTCATTATTATAGCCATCATTGTTTAGCACATAGTGGATGTTACATTAGCAAAAACAATTGGGATCTTGTCAGGCAGTACAAAGACTGGAAGATTATATCTAGATAGCCGGAACTAAAAGGGCAAGGAGCTCCTGCCCAACTTGTTAAATAAGTTCTCCCAAGTGTAGATTGCATGCCAGTGCACTGGGAAGCCTTCTTGGATCTCACTTCATTCCTTGTTCTTTTCTTTCTTCCTTTTTTTTTTTGGTTTTGGTTTTTTGAGGTAGGGTCTCTAGCCCAGGCTGACCTGGAATTCACTCTGTATTCTCAGGGTGGCCTCGAACTCATGGTGATCCTCCTACCTCTGCCTCCCGAGTGCTGGGATTAAAGGCATGAGCCACACTCGGCCTTTGCTCTCTCTTTTCATTTAACAAATGAAAATTTCTATCCTCTGGACACTTAGCTTTCTTCACTTTGCATTAGTTTCTTTTGCTGTGGGTGATCTTATGTCTTCAGTGTTAATTGCTTTTAAAGTGTGATGTGTTTATGCATATGTAGTATGTGCACATGTGCATGTGAGTGTGGAGAGGCCAGAGGTCAACATCAGTGTCTTCCTCAATTGCTCTGCATTTTTGTTTTGAGACAGTTCTCTTATGGAACCTGGAGTCCCCCAATTCAGCTAGACTAGCGAGCAAGGTCAGGAATCCTGTTTCTACCCTCTCTCTCTCCCTCCCTCCCTCCCCCTTACACTAGATTTAGGTGCATGCCTGCCTTTGACGTAGGTGCTGGCATCTGAACTCAGGTCCTCATGCTTGTGTGTCTAGCACTGTACCCACTGAGCCATCTCCCCAGTCCTCTACCTGTTTCTGACAGGTCTCACTGTGTTGCCGAACTGTTGGGCTCAAGTGATCCACCTGCCTGTCCTTTTCAAGTTGCACTTTAAAAAATACCATTTTATTTTATTTATTTGAGAGAGAGATTGGGGGGACACGGGGGGGGGAGGGGACAGGGAGAATAGACGCACCAGCACCTTCTGCCATTGTAAACGAACTCCAGATGCATGCACCACTTTGTGCATTTGGCTTACATGGGTCCTGGGGAATCGAACCTGGGTCCTTTGGCTTCGCAGGCAAACCCTTTAACCACCAAGTCATCTCTCTAGCCCTCAAGTCGCACTTTTTAAAATGCCATTGTGTATAAGTATTATGCTATGTTTTATAAATTTATTTATTTATTTGGTTTTCCAAGGTAGGGTCTCACTCTGGCCCAGGCTGACCTGGAATTAACTTTCTAGTCTCAGGTGAGCTCATGGCAATCCTCCTACCTCTGCCTCCCCAGTGCTTGGATTAAAGGTGTATGCCACCACGTCCAGCTGTAAATTTATTTTTTAGATTTATTTATTTGAAAGAGAGAGAGAGACAGACTGACAATGGGTGTACCAGGACCTCCAGCCACTGCAAATGAACTCCAGACACATGTGCCACCTTGTGCATCTGTCTTACATGGGTCCTGGGAAATCGAACCTGGGTCCTTTGGCTTTGCAGGCAAGCTCCTTAACTACTAAGCCATCTCTCCAGTCCAGTGCGTTATGTTTTATCTGTCTGTCTGTCTATCTATCTACCTGTCTTATTTAAACCTTTCAACAATCTTACATGTTAGAGAATGATTCATTTGAGACTTTTCCCTTGGGCGTCCTCCAAAAAGCTTGAGGTCTCTTCAACTGCTCCATGCTCTTCTTAACAGGATGTGTTGGTTCAGAAGAATCTATATACTTCATGATGGTCTTTCATATGCTTTTCAGCTGCACCACAGCTTCACTTGATTTGTGTTGATTTGATCAAAGGGCCATGTAGTCCTAACACTTCTTCAGGCTTTGGAGTGGAACAGCAAAACTGGTGGAATAGCAAACTTCAAATGTATTTTCAAGGTTAAAAGTAAAGGTGTCACTATTGATTCTTTATATGATAAACGATTGTTATACAGCTGTTTCTGTAGAGCAGATAGAAGTTGTCTCATTACTCTGAGAAAGCGCGCTCACTCACACTGTGTCAGGCCCTGCAGTTCTGACACTGAGCTGGCCCTGTAGCTCTGGCAACCAAAACCTCTCACTCCTTGTTTTTAAGCCACAGTTTTCTTTTTAATAAAAGTTGATTTTGATGGTAGAAAGAAGTTGTCATGTGGAATTACTTTGCGGAGTCATTTGAACAGACTTGAAACATTGTTTATACATAAATAAATTCACTGATCTGAAAGACATCGGCAAGGCACAGTGTGTGCTGGCATTCGTGAGCCGGCTGCGTTTGATACCAAGTCTTCGCTACCCAGAGGAGGTGGCAAAAGAGCCTCTGATAGAAAGCAAATGGGAAAGTCTTTTTTTTTCTTTGTAGATTTTTTTAATTTTTTGGATATTCAGCAAAAATTTCTTTTCAAAATGCTTTTCGGTGAGATACAGTTTTTGTGGCACATCTGTAGGCATTGATGGTTGTACATATTTTCTTCTCTTTAAACCCTGTTTTTCAAATAAAAATTGGAAGGATGACTTTTATTCGCTGCTGCTGTCATTCGTATGCTGTCCATTCAGCAGGTATTTATTGCTGTTGTATTAGTTACTGGGCTGCTGGTATGCTGGGATACTAATGACAGTACATTATGATCCCAGTCTTACAGGGGTTGCAGTTAGTGGTTAGGCGGGCAGCTAGCCCACAAGCACATACAGCATAATAAATGCTCTGCTAGTGCTTGCGCCTGCTTCTCTGAGAACACAGTAAAAAATATCCCCAAGTGGTCATGGGAAACTTGTTGGAGAAAGTGATACATTCCTCCCTTGCCTCCCCCACCACATATTTAAAAATCAAGGTGTTGGTCCATTAAAATTATACTTTATAAGAAGAAATAGAAATACCTGTTCTGATTTCCCCATTGTGCCACGTTTCCACTCTTTAGCAATAACTACTTTAACTGTTTTACTTTATAGTGGTTATCTTCAAAACTTGCCATAAAGTTCTTTTGTTTCTGTAAATGAATTTTAGGTAATGACTCTTGGTTTTGGACAATCAAAGATGAGGAGCTTAGTACATCTATAGTTCCACCTTCTCTCTTCTCTTCTTGTTGAATAGTCCTCTGCAAGAGCTATATATAATAAATGCGGCAGTTTATGTGGATAATGATGGTGGCCCACAAGGGTCAAAGGTTAAGAACTTCCACTTTAGTTTTACGCAGTGTTTTGATCTGACATAGGCTAAATGTTGATATTTCCTTTAGAAATACTAGTGTAATTTTAAGGAGCTGTCTGTACATAGGTACTAGGAGATAATCCAGGAAGAAGCAACTCTAGTGATGGTAAGAGGCAGACTGCTGTGTGCTGGGTCTCAGAGTGTCCCACTCTTGTCTCCTGTGCTCATTGTACACAGGCTGACACCCACGTTTCTTACCAGGCTCGTGATCACATGTGTTTAGAATGCAGAGCAAGCTGGATGCACTTGGGAAGTAGAGATAGAAGGATCGCCGTGAGTTCGAGGCCACCCTGAGACTACACAGTGAATTCCAGATCAGCCTAGGCCAGACTGACACTCTACCTCGAATCTCCGCCGCCTCCCACAAAAGCAGAGCAAAATATCATATCAGTTTTGTCGCGATGTGGAAAGTTCACTATCTTAGAGTGTATGTGAGACCAGAAAGTGCCTTCTTCAACAGATGATTAAATCTTCAAAGGAGATTGTCAGAAAATGTCAGATCTAATTGATCTGTGTTCTACCCTAACGTCTAGGTTAGCACTTTTGTCTACACTGTAGGTTTTGAACAAATATGTATTAGAAGAATGAATAGCGGATGCTAATGTTTGAGTGCATCTGTAGCAGACAGCTTCAGGTTCGCTGAGATGAACTTCCAGACCAGGCACAGTCATGGAGGAAGAGATTTATTGAAGCTTACAGATCCAGGGGAAGTTCTGTAATGGCAGAACCTGGCCGAGTTGTACAAGTGTCCCTCACTGCTCACTGCCAAATACAGCTTGGTTTGAATTTCTTGAATAGCCACCACTCGAAGACCCACAGGGATGAGGTTAAACAGAGTGAGGTGTACAAGTGTCCCTCACTGTTCACTGCCAAATTCAGCTTGGTTTGAACTCCTTGAATAGCCACCACTCGAAGACCCACAGGGATGAGATTAAACAGAGCACTCCAGAAGGCATCTTCAGTTGCAAGCATCAAGTCCATGCCTGTTCCTCCAAAACAAAGGTTCCAAAAGATGAAAATCCATATGGTTGGGTTCGTCTCACTCCATTCTTGGTACCAGCTTCTGCCATTACAGAACTTCCCCTGGATCTGTAAGCTTCAATAAATCTCTTCCTCCATGACTGTGCCTGGTCTGGAAGTTCATCTCAGCAAACCTGAAGCTGTCTGCTACAGTAAAGTGGTACCAGGAGTGGGGTGGACTTGTGATGGTTAACTTTGTGTCAACTTGATTTGTTTAGGAATCCACAGACATTCCTCATAAGTGTGTCTCTGAGGCTGCCTCTAGGAAAGATTAACTAAAGGAAGAATCCTTTCCCCAGGGTGAGCCCTTCCCCCAGAGTGGGCGGCCCCTCTTGGAGGAGGGGCTGGTTGATAAAAAGAAGCTCTGGGAAGAAAGGCTGTTTCTTCTCCCACCTGGCTGCTGGTGCTGCTCGCTGCTTGGTGCTTGGTGCTTGGTGCTTGGTGTTTGCTGCTTTCCAGTGTGGACTGAAG
Source organism: Orientallactaga sibirica (assembly GCA_036365145.1). Taxonomy (NCBI): domain Eukaryota; kingdom Metazoa; phylum Chordata; class Mammalia; order Rodentia; family Dipodidae; genus Orientallactaga; species Orientallactaga sibirica. The sequence goes on from JAEOAD010000055.1 coordinate 3,390,602, forward strand.
ACTAGCGTGGACTGAAGAGCAGCGGCTCTCCAGGACGCCTCCAGGCCTTCAGTGCCAGATTGGGACTGCTGAGGCCTCCAGCCTCGTGGACTGAGCAGCTACCCGGTTCCTTGACTCTCAAACCACCACCACACCTTAGGACTGGCCCCCCCAGTGACATTGCCTCTGGCAAGGTGATTGCAGATGCAAACTATAAACTAATAAAACACTGAATATATTGGGGGACATATATTCAAACTACCACAACATCTAATAGGTTTGTGCTAAATGTTCCATAGTAGTTTGTAGGAAAGTACTTGGATACCCTTATAGGAAGAGAATGAAAATGAAAGAAAGGTATTGGGTTCCATTGCCAAGGATTCCTTTCAACATCTTTTTTTTAAAAAAAATATATTTTATTTATTTATTTGAGAGAAAGAGGCAGAAAGAATGAGAGAGAATGGGTGCCCCAGGGCCTCCAGCTACTGCAAACAAACTCCAGATGCTTGTGCCCCCTTGTGCATCTGGCTTATCTGGGTCCTGGAGAATCGAACCAGGATCCTTTGGCTTTGCAGGCAAGTGCTTTAACCGTTAAGCCATCCCTCCAGCCCTCCTTTCAACATCTTTATTTGCTCATTAATGCAATAAATTCACATAGTTAAGATGTGTGATTTTTGTCATTTAAAATTTTATTTTTAGCTTTTAGTTTTTTGTTTGTTTTTTTTAAATTTTAAATTATTTTTTATTTATTTTTGGAGAGAGACACAGAGAGAGACAGACAGAGAGGGAGAGGGAGACAGAAAGAGATGGGCGTGCCAGCAGTCTCTCAGCTGCCGTGAACAAAATCCAGATGCGTGCGCCCCCTTGTGGGCAAGTGTGGCATTGTGCCCTTGCGTCACTTTGCATCTGGCTAAACGTGGGACCTGGAGATTGGAACTGGGTTCTTAGGCTTAGCAGGCAGGCGCCTTAACTGCTAAGCCATCTCTCCAGCCCTTGTTTTTGTTTTTTTGAGGTAGGGTCTCACTCTAGCTCAGGCTGACCTGTAATTCACTATGTAGTCTCAGGGTGGCCAATTTTTTTAAAAAAATATTTTTACTTATTTTTTTGCAAGCAGAGAGATAGAAGAGAGGCAGTCAGAGAGAGAGAATGGGCATGCCAGGGCCTCTAGCCTCTGCAAACAAACTCCAGAAGCATGTACCCTTTGTGCATCTAGCTTACATGGGTCCTGGAGAATTGAACCGAGATCCTTTGGTTTCACAGGCAAATGCCTTAACTGCTAAGCCATTTCTGTAGCCCCTTAAAAACTTTTTATTACGAGGAGAGAAGCCAACCATAGTGTGATTTGAATTACTTTCAAATTATTGAGCTTTGTGTTTTGGCTCAAGATCTTTCTTCAGTGTTAACTGTTCCTGAGCACTGTTACTGTCAAATGAAAGGTTCTGCAGATACTAATTAAATCAGAATCGTACATATTATTCGTTAAGCAGATTATGTAATATTTTTCCAGGTAGGGTCTCACTCTAGCCCAGGCTGACCTGGAACTTACTTTGTATTCCCAGGCTGGCCTTGAATTCATAGCAATCCTCCTACCTCTGCTTCCCGAGTGTTGGGATTAAAGGCGTGCGCCACCACACCTGGCCTGATTATTTACTATTTTTACTCATTTTATTATTTATTAAAATGGATGTTCAATTCTGTTGTCATAATTATGTTGCTATCTATTTCTCCCTGCAATTCTGTCATATTTGGCTTCATAGTCTTTCAAGCTTTATTATTGGGTACATAAACATTTAGAATTATTTCCTCTTTATAAAAAATCTTTAAAGAATGCATGTTATGTTCCCTTGGCACATTGATATTTTTCATCATTATAAAATTGCCCTATTTAACTGCTGCTCTCACAACTCCAAGGTGAATACCAGCCATTCCACTAAGGACGGCTCTCAATGGAGTGGAGCAGGGAGACCGAAAGTGATGGTACCAGCATATGATGTGTCCATACTTAGTTAAAAAAAATAATAAAAATTGCCCTCTTTATGCTGGTAATATTTTTTTCTCTAAAGTCTACTTTGTCTAACATTTAAATACCTCTCCATCTTCCTTTAAGTAGTATTAATATGGTGTATCTTTCTATTTAAAGAGGCTCCTTTTAGGCAACAGGAAGTTGGGTGTTTCTTTTTCTTACCTGGTATCACAGGTATTTATTTATTTATTTAATTTTTTATTTTATTTTTATTTATTTTTGGAGAGAGAGACAGAGAGAGATAGACAGAGAGGGAGATAGAGATGGGCACGCCAGCACTCTCTCAGCTGCTGTGAACGAAATCCAGATGTGTGCGCCCCCTTGTGGACAAGTCCAGCATTGCTCCCTTGCCTCACTTTTGCATCTGGCTAAACGTGGGACCTGGAGATTGGAACCGCTGGACATTGGAACCAGCGTTCTTAGGCTTAGCAGGCAGGTGCCTTAGCTGCTAAGCCATCTCTCCAGCCCTATTTATTTATTTTTTGAGGTAGAGTCTCGTTCTAGCCCAGGCTGATCTAGAATTTGCTATGCAGTACCAGACTGGCCTTGAACTCACAGTGATTCTCCCTCTGCCTCCCAAGTGTTGGGATTATAGGTATGTGTCCTGAGTAGTTCAGTCTTTTCTTTAAAAAATAAAAATTTAAAAATTAAAAAAAAAAGCCAGGCATGATGGGGCATACCTTTAATCCCAGCACTCGGAGAGGCAGAGGTAGGAGGATTGCCATGAGTTTGAGTCCACCCTGAGACCACATAGTGAATTCCAGATCAGCCTGGACCAGAGTGAGACCCTACCTCAAAAAAAATTAAAAAATAAATCATTTTTATTTATTTATTTGAGAGAGAGAGAGAGGCAGATACAGAGAGAGTGGATGGGTGCCCCAGGGCCTCCAGCCACTGCAAACGAACTCCAGATGCATGCATCTTGTACATCTGGCTTACGTGGGTCCTGGGAAATTGGAATTGAACCTGAGTCCTTTGGCTTTGCAAGCAAGTGCCTTAACTGCTAAGCCATCTCTCCAGCCCCAGTCTTTTCCTTTTGATTGAGATAGTTAAACTGTTTTCAGGGGCTTTTTTGCCCCAGTGCTAGGGACTAAGGCCTTGTCCGTGCAAGGCAAGTGCTGGACCACTGAGTGACATCCTCAGTCCACTTTCAGTCTATGTACATTACGGCTACTCTTGGGTTTAAAGTCTTTCTTTCTTTTTTCTTTTTTGAGGTAGGATCTCCTTCTAGCCCAGGCTGACTTGGAATTCACTATGGAGTCTCAGGGTGGCCTCCAACTAACGGTGATCCTCCTACCTCTGCCTCCTGAGTGCAGGGCTTAAAGGCGTGTGCCACCCCCACCCCCCAGCTTGGGTTTAAATTCTTTCTTGCTGTTTGTACTCAGTTTGTCTCATCTGTTCTTTGTTTCCTTCTTTTATCTGTCTTCTTTTAGATTTTATTTCATTTGTTGGCTTATTGTATTGGCAATTGTATATTGCTTTAAAGTTTGTGCAGCCTCCTGTCAGTATACTTTTATTTTTCTCTTACCAGCCATTACAGTTTTTATAAGTGTCCCCTAACAGCTCATGTATTAAAGGACTCGTTGCTTGCCAGTTCTACTACTGGGAAGTGGTACTGGGAGGAGGACCATTCAGAGACACAGCCTACTTTAAGAAAGTTGGGTCACTGGGCATGCCACTGAAGAAGATATAGGGATCCCAGCTCATGTGCAAGGGCCCCCCCTCTCCTCCCTCTAGGAGGTGAGCACTTTCTTCCGTTCCACACTTTCACCATGATACAGTGTCTCCCTGCAGATCTCCAAACAACTGACTCTGGACTGATACCTTTTAAATGGCGAGCTTAAACACATCTTTCCTCCTTGTAAGCTGATTACCTCAGGGATTTTGTCACAGTCATGGAAAGCTAAGACACCAGCTTTTTTTTTTCTACTATTACCTATTTTCCTTCTGTTATAAACCTCACAGTACATGGTTATTATTTTGGCTGTCAACAGTTGATTTATTTCTGAAGAGATACACACAGTCACACACTGCTGAGCGGTGGGGCTATGGGCTGAGAAATGTGTTGATAGGTGACATGCAAACCTAAATGGTGTGGGTCAGGCACACCGTGTGGAAGAGACAAGGAGAACATCAGGTGTAGCAGTCTCCTGCCAGCATAACATAGCACGTTGTTTGTGGTTAGCTTTTTAAGAAGTAGGTGTACACTGTGAAATAACGATAGAATGTTTAGTATAGTAAGCACATAAACCAGAAATATTTATTTATTTATTTATTTATTTATTTATTTATTTATTTATTTTTGGTTTTTTTGAGGTAGGGTCTCACTCTGGCCCAGGCTGTTCTGGAATTCACTGTGGCGTCTTAGGGTGGCCTTGAACTCATGGCGATCCTCTTACCTCTGCCTCCCGAGTGCTGGGATTAAAAGCGTGTGCCACCATGCCCCGCTTTGGTAACATTTATTTTAAGTAATATGTGTCGTACATAACTGCGTATGCTATTCTTTTATATAATTGGCAGACATTAGGTTTATTTCTATGTGTCACCAAAAACACATAGTGTAGTTTATGCTACAACATTATGATAGTTATCACTCAGTGATAAGAGTGTTGTTGCTTCATTATAAGCCTGTGGGACCCCCATGTATGTGCAGTCCTCCATTGTTGACCAAGCACCCTGCTGTAGTGTAGTGTACAATCGTGCTGACTGTTTTTCTGTTTGTCCTCATTTTCACCATTTCTGATGCATTTCATTCCCATGTTTAGATCCACATTTCCATCTGGGATCATTTTTATTATGTCTGAAGTGTTTCCTTTTGCATTTCTTGTGGTGCATTTTAGTTGGTAATTGAAAACTTTCAATATTCTGAAAATATCTCTATTATCTTAGTTTCAGAAAGATATTTTTGCTGGGCATGGAAATTGAGGTTACGTCTTAGTAATTGTGTTTTCCTTTTAATTTTTTAAAGGTGTTGCTCCACTGCCATCTTGTTTGCATTGTTTCCATGAGAAATTTCTCCTGTCTATGTAGTGTGCTCTTTTCTCAGGCTGCTTTAAGATACATTTTCCTAGCTGGGTGTGGTGGCATACACCTTTAATCCCAGCACTCGGGAGGCAGATGTAGGAGGATCACCGTGAGTTTGAGGCCACTCTGAGACTACATAGAGAATTCCAGGTCAGCCTGGACTAGAGTGAGAGCCTACCTGGGGGGAGGGGCAATACATTTTCTTTATCACTGATGAGAGCAATTTCATTAGAATGCGCCCTGGTATAGTGTTTTTCCTTTTATTGCCTGTAGTTTCCCTGGGCTTAGAATATCACTCAAAGTTACAAACTTTTGGTTATTAATTTAAAAGGTTTTTTTGTCTCCACTATTTTCTTCTTGATCTTCAACCACATGTACCTTGGGCTTCAAGAGCTTATTCCTCCACACAGCGATTTGTTTTGGTTTTGTTTCAGTTTTGTGTTACATCATTTCTTTCTGTGTTCCATTTTGAACAGTTTTTATTTAATTATACATATTCAGTATGTCATCAGGCTTACTGATCCTTATTTTTGTAGCATCTAATTTGTTCATCTATTCTATATACATACAGACATACTTTTTTCTTTTCATTTCAGATATTATAGTTTTCATTTCTTAAAAGCTCAAAATATAGGGCTGGGCATGATGATGCATACCATGTAATCCTAGTACTTGGAAGGTGGAGGCAAGAGGATTGTGAATTCCAAGCCAACCTGAGCTACATAGGGAGACCATGCCTGAAAAAAACATGGGTTGGCTGGGTGTGGTGGCATATGCCTTTAATCCTACCACTCAGGAGACAGAGGTAGGAAGATCACTGTGAGTTCTAGGTCAGTCTGGAACTATAGAGTGAATTCCAGGTCAGCCTGAGCTACAGTGAGACCCTACCTCCAAAAACCAAAAAAAAAAAAAAAAAAAAAAAAAAAAAAAAAGAAAAAAAAAAAAAAATTTTCCTATGTTTTTACATAGTGCATTCACCGTATTTTCTAGTCCCCCCTCCCTGAGGTAGGGTCGTGCTCTAACTCAGGCTGACCTTGAATTCATTGTGTAGTCTCAGGCTGGCCTCGAACTCACCACGATCCTCCTACCTCAGCCTCCCAAGTGTTGGGATTAAAGACACCATGCCCAGCCTGTTGTCTAGTTTTTTTTTTTTTAAATTTAAAAATATCTTATTTATTTTAGAGAGAGGGAGGGAAAGAGGCAGATAGACAGAGAATGGGCACACCAGGGCCTCTAGCCACTGCAAATGAACTCCAGATGTATGCACGACTACCTTGTGCATTTGACTTAATGGGTATTGTGGAATTAATCCTGAGTCCTTAGGCTTTGCAGGCAAGCACCATAACTGCTAAGCCATCTCTCCAGCCCCTGTTGTCTTGTTTTTAAATGTATAAATTATAGTTGTAATAACTATTTTAATGGCCTCGTCTACTTTTTTTTTTTCTATCATTTTGGGGGCACTTTCATTTGATTGGTTTTGATATTCACTTTGGATTGTATTTTTCTGCTTTTTTGTATGCATGCAATTTTTCATCAGAATCCAGACATTGTAAATTTTACCTTAGCATTTGCTGGGTGTTTTATATTCTTATAAATGCTCCCAAGATTTATTCTGAGGTACAGTCACGTTGCTTGCTGCTTCTCTTCGTCACTTGTGTGCTTCATTAAGCTGGATCAGAAGAACTGGGACCAGGGAGGGTTCATTTCAACTGTCTGCGAAGCAAGCCCTCTTTTGAGTACTTCACGTGTTGTTCAGTGAGTTTTGAATATATTCTGGCTGCAGAGACTGGGCATATTCCAATGAAATTGTTTCTTCTGGTCCTTTCTTGGAATTATTCACTGATCCGTCCCCAGCTGAGTGCTTGAGTGTGGCCTGTGAGAACGCTGTCTTCTCAGTGCCATGCCCTGAGGACTGGAGGGAGCACCCATGGTTTTCCTGCACTCCCACCTCAGTATCTTCTACCTACAGAGACCCTCCTGCTCTGTTGGAGTCCTCCTACCCAGCCCGGAAACTTCTCCAGGTATAAACTGGGGACATCTTAGGGCTCACCTCATAGGATTCCTACTCACAGTTGTTACTCTTCTTTGTTGCTGTGTGGACAGCCTGAAAAAGAAAAATTGTTTCCTGTTGTCTTAGTTAATCAAATGAAAACTTCGAACACTAGCACATTACCTGCCTACATATGTGCATATGTACATGACCTTATCACTCCAGGAAGCCTCATGGGCATGCAGTCTGAAGCAGTCTCACTTTCTTTAGATTGCTTCTTGCTTATCAGTGGTCAAAAGACACATGAGGCATTTGAGAATGTGTGAAGCTAGAAATATACTGGAGCCAGTGGGATGAAAGAGAAGAAAAGGGAGAGTGTGGTGGCTGATTTTTTGGAACAGACTTCAAGAGTTGTGAGTACTAGTATGCTAGCAGAGACTTGTCTTTGGAGACACTCTGGTAATTTTGATTTGTGTCCAGTTAAAACTGCAACAAAACTGCCAATATTGAAGGAATTTGGGGCTTGCTCATTTTCTTCAGATAGTGGGCCAAATGGAGAAATTTGTTAAGCCAATTTTGAAACACTACACCAGAAACTAAATGAGCTAATTTAGTCACATGTACTGGCAATAGGGGATCCCATGAAAATGTTTCAGTCTCTAGGAGCAGCTTGTTAACTTTCTAATACCAGGAATGAGTATTTGCATAACTGAAAGTGTAGCTTGCAAATGGGACAAAGAGGACAAGAAGGTGATGTGTACTGGAAGACGCAAATTGGAAGTTAAAACACTGGGGCTTTAGCTTTGACACATTTGGCAAGCCACGTAATCTATCCAGGGTTCTGTTTGCGCAGCTAAAGTGAGAACTGTGAATTAAAGGGCCTCTGAGATAACCCCTAGTAGGAACATTGGACATGATTATGATCCTTTGATCAAACAGGTGATACTAATTGACATGAGAGTCATTTCCTATTCTTAGAACTAACAAAATCAAAATAAAAAGCATTGCTTTAGGGCCAGAGAGATGGTTCATCAGCATGTCTGAGGGGCCTGAGACTGCTTGAATCTGAATCTCCAGAACCCACATGAATAGCTGAATGTGGCCATGGCCACACACTTCTGTAACTGCAGTTCTGCAGAAAGCAGAGCCCAAAGAATTGCTGGGGGCTTCCGAACAACAAGCTCCAGAATCAGCAAGAGACTCCATGGCAAGGAAAAGCATATGGGTGAGTGCGAGAGGGGATGCCCAGTGTTTTTCTCTGGACGCTGCATGGTGAGTTTATGGGGTGCCACAATCAGCATATATATGTGTATACAGCACACACACAAAATAAATATAAACATTGCTTTGTACTTTCTTATCTATCTACAAGGTCATTATCTATTCTGCCCATCTAATTTACAAAAAGGTTTTGTGCAGATTAATTTCAATTATTCCTTAAATATCAAGGCATCCAATAAGGTAGAGATGTTGTATTACTGAGGATATTCAGAAACTGTATCACAATTTTGTGGGCAACTCCCCAAAATATTTGGATAGTGACATTCCTCTGGGATAAAGTTAAGGACAAAGGGAGTAATAATAATAATAATAATTTAGTCATGATATTTGAGTAGTCCCCACAGGTACGTGCATGGGAACTTCATGGACACACGTGTGTGCACACACCACTGATTTACTAAGTATTTGGGAACCAGTGCCATAAAGTACCCGCTAACTTTGCTTCTGTTGACTGCGCAAAGCCTGGGTGCTTCCAGAATATGGGGGACGCCAGCTCTCTGAGTCCAGGTCTTAGTTGTTCATGTTGTCTGTATTCCTCCATATCTTTATTATTAATCCTTGGAAATTTGGGTTTCCTGTCAAGAACTAGGAAGCCCTCTTAAATGGTGTTTTCTTTATAATAAGCTCTTCTTTCAAGTCGATCATTTCCATGATTATCTAACATCTGACCCACAACGTGAAGTTGGCTCTTTTGGGATTGGGTATAAGCTTCAGACTAAGGAAACTTCAGTTCTCTACAGTTGATTGCTCTGAGAAACTTGACCTTACACTGAAAGTCATGGTCCAGGAGAACTTTGGATGCCAGAACTTCTGGGCCAATTGGAACATCACTAGGAAGGCTTGCTTTGGTTGTTGTATGATCACAAGACAGGAAGTGCAGAATTTTGAGAATGGTGCCTCTCTCTTAATGCATGCACTTTTAAAAAAGAGTGGATGATAAGACAAGGCTTGGTGCTTGATCACACCTCAGCAATGGAAACAATCACTCCTGAGTACTAGAAAAGACAGCACAAGAAACCATCAGTCAAGAAGACAGCCTATGGAATGTGAGAAAATCTTGTCCTGCTATTTATCCAATAAAGGGTTGATCCCAGAACTCAAAAAACTAACAACAGAACAAATAATCCAATCAATGGGTAATGAATGGATCTCTCAAATGAAGTTCAGATGGCCAGTTATGCAAATTAAAACTCCCTCTTACCCCATTGTCAGAACAGCTGTGATATGGAAAACAACAACAGATGTCTGTCAGTGGGGACGCAGGTAAGAAGGGTGGAGAGAAACCCGTGTACACTGCTGGTTGAAGGGATATTAGTGCAGCCTCTATGAAAAAACTGCGGGGACTTCTAAAAAGTTAAAAGTAGAACCTCCATTTAACCCAGCCATACCACTTCTGGGTATATATCCAAGAGAACAAAGTCATCTTAGTGTAGAGATGCCTGAACACCCACATGTGTCACTGCATGATTCACATTAGCCAAGTCATAGCCAGGCATGAGGATGCATGCCTGTATTCCCAGTAGCTGGGAGGCAGAGGCAGGCAGATCCCTGTGAGTTTGAGACAGGCTAGTTTATTTAATAAGGTCCAGGCCAGCCATGGCTACAGCTCATCATGTTTTCTCTCCTTATGGATTCTAGGGGATCTGGATTCAAGATCTCACACTTGTGTGGCAGTTGTGATCTCACACTTGTGTGGCAGTTGTGATCTCACACTTGTGTGGCAGTTGTGTTAGCCACCAAACCATCTCCCAGGCTCACTAGTGTCCTTTTCAAACGCTCTTCTTTATGAAGCCTAATTAAAAAGTATTACTTAAATGACAATTTAAAATTGATTTTAAAGTCATTAAGTATATAGTAAACATTTGTAAAGTGTACAGTCCTTCTTTCGTTAGACAGGAGGAGGATCTGGTGAAGAATGCAGAAAGCTGCCTGGTATCTGGTTGAATAAGGTCTGGACATGGAAAAGGCAGTTATAAGACAAGATCTGAACTTCCCAGTTTGTGTGTTTTTATTTGACAAAATGACATACTGCATTTAGTATCTTCAGTTCTGTAAACATTAAAGCAGAATTAGTAGAAGAAGTCCCAGGACTTTGTGCAGTTTCTAGGGATGGGTTGCATTGCAGCAAGCTGTGGGATTAAGGGTCCCTGCAGTAGGGTGAAGAAGGAAGCAAGCACGTTAGGAACTCTCTCTCTCTTTTAAATTTTGTTTGTTTGTTTGTTTGTTTATTCATTCATTCATTTATTTGAGAGTGACAGAGAAAGAGGCAGAGAGAGAGAGAGAGAGAGAGAGAGAGAGAGAGAGAGGAATGGGCACACCAGGGCCTCCAGCCACTGCCAATGAACTCCAGATGCATGCGCCACTTTGTGCATTTGGCTTATATGGGACCTGGAGAATTGAGCCTCGAACTGGGGTCTTTAGGCTTCACAGGCAAGCGCTTAACCACTAAGCCATTTCTCCAGCCAGGAACTCTCTCTTTTTAAAGAGATGGAGGCTTGCTATGGGATTAAGAGTCTGGGGGAATAAGAACCTGCAGTAGGGTGAAGAAGGAAGTGAGCACGTTAGGAACTCTCTCTTTTTAAAGAGACAGAGACTGGCCATGTTGCCCGGGCTGGCCTGCAACTCCTAGGTTCAAGCACTTCTGCCTCCATCTCTGAAGAGCCTGGACTATAGTTGCTGCACCATGTATTACTCCAATGTTTTTTATGTTTATTATTATTATTAACATGTTCATATGGATATATCATGTGATGGTACCCTCTTTTCCCTCATCTCTGCCCCCATTCCACTGGGGACGCTCCTCAGTGGGGTTGCAGGCATTCCCCATGGGGCTGTAGTTTATGTGTTGTGGGAGCATCAGTCAGTTACTTTGGGGGGAGGGAATGCCTCTGGCATGATGTCTCAACCTGTGGCTCTTACAATCTTTCCGCCCCCTCTTCTGCAAAATTCCCTGAGCCGTGGTGGGTGAGTTTCCAGTTTACTTCAGTGATGAGCTCTTAGGAGCCTCTGGATCTCTGCTGTGGAAGGTGTTGAGTGTCCTCAGGGTCTGTCTCCTTCACCCTGGTGCTGATTATCAGGGTCAGCATGGAAGCAGCACTCTTGCTCGTCTCCCCAGTTTATCTTCTCTGGTCTTGCCACCTTTCCATGCCCTCCCCCCACACCCTCTGGCTCTCTCTCTCTCTTTTTTTGGTGGTTTTTCGAGGTAGGGTCTCACTTTAGCTGACCTGGAATTCACTATGTACCCTCAGGATGGCCTTGAACTCTTGGCGATCCTCCTACCTCTGCCTCCCGAGTGCTGAGATTAAAGGCGTGTGCCACCACGCCTGGACTTACATTTTTCTGTATACTCATATTTCTTTTTGTCACCTTATTACTATGGTTAAATCTCCACAATGAGTATTGTGGTATCACATAACTCTAAAACTTAGTTATGAAAACGGTAGTTTCATCAAACTTGGTGGTGCACACTTGAAATCCTAGTATTCAGAAGGCTGAAGCAGGAGGATCTCAAGTGCCAGGTCAGCCTGAGATACTTGCAAGAGCCAGGTAAGACCTGTTTTTGAATGAATGAATGAATAGAATAGAATAGAATAGAATAGAATAGAATAGAATAGAATAGAATAGAATATTTTAAAAAACCAGTTCTGACATCCTCACATGGTTCTGTGGGATGAACTGAGCTTAAGTGGGTATTCTTGCTAGAACCTGTGTAGAGTTTTAGTCAACGCTGTGGCTGGACTCCTGTGAGAGTCTCCTGGGCTTGATATCGAATGCGTCTTCCCTCACGTGTGGTGGCTCACCTGGAAGCACTGGAGCAGGGGAGGTGGCTGGGCATCTGTCTCTTGCAAGCAACCTATGACTCAGCGAGCTCGAGCTTCCTTACATACGGCATTCTCAGGGGAGTCCGATTTCTTACACAGAGGCTGTTTCTTTCCAGAGTAAGTGTTCAGAGCGGGGAAGGGTAAGTTTTCCAGGCCAGTTAAAGTATCATTTATACAGACTTAATTAAGTTTAAACCATTCTTGTATTCCTGGGATAAATTTTACTTGCTTGTTTTTTTTTTTTTTTTTTTCCTTTTCAGCACACACTGGGCTAGATTTGCTGGCATCTTGTTTAGTATTTGGCAGTTCTTTATAAATGAGGTTTCCTTAAAGTTTTGTGTACTGTTCCTATTCAAATCAAAATGGACAAAGATTATCAGTATAGTGAATTAGTGTAAGATGAATTGAAAAGTTCTATTTTCCCATGTTTAGTTACGTGTTAGATCTCGCCTATTATCTTTGTCCATTTTGTGCTATAGTGACGGAAAATCTGAAACAAATATTTGAACCAGAGGGTTATTTCTTGGTGATCCAAAAGACATATCCTCCTTATTTAAAAATATACTTAGTCCCAATAGCCCCCCCACAAAGTCTTAATTCATTCCACCATCAACTCCAAAATGCAAAGTCACATCTAATCAAATATGGATAAGATTCAAGGCATGATTCATTCTAAGGCAATTCCCTCTAGCAGAGAGCCTGTGACATTAAGCAGGTTCTATGCTCTGAGATACAGTAGTGGGGCAGCCATGGCATGCACATTTCCGTTCCAAAAGGGAGAAAGAGGAAAGAAGAAAGGAGCAGCAGGTCCTACCCGAGACCAAACAATATTAAAAGGCTTGATCTTGATCTTCTTTTACTCCAGGTAGTGCCTCCTAGGTAGATGTCTCCCCCCACCCCGCCACACTCATGCAGCCCTACTCCTATGTCTTTGCCCAGATTAGCCCATGCATCAGGTCTCACAGATTGGAATCTCCCATTGGTAGCTCTCGTTCTGAAGTCTTTGGGACTGCTCCACCTCCGTGACTCTATAAGTCATTGCCCTAACAGGAACCCCACCATCCCCTTTCCCATGGTCATGCCCTGTGCAGTGGAGATGTGCTTTAAAAAATGGTTTTGAGCCGGGTGTGGTGGCACACGCCTTTAATCCCAGCACTCGGGAGGCAGAGGTAGGAGGATTGCCATGAGTTCAAGGCCACCATGAGATTGCATAGTTAATTCCAGGTCAGCCTGGGCCAGAGTGATACCCTACCTCAAAAAAAAAAAAAAAAAAAAAAAAGTTTTGAGGACTAAATACATGGCATAGTGGATAAGGTGCTTGCCTGCAAAGCCCAAGGACCCATGTTTGACTCTCTAGATCCCACGTAAGCCAGATGCACAAAGGTGAGGCAAGCACAAGGTTGCACATGCCCACTAGGTGGCGCAAGCGTCTGGAGTTTGATTGTAGTGGATGAGGCCAATTCTCTCTCCCTCCCTCCCTTCCTCTGCCTGTCTAAAATAAATAAATAAATAAATAAATAAATAAATAAATAAATAAATAAATAAATAAATAGTTTTGAGGTCATTCTCTTATTGTCCAGATGAATGGCACCTGGCTTCTTTGTGTCCATATTAATCTAATCAAGCAGTTGTTTGATCATACCCCTTGGTGTTCTCTCCTGAGCATGCTTGGCTAGGCTGAGGGAGTTTTCCAGATCGTTTTATTCTACTTACCTTTTAATAACTTAGGGACCGTGGAGATGACTTAGTAGGCATAGGGTTCGCTATGCAAGTGTGAGGACCACAAGCTATGTGAAAGCTGGTGATGATGGTGAACACTTGTAATCCCAGTGCCAGGGCGGTGAAGGCAGGAGAACCCTTGGGATTTGCTGGCTAGCTAGTCTAGCTAAGTAGGTGAGCTCCAGGTTAGATAGAGACTTAGCTTCAAAAAATAAGTCAGAGCCGGGCGTGTTGGCGCACGCCTTTAATCCCAGCACTCGGGAGGCAGAGGTAGGAGGATTGCCGAGAGTTCAAGGCCACCCTGAGACTACGTAGTTAATTCCAGGTCAGCCTGGGCCAGAGAGAGACCCTACCTCGAAAAACCAAAAAAAAAAAAAAAAAAAAAAAAAAAAAGTCAGACAGTAGTTGAGGCAAACACTGGAGATTGACACCTGTCCTACAGCAACACACACACAAAACTTTTCAACCATTTCTCTTTTGTATTTCATCATAGGTGGTTAAAAGAGGCCACACAATGACTGGAATGCTTTGCTTCTTGGATATTTTTTTCTACCAAATATCTTAGTTTATTACTTTTAAATCCTGCTGCCTACCCCTACACTCCTCAGACATTAACACAATTTGGCTAAGTCCCCTGCCACCTTATAATGCTCATGGTCTTTTCTCCAGTTTCCATGCCCCAATTCCTCATGCACCTCTGAGGCTCCGTCAGAATTGTGTGCACTATTCATGTTCCTGAAGACATCCTGATCATGACCACCAGCATTCTCTAAGAAGATTCAAATGCACCCTGTAGCTTGCCCCAACTTCTGAGCCCCCACCCAGATTACCCGTTAACTCTACTCTTGGCAGTCTGGGTCTTTTCTAGTGTTCCCCTAAAAATTCTAAAGCCCCCTTTACTCAGTCCCAAAGCTGCTTCCTTGTTTTCAGTTATATGTACCACTCCTGGTACAATTTTCTTAGTCTGTTTTGGGCTGTTAGAGCAGAATATCTTAGCCTGGGAATTTTAAAATGAGTAAAAATTTTATTTCTCACAGTTGTAGAGTCTGGGGAGTCCAAGATCAAGGCACTAGTGAAAATCTTGCTTTTGCTAAACATGTTGGACAGTATTTCACACTGCAGAAGGGCTGAGAGAGGGATAGAGGGAGAGAAAAGAGCAAACTGGCCCTTTTATAATGAACTTACTCCTGTGATAATGGCAATACTTTTTTGATAAGGATGCAGCTCTCATGACCTAAACACTGCTTAAAGGTTCCTGACAAATGACAATTAATTTTCAACATGAGTTTTGGGAAGGACAAAAATTTAACCTATAGTGCCCCTAAATCTACAGGGCCAAAAGTTCCCTTCCTAGCTTTGGTTACCTTTAAAAAAATCTCTGTATTGTCAGTCTATTCAGGTTTTCTACCTCTTGTTGAGATAATTTGGTAACTTGTATTTTTCTAGAAAATCATTTACCTTATTTGAAAAATTAATGCCATGAAGTTGTACATAATGTTCCTGTAAAGTTCTGAAGCTCCTTTCCATATCTGTAGTTTGTTCCTCTCCTTGTTTGTAATGTTGAAGCCCTCTGCTGTGTACTTCCTTAACTCTGTTTATTGTGCAATGAATACATTTCAAATTAAACTTGCTAAAACGCACATGGATGGTATTAGGAAAAAAATCTGGAAGTGATTTAGCCTCTTCTTATGCCAAATGTGGTTCTTCTTGCCTAAATGAGTTATTGGAGGTATAAATTGGAAATGCAAAGACTTGATTACTGTTCTATAGCTGTTGCTTCATCATGATTGTCGCTAGTCTTGGAGTGCATCTTGGTTAGACCTGACACACTCATTATCACATACGTTCACACCACCTACCATCTTTTCAAATAGAACTTTCCCACCCACATTGCTACAATTTACTTTTCAATGAAAGTATGTTAATTTTATACCTAGCATTGGTATTCTGTCTTATTTGATGCTATTACCATGAGACTGTGTGTTCTCAACTATGTGCATGGTCTAGACAAAGGAATGTAGAAGGCTTTAGGGTAGATTCCTGGTTTGGGGGAAATTATCATTTTAATAAGCCCTTCAACAAGTATTTGCCTGATTCCCATGCTTCTGAGCCTCTTGGTGGTGATGACTTCTTAGGCATGCAAATTCTACAGTAGTGTGGCTTTCTTTGGTCAGCCTTCCCAGGATGCCTCTCACAGCACTGTTCTTAAGCACTTTTGTTTTTGCATGCCACCTACTTTCTCTTCTAAACATAGAAGAGACTCTGCTCTTTTAATAACTTTGGAATGCCACTGCCAATACCCTAAATGACTGTTCTCTCACATACACCTGTCAGAATCCTGCTTTCCCTTCTTTCAAATTGTAGGACAATTCTTGCCTCCTTTAGGGAAGTCTTTTTCAAGAAGAAGCAATCTCAGACTAAGGTGTCTGTTTTGAGGCAATAATTAAATTTGTAATATAGATAAAGCCAGTAAAGTATTTGAAAGGTATGTGACGGTGCCTTTGGAAGCAAGATGAAGATGTATGAGCTCAATGACAGAAAGGAGAGACTGACACATTATTAATGATTTGCTCTCAGCCCACAGGGAAAAATTTCACAGTATGTCATGGACTCTGGTTTTGATCCAGTCTTGTTCAACATGTCTATCCATCCAGTTACTCAGCTGCCACATGTTTATTGTGTAGTAGAAACTGCAGTGTACCGGGGATATAGTGGTGAGCAAGAGGTGTGGTTTTTCTTTATGGGGGACTTTATATTCTAAGCATGCAAATAAAGAAAACTTACTAAGCTAATGCAATGATAATGTGAATATTTTAAAGATAGTGATTACCTGTATAAGAGAATCAGTATGTAAGGCCTCTGGGGACTGACAAGGTCAACTAGGTATTCAGCTCATTTTAAATTTCAAGAATAATAGGCTGGAAAGATGGCTTAGCGGTTAAGGTGCTTTTTAAAGGCAAAGGCTAATGACCTGACCTGGGTTAGATTCCCCAGTACCCACATAAAACCAGATGCTCAAAGTGGCTCACACATCTGAAGTTCATTTTCAGTAGCTAGAGGCCCTAGCACATCCATTCTCTCTCTCTCAGTTTCTCTCTCTCTCTCTGTCTCTCTCTCTCTCAAATTGCAAAGAAAAATATTTAAATTTCAAGATTAAATTTAATTGGAATGAGGATATAGTTTATACTAAAATCCTAAAACCAATTGTACAAAAAGAAAGAGGTTTATCATATATACAGAAACCTTATTAAAAATATATATAGAGGGAGCTGGGGAGAAGGTTCAGCAATTACGGAGCCTGCTTGCAAAGTCTGATGGCCTGGGTCCTCTTCCCCAGTACTCACGTAAAGCCAGATGCACAGTGGCGCATGCATCCGGAGTTGGTTTGCAGCGGCAAGCAGCCCTGGCATGCCCATTTTCATTCTCTCTCTCATTGCAGATAAATAAAGCTATTTTAAAAAGCAATGTAAAGCTTTTGTCATTAGTCAAGTCAGTGTTAATAAACAGTGAGACATGAATTATTAGAAGAAGTTGAGGTATATCAACAAACATGTATTATCTCCAGTGAGA
This sequence comes from Orientallactaga sibirica, assembly GCA_036365145.1. Lineage (NCBI taxonomy): Eukaryota > Metazoa > Chordata > Mammalia > Rodentia > Dipodidae > Orientallactaga > Orientallactaga sibirica. The sequence goes on from JAEOAD010000055.1 coordinate 3,408,009, forward strand.
ACTGGTAGACCCATCCTGGTTTGCTGGCGTTAAAAATCTAGGCAGCTTTCCAGAGGTTTTTCTTATGCTTGTCATGTCAATATCAGTCAATAATATTTCGTAGAATCTGAGAAAAACAGAATCAGAGGACATGGTTCTCCATTACTTACTGTATACTGTGCAGTGAGGGCATAAGTGAATGGTGAGATGGCCCCCATTTCTAAGTGAGGGTCTAAGGGAATGAACAGTGAGATGGGCCCCCCATTTCTAAGTGAGGGTCTAAGGGAATGAATGGTGAGATGGCCCCCATTTCTGAGTGTCTAAGGAAATGAATGGTGAGATGGGCCCTCCATTTCTAAGTGAGGGTCTTTAAGGGAATGAATGGTGAGATGGCCCCCATTTCTAAGTGAGGGTCTAAGGGAATGAATGGTGAGATGGGCCCCCCATTTCTAAGTGAGGGTCTAAGGGAATGAATGGTGAGATGGGTCCCCCCATTTCTAAGTGAGGGTCTAAGGGAATGAATGGTGAGATGGGTCCCCCCATTTCTAAGTGAGGGTCTAAGGGAATGAATGGTGAGATGGGTCCCCATTTCTAAGTGAGGGTCTAAGGGAACGAATGGTGAGATGGGCCCCCATTTCTAAGTGAGGGTCTTTAAGGGAATGAATGGTGAGATGGCCCCCATTTCTAAGTGAGGGTCTAAGGGAATGAATGGTGAGATGGGTCCCCCCATTTCTAAGTGAGGGTCTAAGGGAATGAATGGTGAGATGGGTCCCCCCATTTCTAAGTGAGGGTCTAAGGGAATGAATGGTGAGATGGGTCCCCCCATTTCTAAGTGAGGGTCTAAGGGAACGAATGGTGAGATGGGCCCCCCATTTCTAAGTGAGGGTCTTTAAGGGAATGAATGGTGAGATGGCCCCCGTTTCTAAGTGAGGGTCTAAGGGAATGAATGGTGAGATGGGCCCCCATTTCTAAGTGAGGGTCTAAGGAATGAATGGTGAGATGGGTCCCCCATTTCTAAGTGAGGGTCTAAGGGAATGAATGGTGAGATGGGTCCCCCCATTTCTAAGTGAGGGTCTAAGGGAACGAATGGTGAGATGGGCCCCCCATTTCTAAGTGAGGGTCTTTAAGGGAATGAATGGTGAGATGGCCCCCATTTCTAAGTGAGGGTCTAAGGGAATGAATGGTGAGATGGGCCCCCCATTTCTAAGTGAGGGTCTAAGGGAATGAATGGTGAGATGGGCCCCCCATTTCTAAGTGAGGGTATAAGGGAATGAATGGTGAGATGGGTCCCCCCATTTCTAAGTGAGGGAAGGAAGGAGGTGGCGTTCGTTGAAGGCCTGGTTCCTTGTCTCTTTTACTTGATACTGGATGTAGTACTCTCAATCTCCACATTAGGATGGGAAGAATGGATCAGTTCACAGATCTGCTAAATGTAGTCAGGAATTCAGCTGCAGATCGACAACGTGCAGCAGTCTTCTTGACTAGTGTGATAACATACACAGTAAATGGAGTCATAAAGAAATGCTGTTTGAGCCTCGGGAGAGGAGTACTTAGGATTTGGGCTGGAAAATATATGAGTTTTCTGTTGTTGCATAATAAATTATTACAGATAGTGGCATAAAACAGTCCACTTATAGTCACCATTTCTTTTTATCAGAAACGAGGGCACAGCTAACTTGGGCTCTCTGTTCATGGTCTCGGGTGACTGAAATCATGGTGTCAGAGGTGCTGCTCCTCTCACAGCTCAGGGCCCCGACTCTTGCTCATGTGGTTGTTGGCACTGTTCGTCTTGTGCTTTGTAGGACTGAAGTCCGGGTCTCTTGTGCTTGTTGTCTGGGGCTGCCTGTGGTTCCCTGCCATGGGTGCCCCTCCACCAGTCCCCTCATGCTTCAGATCTTTTCTTTGAGGGAGGGCTTGTCTCTTAAGAGCTTACCTGATGAGCTTGTAGCTAGCTTAGGCTGCCACAAGATAATTGAAAGTATGTGGCTTTAATAAGAGAAATGTGTTTTGTCCTAGTCCAGGATCAGGGTACAAGCATACTTCAGCTTTGAATGAAGGCTCCTTTAGCTGGCTTACAGATGGTTGCCTTCTTACACTGGCCTTCTGCAGCCTTCTCTTTTTTAAAAAAAAAAATTATTTATTTGACAGAGAGAGAGAAGAGAAAGGGGGGAGGGAGAGAGAGAAAGAGAGAATATGGACGCTCCAGGGCCTCCAGCCACTGCAAACAAACTCCAGATGCATGCGCCCCCTTGTGCATCTGGCTAACGTGGGTCCTGGGAAATCGAACCTGGGTCCTTTGGCTTTGCAGGCAAACGCCTTAACCGCTAAGCCATCCCTCCAGCCCGCCTTTTTTTTTGTATGTGAATGGAAAGGTTGGGAGATGAGAGATAGCTTCCTGTCCTTAGAGTAAGACCCTAACCATGTGATCCAGTCTAACCTTAATTATCTCCTAATGCCATGTCTGCAAATATAGCTGTTATTACATTAGAGTGAAGACCTCAACACGTGAATTCATGAGGATGCAATTCAGTCCATAGCACTCCACTAATCTCCTTTCTGATTAACCTGGAATCAGCTGATTTGGGACTCTAGTTATATCACCAAATACCTTAACAGAAATCTGGAAGGAGATTTCAGGTTCATAAGTCCTGCTACTACTGTTACCCAGGGGAGGAGATTATACAGAGACAGCTTTGAAATCTGCTCACTTATAAGTGCAGCCAGATGAAAAGCCTTGCATTGCGTTATGCAGAAGGAAAAGGCATACTGCAGTCTGGGTTCATGAGAAGAGCTTTGAATTGGGACCCATGAAATTGAGAGGTTTGACCCAAAGAATGTGTCCACATAAAAAAGCACACTGGAAGCTACAAATGTATTTGATACACTTGGTGCTGAGGTTTTGTGGGAGAAGAGGTAAGTTCATGTAGTGATAATGGTTCTGTGGGGCAAAATGTGTCAGTAAAGTTCATGGCTTTGGAGTCAGAGAATCCTGAGTGTGAACCTTTTTTTTTTTTTTTTTTTTTTTTTTTTTTTTTTAATGTGAGAGCACAAGAGAGCACACATGTGAGAGAATTGGTGTGTCAGGGCCTCCAGCCATTGCAATTGAACTCCAGCCATGTGCGCCCCCTTGTGCACGTGTGCAGCCTTGAGTGCTTGTGTCACTGTGCATCTGGCTTACGTGGGACCGGGAGAGTTGAACATGAATCCTTAGGATTTACAGACAAGCACCTTTAACCGCTAAGCCATCTCTACAGCCCTGAGTGTGAATCTTGATTCTGCCTCTTTCTAGCTTCTGTTTTCTTACCTGTAGGATGGAAGGATGTTCCAAGGCACACTGGTGTGAAGATAAGTAAAATACACATTTCAGGTTTTCAGCACAGTGCCTGGCACGTAGCAAGACATAATGAATAAAACTGAAATAAGTAAGTGTCTGCTATGTGCCAGACACATTATTTTTTCAGTCAGGATCCCACTGTATAGCTCAGACTAGCCTTGAACTGTTGATCCTAAATGTTGAAATTTCAGCTATATAAACCACCATACGTACCTAGCTTTTATTTGTTTTTAAGTAGACAGTGTGGGTTATTTTTGAGCTAAAAATAACATGCAGTCAGAATTTTAGAACCTTCGATCGTTCAGTTCTAGCATGGGGCACTAGGTTTTGTATAGAGTTCTTTCGTCTCTTGTCACCCTGGTCGTTGGTTGATACACCAAGCCCCAGTATAGTGTTGTGATTTTCTGCAGGATGCTATTGAAACATGTTTGGATATTCTAATGGCCTTGTTGCAAATGGATTGAAGAGGGCAGATTTTGGAAAGAGAAAAGCCTTGTATCAATGCTGAATCTAGGGGTGTTTATAGTAGGACCAGTGGAAGGCAAATGATGTAGCTAGGAGCATTGATGAAGAAGAAGCTACAGGAAGCTGACAGACTAGAAGGGGACAGGGCAGGGAGGCAGGCAGGCTCTCGTGCAGCTGGTATTGCTGCTGTGCCGTGGCACTGACTCCAGTGATTTGTGACTACTGTGGAATAGTTAGGATTATATGTGTGTACGCATATGTGGATACACATGTATTGATAATTGCATGTAGCATGGAAAAGTATATAAATTACAGCCTTTCTAGTTACCAGAAAACTCTTTTTTCTTCCATGGAAGGTATTACTAACAAGGCTCTAAGACCAGATATGGTGTGCTAACTACACTTAGTCATATCACAATAGTGAGCACTGTATAAGGCTAACCTTTAGCAGGTAGAGGGCCTGGAATACCTGGAACATTGAGTATCAGTGATGAGGAAAGATAAAGCGGTTTAGGTATAGCTGTATTAGGTAGCACTAATCTTTTAGGTTGTAAGTTTGTAGACTGACATTTCTAGTTAATGCTTAGAGAACTTAGTCCTGGACACGTGTCCAAGGCTCTGTAATTGCAGTGTCAGTGGGAACTTGAAATCTTCTGTGACCTGTGAGAAGAGGAACCTGGAGGACTGAGCTGGCAGGGAGTCCTTTCATCTTTATGTTCTGTTTCTCCCTGGTCCACGACAGCGGTTGATGCTCAGGGAGTCAGTGGATGAAGTGTTAAGGCAGGCATTCAGAGGCGTGTGCTATACAGCGCGCAGCTGAGCAGAAGAGGAGTGGTGGGCAGTTTGGTACGAAGGGAATGGAGTTAAGCAAGAGTTGATAGGCTGTTGGCTAGGTGAAAATGAGGATGGCTGTGGATTTAAAGGTGTGCAGATTTGAAATAACTTTTAAACTAAGTCCTTGTTGCTAAATACTCAGACACTATCCAGACCTCAGGACACCTGATTTTGAGGCAGTGGTCATTGCTTCCCAGAGACACTCTGTCTTGCAGCTGTCCTGTGCCTGGATATTCTGGTTTAGATTGTTTTTTTGGCAGGGTTTTATTTCTTCTTTTTTAATCCCTCAAATATTGATGTTCCCCTGAATTTTGTTCTAGGCTCTGTTCTCTCTCAGTCTCACAATCTTACAGGGTGATCTCATTCGCTTTCCTCGTGTTAATAATGTTAGGAAATGCTGTAATGTTTCACAACATGATTAGCATCTGTGTGCTAATGATTGCCACATTTCCATCCCTGGCCAAGATCTGTCTCCCAAACACACCAGTTCTTTCTAGTCAACAAATATTCCACACTGTTGTTGGATGTTGCGTGAGCACCTCAGACTCAAAGTAGAACTTCTCAGACAGCTCCTCTTAAGTTCCCCAAATCACACACTGCCATCACCATCTTCCTGGTTGCTAGTTAGTTCAGTTTCATATCTTCACATACCTTTATTCAAATCAGAGTGTAAGATTCTTTCATCATCCATGAAGTTCTCTCATTCTCTCTTACTGCCTTTTCATTCATGAGCTTTTCTTGTTCTTTAACCTTTTGGGGGAGAAGGAGGGAATTGATACAGTGTCTCATGTAGTGCAGGCTGGTCTTGAACTCCTGATCTTCCTTCCTCCACATCTTGAGTGCCAGGATTACATTGTTCCTGAATTTCTTATAAATGGAACCATACACTGCATTCTTCTGGTCTCTTTTGTTCAGGAGACGGTTTGTGAAATCTCTCCATGTTGTTGTGTCTAATAGCAACTTCCTTTCTATTTCCTTAATCGAGTGAACTGCAATTTGCTTACCTATAGTCCTGCTGGTGAATATTTGACAAGTTTCTGTTCTGATGCTATTAAGAATAAATCCATGGGGCTGGAGAAATGGCTCAGCAGTTATGGTGTTTGCTTGCAAAGGCTGCTTGCCTGGGGTGGATTCCCCAGTACCCACATAAGGTCAGATGCACAAAGCGCATGTGTCTAGAGTTCCTTTTGCAGCAGCAAGAGGCCTTGGTGCACCCATTCTCTCTGTCTCTCTTTCTCCCTCACTCTGTCTCCTTGCATATCACCCTCTCCTTAAACATCCTTCATTAGATTTGTTCTTGGTTGTTTGTTGAAATTCTGTTTAAACAATTTTTTATTCTAGAATCTTAGAGTTTAATAAATGTTAATGGGATTATAGATTTCTTTGGATTTTTCTATGTTTTAAAATTAAAGCTGTTGTGAGTACACCTTTTTAAAACTTTTTAATATTTATGACTTTTCTCTTTCTTTTTAAAGTAAAGGGTTTCATTATGGACATTTTTATGCATGCTATAATGTACTTTGATCATACTCATCCTCCCACCTTTGACTCTTTATCTCCTCTCCTCTTACCTTTTCTATGGCCTTAGTATTTTCCGTTTTAGTTTCATAAATTTTTAAAAATTGTCTTATTATTGCAATGGTTTAGGCCTGAAGTATATGGTTGAATAAAATGATGAAAGGAGACAGTTTTGCCTTGAGTTTGGTCTTGAGTGTAATAATAGCAGTAAATTGTTCCTCTCCCACAAACCCTTTATCAGTTTGGATAAACTGTTGGGGATTTTAAAAAAATTGACAGTTATTGAATTTTATAAGGTTTTCTTTTTTGCATCTTTAAAACTATTCATGGTGCTAGAGAGGTGGCTTAGTGGTTAAGGCGCTTGCCTGCACAGCCCAGAGGCCCATTAAAGTGAGGCAAGTGCAAGGTCACATATGCCCACTAGGAGGCAGAAGTGTCTGGAGTTTGATTTCATTGGCTGAGACCCTGCACACCAACTCAGTCCCTTCCCCTCTCTTTCTAAAAATAAAAATTTTAAAAAGTATTCATGGTTTTTCTCTATTTTGTCCTTGACTGGTTTTCAAATGTCTCAGTACCTTGCATTGCCTATATAAACCAATTTGATCAAGATATAACTTTTACATTGTTGGAATTAATTTGCTAACATTTTCAAAATAATTTTTGTGTTTATGTTCACCTGTGATATTGATCTCTAGTTTTCTTGTAATTTTCTTGTATTTTGGGTTCAGCGTTTTGCTTGCTTCATAACACACACTGAAATACTCACATTAAGAATTTGAATACAGACGGGTGTGGTGGCACACGCCTTTAATCTCAGCACTTGGGAGGCAGAGGTAGGAGGATCACATTGAGTTCAGAGCCAACCTGAGACTACATAGTGAATTTCAGGTCAGTCTGAGCTAGAGTGAGACCCTACCTTGAAAAACAAAAAGCAGGGGCTGGAGAGATGGCTTAGCGGTTAAAGCATTTCCCTGAAAAGCCAAAGGATCCCTGTCCAACTCTCCAGGACCCACTTAAGCCAGATGCACAAGGGGGCGCATGCATCGGGAGTTCATTTACAGTGGCTGGAGGCCCTGGCACACCCATTCTTTCTCTCTCTCTTTCCTTCTTTCTCTCTCTCAAATAAATAAATAAATACAATATTTAAAAAAAATTTTTTTTTCTTGGCTGGAGGAATGGCTTAGTGGTTAAGGCATTTGCCTGCGAAGCCAAAGGACCCAGGTTTGATTACTCAGGACCCACATAAGCCAGAAGCACATGGTGGTGCATGCCTTTGGACTTCATTTGCAGCAGCTGAAGGCCCTGGCTTACTCATTCTATCTGCCTCCCCTCAAATAAATAGAATAATAAAAGTTTCTTTAAAAAAATAATAAAAGAGTTTGAATACAATTAGTATTTTATCAACAAAGCCATCTGAACTTAGAGGACTCTATGGGAGGCAGGTTTTTGCTGCTGTTTTTTTCGGTTTTCCAAGGTAGGGTCTCTAGCTCAGGCTGACCTGGAATTCACTATGTAGTCTCAGGGTGGCCTCGAACTCATGGTGACCCTCCTACCTCTGCCTCCCAAGTGCTGAGATTAAAGGCGTGCGCCACCACACCCGGCCCTTTTGTTTTTGTTTTTAAGGTGCTAGGGATCGAATGCAGGGCCCTGCATATGCTGGACAAGCATTCTACCACTGCGCTATGCCCACAGTCTGGGAGGATTTTTCATTACAAATTTAATTTAACAACGTGGTTTTTCACATTTTGTTTCTTTTGTTTTGGAAACTAGTGGATTTTAGGTAATTTGACTCATCTAAATTAAACCTATTGAAGTAAAGATGCTCATAATTTCTCTCTTAGTTCCCTTAAAAATCCCTTTAAATATTTGAAGGGCTTATGGTGTTGTCTTCTCTCCTATTGTGAAGTTACTGTATCTGTCAGCTTTTTGTTATTAATATGATACCTGACACAAGCTACTTAGGAAATAAAGACTTGTATTAGCTCACAGTTTTGAAAATTCAAAGTCCATATGGGAGAGTGCAGGCTCTGATGAAGGCCCCATGCTGAATGGTATCTAGTGGCGGATGTATGGGAGAAGGATCACGTCTTAAATCATGATGAGAGACAGCTTGAGTCAGGCCAGGTGGACTTTATAACAGCCCTCTCCTGAGAAGCCGAAGGGTCTCTTGAAAATGCTGACGGAGCACACTCTTATGGTGTCCTACTAGACCCCACCTTTAAAAAAATTCATGTATTTGCAAGCAGAGAGAGAAGAGAGACAGACAGAAAAAGACTGGGCGTGTGGGGGAATGGGCACTCCAGGGCCTTTAGCCACTGCAAATGAATGCCAGATCCATGCCCCAGCTTGTGCATCTGGCTTTATGTGGGTACTGGGGAATTGAACCTGGGTTACTAGGCTTTGCAGGCAAGTGCCTTAGCCACTGAGCCATCTCTCCATCTCTAGACCCCACCTTTTAAAGGTTTACCACTCCCCAATACCACCACCATTAGAACCATGTCTTCAGTCATGGAAATCTCAATGTGGCACAGTTATTTTCAAGCATCCATCTTTCTCTCTCCTCTAACTCATTTTTTCACTTTTACACCATTTTTCTTGTCACTGTTTTTCTTTTTTTTTTGCCTGTATGGTTTGCAATAACCTCACACTAGCTTTCTCAGTTCCACTATTTTTGACCTGTGCCCCATTTGCCTTATTATGTGAATACAGCACTTTCTCTTTTTTAATCTTGGAGTTCACTGTGGCCTCTGTGCATTCATGTGTGGGGCATGGATCATGTCTACCCTCCCATCTGTCCTCTGTCATCTTTCTCTGCCTCCCTCCCACACCCCTTTCCAGTCCCTTTAAAGAGCTTTCTAAAGTACAGATATAATTAAATCTTTAAAAAATGTTTTTTCTTTATTTATTTTTGAGGGGTAGAGAGAGAATGAATATGAACGACCATGCTATAGCTAGATCTTGTGTATAGGTATACGAGGGCTTCTTACTGCTGCAAACAAACACCAGACATATGTGCCACTTTGTGCATCTGGCTTAACATAGGAACTTGGAAGCTGAACTTGGGCTAACAGGCATTGCAAGCAAGTGCCTTTATCCATCTAGTCATCTCCCCAGTTAATATTAAATACGTTCCAGTTTAAAAGCTGTGAATGATTTCTGAACTTCAGAATAAAAGCCTGAGTTCTTTAATATGGTATACAAAGCCCTTACTGATAAAGACTCCATCTTTCTCATCTTGACTCTTGTCTTTCTTCACTGACTTCCTCTTTACCTTTCCTTGCAAGCAATAGGAAGCTCTCCTGCCTTTCTCACAATGCTCTGATTTGTCAGTGTTCCTCTTGGCCTTGCATGTAGCATTTCAGATGTGATAGATCACTATTAAATAGACCAAAAAAAAAAAAAAAAAACAAAACAAAACAAAACAAAAAACAAGTCTTCTAACTTCTCCTACTGAGGTGATTGTTAATACCTGGTTGGTCTCCATATTTAAAGTATTTGTTTGCTATAATGCCTTTCTTGCACTGTGTCTTTATAGTCACAATATCTGACATCTGAGAACTTTCATTAATCCCAGTTTCGATTTATCACTTTCTCAGCTCATGCTTGGTAACAGAGGCACATCTGCCTGCCATCACCAGGGTGCCTGTAAGGAAGCTGCGTGATCTTTCCTTCTGTGTACTGGGGTGATGAGTCTTAGCTCGGGTGGGGAGCTTTGGTGTAGGTGCTGACCAGTCACTGAGGTGACTGGGTGATGTCTGTTTCTTTCTTTCTAGATGCTTCCCATCGTGGGTGTGTCAAGTGTGGAGGCAAAGCAGTTGTTTCTTTTCTTGTCAGTCCGTTACCTCCTCACCCCCAGGAGGATCAGGATGTCCCAGGTTATTTTGAAAAGCCCAAACACTTCAAACTTTCATTCTGTGGTTGGATTTGAAAGGGTGACATTATGAGCTCTGTCCTGATGTAGCAGGGGCTCTGAAGTCTGTTTGGATAACACTGAAGATTGGAGGAAATGTGACTCTGTCTGTGTGTTTTAAGCCCCTAAGGTAAGATCAGAAAGCGTCTGGGGCGGTGAGAGCCAAAGAGTTGAAGTCATACATTAATTATGGTCATGAATCATTTTTATTTTTAAAGTCTTTGCCATTTGACAAGGTTGTTTGCATAGTACCAGTGGAGTTTTAGGCAGCACTTTCCTTCTTTTAAAGTAACAGGCCATTTGTTGATTTCTCTCTGGATTGATAATGCTTGTTGTTTAGTAAAAAATTGCCTATTTTTCCGCCGGAATGAGTGGTCTTTATTTTATAGGATATTTTGGACTTATAAATGTAGGATCTATAACTTATGGTCTTTTATTTAATCTCTCACTGAATATCAAATCTAAGGTATGTCCTTTTATATTAGATTTGGACAAGGAGCAAAATGAATTTTGAGTACTTTTACTATACCATATTCTGTACTAAGCATTTGGGATGTATATGAGAAGATGAGTTTTTTCCTCTGAGAAAGACCTAATAAGGTAAAAGATAAGTTGTTGTAAAATAGTGTTCTTAATAGTGTTTATTGTAATATCGAATAGGTGACGTGATACGTATTGCCAGAGGAGGGAGTGATGAGTGCCTATAGCTGTCGGAAGGCCTCTGAAGCAGAGGTTATGTCTTAGTTGTCCTTGTCCCTTAAGGATTAGGACTTTGTTTACCTGTTAAAGAGAGAGATCTGTATGTGGGTACAGCAATTCATACAAAGGCACAGCAGCAAGAAATGACATGGTATGAGGCTGGAGAGATGGCTCAGTGGTTAAGGTGCATGCCTGCAAAGCCTAAGGACCCAGGTTGATTCTCCAGTTCCATGTAAGTCAGATGCACATGGTGGTGCATGCATCTGGAGATCATTTGCAGTGGCTAGAGGCCCTGACATGCCTCTCTCTCTCTCTCTCTCTCTCTCAGATAAATAAATAAACAAAATCTTTGAAAAATGAAATGACGTAGTATGTTTGGAAAATTGCCAGTAATTCAGTATTGCTAGAGTTAACAATGTGAAGAAACATGGACTGCTCGCATGACAAAGGGCCTTCCTTGTTGACAGAGTTCTGTAGAGAACCTTCACAAGACAGTGTTACGATGATCAACATAAGTGAAGCACATCTATGCACAGCAAGTCCTGAGGAAGTTGTTGAATTGCTACCCTTATGACAAAGTCATTGCTAGTAGAGTTTTACCCCTTGCAGATGATCCACGAAATCCTCACTAATTATCAAGAAATTTTCAACAATACAGAATATGTCACAAATACTTTTAGTTTGTAGTGTCATAATAATACGCTACCAGAAGTGCCATAAAATCCTTAATGACATGACCTCCCATTTATATGATGACATTCAGGCAAGATGGATGTTGCATGCAGGTTCATATTGCTGGCAGAAAGCACCTGACCAAGAGCAGTTTGTGGGAATAAAAGGGTTTATTTTGGCTTATAGACTTGAGGGAAGCTCTATCATGGCAGGGGCCACAGCGACAGGAGAGTGTGCCAAACACTGGCAAGGGGACACTGGCAATAATACTGATAAACCCACCCCCAACAATACACTGCCTTCAGGAGGCATTAATTCCCAAATCTCTATCAGCTGGGAACCTAGCATTCAGAGCACCTAAGTTTATGGGGGACACCTGAATCAAACCACCACATTCCACCCCTGGACCCCCATAAACTGATAACCATCCATGATGTAAAATGCAGTGCATTCAGTCCAACTTTAAAAGTCCCCATATTTTTATCAATCCTACTGATGTTCAAACATCCCCAAGGTCTTTTTTTAAAAATTTTTTTTTTTGAGAGAGACACAGAGAGAGACAGAGAGAGAGAGAGAGAGAGAGAGGGAGAGGGAGAGGAAGACAGATAGAGATGGGCACGCCAGCAGGCTCTCAGCTGCTGCGAACAAAATCCAGATGCGTGCGCCCCCCCTTGTGGTCAAATGTGGCATTGCGCCCTTGCATCACTGCATCAGGCTAAACGTGGGACCTGGAGATTGGAACCGCTGGAGATTGGATCCAGCGTTCTTAGGCTTAGGAGGCAGGCATCTTAATCGCTAAGCCATCTCTCCAGCCCCCCCCCCAAGGTCTTTTAACTGAGCCATAATACAAAACAACAACAACAAAACCCCAAACCCCCATAATGGCACAAAATAAACACTCACATTGCAAAGATGGCATTGGGTATAGCAAAGAAATATTCAACTAAATCAAGATTTAAACAGGGCAAACATCAAATTCTGTAGCTCCAAGTCCAACAACTCTAGTCAGTGACAAGTCTCTAAGTCTGATAATCCTAATCAGCAACAAGTCTCTGGTGTTCCAATTCTGTCCCTCCAGCTGGGCTACTGGCAGTCCTGGAAAACTTCGTCTGGGGCCAGCAGCTCTCCTTGGCAGTCATCTTGTGGCCCCGGCATCTCCACTGAGTCTCCACTGCAACCCACGATCGGTCCTTCCTCACAACTCTATTGGGTCTCCATGCAGGCATTCAGCAAACCCACTTCACACTGCCCATGGCCATTTTCAAAACAGAAGACCATGTTGCAAATTCAGTGACCCTCTCTTTCCTGCATTTCTTATTCTCCATAATATTAGGTGGGGTGCCAATTTGTTAATCTGGGGGGTGGGGATAAAGCAGACTTTGAAGAACAGGACACTCCTTCAACACCAGGCCCCTTCAAAAGAGTCTACATTCTTCCTGTTCCCCAATCTCAAAGGATATAATCATATAATTGCAGCTGAATGGGCAGCAGTTTCAGCCCCAAAGATTTCATTTTTTCTGTGCCATATCCCTCTGCTCACACCAGTTCATTTCATTTCATTTCATTTCATTTCATTTCATTTCATTTCATTTCATTTCATTTTTTTCTTTTCTTTTTCCTTTTCTCTTTTCTTTTCTTTTCTTTTCTTTTCTTTCTTTCTTATTTTTTTTTTGAGAGAGAGGAGAGAGAAATGGGTGCGCCAGAGCTATTTACTTCAGTGGCTGTGATCGAACTCCAGACACGTGTGCCCCCTTGTGGGCAAGGGAGGCATTGTGCCCTTGCTTCACTTTTTGCATCTGGCCAAACGTGGGACCTGGAAAATCGAATGGGCGTTCTTTGGCTTGGCAGGCAGGCGCCTTAACTGCTAAGCCATCTCTTCAGCCCATACCAGTTCATTTCTATGCAATGCAACCCTGTACAAATTCTCAGGACATGGGCACAAAAGCAAGCCTCTCACACAAACTGCTTCTAGCCTAGTCTAGGCAAAGCTCTTTCTCACCCTCACAAGCCAAACCTCACAGTCCATAGTTCTTACTACCTTCAGGTCTTTCAACTCTGACCAGAGTAGTCCATCAAGCTGTAGTTACTTACACTGCAAGTCGTTACTTAGTCCAGGCTTTCATATCCTTCCACATACCTCTTGAAAATCCAAAGCCACACAGTCAGGTGTCTAGCAGCAATGCCACTCTCAGTATCAACTATACTGTTGCACTCACATTGTTGGCAGAAATCACCTGACCAAGATCAGCTTGTGGGAAAAAAAATTTTTGGCTTACAGACTCAAGGGGAAGTTCCATCATGGCAGGGGAAAACAATGGCATGAGCAGTGGGTGGACATCAACCTCCTGGCCAACAACAAATGAACCACAGCAAGAAGAGAATGTGCCAAACACGGGCATGAGGACACTAGCTATAAAACCCTTAAGCCCACCCCCAATAATACACTGCCTCCACGAGGTGTTAGTTCCCAAATCTCCATCAGCTGGGAACCTAGCCTTCAGAACACCTAAGTTTATGGGGGACTCCTGAATCAAACCACCACAATGGATGACCACTTTTTACAAACTGAGGTAAAATTTAGACAGTGTAATGCATAAATCATGACTGTGAGTTTGGTGTTGGTTTAGGGCAGATCATCACCTCAGACATTTCTTCTGCTTCCTGTCAGCCCCTAGCCCACTGAAGCAACAAGCCAGGCCTTGGTCCCCATGAATAGGATTTACCTGTTCTTGGATTTTTGTAGAAGGAGCCATTCTGTATTGTATTTTTGTTTCTGGCTTTTGTTCACTAACATACTTTTGGGATCCATCCATGTTACTCTGAGTATAGTTACTAATAAATATACTTTATTTTGTTACTTAATTTCCTACTTGGTAGACATTTGGGATTGTTTTCTATGAGTTTTTAATTTTGGCTATTTGTGACAGTTTCATGTCGTCTGACTGGCTTTGAACTCACTGTGTAGCTCCATCTGACCTTGAACTCGTGATCATCATCCTGTCTCCAGCTCCCAAGTGCTGGGTTTGCATGTATGTACCACTGCACACAGCTTCTGAGAATATTCTTGAACAGATCTCTTTATGGACATCCATTTTTATTCTTCCTAAATAAACATCTGTGATTAGAATTTTGTGCCATCAGTTATATGCTCATTTTTATAAGAAACAATTATAAAAAGTGATAATGTTATTTAATTCTTATCAGCATTGTATGTAAATTCCTGTTGTTTCACAATCTTGCCTGCATTTGGTATGTATGTGGGTATTTATTTATTTATTTATTATTTATGAGAATTGGCACACCAGGGCCTCCAGACACTAGAGTCAAACTTCAGATGCATGCACCACCTTGTGCACATGTGTGACCTTCCACATGTGTCACCTTGTGCATGTGGCTTTTGAGGGATCTGGGGAGTCAAACCTGTGTCCTTAGGCTTTATAGGCAAGCCCCTTAACCACTAAGTAATCTGTCTGGCTCTGGTGTTTTCATTTATTTATTTATTTTTAATTTTTTTTTTTTTGAGGTAGGGTCTCATTCTAGCTCAGGCTGACCTGGAATTCACTATGTAGTCTCAGGGTGGCCTCAAACTCATGGTGATCCTCCTACCTCTGCCTCCTGAGTGCTGGGATTAAAGGCGTGCACCACCACGCCTGGCTGGTGTTTTCATTTTAATGTTAAGTTCTATTAGGTATGAATGGTTAAGTGGTATCTCATTATGATTTACTTTACATTCCCTGATGTCTAAGAAGTTAAACACCTTTCCTTTGTTTACTGAGCATTCTTTTTAAAAATTAATTATTTTAATTAGGATAGAAAATAGTGGACTTTATTATGACATTTTCATACATAACATGTCGTTGTGCTTTGCTCATATTTTCCCTGTCGGAGCCTCCCTTGTCCTCACTCCTGCTGATCCCCTTCTTCCTCCCAAATAGTTTCCCCTCTGTCTCATGTCACACATACACATGTTTAAATCCATATGCCCCACGGGAGAAAATGTGCAGTATAATATTTATCTTTCATTTTTACTCTCTCATTACATTCTTGTCCCCCTTAACCTCTTTAGCCCCCAATATGGTCCCCTTTCTACTTTCATGTTGTGTGTGTGTGTTTAAATCTAGATTCTACCTATGAGGGAAAACTTGTGATATTTGTTGATCTGAGTCTGGCATATGTGCTTAACAAGAGATGTACAGTTCTATCCATTCTCCTAGAAATGACATAATTTCATTTTTGCACACACACACACACACACACCACATGTATGTAGTCAATTGTGAATACGGCAGCAATAAACATGAGTGTGCAAATATTCCCAGTCACTGGTGTGTATATCCAGGAGTGGTGTACTTAGAGCATATGGAAGTTACTTTTTTTTGAGGAGACTCCATACATGTTTCTGTAGTGGCTACAATAATTTACATTCTCACCAACAGTAGATAATACTCCTCCAAGCTTCATGCTTTTGTTCTTTGGTTTTTTTTCTTGATGATAGCCATTCTGACAAGTGACATGGAACCACAATACAGTTTTACTTTGCATTTCCCTGGTGGCCCAGAATGCTGAGTAATTTTCATGCATTTATTGTACATTAGTATTTCTTCTTCTGAGAACTGTTAATTGACTTGTAAATTTATTGACCAGATTATTTTGGCTTTAGTGCTCCATTTTTGAGCTCTTTGTGTGGTCTAGGCACTAGCCCCTGTGGGATGCGTAATTGGCGAGGGTGTTCTCCCATGCTGTAGGCTCCTCGTGCTGCGGGCGGCTTCCTGTGCCATGCAGAAGGAAGCCTTAGGACTTCATCCAACCCCACTTAGCAGTTCCTGCTGTCCTCTCCAGAGCTGTTGGTGTCCTTTCTAGAGTGTTTTTTTCTGTGCCTTTATTTTTTTTAATTATTATTTTTTATTGACAAATTCTATACTTATAAAAAAAACACCTGATATTTCTCTCCCCTCCCCCATTCCACTTTAGAACTCCAATCTCCATCATATCCCCTCCCTCTCTCCATTAGTCTCTCTTTTAATTTGATGTCATCATCTTTTTTTTCTATTTTGAGGGTCTTGCAGAGCTATGCCTTTATCTTTATTGTTTACCCTGTCCTGTATTTTCATGTGGCATTTTCAAAGTTTTAGGTCTTACCTAAAGGTCTTTAATGCATGGAGAATTGATTTTTGCACAGGGTGAGAGACAGGAGTTTACTTTCGCTCTTCCTTGCATTATTTCTTGAAGAGTCTGTCCTTTCAAATCTGTTTCTGGCACCTTTGTGCGAATGGCTCTGTAGGTTTACTTCCGTGTGTCCACATGGGCTTCTTTCTGGGTCCTCTCCTCTGTCCCATTGATGCCGTGTCTGATTCCGCAGATCATGCCGCTGTTGTCACCGTGGCTCTGTGGCATGACTGAAGATGCTCTCAGCAGTTCCTTTTGTTTAGGCTCACTTTGGCTCTTTGGGATCTGTTGTGCTTCCATATGAATTGTAGAATTTTCTCATTCTGAGAAGTATGTCTTGGGATTTTGATGGAGATTGCATTGAATCTGTAGATCCCCTTTGACGGTGAAGCCATTTTTGCAGTGTTCGTTCTGTCACTCCGTTACTATGAGAAGTCTTTTCATTCAGTGTTGTCTTCAGTTTCTTCAGTGTTTTAAAATTTTCATAGTAGAATTTTTTTACCTCCTTGATTTGTTCCTAGCCCTCCTTGCCCCCAAAAAAGATATTGTGACTATGATTCTTTTTTTCTTGGCAAGTTTGTAAACTGGTAAATAAAAGGTTACTGTTTTCTATGCTAATTTTGTGTCTTGCTAATTTGCAGTGTTTAATAATAGATCTAAGCGCTTTTTAGCAAATTCTTTAAGGTCTGTTAAGTATGGGATTCCATTATCTGCAAATAGGGATAATTTAGCTTCTTTCTTTCCTACTTGGGTCTCTTTTATTTCTTTCCTTTTGCCTTGCTACTGTGGTTGGGAGTTTAGTCACTATGTTGAACAAGAGCATAGAAAGGGGCTGGAGAGACGGCTCAGAGGTAAGGCACTAATGACCTGGGCTCTGTTCCCCAGGACCCACCTAAGGCCAGAAGATTGAGGTGGGGCTTGCAGTGGCTACAGGCCCAGGCACCTTAGCTCTCTCTCCTTGCAGATAAATATATGAAAAAGGATATAGCAGGGCTGGAGAGATAGCTTAGCGGTTAAGTGCTTCCCTGTGAAGCCTAAGGACCCTGGTTTGAGGCTTGATTCCCCAGTACCCATGTAAGCCAGATGCACAAGGTGGCACATGCATCTGGAGTTTATTTGCAGTGGCTGGAGGCCCTGGCGTGCCCATTCTCTCTCTGCCTCTTTCTCTGTCTGTTGCTAATAAATAAATAAAAATAAACAATTTTTTTAAAAAGGGGTATAGAGAAGATACCTTAGCCTTGTTCCTTTTCAGTTTTTCTCTATTTGTACAATGTTGTGCATAGATTTGTCATAATATAACCTTTCTGATGTTAAGATATGTTTCTTTTTTCCTAGTTTCGTCGGGGGTTTTATCATGAAGGGGTGGTGAGCTTGGTCAAAGGCCTCAGCATCTGTTGAACTGACTGTGTTTCTTCTATACTTGAGCTTACACACATGCTGCATTGCATTTATTGATCTGCATGTCGTGGACCATGCTTGAATCCCTGGAATGAAACAGTTTGATCATGGTATATGATCTTTCAAATGTGTTGTTAAATTTGGTTTACAAGTATTTTATTGAGAGTTTTGTATCTATATTCATCCAGAAAATTGGTCTATATTGCTCTCTGATTGTGTGTGTGTGTGTGTGTGTGTGTGTGTCTGTCCGTCCATATCTTTTTTTTAAATTTGTTTATTTATTTATTTGCAAGCAGAGAGAGAGATAGAAGAGAGGCAGACAGAGAGAGAATGGGCACGCCAGGGCCTCTAGCCACTGCAAACGAACTCCAGATGCATGTGCCCCTTGTGCATCTAGCTTACGTGGGTCCTGGAGAATCGAACCGGGATCCTTTGGCTTCGAAGGCAAACGCCTTAACCACTAAGCCATTTCTCCAGCCCTGTCCGTCCATATCTTATCTTGGTATCAGGGTAATACTAGTTTCAAAGAATGAATTTAGTAGTGCTCCTTCCCTTCCTATTTTACTGAATAGTTTGAGGAGCATTGGTCGTAGCTCCTTAAAAGTCTGGTAGAATTTAATGGAGACTCTTCCCAGTTCTGGTTCTTTTGGGGGGGGGAGGAGACTGTGATTGCTTTAATCTTGTTCATTATATCCTATTGACTTCATTTCAAAAAATATTTATCTAGTTATTTATTTATTTGAGAGGAAGAGGCAGAGATAAAGGGAGAATGGGCACACCAGGGCCTCTCGCTACGGCAAACAAACTCCAGATGCATGTGCCACATTGTGCATCTGGCTTACGTGGGTATTAAAGCATCGAACCTGGGTCCTTAGACTTCGCAGGCAAGCACCTTAACTGCTAAATCATCTCTCTAGCCCCTAATTTAATTTTGATGAATCATGGTACTAGCATAAAGATAAAAAAGAAATAGATCAATGGCCAGGCATTCCTAATGTCCCCCCCTATTTGGGAGACCAAGGCATCTGCATTTTTTATTTTTTTTCTGACCAGTGTTTTGTCTTATTTTCTGTTTCCCAGTCCTAGAACTCACTGTACAGCCTACACTGCTCACACACCTACAGTGATCCTCCTGTCTCAGCCTTCCACGTGCTGGGATTCTGAGCGTGAGCCACTATACACAAGTGACTGGTTGTTCTGACATCATCTTTCGTGAAGTGTTTCTTTTACTTACTGGGCTGTGCTTAATTGGGTTGTTCTTTTGTTACCAGTTTATAGGCATTCTTTATTTATTGCAGACACATCCTTTGTCAGATGAATGTTTTGCACATGTTTTCTCCTGGTCTGTGGGAAGCTCTTTTCATTTTCCTAATGGTACCTCTAGATGAACAGACATTTCCGATTTTGGTAAACTATCCATTTTTACTTTTGTGAATAGTCCTTTTTGTCTTGAATAAGCCTTTGCCTGCCCTGAGGTTTTATATTATTCTTCTATATTTTCTGTCATAAGCTTTATGATTTTTGCTTGTATGTTGACTATTATCTTCCCTCAATTATTTTTTTTCAGGCTGTCAGGTAGAGGGTAAGATTATTTTTTTCTGCATTTATGTAATATTCCCATACTTTCATTTTCTTCACAAATTTGATTCTATACCTTTGTCAAAGATGTTTGCTATGCATGTATAAATCTCCTAAACACTGTTTGGTTCCATTTGTTTATTTATGTTTGTTTGTTTCTGAGATGAAATCACACTATTGTGGCCCAGGCTGGTCTTGAAGTACGGGGCTCAAGTGATCTTCCTACCTCCGTCTCCCAGATAACTGGGTCTATAGTATTGCCTGGCCACTGATCTGTTTTCTGATGTTTAGCTAGTACCACATTGTCTTGATCGTAGAACTTTATGGAAAGCCTTGACATGGACAGATTTTAAGATTTTTTAAAAATATATTTTATTTATTTGAGAGAGAATGGGCATGGTAGGGCCTCCAGCCACTGCAAACTCCAGATGCATGCAACCCCCCCTTGTGCATCTGGCTTACGTGGGTCCTGGGGAGTCAAACTAGGATTCTTTGGCTTTGCAGGCAAATGCCTTGACTGCTAAGCCATCTCTCCAGCCCCAGATTTTAAAATTTTACTGGTTACTTCTGGATACTTCGTTCTTTATATGTTATAGCATCAGTTTCTTAATTTCTACAAATATAAAACCTGTTGGGATTTTGAAACTATTAACTTATTTGGGAAAGATGACATCTTTCTCTCTTCTTCTCTCCCCTCATCCTTCTTTCCCTCCCTTCCTTCCTCTCGCTTTTCTTTCTCTCTTCCTCTCTCTCCTCATCCTTCTTTCCTTCCCTTCCTTCCTCTCGCTTTTCTTTTCTTTGTTTTGTTTGTTTTGTCTTGTGACAGACTCACTCTCTCCCAGGATGGCTTCCGTGTCTCAGCAATCCTCCCATTCTTAGACTTCGAGGTCTAAAGTGCTGATAGTAGGAATGAGACACCATGCCTAGCAAATGTCTTAATAATATTGGTCTTTCTTCCACATACATGATGTTTCTCTATTTATTTCCTTCTTTATCTGTTGTTTTGTAGTTTCAGGTCAGCTTTTAAACAATGTTTGTTTTTCCCTAAGTATCTTATATTTTTGATGCTATTATTTTTAATTTTCATATCCCAATTGTTTGTGACTAGGTTATCCAAAAATAAAAGGATTAGCTCTTCAGGTTGTCAGTGTTCCTTAAAAGAGTCTTCTGTAGCTACTATTTAGACTGGCTGGAGTATATTTGAATCTGTTACTGTCTCTTAAGTCATCAGTAGCGGTTTTGTTGTTGTTTGTTTTCTTATCTGTTGTAGAGTGTTCACTATTTCATTCAAGCTTTTTTGATGGAATGGTTGTGGGTTCTTTTTTCTCGTGGGCACCGTTAGCAGACAGCCTGGTAGCGGCGGTATCAGCAGTTCTCCAGAGCTCAGGTGCTGCATCTGCAGTGATAGCATTTAACCAGCTTACTGTCTAAGGACCCTTCCAGAAGCCTAGCACCCCGGATCGTCACTCTCGGTCTAACAGAGGCCAGGCAGGGGTACAGGCAGTCTATTTTAGGATTGTTGTGATCTCTATTATTTCATTAAAAGTACAAGTTGAGAAACTGTCAGTTTTATTTAGTGATGACTGTTTACCGTAGAAGGGTTATAATTCCTATCTGTGGCTCTGTGTTTAGATTTTGTACTTAACTCACTTAAATTTTTCTACAACTTGTATTTCTAGGCTTCATAGAGCCCAGTGTGCAATTAAACAGACTCAGGTAACTGTTCAGAAAATTGGGAAGGAAATTGAAGAAAAACTAAGACTCACATCGGCAAGCAATGAGCTGGTAGGTTTTTATACATTTGTCTGTTCAAACTCCTTCCTTTCCCAAGCAGTGATTATTTTCTTCTTTAATTATTATTTCCAAGATAATTTTCAGATAGTTATTATTAATATTTATAATAAAATAATAATGTTTCACCAACATGTCGATTGGCATATTTTTAATAAATTTACCCAGTCTGCTAATCTTGTGCATACAAAATGTCTAGCTTAATTCAATTAGATAGAAAAAAAAATATTGGCATGTATTTACTGTACATAGTGTTGGGTTTAATAAAGACAATTTCTTGGGCTGAGGAGATAGCTTTTTAGGTGAAAGCTCTTACTGCACATGTGTGATGAGCTGAGTAAATATCCTCAGAACCCACAGAAGCTGGGCACGGTGGTTTGCATCTGTAATCCTAGCGAGCCTACAGCAGGAGTGTCCAGAAATTTCTGGACCAGCTGGCTTGAATTGTGCAACAGCAAACAAGAGACCCTGCTTCCAACAAAGTAGAAGGTGAGGTGTGTGCCATGCACAGGCTTGTACTCGCATACAGGAACACACACACAGATTTTTTAAAAAGGTAAAGGAGGGCTGGAGAGATAGTTAGCCGTTAAGGCGTTTGCCTGCGAAGCTTAAGGACCCCAGTTCAATTCTCCAGGTCCCACGTAAGCCAGATGCACGTGGTGGCACATGCGTCTGGAGTTCAGTTGCAGTGGCTAGAGGCCCTGGTGCACCCATTCTCCCTCCCCCCATCTCTAATAAATAAATGAAATAAAATCTTTTTTAAAAAAAGAAAGAAAAAAGCAGGGAGTAGTGGTGTCACCTTTAAAAGAAAAAGAAAAAAAAGGAAAAGGAAATACAGATAATTTCTAACAGGTATATCTTGTGCTTTGACTGTATTCACCTAGAACTAATATGTTTTTAAAAGATGAATTAAACAATTATTAGGATTTAACATAATAGACTGATTTGTGGACATTATTACTGTGAAATATTCTTTCAGTGAGGCCTAAAGAAATTGTTATGTAAACTCAAATGAGCAGATTTAAGAAACGAGTATTATTTGACCTTGCTTTTTACTCTTCTTGGTAGAGGGGAAATGTCAATTTCAAAATGAATATTTTGTTTCTGTAAGTAAAGTATGCCTAATAAATTCAACTTTTCTTAAAGTGAAGCTGTATGACTATAAGGAGCTTCCAATGAAATTTATGCTTTGGACTCTAAAGATATGTAAAATTTACCTCCTCTATGAAGGCACAGTAAGATTGTTTGCTTGCAGGAGTTTGATGGATGGCACCTTCCTGCTGTCATTGTACGTGGCTCTCAACTTGTTAAAGTGCCTTTCCACCCTCACATACTATGTGATTTGTCCAGTATGTTAATACACTGCAAGAATTGTAGAGACCCCAGTGCAGCCAGCCTATACAGACTTCCCTTGGGATTTGAAATTAGTGCGTTAGTTCCAAGATTGTTCATAATGCTGGGTGTGGTGGCACACACCTTTAATCCCAGTACTGAGAAGGCAGAGGTAGGAGGATTGCCATGAGTTTGAGGCCACCCTGAGACTACATAGTGAATTCCGGGTCAGCCTCAGCTAGAATGAGACCCTACCTCGAAAAACAAAACAAAACGAAAGATTGTTCATAATGATCCAAATACCAGTTTAGTATTTGTAGTCCAGCCTCATATAAAATAGCTGGTTCTGTACTTGAGGTGTCAAAGGGGTTTTATGGTAGCTGAAGAACAATGGTAGCAGTTTTTTTTTTTTTTAATTCATGACTTTCCTCGTTTAGAAAATCTTCCATGTCAGAGACACTATAGAACCACCTTTTGTTGTAACGCAGGACCAATAAAGAGCCAAATTCCAGGTCATAAATACATTGAGGGACCAGAAATGTAACTAATTTTAATCCTTTCCATGGTGCACAAAAATACTGCATTTTTAGAACCTTTGTCTGGGGAGAAATTGCTACGTTTTATTTTTCTTATTTTCCTTCCCAAGGCAAGACTGGGAAATTACTTGCTTCATTAAGTGACAGCACATGCTTTGTCTCAGTATGGAAAAATGTATGTTTAATCCCGTTTTTCTGAAATATAAGTGGTGACACACCAAGTAAGGTGATAGAATGTAGGAGTGTAGCAAGGTCAAGTTCAAAGGTTCACTGTGTGTTTTTGTGCTGCCTAGTCAACACAGAAGAAAGTCGGGGGATTTTTGAACTGAAAGTGAACCTAGAAATCTTCTAGTTCCCAAGTAACCCCATTGAAAATCACACCAGCACACTTTCCGTCCTTTCCTCATTTTTCTCCACAGTATTACTGTTGAACATGATCTGTACTTAATATAGTTTTCTGTCCGTCTTTCTCATTCTTCACCCCCCCATCACTATATAGCATATAGACAAGTGTTTGACATGTTGTAGATGCTCATGAATACTTGTTGAGTTTAAGAATGAGTCCCGCACAATGTCTTGTTATAAGACAGGAAATGTTAAGTTTTACTTGTAGCATATTAGAAACCTTAACTATTATCTTTCTTCTCGCTTCCTTCCTTTGCATATAGGTCTAAGTCCAATTTACTCCAACCCAAGCATTTTTAATGTGTAAGGATTACTTTTTATTTTAGCCCAAGTGAAATTACAGTGAGAAGGTATATTTCATGTTGAAATAAATCAGATTACCCTTTTACACTTCTCAATTAGTCCTAATTAACTTTTGTAAGAAAGTGAATTTATACTTGATGACTTCCAAAGATTTGACATTTAAATTACATCAATGTCCAACATTAAGTTTGGCACTTAATGATACTTTTTTTTTAAGAGAGAGAGAGACAGAGAATGGGAGTGCTAGCGGCCTCTCAACTGCTGTAAACAAATTCCAGATGCGTGCGCCCCCTTGTGGGCAAGTGCAGCATTGCGCCCTTGTGTCACTTTACGTCTGGATAAACGTGGGACCTGGAGAATCAAACAGGCATTCTGAGGCTTGGAAGGCAGGTGCCTTCATTGCTAAGCCATCTCTCCAGCCCTTAATGATACTTTTTTATCGGGGGAGGGGGGATAAAATTGACACACCAGGGACTCTGGCCTCTGCAGTCGAACTCCAGACACATGTTCCACCTTGTGCAATGCTTGACTTTATGCTCATGTATCAGTTTGTGCATCTGGCTTACATAGGTTTTGAGGAGTCAAACCTGGATTCCTCAAAACCTATGTAAGCCAGATGCACAAGGTGGTGCATGCATCTACAGTTCATACGCAGTGATTGGAGACCCTGGTGTGCCCATTCTCTCTCTGTTTCTTTCTCTCTCAAATGACTAAAAAAAAAAAACTTTTAAAAAGAAATGTCTGCTGCGTCATCTTGAATTTTTACTTACACATTTTAGATTTTTGTCAGATGCCTTTACTGGTGTAATTGTATGCTTTTTCATTTTTGTTCTATTTTGGTGAAATAATTGGTAGGGGCGTGTGTGTGTGTGGGTGTGTGTGTTTCTTTTTTTCGAGGTACAGTCTCCTTCTAGTCCATGATAACCTGGCCACTCACTCTATAGTACCAGGCTGGCCTCGAACTACAGCTATCCTCCTACCTCTGCCTCACAAGTGCTGGGATTAAAGGCGTGTGCCACCGGGCCTGTCCTTGGTTAACTTTTTAAATGTTCACTCAATGTTGCATTACGGAGGAGGGCCCTCTTGATCATAATAAATGATTTTTCTCGCTATGTAGTGTTTGTGTGCATGTATGTGGAGGCCAGAAGACAACCTCAGGGTTTGTTCCTTGTGTGCCTTTCACCTTTTTGGAGACAAGGACTCATACTGGTTTGGAACTTGCCAGTTCGGCTGGACTGGCTGGCCAGCAGGTCCCAGGGTTCCTCCTGTCATTTGCCTCCCCAGTGCTGGTATTGCAAGTGCCTGTCACCTTGCTTGGCCTTTTGTTTTCTTTTCAGTGTGGGTTCTGAAGCTCAAGCAAGCACTGAGCGCTCTCCCCTGCCCAAATGACACTTTGTTATGCATAGTACTGGATTCAATTTGTTTAAAAGTTTAAATAAAGATTTTTATTTATTTATTTTGCAGAATATTGGTCTATAGTTTTGCTTTCTTGCTATCTCTTCATCTGGATTTGTTGTCAGTGTAATGTTGGTCTAATTTACTTTGGGGAAATTGTTCCTCCTTTCTGTAGGTATATATGTAGAATTGGACTTATATAAATCTTTGTTAGGAATTTGCCATTGAAGCCATCTTGACTTGGAGTTTTCTTTGTAGGAACATTACGAGAAGTTCAGTGTCTTTACGAGTTCTAGGGTTTCTCACATTATCTACTTCCTGCCTGCTTTAGTAGCTGTGTCTCTCCAAGATTGTCAGTTTCATTGAAGAGATCAGACTTTGGAATTTTAGCCATTCTAGTGGCTATATAGTGTTTCTCATTTTGATTCTAAATTGTATTTCTGTGATGAACATTTTTCATATCCTATTGGTCTCGCATATCTTGTAGAAGTATGTGCTAGATTTTTTTTTCTGCCCATTAAAAAAATAAAATATCCAGCTGGGAAGATGGCTCAGCCAGTAAGAGTACTTGCTGTGTATGCATGGAAGCCTGAGAAGCCTGTGCCCCGCCCACCTGAGTTCATTCTACAGCTCAGATGGTGAAAAGCTGAGCATCATGATACCCCCCACCCCTGTAACCTCAGCCCTGTGGAGCAGAGACAGAAGTGTCACTAGTCAGCCAGTGTGACCCCTTCCCTGCCAAAAGGCAGCTTTAGGTTCATTGAGAGACTCTGTATCAAAGAAACATCAGAAGAGTAAGGGATGAAGACACGGACATATTCCCTTGGCCTCCACACATGTATGCATGGTGTATGCGCATCTGCATACACATATATGTACACTATGTGTATGGACTCCAAACCACACATAATACCCCCCACACACACATACAAAACCCCTACATTAACAAAAGTTTACAAAGATAACTCAGGGAGTTCCCCTACCTTTTATCTAATTTTTATTTATGTTAACATCTTTATGTACCATGGTCCATAGTCAAAGCCAAGATAGTAACATTGATTTTTTCCTTTTTTTTTTTTCTTTAAGTTTTTCAAGGTAGGGTCCCACTGTAGCTCAGGCTGACCTGGAACTCACTCTGTAGTCCCTCAGGTTGACCTTGAACTCAAGTGATCCTCCTGCCTCTGCCTCCTGAGTGCTGGGATTAATGGTGTGTGCCACAACACCTAGCTATAGTATCCTTTTCTTCTATTCTATTTTATTAATACTTCAGTTATTTACTTATTTGAGAAAGATACAGAGAGAGAGAAAGAGGCAGAGAATGGGTACTCCAGGGCCTCTAGCCAGTGGAAACAAATACCAGGTACATATGCCACCTTGTGCATCTGGCTTAAGTGGGCACTGGGTAATCAAACCTGGGTCCTTAGTCTTCACGGGCAAGTGCCTTAACTCCTAGGCCATCTCTCCAGCCCCATAGTATCTTTTTTGGTATTTTTTTAATGGGAGAGAGAGAACTGGTGTGCCAGGGCCTCCAGCCACTGAAATTGAACTAAAGATGTGTGTGTGTGTGTGTGTGTGTGTGTGTGTGTGCGCTACCTTGTGCACCTGGCTTATGCGGGATCTGGAGAGTTAAACATGGGTCCTGAGGCTTCATAGGGTCCTGAGGCTTCATAGGCAAGTGTCTTAACTGCTAAGCCATCTCTCCAGCCCAATATCTTTTTCTAATAGTGAGAAATTTGGCGCAGATTTCTTTTTCATTTGTTTTATTATTGTAGCTATTAATACCTACTAGCCATGCCTCAGTCATCTTCTGTAGTAGTCCCTCTTTAAATTGTCTTTAGCTTCCACAAATGAGAGAAGACATGCAATACTCTGCCTGTTTTTTTATTAGTTATGTACATAGTGTGTGTACATTCATGTTGGTACCATCATTAGCCTCCTCCCTGTCCTCCCCCCAAAGGGACCCTCTTCGTTGGGAAATGTGGGTCTTGCATTGTGGGGGTAGCCATCAGTTATGGGGAAGAAGCAATGTTTCTGCGCATAATGTCCCCTGTGGCTACTCTGCCCGTTTTTAATTGAAATTTTGGCTGCCTTATTTTAAGTTGTAAGAGTGTATGTGTACTTGTTTCTGTATATAAGTTATTTTTCTGATATGTTTGTGGGAAGTGTTTTCTTTTAGTCTATGGCTTGTGTTTTTCTGTTTTTGATGGTGGTATGCAAAGATAAAAAGGTTTCAAGTTGAATGAAACCCAATGTATATTTAAAATTTTCAGTTTGTATTCTTTATAAGAATCTTCTGCTTAACCCAAGATCACAGAAATGTTCTGTTTTGTTCTAGCCGTTTATAGTTTGGAGCTTTACATTTAGATCTGTGGTCTATTTCAAGTTAATTGTTTTGTACTGGACAGAGGAGGGGAACCTCTTTCTCCATATGGCTGTTCCATTGACAGCATCATTTCTTGAGCAGCCTTCCTTGCACCATTAGTTGCCTTGATATGTTTGTCTAAAAGGCAGCTGACAATATGTGCGTGCATCTGTGCCTTTGATCTCTCTACCCATCTTTCACCAATTTATGCCATTATTGTACATTTGTCACTTAAAGCTAGATAGGGTAAGTCCTCCAACTTTGTTCTTTAAAAAAAAAAAAAATAATTCCTGTTTTGTTTCTAGGATCTCTACATTTCCAAGTGAATTTTGAATCAGTTTGTCAATTCCTACAAAAGAAAGCTTGCTAAAGGTTTTGGTGAGGATTTGTGATGAGTTTGTAGAGACTTCTCATCATAACAGTACTGAGTCCTTCACTGTGTAAATGTGGCATATGCTTTATCTATTTTTCTTTAATTCTCAGAAATGGGTTAGAACTTTCACTGTGGGGGGTTGAGAAATCCTTTAAGAGTTATTCCTAAGTGTTTTTTGGGGAGTTTGGGGGGGCATTGTTAAAAATTGATGCAGGTATGGTAATGCACACCTGAAATCTCAGCATTGGGAAGGCTAAGCTTAGCAGGAGAATTGGGAGTTGAGGGTCAAAAAAAAAAGTAATACTATGTGGAATTGCTTATGAATTTTTCCTTGTTTGTCTGCTGCTGTTGCTACTATATAAAAATGCAATAGATTCTTGCTGGGAATTGTGGCCTTTAATCTCAGCACTTGGGAGGCAAAGGTAGGAGGTTCAACATGAGTTCAAGGCCACCCTGAGACAACATAGTGAATTCTAGGTCAGCCTGAGCTAGAGTGAGACCCTACCTCGAAAAACAAAAAACAAAAAGAAAAAACCCAGTAGATTCT
Source organism: Orientallactaga sibirica (assembly GCA_036365145.1). Classification (NCBI taxonomy): domain Eukaryota; kingdom Metazoa; phylum Chordata; class Mammalia; order Rodentia; family Dipodidae; genus Orientallactaga; species Orientallactaga sibirica. The sequence continues at coordinate 3,436,606 of JAEOAD010000055.1, forward strand.
AATTCGTATCAATTATATCTTACAATCTTTATTTGGTTAGCTTAATTATAATAGCCATTTTCATTTTGTAGGTTTCTTGGGGTTGTCTATGTAAACAGTCACACCTACAAATGTAGACATTTTTGGTGGATTATTGAGAGAGCTTTTTGTTGTTTGTTGATGTTGTATTGTCGATGTAGGGTCTCACTCTAGCCCAGGCTGACCTGGAATTCACCATGTAGTCCCAGGCTAGCCTGCAACTCGCAACGATCCCCCTACTCTGCCTCCCCAGTACTGGAATTGCAGGCATGCGCCATCACACCCAGCTGAGACAGGTTTTTATGTCTGACTCCGCCTTACAGCAGTCATTCTGCCTCTGCTCCTCAATGTGCCACCACACCCAGCTTAAACTTAGGCAATTTAAAGTTTTCTGCTCATTTTAATACTTAGAACACCAGCTGGGGAGATGGCGCAGTAAAGGTACTTGCTTAATAGCTAGAACATCAGTACACTAAAAAAAATTAGGAAATTTTTTTCCTGGTTTGAGGGAGAAATAGTTCATCCTTTCTTCATTGAAGAGAAAGTTAGCAGTGATCTGCACTGCTTTAGGAAGTTCTCTCTTTCTACTTTCTGGGAACTTTTTATTATTATGAATAAATGTTGAAGTTCGTCAGATATTTCTGCATATGTTAAGACAATCATAATTTTACATTATTTATTTAATAAATAAAAGTGCATTAATTTAGTTTCAGATGTTATATTATTTATGCAGTACTACAGATTGAAGGTAAGGTGTCTCATGTATATATTTTAATCTTATATTTCTGGAATAACTCTGACTTGATTAATAGTATACAACCTAATCTCGTAATAAGATTTTTGCATCTATATTTATTAAGGATATCGGGATGTGGCATTTTAAGTTACTTTGTCACATTTTTAATTTTTATTTATTTATTTATTTATTTATTTATTCATTCATTCATTCATTCATTTATTTATTTGGTTTTTCGAGGTAGGGTCCCACTCTAGCCCAGGCTGACTTGGAATTCACTCTGTATTCTCAGGGTAGCCTCAAACTCACGGCAATCCTCCTACCTTTGCCTCCCAAGTTGTCACATTTAAAAAAAAAAATTGTTTATTTTTATTTATTTATTTGAGAGCAACAGAAAGAGAGGGAGAGAGAAAGGGAGAATGGACACACCAGGGCCTCCAGCCACTGCAAACGAACTCTAGATGCATGCGCCACCTTGTGCATCTGGCTTACGTGGGTCCTGGTGAATTGAGCCTCCAACTGGGGTCCTTAGGCTTCACAGGCAAGCACTTAACCGCTAAGCTATCTCTCTAGCCCCACTTTGTCACATTTTGATGCTAGGATTATGGTAAGCCTTGCACAATTAATTGGGCATGGTTCTTTTTTTCTCACTCTCATCTTGACCAGAATCAGAAGCCTCCTAGATCTTTTCAGTGTTTTCTAGTTCTCTGCTAAGATTTCATCTTTTTTTATTCATTATGAGAAATTTTACTTTTCATCACAGCATATTCATGAGTGGCTTTAAAAAATTTATCTGAGAATTCTAACATGAGTTGTTCTGGGGGGTAGCATGTGTTGATGTCTCTTCTCTAGAGATCCAGTCATGTTGCCGAGTCTTCATGTATGAAGTATGTTCACTGTGAGAACAGGGACATTCTGAAGGGAATTTGTAGAGCCCCTGGACTTCATTACTCTGCTCTGAAGGACATAGTTAACTTGCTAAACTCGGACTGTCATGCCTCGTGTGCATGTTGGCTCAGATTCTGCTTCGTCTCGCACATGCTTGCATGTGGCTTAGAGAGTTTGATGAGTGGGAACAGAATTCCTCCATGTCAGTATCCTTGATTGTCGTCACTGTTTCTGGTTCCTCCAGCTAGAAAGACAGTTGGCTTTCTGTTGGCTCCTGCCTCCAATTCAAGGCAAAGGCACAGAATGAGGAGGGCCTCTCCTGTGGGCGGTGTGCTGCCCATTGACCAGTTGGCCGGAGTGCAATAGTAACATTGTGTATTTTAGCCTCAGTCTGTAGCTGGCAGTTATTGAAAGACCAGTTTGGTAGGTGTTTATTCTCATTTAAAAGCCAAATCTTGTACATTTTATTATTGTTTTTTATTTTGTCTTCCTAGTTAGAACAAATTTCTGGACTTGATGCTGCCACTGAGCCTGTGAAATTAATGAAGTGTACTAAATATTTTCTAAGGAAACATTTTCTCTTTCTTAGTGATTGGATAGGTATAGATACAAGAAAACTTATAAATGACATTTAAAAACAATTTGTCAGTTTCTAGGATAACTTCTATAGTTATTTCAAACTTATTTCACTTGTTTTCAGTTGAGGGTGATAACTAACAGATACGAATAGAATATGCTCCAAATCACTAATTTCTTTAAGCATTTTGGAGTTAGGACCCTTTAATAACTTAAAGTTATAAGAGTTTCCAAGAACTTGGGCTAAATTATTGATATTTATTTTATTGGAAATTAAATATGAGAAATTAAAAACAATATTTTCCCAGTTCCTTTTAAAGTGCTGACAATAAATCCATCATGTTAATATAAAAATAGATTTTTAAAGATAAATTAATCTGGGTCTGGTGGTGCATGCCTTTAATCATAGCACTCTGGAGGCAGAGCTCAGAGGATCGCTGTGTTTGAGGCTGGCTTGGGCTGGAGTGAGCCCCTGTGTTGAAAAAACAGCAACAGAATAGAAAAAAAAAAAAAAAGGATATATTTTGCAGAGGGAGGTCTTGTGGTTTTTTTTCAAGGTAAAGTTTCACTCTAGCCCAGGCTGACCTAAAACTCACTCTGTAGTCCCTGGCTAGCCTTGATCTCATAGTGATCCTCCCATCTCTGCCTCCTACGTGCTGGAATTAAAGGTGTGTGCCACCACGCCCGGCTAAGCAGTAGAATTTTTTTTTGACATTAAAAAAATATATATTTCATTTATTTATTTATTAGAGAGAGAGAGAATATGGGCATGCCAGGGCCTCCAGCCACTGCAAATGAACTCCAGATGCAATGCTCCCTTGTGCATCTGGCTTATGTGAGTCCTGGAGAGTTGAACCGGAATCCTTTGGCTTTGCAGGCAGATGCCTTAACCGTTAAGCCATCTCTCTGGCCCCAGCAGTAGTATTTTTAAAATAAAAAGTGCTTTCTAAAAAATTGAGATGTATTTTTTGTTTCTGTGAATGTCATTTCTATTAAACTGATTTCTTGCTTAGTCTAGATTATTTATTTCTGCAATACATCTGTTGCAATGTCAAGTCTTATGAACCGCTGCACACTCTACTGCATGTGCATAAGAAAGGCCGAGTGGGGGCTGGGGCGTTAGTCAGTAAAGCCTTGCCTCACAGCCGAGGACCTGAGTCCAACACCCAGGAAACACGTAAAGTACCAGGCTTGGCGGTGCATGCCTGGGATTCTGAGAGGGGGAAGGAGACGGGAGGATCCCTGAGCTCACTGACCAGCTAGACCAGCCTACCTGGTGAGCGCCAGGTCTGTCTCATAGGAAGCGGACAGCATTCCCGAGGGGAACACCTGAAGGTATCCTCTGGCCTCCACACACATACATGCATGCACACACACCCAACACACACATGTGCCTGTACACAAACACATGACACACATGAAAAGAAAGAAAATGAGCGGGAACCTGACAGCTTAGTATTGTGAGTATATTTGGCACCCTCATGTTTCTAGGACCCTCTTTTTTGTTTTGTTTTGTGTTTTGGTTTTTTGAGATAGGGTCTCACTCTAGCCCAGCCTGACCAGGAACTCACTATGTAGTCTCAGGGTGGCCTTGAACTCATAGTGATCCTCCTGCCTCTGTCTCCCAAGTGCTGGGATTAAAGACATGCGCCACCACACCTGGCTCCAGGACCTTTTTTTTTTTTTTTTTCGAGGTAGGGTCTCACTCTGGCCCAGGCTGACCTGGAATTAACTATGTAGTCTCAGAGTGGCCTTGAACTCAAGGCAATCCTCCTACCTCTGCCTCCCGAGTGCTGGGATTAAAGGTGTGCGCCACCACGCCCGGCTTAAGGACCTTCTTTTAAGAAGTATAATACACACAAGATTGGGCCCCTTAACATTCTGTCTTGAATGGTGGAGGAGCTCATGAAGCCCCACCCACTCCCTGAGGAGTTATTGACACTTAATGGCTGCTTCCACTCAGTGGTAGAGCCATTGGTAAATTGGCCATGCTCTGGTAAATGACCCCCATCTATGGTCAGGCAAACAACCCTAACTCAAGTCAGTGACACACACACACACACACACACACACACACACACACACACACACACGGCATCATAGAAGTGGGACTAGGTGGGAAGAAAGGTTTCAGTGGGAGGAGGAGGAGGAAGAGAAGAGGAGTAATTAGAGGATGAATATAACCCAAAATTCATTATATCAGGTATTAAAAATTGTCAAAAAATTTTTTAGATGAACTGTAACTAAGGTTTTAGTTTTATTGCAACTTAGAAGAAAACATGCATTAGTATGTTATTTGTAATTTGTCATTGTACAATGATTGTTTAACATTACCCATAATTTTTATTTTCATTTTTTTTTTTTTTTTGGTAAATGTCCATCAATAGGAATGTGTGTGCTTACAAACAGATGAATAGGAATGTGTGTGCTTACAAACAGATGAATGTCTATGATTTTGCTAGTTGTATTAAAAACATTAAAACACAGGCTGGAGAGGTGGCTTAGCAGTTAAGGTGTTTGCCTGCAAAGCCAAAGGATCCAGGTTCAATTTCCCAGGACCCATGTAAGCCAGATACCCAAGGTAGCACATGCACTTAGAGTTCGTTTGCAGTGGCTGGAAACCCTGGTGCACCCATTCTCTCTCTCTCTCTCCCCCCTCCTTTTCTCTCTCTCAAATAAATAAATAAAAATAAAATATTAAAAAAAAAACGTTAGAACCCAGTTAAAGGCAATCGATGCATGGCTTTAAGTGCGCTTGGAGTAAATAGATTATAGAGCACAGAAGCCCACTTGAAGACACTTGAGAACTTCAGATCTTTGAGCAGCTTGCTTTTGAAGCACTGGAAAGGAAGCAGAAGCAGACCCCATCTGGGCAGGGTTGTTTATTCGTCAGGGATGAGAGCCAGCAAGCCTGCTTTTGAGTGACTTGATATACTTCTGTCAACGGGCCAGTTTCCTCACATGGACCATAACACAAACACTATACTTTCACCTTCCTGTACTGGTTTGGTTTTAGATTAGCTTCGTAACTTTAGTGCTTTGAATCTAGAAAACTTTCCCAATTTGAGTATGCACCCTGGAACAGAGCAGGTTCCCGCATTAGCCAGCTGTGTGGCTTTTCGTTTTTGCTATTTGTCTCTCTAGTCAAGTAGAATTCTATTTGTATATTTCATGGAAAAATTCAAGCTATAGCAATTGAACACCTTGCTCTTTGTGGAAGAAAGTTTACTTATTTTCCCTCAGTGATGTGAGAAGACCCAGTGCTTTCAGACCACACTGCTGGATTACTGAAGAAAACCCAGAGGGTCTTTGTTTCATTTGACCCTGCCTCCATTTCTTAAATTGTCAACTACACATGGACATGACATTTCTAAGCTCAGTCATTTCTAAATGTACACTTTGCTGGTATTAAATACATTCATAATGTACAGCCGTTCCCACCATCCATCTCCAAAGCTGTTTTTATCCTGTAAGACTGAAATACCCATTAAGCAATAACTCCCCCATTCCCCTCCTTTTAAAGAAAATTCTTTTTGTGGTAGTGAGGATTGAAACTAGTGGTTGGTCCCTTGCTCGCCAGACAAATGCTTTACCACTGAGCTATCCCAGTCCAATTTTGACCATTCTAAGTCCCTCATATAAATGGTGTCTAACAGAGGTTGTCTGTTTGTGACTGATTTATTTCATTGAGCATAATATCCGCAAGGCTTACCCATGTTATTCCATATATGAGAATTTCTTTTTAAAGTTAGAATAATATTCAATTCTATGTATGTCACTTTTCCATTCATCTGTCCATGGATACTTGGGTTGCTTCTACATTTTAGAACCTCGTTGACTTTTGGTGTTTGTTTTTATAGTGCTTTGGCAAGGCACAATGTAGACCTCAATACATAGACTATAGAAACCACATTAGATTTGTCTAAAACTGTAATAAGTCCCTCATAAGGTTTGCTCTGTTCAGAAAATATTATTTGGGAACATTCTTTAGAAAGGCATATTTCATAGATTTTTCGAGCCTAATATAATAATGATGATTGGAAACAAGGGTTTCTGCCTGCTTTCTTGGCTTGCGTGTCCTTATGGGATTATTATTCCATCTGTTTAGAATCAGGATTTCAGGGATGAAGAAGAAAGCATTTGGGGTGAGAAATGATTGATGCAGGGGACTTTCAACACGAGTGCTCGGAATCATTTTCCGTGCCCATTGCTTCAACAAGGATTATATAGTGATGCATCTCACCCAGTTCCCAAGTCTCCTGATTGTCTGTAAGTCAAATCGAGTACTGACTTTTTCTTTTAAAGGTTCCACCAGCTATTTGATAAGTTGGTTTTCCTCTTCTATCAGTTTTAATTAGCTACTTTAATTACCTTTGGAAATAGACAAGAATTTCCCAGGAATAGCCAGCTGGTTAATATTTACATCATGGAAGATCATGACAATATTATTGGCCTCATTTGAGTAAGAGCAGGAGAGGAGTGTGTGTGTTCCTATGTGCGGCCACTGACATGCTCGTTGTGAGGTCAGGACTTGAGATTTGTATGTAAAGATAATTTCAGAAAAGGTCTTTGGATAAAAATGCTTCGATGGGGCTGGAGAGGTGGCTTAGTGGTTAAGGCGCCTGCCTGCTAAGCCTAAGAACACTGGTTCCAATCTCCAGCGGTTCCAATCTCCAGGTCCCACGTTTAGCCAGATGCAAAGTGACGCAAGGGCACAATGCCGCACTTGCCCCCAAGGGGGCGCACACATCTGGATTTCGTTCACAGCAGCTGAGAGACTGCTGGCGTGCCCATCTCTATCTGTCTCCCTCTCCCTCTCTCTCTGTCCCTCTCTGTGTCTCTCTCCAAAAATAAATAAAATAATTAAAAAATGCTTCGATGTATGTTTCAGCTATAATTTGAAAGATGGCAGATTAAGGATATGCACCATTCTTCTCTGTCCCTGTGAGTCTGAAAGAAAATATCTGACCCGTGACTTTAGAAAGAGTAAGAAGTGTGGAAAGGCACAGAAGGATCACAGTAAATAGCAAATTGTGAGGGACTAAGTAAAATCCAGAAATACAACAGACCCAACTTAGAGCACTGAGGAAAATGGTAGGGGAGGGGAGAAACCCCTGCCCCGCTGTAGGTCCACAAACAAGAGAGAAAGGAAGATCTCCACAAGCAGACAGTGAAAGCCCACAGTTTGAGGCAGCAGAACCACAAGCCACAGGACGTGGATTCTGGGGAACACCCCGGGCCACCTGCACCTGTATGCTGCCTTGCTGGGGCTAGGAGGGGGCAGGTCCTGAGAAACTGCACCATCTGCTCTGTGAGACACTACATATCCAAACCTAAGACCCTTCCCCCACTGACTGAGCAAGCCACAAGACTCACTGCAGCTGCTCTGAACCACCAGCTCAGTGGATCCAGACTTACTGAGACCAAGTAAGACTTGGGGATGTGATGGGAAGACAGCCTGAGTCCGTTTATGGCCGGAATATACAGCTGCAAAGAAAAAATAAAAAAAACAGGTGGACATGCTCCTGAAAAGGAACCCATACTGTGGTCTGGGAAAGTCCTAAGACAGTGCTGAGCACTGCTGACTCCGAGGCAGGAACTCAACTGTACAGAGAAGAGAGGGGGACCCTGCATGAGCTCTGCAGAGACACTGCAGACTGGCTGGTCTGGTCTAACCCGTGTGAGAGACACTCTCACAAGCAGATTCTCTCCATGGGATGACATGGGGTGAAGGAACGTCCTCCCACACCAACAGCAGAGAGATGTTGACTCATGCTGCAGTACTTTTCATTTTATTTTCCCCATATTATATTTAGTGTCTAATATTCACTTTGTGTTCTTATTGCTCAATTGCTTTATTTTTTCTTTTTTTGATGTTTAGGAAGATTTTATTATAGAGTATTCTGGAGCTAGTAGCAGGGATCATAAGCCCACGTGAAGACTGCCACTAAAAAGACCCACACAAAATAAAAGAAACAAGCAAAAGGTGGAGAGAAAGAAAAAATAACTGAAGGCTGTCTGTTCCAAAAGGTAGTGATAGAGAAACGCAACAGTTATGAAAAAGAACAATATTAAAGGTAGCAAGAGAGGAAACTGCCCTTACTTGTATGCACACACCAGCATCACACATACACACATGCTTAAAAACTGAAGTCCGTTGGTTTTTGCCACTTTAAAAATATGGAAGTCTTTCCTGACTGACTGAATGAGGCTGGCATTGGAGCAGCTTGATTCAGTGTCAGGAATGGAAATCTGCCTGTTGCGCCTGGGGACTTGCGTCGTCTGGACATTTCATAGACGTCGTCCTTTAGTATAGGGCCCTTTAAACTGACCTCTCTCACATGGCGTGTTTTCAGGGCTCATGTGTATGTAGTACAATCAGTGCTTGCACTCTGTCTTTCAGAGTGATTGTGGATTGCATGTGGAAGGAACCACATCTTATTTATTCTTCAGCTGATGGACATTTGAATTGCTTACATTACTGGGAGGCATTAACACTCTTCTCTCTTTGGCTCTTGTCTCTTCTGCCACCTCTTCTGCAATGGACCCTGAGCCTTGGAGGATGTGATAGAGATGTCTCACTTAGTGCTGAACACTTCACTGTCACTTCTTAGCACTTTGATGAGATTTGAGTCTCCCAGTGGTCATCAGCATCTGAAAGAACAAGCTTCTCTAACCAAAAGTGGGAATAGCATTAATATATGGACATAAATATAAGTATTTAGAGGGCAAGTTGGTGGGCATAATAGATCCATTTAGCCAGACAACAGTAGTAGTTTCCCCTTAGGGCTTATGACCTCCCAAGCCATAGGCTTTTGACTAGGTTTTTCAGTACCAGGCAGGAATTTCCTCTCATGGAATGGACCTCAGATCCAGTCAAAGAGCCACTGGTTTTCCCCATAACACGTTGCACCACTGGAACCAGTTGGCACATTTGTCCTTGCTGGCCAGCCACTTTTGTCAGCAGTCTGCATGGCTCTTCCCAGCATCCTGACAGCCAGTCACAGGGAGAGACTTCCAGCTCAGCTCAGCTTGATTTCTTGAAGCTCAGGCATGTGGTGTTTTAGTTCTGGTGGACAACCAAGAGCCTTGGCAATAGCATGTAATGTTTTGGGGGCATCACAAGCCTCCTGATGCATAACAGCTGGTAGGTATCCCACCTCTGGCACTGAAATTTTCTGGTAACCATCTGGCAGGGAACAGCATTATCCACTCCCATAGGGTAATTCTGCCCAAACTCTTTTTACATATATATACTTTGTTTAGCATGTGAGTAGGTTTTTCATATGGCTCTTTCATAACATCTTTAATTTTGATTAACCCCCTCTTCCCACACCCTTCCCTCCTCAGTGACCCCACACCTAAATAGTTTGTCAGATGAAGTATCTAACTCAATATAAACCAGACACTAATTTTGATATATATACTAAGAATGCAGATAAAAATACTAAGTCTGTTTTCCATGATTAAAACATTGTTTCTGTATGACAAGCCCATTTTCTATACAGTAAAAAAAACTGTAACTCAGGTGTATTGGCAGCACACCTTTAATCCCAGCACTCGGGAGGCAGAGGTAGGAGGATAGCTGTGAGTTCGGGCCACCCTGAGACTACACTAGTGAATTCAGGTCAGTCCTTAAGCTACAGTGAGACCCTACCTCAACCTCCCCCCAAAGAAACTGTAACTCAGGATTAGTTGAGAGTCTGAGTAGGATTTCCAGTCTCACTGTTATTGGGTGGTGGTGTGGCATGATGGTGGCGGCAGTGCAATGTGTGTGTGTTACATGTTCAGAGCAGAAACTTGCAATGAAGTCATGTGATATAACTCCAGTTAACTGCCAGAAACCCTCCCTTTCTTATGCATTTTGATTTTAGAGAGATTAACTCTTGGTTGTTGCATGTTCAGAAACCTTTTACTGTTTCCAACTTTTAGGTCTGCTCCACAACACATACATTATATATGATCCCATATGAGGTCACAGCCCACACTTTAAGAAGCTGTGCTCCAGGGCAGGGGAAATGGTTCTGTGGGAAAGAGCACTTGTTGGGCGAGTATGAGGACCTGAATTTGATCCCCAGAGCCCACATAGAAAGCCAGCCATGCTTGTCATCAGCCCCGAGATGAGAGGGACCAGGAGGCTCCCTGGGGCTCCCTGGTCAGCTAGTCCAACTGAAAAATACAGAAAGAGGCACAAGCTCCAGGTTCACTGAAAGACTCTGTCTCAAGGAAATAAGGCAGAACCGTAGAGGAAGACACCTGATGTCTGCCTCTGGCCTCCACATGCTTGTACACGGGCGAGATCTGTGTGTGCACACATGCACTCAAGAAGCTGTGCTGTAGACTATGCCGTCTCGGAGAGCAGGCACTTCTCAGGTACCATCCTAAATACTGTGGCAGTCAGGTTCGCCTTGCTGGCAGAAATCACCCGACCAAAAGCAGCTTCTGGGAACTAAGGTTTATTCATCAGCTGGAAACCTAGCATTCAGATCATCTAAGTTTATGGGGAATACCTGAATCAAACCATCACACATACCCATGTCCTTCGTGTGTGGTATCATGCCTTGGAAGTAGCATGCTGTCCGTGTTTGTGGAGGAATGACTCATGCTCACGCCTCACTCGTGGTTATCAGTGTCATGCAAGAGCCTGAAGAAGGACTCCTATCTTCTAGTGCAGTGTTCCTTGGGAAGGAGTGGTCTAACAGACTCCAGATGCATGTGCCATCTTGTGCATGTGGCTTACATGGATACTGAGGAATTAAACCTGGGTCCTTAAGCTGTTCAAGCAAATGCCTTAACTGCTAAGCCCTGTCTCCCGTTTTGTTGTAATCACTTTTCTCCTCCTATTATGCATGTCTTGTAGCATCAGCCCCTCTAAGGTCATGAATGCCGTGGCCCCTTTGTGTCTGGAAGACAGTGTTGCAAAGCACTCTTCCTCTGCCTTTGGCTCTTCCATTCTTCTGCCACCTCTTCTGCAATGGACCCTGAGCCTTGGAGGATGTGATAGAGATGTCTCACTTAGTGCTGAACACTTCACTGTCACTTCTTAGCACTTTGATGAGTTTTCAGTCTCCCCAGTGGTCACTGTCATCTGGAAAGAACAGCTTCTCTAATCAAAGTGAGAATAGCATTAATATGTGGGCCTAGACATAAGTATTTAGAGGGCAGTTTGGTGGGTATAATATGTGCATTTAGCCAGACAACAGTGGTAGTTTCCCCCCTAGGGCTTATGACCTCCCCAGCCATAGGCTTTGACTAGGTTTTCAGTACCAGGCATGAATTCCCTCTCATGGAATGGACCTCAGATCCAGTCAAAGAGCCACTGGTTTCCCCATAAAAGACGTTGCACCACTGGAACAGTTGGCACATTTGTCCTTGCTGGCCAGCCCCAAAGCTTTTAGGGTCTGCTGCTGCTGAGACTGTTGATGACTTTTGTCAGCAGTCTGCATGGCTCTTCCCAGCATCCTGACAGCCAGTCACAGGGAGGAGACTTCCAGCTCAGCTCCAGCTTGATTTCTTGAAGCTCAGGCATGTGGTGTTTTAGTTCTGGTGGACAACCAAGAGCCTTGGCAATAGCATGTAATGTTTTGGGGGCATCACAAGCCTCCCTGATGCATAACTAGCTGGTAGGTATCCCACCTCTGGCACTGAAATTTTCTTGTAACCATCTATGGCTTCTGGGAACAGCATTATCCACTCCCATAGGGTAATTCTGCCCAAACTCTTTTTTTACATATATATACTGTTTAGCATGTGAAGAAGTAGGTTTTCATATGGCTCTTTCATAACATCTTTAATTTTGATTAACCCTCTTCCCACACCCTCCTATTCTCCCTCCCCTCCAGTGACCCCACCTAAATAGTTTGTCAGATGAAGTATCCTAACTCAATATAAACCAGACATACTAATTTGATACTTATATACTAAAGAATGCAGATAGAAAAATACTAAAAGTCTGTTTTCCATGATTAAAACATTGTTTCTGTATGAGCAGAAGCCATTTTCTATACAGTAAAAAAAAAACTGTAACTCAGTCAGGTGTGGTAGCGCACACCTTTAATCCCAGCACTCGGGAGGCAGAGGTAGGAGGATCGCTGTGAGTTCGAGGCCACCCTGAGACTACATAGTGAATTCCAGGTCAGTCTAAGCTACAGTGAGACCCTACCTCAACCCTCCCCCCCAAAAAAACTGTAACTCAACATAGTTGAGTCTGAGTAGAGTTTCCAGTCACTGTTAGGTGGTGTGGTGTGGCATGATGGTGTGAGCAGTGCAATGTGTGTGTGTTACATGTTCAGAGCAGAGGCTGCAATGAAGTCATGTGATATAACTCCAGTTAGCACTGCCAGAAACCCCTCCCACTCCTTATGCATTTGATTTTAAGTTAACTCTTGGTTGTTGCATGTTCAGAAACCTTTTACTGTTTCCAACTTTTCGTTACCTCCACTCCACAACACATACATTATATATGATCCCATATGAGGTCACAGCCCACACTTTAAGAAGCTGTGCTCCAGGGCAGAGGAAATGGTTCTGTGGGAAAGAGCACTTGTTGGGCGAGTATGAGGACCTGAATTTGATCCCCAGAGCCCACATAGAAAGCCAGCCATGCTTGTCATCAGCACTGAGGTGAGAGGGACCAGGAGGCTCCCTGGGGCTCCCTGGTCAGCTAGTCCAACAGCGCCAGGTTCACTGAAAGACTCTGTCTCAAGGAAATAAGGCAGAACCGTAGAGGAAGACACCTGATGTCTGCCTCTGGCCTCCACATGCTTGTACACGGGCGAGATCTGTGTGTGCACACATGCACTCAAGAAGCTGTGCTGTAGACTATGCCGTCTCGGAGAGCAGGCACTTCTCAGGTACCATCCTAAATACTGTGGCAGTCAGGTTCGCCTTGCTGGCAGAAATCACCCGACCAAAAGCAGCTTCTGGGAACCTAAGGTTTATTTTGGCTTATAGACTCAAGGGGAAGCTCCATGATGGCAGGGGAAAACGAGGGCATGAACAAGAGAGTGGACATCACCCCCTGGGCAACGTTGGATGGACAACAGTGACAGGAGAGCATGCCAAACACTGGCAAGGGGAAACTGGCTCTAACACCCATAAGCCTGCTCCCAATAATACAGTGCCTCCAGGAGGTGTTAATTCCCAAATCTCCATCAGCTGGAAACCTAGCATTCAGAACACCTAAGTTTATGGGGAATACCTGAATCAAACCATCACACATACCCATGTCCTTCGTGTGTGGTATCATGCCTTGGAAGTAGCATGCTGTCCGTGTTTGTGGAGGGAATGACTCATGCTCACGCTCACTCGTGGTTATCAGTGTCATGCAAGAGCCTGAAGAAGGACTCCTATCTTCTAGTGCAGTGTTCCCTTGGGAAGGAGTGGTCTCCTATAAGAACTACTACAGAGCTGGGTGTTGTGGCACATGCCTTTAACCCCAACACTCAGGAGGCAGAGGTAGGAGGGTTGCCATGAGTTCGAGGCCACCCTGAGACTACATAGTGAGTGAGACTCTACCTTGGAAAACCAAAAAAAAAAAAAAAAAAAAAACTCCTAAATAAAGTAGGTATTGTTTGGAAATTATTATTAAATTAGCAGATGAATCTTTATACCAGGATTTCTGTCCCATCTTAAAGATGTATTTTTTACTTTAAAAAATATTTTTATTAAGCCGGGCGTGGTGGCGCACGCCTTTAATCCCAGCACTCGGGAGGCAGAGGTAGGAGGATCGCCGAGAGTTCGAGGCCACCCTGAGACTACATAGTTAATTCCAGGTCAGCCTGAACCAGAGTGAGACCCACCCACCAAAACCAAAAAAATATATATGGGGCATATATATTTTTATTGATTTATTTGGGTTATTAGAAGCGGGCACTCCATGGCCTATAGCTACTGCAAACAGACTCCAGACACATGCACCATTTTGTGCATCTGGTTTTATGTAGGTACTGGGGAATTGAACTTGGGCCATTAGATTTTGCAGGCAAGAGTGCCTTAACTGCTGTGCTGTCTCTCCAGCCCCGTCAAAGGTGTATTTTATGGTTGGCAAGCTTGTATTAATTGTTTCTGTCTAGAGAATATTAGTGTCAGGCAATATCATTCTTCTTAATCTTTATCTCATTTGGCCCTTAGTAAGTCCTATGAGTTAAAGATATTATATCATCCTACTAATAAGTGTATTTTATATTATCTGGTTTACAAAGGAGCATGATTTGTCCAGGGCCACATAGGAAGCCAGTGGCCAAGTTTGTAATCAGTTATCGGTCCTGACTGTGCTGAAAGGGTGATTTGATTTTTATAGGATTTATAAATATTTTTTCTTGTGTTTCCTTTTGGTAGTCATGTCATTTACATTCTTTAAAAAAATTTTTTTTGCTTATTTTTATTTATTTATTAGCAACAGACAGACAGAAAGAGAAAGAAGCAGAGACAGAGAGAGAGAGAATGGGCACACCAGGGCCTCCAGCCACTGCAAAAGAACTCCAGATGCATGTGTCACCTTGTGCATCTAGCTTACGTGGGTCCTGGGGAATCAAGCCTTGAATTGGGGTCCTTAGGCTTCACAGGCAAGCGCTTAACCACTAAGCCATCTCTCCAGTCCTCATTTACATTCATATATCTGCACATGATCACAAAAAGATTGTTAAATCAATGAAAAGTTAAATACATAAATTAATTTATCATGGTGAGTTAGGACTGTTCATTTTTATTGAACAGTTCTATATACAGACAATAAACCATGATATTTTTCCCTCCTCCCCCCATTTTCCCCTTCATAACTCTGCTCTCCATCATTTCCTTTCCCCCCTCTCTCCATTAGTCTTACTTTTATTTTGATATCATCATCTTTTCCTCCTATTATGAGGGTCTTGTGAAGGTATTGCTAAGGCACTGCGAGATCATGGATATCGAGGTCAATTTCTGTCTGGACAGTTGCATTGTATGCAGAGTCCTATCCTTCCTTTGGCTCTTATATTCTTTCTACCACCTTTTCTACAATGGATCCTGAGCCTTGGAAGGTGTGATAGAGATGTTTCAGTGCTGAGCACTCCTTCTTTAGCACTATGTTGCCTTTTGGGTCATCCCAGTGGTCACTGCCATCTGAAAAGAGAAGCTTCTCTAACCAAAAGCAAACAGGCATTAATATATGAATATGAACTTTAAGTGTAGTGCCAGGCTTTTGATTAGGTTTTCAGTACCAGGTATGTAAGACCTCCCCAGACTTTTGATTAGGTTTTCCAGTACCAATTAGAGCAGTTGGTTTCCCCTAGAAGACACACCACTATTGCACCCATTCGGTCATTTTGCCTGTCTGGCCAAACTTGGCTTTCAGTGTTCACTGTTTTCACCATTGATGACTTCTGTCTCCCATAGGGCTGCATGCAGTGCAGCTTTCCAGCTTTCAGTTGGCTGGTCTACAGGGAGAAAGTTTTCAGCTCAGCACCAGCTTTATTTTTCAGTGGCCTTGCTGCCCAGGCATGTGAGGTCTTCAGCAATAGGGTCTTACCATCTGTTACTGGTGGGAAACCAGGGCCTTGGCAATAACCTTATGTTTTGGAGGCAACAGGGACCTCCCTGGCCAACAACTCACTGGAAGGTATCCATCCCTGGAGGAACATTTTCTAGTAGCAATCTTAGGCTTCTAGATGTACCATTATCAAAATAGGCTTTCATGTTTTACTCAGGATATCTTAAATTTTGATTGACCCCCCACCCTTCTGTTACTCAATCTCTTCCCTGGCCTCTTTTAGGCCATTCATTCCTGTAATCTGTTCTTCTGCTTACATATGTACAATACCATCCCCTAAAATCTTTCCCTCTCCTCCCTCCTTTTCTTTTTTTTTCCAGCTTACTGGCCTCTGCTACCAATTTTTTTGGTTTCAGCTCTCCAGCCAAGTCTAAATATTTGTAGCTAGGATCCCTTGAGAGAGAACATGCAATGTTTGGCTTTCTGGGCCTGGGTTACCTCACTTAGTATTCCCTTTCCCAGATCTATCTATTTTCATAAATTTTCAAATTTCATTTTCTTTGACAGCTGAATAAGAACTCCATTGTGTAAATGTACCACATCTTTATTATCTATTCATCTGTGGGAGGACATCTCTGGGCTGGTTCCATTTCCTAGCTATTGTGATAGAGCAGCAATAAACTGCAGTTGTGCAAATATCTCTAACACTGAGCCAGTCCCTTCCGATGAGTGCCTAGAAGTGCTATAGCTGTTATCATATGATAAATCTATTTTTAGCTGTCTCAGAACATCTTGACTCAGATTTCCCCAATGGCTGTACCAGATAACATTCTCCTCATTTACATTCATATATCTGCACATGATCACAAAAAGAAAGGCTGGTAATTCCCAAGTTAAATACATATTTATCATGGTGAGTTAGGACTGTTCATTTTTTATTGAACAGTTCTATACTTACAGACAATAAACCATGATATTTCCCTCCCCTCCCCCATTTTCCCCTTCATAACTCTGCTCTCCATCATTTCCTTTCCCTCTCTCCATTAGTCTTACTTTTATTTTGATATCATCATCTTTTCCTCCTATAATGAGGGTCTTGTGAAGGTATTGCTAGGCACTGCGAGATCATAGATATCGAGGTCAATTTCTGTCTGGACAGTTGCATTGTAAGGAGTCCTGTCCTTCCTTTGGCTCTTATATTCTTTCTACCACCTTTTCCACAATGGATCCTGAGCCTTGGAAGGTGTGATAGAGATGTTTCAGTGCTGAGCACTCCTTCTTAGCACTATGTTGCCTTTTGGGTCATCCCAGTGGTCACTGCCATCTGAAAAGAGAACCTTCTCTAACCAAAAGCGAACAGGCATTAATATATGAATATGAACATTAAGTGTAGTGCCATAGGCTTTTGATTAGGTTTTCAGTACCAGGTATGTATTTCCTCCCATCGAGCAGGCGTCCAGTCCAATTAGAGAGCAGTTGGTTTCCCCTAGAGAAGACACACCACTATTGCACCCATTCGGTCATTTTGCCTGTCTGGCCAAACTTGAGGCTTCCAGTGTTCACTGTTTTCACCATTGATGACTTCTGTCTCCCGTAGGGCTGCATGCAGTGCAGCTTTTTCCAGCTTTCAGTTGGCTGGTCTACAGGGAGAAAGTTTTCAGCTCAGCACCAGCTTGATTTTTCATTGGCCTTGCTGCCCAGGCATGTGAGGTCTTCAGCAATAGGGTCTTACCATCTGTTACTGGTGGGAAACCAAGGGCCTTGGCAATAGCCTGTAACGTTTTGGAGGCAACAGGGACCTCCCTGGCCAACAACTCACTGGAAGGTATCCCATCCCTGGCCCTGAACATTTTCTAGTAGCAATCTGTGGCTTCTAGATGTGCCATTATCCAAAGAAGCAGGCTTTCATGTCTTACTCAGGATATCTTGAATTTTGATTGACCCCCCCCGACCCTTCTGTTACTCAATCTCTTCCCCTGGCCTCACTTAGGCCATTCCATTCCCTGTAATCTGTTCTTCTGCTTACATATGTACAATACCATCCCCTAAAATCTTTCCCTCTCCTCCCTCCTTTAGAAGCCTTTTTCCAGCTTTACTGGCCTCTGCTACCAATTTTTTTGGTTTCAGCTCACACACAAGTCTAAATATTTGTAGCTAGGATCCACATGAGAGAGAGAACATGCAATGTTTGGCTTTCTGGGCCTGGGTTACCTCACTTAGTATAATCCTTTCCAGATCTATCTATTTTCCAGAAATTTTCAAAATTTCATTTTTCTTTACCGCTGAATAGAACTCCATTGTGTAAATGTACCACATCTTTATTATCTATTCATCTGTGGAAGGACATCTAGGCTGGTTCCATTTCCTAGCTATTGTGATTAGAGCAGCAATAAACATAGTTGTGCAAAGTATCTCTAAGGTACTGAGAAGAGTCCTTCCGATGAATGCCTAAAAGTGCTATAGCTGTATCATATGATAAATCTATTTTTAGCTGTCTCAAGAACATCCACACTGATTTCCCCAATGGCTGTACCAGATAACATTCCCACCAACAGCATAGATGGGTTCCCCTTTTTTTGTATCCTCACCAACATTTGTTGTCATTTGTTTTCTTGATGGTAGCCATTCTGACAGGAGTGAGTCTATTTAGTTCCATAGCTCATTTTTAATTGGGTTGTTTGATTTCTTGTTTTGTTTTTTTGAGTTCTTTGTATATTCTGGATATTAATCCTGTCAGATGTATAGCTAGCAAAAATTTTCTCCCATCTTGTAGATTGTCTCTGCTCTATTCACAGTAATTTCATGAGATCCTAATGGTTGATTAGTGGTTTTATTTCCTGGGCAATTGGGGTTATATTCAGAAAGTCATTGCCTATGCCAATATGTTGAAGAGTTTCCCCTACCTTTTCCTCTAGCAGTTTCAGAGGTTCAGGTCTGATATTAAGGTCCCTGATCAATCTGGACTTGATTCTTGTGCATGGAAGAAAGACAAGGATCTATTTTCATCTTTCTACATAATAGATATCCAGTTTCCCCAGCACAACTTGTTGATGAGGCTGTCTTTTCTCCAATGATTATATTTTGTAATTTTTTCAAAAATCAGATGGCTGTAGCTGCCTGGATTAACATCTGAGCCCTCTATTCAGGACTGTTCATTTTAACTCTGAGTTCATACTTCAGGACCCTCTCACTTTTATCTATGGAGATTGCATTGTTGTTTTTGGAGTTGGCGATTAAATCCAAAGCACGATACACGCTATGCATGAACTCTGCCTAGAGCTACACCCTGAGTCCTGTTTATGATTTTTTTTGTCCTTGAGGTAGGGTCTTATTTTAGCCCAGGCTGACATGGGATTCACTATGTAGTCCCAGACTAGCCTTGAACTCACAACTCCTTCTATCCCAGCCTCCAGAGTGCTGGGATTAAAGGTGTGTTACCACTACACTGACCTATATATGTTTTTGAAATGAGAATTCGTTTGCATTTCCCAGAAGTTATGAGAAGTTTAGGAACATAACTTGGATGCTGTGGTCCCTTCTGTAAGTATAATCAAGCACTCGGCAGTGGGAACGAGCAAGGAACTGAAACAGATTGCCACAGTCATGACTGATAGTCCCTGAGCTCCCTTTGGGATACCCTTGTGTTGTAGTCAGGTTCGCGTTGCTGACAGGAATCACCCGACCAAGAGCAGCTTGTGAGGAAAAGGGGTTTTGGCGTACCGACTTGAGGGGAAGCTCCATGATGGCAGGGGAAATGATGGTATGAGCAGAGGGTGGACATCACCCCCCTGGCCAACATAAGGTTGACAGCAGTAACTGGCATGGGGAAACTGGCTGTAACACCCATAAGCCCGCCCCCAACAATACACCGACTCCAGGAGGCTTTAATTTCCAATTGCCATTAGCCGGGGAGACTAGCATTCAGAAAACCTAAGTTTACGGAGGACACCTGAATCAAAGCATCACACCTTGTTCTTCACAGTGGTTAACTTACTAAGCAAGATGTACTTACTAAATCCAGGATTTAGACCCCTTGGCCATGCTAACAACTGCGAGATACACTTGCTGAGCCCGAGCCCAAGAGCTCAGTTAGGAAACAAAGTCAGTAACATTTCATGTGTAACCCTGGCCTGGCTACCAGTTCTTATCAGTGACCCCAGAGAAATGACTTCTGCCCCTTTTCATAATCTTTTCATAAGGACAGCCACTCAAACTATAACCAGGGGATTAATTTGTACCAACAATTTGGGAAAAATCAGGTGCCTATTTTACTTTTATGGTTTTGTGGATAAAAATTTATGGCAGCGGGATGATTTACTGGAAAGAGGCAAGATAGAATTTCTGTCCATTCTGTGGACATGCCAAGTGGCCGCATTACTCCTAAGGCCTAATTATCCCACACCCATAAGTTTTCCCTTCCATACCTCAAAGGCAGTGTTCTCAATTTGTGGTCTGCAGCCATTCTAGCTGGGTCATGAGCTGCTCTTTTCAAAATTAATGTCTATTAATGTATGTATTTGTATTCATGGGAGATACTAGTAGTTTAACTTCTGATGTTTAATAAAAACCAGATGTCCCTCATTAGTGTCTCAAGCCAAGTGACTCTCCCACTAACTAACTTTATTGTTTTGCCTTTTGTCCTCACTTCACCCCCAGTCTTTTTGAGGAGCAATACTCTATCAAAATCAGTTCGCTAGAAATTTAGTTTTAAAAAAATGACATGAAACATTGTTCTTAAGGAAGTCTATTGAGTAGACTCTAAATCTTTTGTGAGTAGATGTTGATAAAAATCCAAGAGTGTATCAGTGATATCTGAATAGTATTGATTTTATAAAAGCAGAATTCTCCAGATTTGTGGGAGGAAGCTACTTTTTTGTTGTTGTTGCCTATAATACAGGGAATTAAACCAGTGGCCTTGTGCTTTCTATCACTGACTGCATCCCAGCACAGAAAATAATTTTAATGATGTTAGTTTTTTTCTAGTAAGAATAGCATGTATGTATTATTTTACTGATAGACCTTGGTCTACTTATATAAAATACTTACCTAGAGGTGATTATGTTTGATTCTCAAACCATCCCTGAGAGGTCAGTGGAACATTTTTTTTTTTTTTCACTTTATAAGTACAGGACTGAGAGGTAAATGACTTGGCCAGGAGCACACAGGGAGCTGGGTTTAAATGAGGACTCCAGACCTTTGACTCAAAAGTGTGTGCTTTTCTCACTGTTTCATATCATCTCAAATCTTGCAGAGCACATTCCTTTGAATTCCACATAAATCCTTTGTAACAGGTAACTTTTATTAAAATCCTGAAGCATGCCAGACATTTTAATTATGGTGTATTAGGTAATTTTCGAAATAGTCCCGAGAGATACTTTTTATTCTCTTTTCCCTGGTGAGGAAAACTGGAACTCAGAGACACTTCCCAAGGTCACAATTATGTTATGTCCAAATTCAAATACAGGTTTCCTTGACTTTAAAGCCTGTGTTGTTTCCACTAAATAAAATATTATTGCTACTTTCTCAAGGGTGTCTTCATCATGTAAACCAATAGTGTGTGATTTGGCCTGTGGACCAATAGTTAGAGGACTTGATCTTCTACATAATTTTATTACAGATACGTAAAATTGATTTGCCCCCATACTTTTTGGTAGCATTTTTAATATATCTCTCCAAACTAATTAAAATGCTACCAAATTAGTTGTGAGAGATAGATTAAATATCTTCCATTTTCTCAGTGTGTCCTTAGAAAATCTTTCACCTTATTCAGGGAAAAATCTGGATTATATGGTTAAAATATCTGTCTTCCAGCTGTAAGAGTCAGGGCGTCTCTGAAGGATAGGCTCGATAGAAAGAATGAAGATGTTTGTCATATTAAGGAATCTCTTTATTAAAATTTAATGCCAGTGATATATTTCCCAGCAATAATAGGTACTTCCCCACCCCCCACAAAAGATAATTTGCCTCCACTGTGCCCGCAGTTGTCATTTGTTAACTGGAAATCATTTGGCAGGAGTAGCTCACTAGAATTCCCCAGCCAGCCATACTCCTGCTTTACTTTGGATTCTCCATTCTTTTGACAAACAAAAGCAAAACCAAACATTCTTTTGATGACTTAGTGAATATCACAGAGGTTTCATTGCTTTATTTCCTCTTGGTAATTTCAGTGAATAAAATATATTATCAAAATAAGAAATCTTTAATATGAAATTCTCATCCAGTTGGACAGTTTTTTTTATTGTTGAGAGGTTTGAGTAATCAGAGTAACCTGTTGTTGTCAGCTTCACATTGCTGGGATGAACCTCCAGACCAGATAGTTATGGGAGGAAGGGAGTTTATTTGAAGGTTACAGATCCAGGGGAAGTTCCATAATGCCAGAAGAAACTGGGTCCCTTTCATGGGTCCATGCAGAGAGAGAGAGAGAGAGACAGAGACAGACAGAGATATCACAAACACCACCACAAGCAGGCAGAGCTCAAGCATTCTACATACTTTATGGTGGAATTCTGCCCTGGCCAGTGGGGCTTCAATGGGAGCAAGGACCCTAGAGAACCTGAAATGAAAGGGACAAGAGACACAAGGAACCGACAGCAAGACAAAGTTCTGATCAAGCTGTGAGTTTTATTAATCTCAGGGTGCCTTTTATACAGCAGAACAGGGAAGTAGCTTAGGTATTCTATAATTATGTTTCAACAGGATAAGACCCCAACCCCAAGGCTATAAGATGTTCCACAGGATAAGGCTCCAGCCCCAAAGCCATAAGATAACGACTTCCTCAATCTCTGTGCATGGGTTAATAGATAACTGCAGACCTTGTGACTTCCCAGAACAGATCAATGGAGTCACTGCTCAAGAAGAAGGCACTTTTGGTTACCTAGTGCCCAATGGTTCCCGACAGAATTCCAGATCTACCCCCAGTAATGCCTCCTCCAGCCAGAAAGCTGGATCCAAGTTACAGCCTGAATAAAACTCCTGAATCTATTGGGGGACATCCATTCAAACTACCACACCTGTATATGTAGATTATTCTGTGCTTTTTCGGCCTGTGTCTCAGATATAAGAATGCCAGTGCATTTGAGTTAATGCTTTAGCTTTTAGCAAAAAGTCAAAGGTTTCTTGGGGCTAGGGAGATTAAAAGTGCCTGACAGCCAGAGTTTGATTCCCAGAACCCAGATAAAGCCAGACACAGTGGCCTGTGTCAGTCAGATATAAGAATGTAAACAGTGCTTAAGCAAGATTTGACCAACACCCCAAAGTTTAATGCTTCCGTATCTGAAGGTATTTTTATAAATGGTGCAAAAGTTTTCTCCTTTGTTTTTGAAAAATTACTAATCGTAATTTGGGGGGTTAAAGGGTCAAAGGTAGCTCAGGGGCTAGGCTGAGATTGAAAAGTGCCTGACTTCGGACAGGGTGCTTTACCACAGTTTGATTCCATAAGAACCCAAGATTTTTTTGGAATGATAGCAGAACAAACACAGTGGCATATTTTGGTTTTTTTTTTTCTGTGGTGCTGGAACATTTTGTCAATCTATGTAAGTGCAGTGGGAGGCAGAGTCCATGGGTCCATGGTTTGATGTTCATCACCATCATTTGATGTTTACACTGGTAAACAAGTGAGCCCTGTCTTAAGCAAGATGAAAAGTGATGGTTTGGACCATATGCACCCCAAGTGTGTTGTGACCTTTTGGCTGAGTTTTGCTCTGTATCTGTGGTAAAGGTATTTTTATAAATGGCCCTGCAAAAGGCTGTTTTCCTGCTTTTTGTTCTGGAGGTTCTTCATAAAAAAATTACTGGTCTAAGTTCATCTCAGCGAACCTGAAGCTGTCTGCTACAGTAAAAAGTAAGGAGTGTTGAGATGGCGTCTTTTGGAACTTTTGTTTTGGAGGAATTATGGACAGTGGTCTCTGGAGTGGTAAGCCAAGTTTTATGGACTATTCTGATGAGAGTTTGAGAATGCTCAGGCTGACATAGCTTATGAGGTTTCTAAGGGAAGGAAAGACCCAGGCTTTCCTTGGAACTGGGCTACTGGTAAAGGGATCCTCGTTCTCTGCCAGGCCTCAGTGATCAAGGTTAAATTTGTAATGGACTGATGTCTTGCTAAAGATAATGGACTGAGATTTTAAGACAGTTGGAAAACTACAAGTTAAAATTCAATAATTTCTATTGTCAATGCATTAGCAATCTTAAGGAAGGTGGAAGGAAGGTGGCATATTTTTTGGAGAGGATGAATGAGACTGTTAGAACTGCAAATTCTTGGAAGAGCTGACTGGTCTTTTCAAGGTTTATTTTTTGGGTTTTTGGCTGTGTCCTGCACACCTGGTATTTTTTAACCTTGTGGCTGCTTTTGGAAGATGGACCGTTTTGTGCAGACCTGAAGATGTTTTGGATGTACTAGGACTGTGCAAAGGGCTACCATAGTGCAGTGTTGGCATGGGATATATGCCCAGCAGTCCATGGGTGAACCAGTTTGATGACTGTTGATGGTGGTTGATTTTGCATTGTTTTAGTCTCTCCTATGCCTTATCAGTTTAAAAAAAAAAATGTTTTACCATCTTACATGTTGAAAGTATTTAACTTGTTTGATTTTACAGGACTCACTATCTTAAGTTGATCAAGACTATGAGAACCTTTGAAATTGGACTGAGTACAATTTACAATGGGGGCCAGGGTGGGGGCCAGGGCGGAATGTGGTAGTTTGAATATATGTCCCCCAATATATTCAGTGGTTTATTACTTATAGTTTGCAGCAATCACCTTGCGGGAGTCAGAGGTGATGGTTTGAGGTCCATTGTAAAGATATGCTAGCAGGAGTTCCTGAGTGTGCTGTGTGACCTTTTGGCTGTAGTTTTGCTCTGTGTGCTGTGGTGGCTGGTTGGCTCTGGCCCTGAGACTTTTATGGAACTTCCCCATAGCTTCAATAAATAATCCCTTCCTCCAGGTCAGTTCATCTGACCTGAAGCTGTCTGTTACACCATCTTATAGAAATTCCTAAATACACCGGGCATGGTGGAGCCTTATCCCAGCACTCGGGAGGCAGAGGTAGGAGGATCACAGGCCAAACCAAGTTAATTCCAAGCCTAAATCACAAAACCAATAAAAAAATAAATAAATAAATAAATAAATAAATAAATTCCTAAATAGGCTTCCTTAAAATTTATTATTACCTCCTTTCAAAAATGTTTGGAGCTGAGGACAATTTTTTCCAAGGGTCTATGCTAGTAATATCTTCCAACTTTGGCTGTTGGTGTTGAATACAACTAGAAAAAGACAGTAGCAGCGAGGTAGCTTTTGGATAGAGGAGAATGAAGTGGGGAGGACATGTGGACCCTAAGCAGACTTCACTCCTTATTTTAAGATGATTAACTTTCCATATGTTTATAATGAAGTATCCATTTAATGTCCTAGTTGAATTGTAAGAAAGGTAAAGAGTCATGTTTTTATCTTCTCTTCTTCCAGTGGAAGTCATAGCATTTACCAAAGATATATTTGTAATTACATGGTCCAGTGTAGAGATAGAAAGGGATCATGTGGTTATAAGGGAAGTAAGACAAGCATATGTATTCACACAAGTGTGTGTTGTGTGTGTGTCTCTATCAATTCACTTACTCATCATTGACTTAGAACCAGACACCATGTGAGACATTAAAGTCATCGTGGCAGGTGTGATAAGTAGATGATAGGATATTTAGTGAGTGTTACAGGAACACAGAAAGTTTAATTCTGAAAGTCAGATCCTGGTCACGTGAAGGAGGTGACACTGCAGCTGAGTCTGAAGACTGTGCTGTAGCTATCCAGTGGGAGAAGGGGAGGCCTTCCAGGGAAGCAGAGCAGCTTCTTCAGACGTGTGGAAGCAAATAAGGGAATTCAAGCAATTTCAGGAAAGAAGGTAATTCTTTCAAGTAAGCATTTGTTTGAATAAGGGTCCAGGTGAGAGACAAGAGAAATAAAGGGACTTTTTTACTGAAAGGCTTGCTACTGCGTTAAAATTAACACATAAGGGCTGGAGAAATGGCTTAGTAGTTAAGGTGTTTGCCTATGAAGCCAAAGGATCCCGGTACAATTCTCCAGGACCCACGTAAGCCAGATGGACAAGGATGCATCTGGAGTTCGTTTGCAGTTGCTAGAGGCCCTGGCATGCCCATTCTATCTCTGTCTGCCTCTCTTCTATTTCTCTCTCTCTTTCTCTCTCTCTGCTTGCAAATAAATTTAAAAATTAAAAAAGATTAACACATAAACTTCTCTGAGGATAGACAGGACTGTATTGGTGACTTCAATACATCGTGCAGGGTAGAGGGATGTTTTAGAATATTCTCTGATTGCTCATTGAGGGTGGAGAATTGCCAGTGAAGAAATTATTCCAGTATTCTAAGCACTACATAATTAAAATTGAAGAAGTTGGAAATGGTGAGGTAAGACAGAGAATAGGATCAAGAATTATTTACATGGTAGATTCCACTGTTACTAGATTACAGCAGACAGGAACAGATATTCCAGTAGCTTCTAATTTTGGTTGGGACAACTACTGGGATAGATGAATCATTCAGCAAACAAATGCTAGATAAGAAGCAGGGTTAAAGTATAAAGATGAACAAATGAAGATTTTCAGTTGGGGGCTGGAGAGATGGCTTAGTGGTTAAGGCACTTGCCTGCAAAGCCAAAGGACCCAGGTTTGATTCCCCAGGACCCATGTAAGCCAGATGTACAAAGTGGCGCATGAATCTGGAGTTTGTTTGCAGTAGCTGGAGGCCCTGGCCTACCCATTCTCTCTTTCTGTATCTCTCTTACTCTCTCTCTCTCAAATAAATTATTATTTTTTAAATATTAAAAAAACTTTATCTTATGAGAGACAAAGAGGCAGATAGAGTGACAGAATGGGCACACTAGGGTCTCTAGCCATTGCAAATGATCTCCAGACATGTATGTCATCTTGTGCATGCATCTATACATGGGTACTAGGGAATTGAATTCTGGTTCTTAGGCTTTGCAGGCAAGCACCTTAACCACTGAGCAATCTCTCCTCTCTCTCCCTTTCTTTCTTTCTTTCTTTCTTCTTCCTTTGTTCTTTCTTTCTTCCTTTCCCTCCCTCCCTTCCTTCCTTCCTTCCTTCCTTCCTTCCTTCCTTCCTTCCTTCCTTTCTTTCTTTCTTTCTTTCTTTCTTTCTTTCTGCAAAGATGGCTCAGGAAAGGTTTGCTTGAGGAGTTCGGCCTTGCAAACTAAGAAAACTGGGCATAAACTGAAGGATTTGCCCAGATGTGGGAAGGGCTTGACATGACCTGGAACACGATGCATGAGATTGGGTTGGGATGGGAACAAAGGCAGAATGGACATGGCAGTATTGACCTCACCCATCACGAGGAGGACACAGCTGAGGAAATGACAGAGAGGGGCAGTGCGCTCACACGATGGTGAGTAGAACAGATGAAACCCTTCGATTATTTCAGGGTAGTATGCAGTGAGCGCATCGTCTAATTATTGGAGTAGGAAAAGGTTTAAGAACTGTAGGGGGTTAGTCTTCTCTGAGCATGTGAAGGCAAACACAGGATTGAAACAGGATTGCTAATAGAGTGCCTATTTGTGCTTTGTGGTCAAAGTAAAGTCAATCAGACCAGTTAGTTAATTTTCTCCATCCACTTGGACCTCCTTGGACATGCACAGAGAATGCAAGTATTGAATTAAACTTCTGTCATCTTTATTTAATATATGAAGAAAATGAAGCAAAGAGAAGGTAAGGATCACACCAAATGTGGTCGTTCAGACTTGTAGTTCCAATGTTCTGGAGGCTGAAGCAGGAGGACTGTGACCTGACACCAGTCTAGACTACATATTGAGACCCTGTCTCTGAAAAGATAGTGAAATTAAAACTTGTCCAGAGTCTTGAGAGTAACATAGGTAATATTTCAACATAGATCTATCTGATGGGCTGTCTAAATATAGACCATGCATTGCCCCACTGAATCTGCCTTTTGTTCTTAAGAATTAAATAGGGGCTGGAGGGATGTCTTAGCAGTTAAGGCGTTTGCCTGCAAAGCCAAAGGACCCAGGTTTGATTCCCCAGGGCCCATGCATCTGGAGTTCATTTGCAGTGGCTGGAGGTCCTGGTGCTCTCTTTCTTCCTCCCTCTCTCCCCCCCACACCCGTCAAATAAATTAATTAAAATAAAATAAAATGAAAAAGAATTAAATGACCCTTGACATCAGCAGTCAAGCTAGTTGTATAGAGGTAGAAAAGGTACTCATTGCTTCTCATCCCTTTTATAAAGGGAAATTATCAGTTCATTAAAAGGACGAAAAAATTTTCTTAATGCTACCTGAGGGGAAATTGCCATGTAGTTTCTTATGTGTAAGATATTAAACTTCATGATGCAGTAGAATCCACTGTAGTTCTGTAAAAGTTTCAGCAGAAATGTCCATTAATCTTTTGGAAGGACAACAACATAAATCATAAGACAGAAAAGTCACTTCAGCAGGGAGAGACACTAACATAGTCCACGTGTATTGCTTTCTGGTTCTCGGACGGATGCTGCAAACCCAGAATGATAGCTTATTGGTTTTAACTGCCACTTTGACAGGAGCTGGCCATTTGCCAACCACAGACCAAACTCTGGGGAGAGAGCCTGAAGAGTCTGTGTTTTGCTTTCTTGATGGAAGCAATATTCATATCTAGCTATTAGATTTATAGGTGCCAACATTAACATTTGGTTATTAAAAACATAGCGCCTGACTGTGTTCCTGTTGAACAAACCATCTTACTTGACAGAGAGCAACCTTGGTATGTGATTAGACAGGGCCAGTTGTTTTTGAAAGCAGCTTGGAAATAGGAAGCCAAGCTCATACATTTACTTTCCTTCTCTCCCACTGACCCATTGATCAGACAGCAAGACACATACATCCGTGGTGATGGTGACAACACAAGAGGGGCCCATCAAAACAGCAAAGATTTTTTTAAAAATATATTTTATTTATTTATTTGAGAAAGAGAAAGAGGTGGTGATGGGTGCACCAAGGATTCTAGCCACTGCAAACAAACTCCAGATGCGTACGCCCCCTGGTGCATCTGGCTTACGTGGGTCCTAGAGAATCAAACCCAGATCCTTTGGCTTTGCCGGCAAATGCCTTAACTGCTAAGCCATCTCTCCAGCTCTTTTTTTGTTTTTTTCGAGGTAGGGTCTCACTATAGCCCAGGCTGACCTGGATTTCACTATCTAGTCTCAGGGTGGCCTTGAACTCACAGTGATCCTCCTACCTCTGCCTCCCGTGTGCTGGGATTAAAGGCATACACCACCACACCCAGCTTTCAAAATAGCAAGGATTTTGAATCAGTCCTTGAGAGGTACAAAATAGGTAGGACTATTTGGATATATAAACTAAAGTAGAGCAAACTGCAACCCTAAACAGAGATAGAAGAGGCTGCATTAGAGTTATAGCAGAGAGAAGCCACAGAGATCTTCAGCTTGCAATTTCCAAGTATAGTGATCAGAAAGTAAGGCAATGAGCAGGGTAGGCGGGCCTGAACTGTACCCCAGTTCTTCCTCCTGAAGTAACTTGCTATAACATTTGATTTCACCAATTTCTAAACGTAAGGAATTCTTGACCTGGGTAGGTCTCATGATAAAAGTGTTTGGCATGGTTGAAGGGTGCCATGGTTGAAGAGCCTGAAGTGACCGTGAACTCCAAGAAAGCCCGAAAGACACCGACACTCGGCACTGAAACGCCTTACACTGGCACGGTCTCAGGTAAAGGTCTCTAGAATAACGGTGCGACCTGTTCCCACTCTGTCCACGCTGAAGGAAAGCCGAAGTGTCAGTAGGACCTGCACTTACACTGACTCAGAGGAACAAAGCTTCCTATGTGAATCTTTGTAGCTTGAAAAGAAACCTTTATCATTTGTCTATACCGATTGTTCTAGTCACTTGTGGATTGAATCATCAGATATTTGAGGGAACAAGACCACGTTGAACAAATAAAACAGCTATGCTATCCCAAAAGCAATAGAACAATACAAAAGGCAGAAAAGCTTTAAAAAATTAATATCCTCACACTTGACTTCCATCCTTTGCCAGGAACAGAGAGAAATCTGATGTCTAACTAACAAGAAGGAGAAGCAAGAGAATATGCGAGGTCATAACTTTCCTTGAGTCCATCAGAGAACTGTCTAGCCTGGTAGCCAAGGAAAGACAAGTGGGAGCACTGTCCTGACCAGTGCCAGGTTGTAGGAAGAAGTTGAAGCCTCTGTAGAAGGTAAAATAATTCAACTAAAGCTTTGGTTCCTGGTCAAGTGTGCGCTTACCTGAAACTGCTGCAGTTATAAGCAGTCCACACATGCTTGAAATTTCTGCAGGGGCTTCCCCGCAATATGCATAAGAAATTTTGAGGCAAGGCAAAAAAATAGAGATATTGGTCAAAGGAGGAGGTGGCTGTTCTTGAAAGAAAAGCATAATCCCTTTCCTGTAAGAGTAGGCCTCCAGGAAAAGAGGTATAAGCCCTGCAGTCCTAGGGGACAGATAAAAATCTGTTGTTTTGTATACTTCCAAATATACAAGCATGCACACACACACACACACACACACACACACACACACGTATATGAAAAGAAAAGTTGACACTGAAGAAGTGACCAAATGTAAAAATGATAGTTGGAAACTGTAACAGACATCTCTCAGGTGTTAATAGAATAAGTAGAGAGAAAATTGGTAAGAATAAAAGACCTTTGTATCATTGTTTTGGAATTTTGTCCCCTGGCTATGACATGGCCGTTACCACCTTGAATTCAGAGCAGCTGTAATTACTCACGGGAAACCCTCACCAGATTGGGAGCACTAGCGCCCCTGTGGAGGAGAGGAAGGCTCACCGGGCAGAGCACGAGGCTCCTCTTCTCAAGGCTACGGAAGTCATTAACAGTTACGCGGGAAGGAGAGACATTTTCTCAGGTGGTGTGACCACCCACAAGTTGCCCACACTCCTATAGGTAACACCTCACCTCTGCTCTTACAAGTAATCCCAGTTAAATGATGGGTTCACCAAGTAAGAACTGGGAAGAATCATTGCTTTGATCTGTTCTCGGTGCCCCGTTTCTGGGGATAGTTCATGTCTTTCTAGGAAAAGTTAACACGGTGGCCATCAGCTTATGACAGGACAGCATTCCTGAACACTAGTGCTTTTGTTTTCAGACTTACATACATGGAACCATCCAGGAAGTAAACAAATGGTATTTGTACCATGAAAAACAGACAATAAGCAATTATTAAAATTATACAGAGTATATTTTTTTACCAAAACAAAAATAAACTAGAAGCTGGGCATGGTGGTGCACGCCTTTAATCCCAGCACTCGGGAG
Source organism: Orientallactaga sibirica (assembly GCA_036365145.1). Lineage (NCBI taxonomy): Eukaryota > Metazoa > Chordata > Mammalia > Rodentia > Dipodidae > Orientallactaga > Orientallactaga sibirica. Next base: position 3,467,625 of record JAEOAD010000055.1, read on the forward strand.
GCAGAGGTAGGAGGATCGCCCTGAGTTCGAGGCCACCCTGAGACTACATAGTTAATTCCAGGACAGCCTGGACTAGAGTGAAACCCCACCTCAAAAAAACCAAAAAAATAAAATAAAATAAAAAATAAACTAGAAATCACTAACATAAAGATGTCTAGAAAATTCCAATTACTTGGAAATTATTATAAATACATATAAGAAGCCATGAGTCAAAGATTAAAGGAAATGAAATATTATAACTAGATGAAAATGAAAATATAACATGAAAATTTGAAGGGATATAAGCTTAGAGGGAAATTTGTAGCATTTGATACTTCTATTAGAAAAAGAAGAACAATATCCATTCAGTAATCTAAGGTTGTGTATTGAACTAGAAGAGGAAGAACAAATTCCGCTTATCTCAAGCAGAAGGAAGGAAATAAGTAAGAAAGGGCAGAAACTGAAATTAGAAAACCATTAGAAGGTATCAACGAAATAAAGATCACTAAAATTGCTGAGCTGGTAGCCAGGCTAACCACATAAAAAAGACAAAGCACAGGTTACTAGTACAGACATGGCAGGAGGATCACCACAGATACTGACATTAAAACGATGATAAGAATGAGGTACTATCCCAAATAGTGTGATGTAGCATGTCATCAGAATGGGGGCGGGGCTAAGTCTGCGCCACTTGGGCGCTGAAAGGATTGTGTACCACATGTGTGAGGTGGTATCAGTTACTCTCTCGTTGCTAGGGCAAAATAGCTGACCAGAAGCAGCTTAGGGAAGAAAAAGAAAAGTTTTACTTTGGCTTACAGTGTTAAGGGGAAGTGTTAAGATGGTGGGGAAAACATAGCAGAAGCCAGAAGTTGGCTCACCTCATGACATCAGCAGGAAGGAAGTCGCAGGGGTGGGAATACCCAGTGGGGCTGGACCATGAACCCCCCAATGACACGCTCCTCCAGCAAAGCTCCGCTCATAAAGGTTCCACAAACTTCCCAAGCAGCATCACCAACTGGGGATTAAGTACTGAACCATGAAGCTCTGGGAAGCATTTTATAGTCAACCACTAAAAGTGGTGAATGTCAACTAATGTCTTAATTAGTGCATGAATTGTATTAGAAGATTCAGAAGATAAATGATGTCCCTTGATTAAGTTCTTTGTGGGAGTGGAGTCTTCCACTTACTGCTCTGTGAAGTGCTGTTGAGAGAAGAGCAAACTGAGACTGCTCAGGGCTGGGGTTTGGCTCAGGGGTAGAGCACTTACCAGCATGTGCAGGGCCCAGGTTCAGAACAAAACAAACAAAACTGCTTAGGTGGGTGGATTTTGGGTCAAGTCCAAACTGCATTTTGGCTAAATAGCCCTGCTTTCTCTTCTTCCCTGTAGGAAGAGAAGGATTGCAGGAGGGTTTAGGGCACATTTTCCTGTGGGACCACAATCATGAAAAGTCCAAAAGTCACTGTGTCAGGATCGTGGGCCTGCTTGAGCACTTCTGGAGTTGTACCCAGATCTGGATTGTCAGGAACCTGAGAAGCTCTCATTTTTTCTGAGTAGGAAGATGTAAAAGGATTTTATTATCTCAAAACTGAGGTTCAAAAGGTTGATATAAACACAAATATTAATCATTAGAATGCTAAAGCAAACACTTAAAGGAAATTAAATGTTCTATAATAAGATTGGGTGTGAGGGCATCAGATAAAATGTGAAATAGTCCTGTAGTCACATCTATGGAGTTAAATTTTTATACAGCTATAACTTCAAACTGTCAACATGTAAAAATGCTTGTGACATAATATGGAAAAATCAGAATACACATTTCCTGTACCCTGTGATTTTACTAAAATGACTTATATTTATGAGCAAAATGAAAGTTCATAAAAACTACTTGTATGAACTGTATTATAGTAATCAAAATGTAGGTAATTTTTCCTGTTATACATTTTTTATTTTCAGTAATATTGTTATATAGTAATTGTGGTTGAAAACAAATGAACCACTCCTGTTTTGAGTGATGTCTGAATTTTGAAATCTCATCAAGATTTCTTGGTGAGCATCCAGAAACCAATGGGCAGAGACGCTAAGACTCTGCTGGAGGCTGGACTCGCCTGTGAACCGAACAGTAGAAGCTTGCTCCAGTTAATCCACCAAGGAACCCGCTATGCTTGATGCACTTGGCCTTCTCTTATTTCCCTTTCACAGTCAGGGACTGGGCTGTGCAATTGTGGGTGTGGCTGAGCAGTCTTGTCTGCAGAATTACATCTGGAATTGTCTCCTTCCATCTCCTTCTAGGAAGCGCCTTTTCCACTGAGCACAGCCAGCTTCACCTCCAGAAGGAATCCCTAAGCGAGCTGAGGAAGGAGTGCACTGCAAAGAGGTAAATGCAGCACTGAGAATGGCGGCTCTCAGCATGGAGTTGTTAGGAAAAGTGGCATTCCCAGCAGCAATCCCAAAACTGATGGTGCTGGTGTGTATTCCGTGCATCACCGCACCTCACTCACCTACTCACCAGATATTAATGAGTACCTGATAGGAGTCATGCACTATGCTAGAGGCCAGAAACACGAACATGGCCCTTGTTTTCTTCAGACCACAGTGCTGTGGCATGATACTGAAATCTCCTCGTGCTGTCTTCTACGTGCAGTTTAACTTGGCCTCTTTTTCTTCCATAATTTCTTGGGGCTTATTTCTGCTTCTTGATAGCTCATTTGGATTCCTTAGAAACACCTGAATCATCTCTCTAACCACAGTATGTCCTCCAGCTCATCCTCCATATTGCTCTCAGACCTTTCCTTTTAAAACCCCATTTTAACCAGACTTTTCTTTTCTTAATATTTGGTTAATTTTCAAACAGCCTTCAATAAATGGCATTATACAACTCTAGTTAGTTTAGCTTCTTCCCAATATAAATGCTTTTTTTTTTTTTTAGGTAGGGTTTTACTCTAGCCCAGGCTGACCTGGAACTCACTATATAGTCTCAGGGTGGCCTTGAACTCATGGTGATCCTCCTACCTCTGCCCCCCTGAGTGCTGGGATTAAAGGCATGCCCCACCACGCCCGGCTTTTTCCTTCATTTTGGCCAAGACATACTTAATTTGTTGCCACCTCTGTTCTTTCTCTTATCTTCACTCATTGTCCTGGCAAGTACCATTCTGTATTTTTCTTGAGAGATCGTAGTATTTGAGGACTCAAGGATGTTAGGTTTGGAAAGAACTGTAGAGATTACCTATTCTAATCCTCTCAGTTTGCAGATGGCAAAGGGAGACCCTGGGAAGTCTAGCAAAGCCAGGAGTAGATTCCAGAAAGGCTTCTGTATCTTTAGATAAGAGAAACCAATGTTTTACACACACATACACACACACACACACACACACACACACTTTTAACACCAGATTCTCTAGCACCCATTTGAGCATCCTGTGACTCACTTCTGTCTGCCTGGAACTACACCTGCCTAGAGGTAGTCCCTCCAGATTGCTGCCCACCATTACATATGCCCCAGGTTGTATCTTGTGTTTCCTACTGACCTGCTGTAAACTGTGATTCCCATAAGACTCTCTCCTGTAAGTGTGATTAGCTGGTGACCTGTTAGATTGGGTCACATACTCAGGGAAACACTGATGTTTTCTGATGTGTGATGAGGAATGTATTTCCAAAGAGACAAATAAACAGGCAGCTGAAAGCACGTCTCTACGTCCTGTCGGCGCACGCCATCCTGCAGGGACCTTCACAGTGTGGAAGCTCCTCGGATTTTGTTCTTCAAATGTGTTTGATAGCACTTGTCTCCAGCCTGCTTACCCTCTTCTTAAAAGAGGTGGTTGGAGCAGGAAATTCTGACCCTGTAGTTACCTGATCTTTTGAGTGACCAGCTGTGTCCTTGCGCTGTCTAGGAGTCCCACACTCGCTCACCTCATTAGCATAAGCTCAATCGTAATCACATCAGGCTTGTTAAGAACAGAACTATTTGTGTCACAAAATTGCAAGCATGTTAGGTGCTTTGTGATTGGAGCCTGGAGCCAAAGCTACGTACATTTCACAGTGTGACAAAGTGCTCTTTGCATTACTGTTCATCTGAGGGTATTTTGTATTGGTCAGATTTCTTAAGAAACTTGAAAAAGAGCTGGGTTATCTCACGCTTCAGCTTTTGCTTATTGTTCATTATGTTTCTGATCTTACCAGAGGTCCTTGAGGTGGCTATAACATGTGAAAGAATACGTTTTACAAAAAAAAGAAACATGGGTCTTTCCTGAACTCACATTGGCTTCATTGCGTAATGGCTATATTAACTGTTTCGCAGTTGACTGGGCCACTCTCTGTCTTTCTTCCTTATTTATGAATGAGCATAATAATAACTCACGGAGGTTGCTGTACCCCTTAAACAAAGCCACACTTAATGGTCCCGATATGTACTACTGGTAGGTGCTCAGTGAATGTTTGATTATTATACCCCGTAATGCTTTAAGCATGGTGCTGGGCACACACAGTAGCCCCAGGTCTATGGTTAGCTTAATTGGCCACATTTAGAAACGGGCCAGAGCTGTTGGCAGCTAGTATTTGTGCCTCTGCTTTAGAAGTTCTGTGGCTTCCTGCTGACCATTCCATCTTCCTCTGCATTAATCAAGTGGTAATAATGTCAGAAAGTGTGCAAATGTGATTTTTTTCACAAATATACTTCTCTTTTTTCCTCACTAGAGAACTCTTTCTGAAGACAAATGCTCAGTTGACCATTCGCTGCAGGCAGTTACTCTCTGAGCTTTCCTACATTTACCCTATTGATTTGGTAAGTTTCATATTTCTGAAAAGATGTTTATTTTTGAAATTTTTATTTCCACTAAATTTCCTGTCGATGAAAAATTCATTGCTCTATGCTTAATCATATGCTCTCTCTGGATTCAGGAGGTAGTATCTTTTTGAGGAGTGTAATGATGATATATAACTATATATACACACATGAATCAGTCGGTGGTAGGATTTCTTATCATCAAACTGAATGCCAAATTATTTCTGGTTTCTTTAGAATCTTTTTACACAGCCAGGTTATCTGTTGTTTGTGATACATGCCTGAATATGTATTTGAACTACTTTACAAACATAATTACTGTGCTCACTTTGACAGCACATACACTAACATTGAAACAGTACAAAGATTAGCATGGACCCTGTACAAGGATGGCACAGAAATGTGTGAAATGTTCAATATTTTATCCAGGTTTGATCCCCAGCACCCATGTAAAAAGCCAAGCGTAGCTACATATGCCAGTAACCTCAGTGCTGAGGGGGACAGAGATAAAGGAATCTCTGAGGCTCACTGGTCAGCTAGTCTCTCCAGAAATAGCAAGTTCCAGATTCAATGAGAGACTCTGTCTCAACGAAAGAAGAGAAGAGGCAGAGCATGCTAGAGGAGAACACCTGAAGCTTTCCCTGGCCATCACAGTTGTGTGTGCAGGGCACATATATCTACACACACACACACACCCCACCACCACCACCACCACCACCACCACCACCAAAAAAAATACATGAATGCAATTTACCTATACTTACTGGTATTCATTAGGTATTCCTTGATTAGCCATCAGGATATTACACTTTGAATGTCGTTTCTTAGAATGAATACAAAAGTAATAAAACTGGGCTGGAGAGATGGTTTAGTGGTTAAAGTGCTTGCCTGTGAAGCCTAAGGACCCAGGTTCCATTCCCAGGACCTATGTAAGCTAGACATACAAGGTGGCACATGCGTCTGGAGTTAATTTGCAGTTGTTAGAGGCCCTGGTGCACCCACTACCTCTTTATCTGCCTTTTTTTCTCAAATAAATAAAAATAAAATATTTTTTTTAAAAAGAAGTAATACCTTTTAATTCTAGCACTCAGGAGGCAGAGGTAGGAGGATCACTGTGAGTTCAAGGCCACCCTGAGACTACAGAGTGAATTCCAGGTCAGCCTGGACTAGAGTGAGACCCTACCTCGAAAAACCAAAAGAAGTAATACAACTGATTAGGATTGCTTTTTAGAAAACCAAATCTGCTAGGCTTGATGGTTCTCTTGTTAATGAAAATTTATTTTTATTTTTTATATATTTTATTTTATTTATTTATTTGAGAGAAAGAGGCAGAGAGAGAGACAGAGTGGGCACACCAGGGCATCCAGCCACTGCAAACAAACTCCAGATGTGTGTACCCCTTGTGCATCTGGCTTATGTGGGTCCTGGAGAACTGAACCAGGGTCTTTTGGCTTTGTAGGCAAACGCCTTAACCAGTAAGCCATCTCTCCAGCCCTTCATTTTTATTTATTTATTTGAGAGAGGGAAAGAGGCTGAGAGAGAGAGAGAAAGAAAGAGAGAAAGAGAGAGAATGGGCATGCCAGGGCCTCCAGCCACGTAGGTTGGGGAATCAAACTGAGGTCCTTTGGCTTTGCAGGCAAGCGCCTTAACTACTAAGCCATCTCTCCAGCCCTTGTTAATGAAAATTTATTTAAAAGACTAATTTTCAGGGCTGGAGAGATGGCTTAGTGGTTAAGGTGTTTGCTTGCAAAACCAAAGGATCCTGGTTTGCCTCTCTAAGACCCACATAAGCCAGATGCACAAAGGGGCGCATGCATCTGGAGTTCTTTTGCAGTGGCTGGAGGCCCTGGCATGCCCATTCTCTCTCTCTCTCTCTCTCTCTCTCTCTGTCTCTCAAATAAAAAAATAAAATATATTTTTAAAAAAGACTAATTTTCTGAGCAAAAGCTAATAGGATTTGAATTTCTCAAATCTTATCAAATCATTCATGGATATGGAATAGCCACGTGTTTTGTTTTGTTTTGTTTTGTTTTGTTTTGTTTTGTTTTGTTTTGTTTTGTTTTGTTTTGTTTTGTTTGAGTCTGAGAACATGCTAGGTAGCCGAAGATGATTCTTGAATTCCTAATGTTCCTCCTGATCCTCCTGCCTCTACATCACAGCAATGTACTACCACACCTGGCCAGAAGATCGTGTTAGGATGTTAATTTTGTATGACTTTTTCCTTGGACATGATTTAAATGATGTTACTGGAGAAAATTTCAAGTAGTTATCAGTGCAGAAAGTCAGTATAGTGAACTGTCATTGCTCATCATGCAGCTGTCACCGCTCTGGTGCTGTTTGGAGTCTGTGACAGCATCACTGTTCAGTCCACATTGGCCTGCGGAATTCTGGGAGATTTAACTTGCGTTTCTTTGTGTGTTATATAAAAAGGACTAATTTCATTGTTTGTTAAATTTACAGAATGAGCATAAAGATTACTTTGTGTGTGGTGTCAAGTTGCCTAATTCTGAGGACTTCCAAGGTATTTGATTCCTTTTTTACTTCCAAAGATTTGGGATAGATAATATACAGAAACAGAGTAATTTAAAATGTTGGAGACCTGCTGCTTTGTTCAAAAGGGAATCTTCTGTCCCCTCCCAGTTGGAAGTATTTAAAGTCCAACTCCCTTATGAGAGAGGTGTAACAAAATACTTGGCTTAATTATGGAAAGATAATTATTTAGGCTTACATTTGAAATTTAAAAGAAAATCATTTTTAAATGGATTTTAACCAAATCAAAGAATTTAAATAATTTCACTCTCCATTTGAGGTGTTTCTTAATGAAAAAAATTTGTGTATAATTGGGAGCAGTAATACAGCAAGAAATAATACACTGCATTATTTAGAGTCATGTAGCTGCTAACCTGAAAAATATTTTAAAATTTAATCTTGTGATATTTCTACTATGATAGGTTTAATTTGCTAGCTGTCTTTTCTGTCCTCTTTCACATGAGGTATTGCAGAATATGATTTGAAGTAATTTCTATATTCCTTAAAAAAAAACCCTTATTTTTTCTAATCTCTTGGTTCCCCTTCCATAAACCATATAATTTAGAACAAGTCATTTCACCTTTGAGTGAATTTCTTAATCAGTCTTACATGATTATTTCAGGAGTTGGGATTTTTCAATATCCATAAAAGCATGAGGTTTTGCTTTATCTTTACTAGTTATAAAACAAGGAAGGCCCTGAGGAAGTGCTACTCAGCACTTGCTTGAGATGACAAAACTGGTGAGCGACGTAGCTGGGATACGTGTGCTTTGCACTGTGCAGCATCCCTCACACCTCTCTAGGTCAAAGATGTGGTGTCCTACCGCTCACGCTGCATCATTTTCCTCCTTCATTCATTAAAAATAAATTACTGAATACCTACATGCCAGGCACTGTGATGGGAGATAGAATTATTGAATAAGCAAACATGCTCTGTCCTTTCATGGAGCCTGCAGCCTACTGAAAGAGATAACCAATAAATTAGGGCCATTAGTATTTACCAGATATTTTATGAGACAGTGTGCTCTCAGAAATAAGACAACCTACTATAAATAATGCAGCCAGGGAAGACCATTCTAAGAAAAAAAAATTTAACAGAACATTGGAAGGCTAGAAGAGCTAATTATACTGTAGCCATAGCAGAGAAGAGCATTCCTCGGGCAGGGCAGTAAGCAGAGAGGTCAGGGTGGAGGAAGCATAGGGTGGCATGCTTGAAAAGATGCAAGGCAGGGGTTATGGGAGGGAAAGCTCAGGGCCAGAGGCATGGGGAAAAAACTCAGAGCCAGGGGTAAGGAAGAGAATACTTGCATTTTAGGCAAAGCATGTACTCTCCCGGCTTCATTTCTTTACCTGAATACAAAAATGGGAATATAGCTAATTTTGTGATGATTGAATGAGGTGATATTTGAAAGAACTTTTTATATAGGCAGTATTCAATAAATATAATATGAATTAGTTGCAAAGGAGAGCTGGTCAGGAAAAGACTGGATCAGACCTGTATGATTGGAGAGTGGTGAGCAAGGAGGGGAAGCCTTACCTTAGAGAAGGAGGGAGGGCGGCGGGGCCTTGAGGACTCTGGAAGGGGGTTCTTTCTTATTCTCAGTGAAGTGGGCAGTGCATAAAGGGTTTGAGAGGGAACATGGCAGGGGCTGAGCTACGCTGTCAGGATCACTGTGGCTGTATGATCTGGTAGGAGCACGAGGGGAAGTGTGAGTAACTGCAGTGGTCTGTTACCTTAGTGCACTCAGCTAGGTCTCTTGATCCTATTTTTATTTTCTTGGATGTGCCTTATATCCTGCTTTTCCTAAAGCTTTCTTTCATGGCTATCTGCACCTAGAAAGCCCAGACAGCTAAATACATTCTCCCTATACTATATAAACGCTGTACCTTTCAGCAAAGTTGCTGAAGAATAAAATGATATGAAATAAATGTTTAAATGTACTCTTAGTAGCCCATTCAATCCCTGTATCCCCTAGGAATCAGACATTTAAGAAGAATGTGAAGTAGTAGTGGACTTCAAAATTTGTGTTATCATGCTTTACAACACTTACAAGGAGTAAATATTTCAAATGCCCTGTGTTTGTTATCTGTTGTGCCAGGTGCAGATCCAGCCTCAGGGAGACTGTAGCTCTGGGGAAGGCATCAGATTTGTAATCAAACTAATAAAGATATATGAATTGAATCTAAAGTCTCTGTTAGGCACTTAAAAGTGTTTACTAAGTAGCCACAGTCAGTTCTATTAGGGAATCAGGAAAAACTTCTAGAAGCAGAGGATGCCTGAGCTGGCTTAAGAGATGACTAGTGTTCATTGTTGAAAGACAAGTGAAGGAAGATGACTTAAGGCAGGTGAGTAGAAATGTACTAACATTAGCCAGGTGTGGTAGTATAGACCCAAAATCCCAGCATTTGGGAGATGGAGGCAGGAGAATCAGGAGTTCAAGGCCTGTCTCAAAAAGAAAAGAAAAAAAAAAAAGAGAAGAAAGGAGAAAAGGAAGGAAGGGAAGAAGGGAGGGAAGGAAAAGAAATATAGTTGCATGGTAGGTCATGCACAATATTATCATATTTATCACTTTAATTCTTAAAACTGAGAATTTCTGTTATGAACAGAGAATTGTAGAAAATAAGAAAATTAAGGCTCAGAGAGATTAATTTGTTTTCCAAGCATTCCTATTAACCAGTCGTAAGGCTAAAGTTCTCACTGATCTGCTGGTTCTAAGGTCCCTATTCCTACATGATTGAGTTTTCTTTCTTGCTTTTGCTAATAACCTCTTCTGAGCCTCTGAGAACTTCTTAGCATCCTATGTAGCAGCTGTATTCTGGGACACTCTAGGGAGAGATGTCTAACTGGGTTTTCCAGAATGTTCAAGAGACTTCACTGGGTAGGCTTTACAAAACTACATGAGTTAATGCTGTTTGGGAACCTCCTCTCGGGGCTCCAACAGTCATTGTGGTTTTTAAATGTGTAGGTCATTATGAGAGTGTGCCAGAGACCTGGACACATGGGAGAGAAGTGTCCAGCATTGACTGAGACATTTCACTAAGAAAAAATGTGCATGTGTGTGTGTTTAAGTAATGCATAACACAAGAGTCTTTTGTGGCAATGAGACCCAGATTTCCTTGTGTGTCTGTGTCCCTTTATGCAGGCATGGTTTCTTGGAAAGGAGAGTGCATATGTCAAACAGTGTCTCGTTGAGAACATGGAATGATTCCATAGATGCAGTGGCAGTGATTAGAGTCTTAAATCCTTTGTCCTGTGTGGATCAGTGGGTGCTTGGTTCCTTAACCAATGCGCTGCCTCAGTGATGGGGAAGGCAGGATGGTAAGAGCTCTTAGATCACTTCTTGTATTTGGGTGCATTTCAATATTCATGGTTTGCCCAGCAGATAAAGCACAGGAGCGTTTGGATTAGTTTATAACATTTTGTGGCCCTTGTGTTTATGGACTTTTTATCACAAAAATTACACAAAAGCCATGGCCTTGAGTGGCTTCCTACCTTGAAAAAAATATATATATATCAACTATGTAGAAACCACAGATTTGTTCTGCTTTTAAGCCCCTTAAAACATTTTCTGAATCAGTATCATTTCCACATACCTGAGTCTTGTGGCTCATTCCACTCTTCCCTAGACTCTGCTCTCCCCCTGCAAATTCTTCTCACCAACAAAAGTATCATCTGTGGCCTTTGACCCCTAGAGCAGCAGATGAAACAAACCTCTGCTCTGCGTTAGGTGTGACAGACGTCATCAGTGCTTACTGGAAAGCACACCCCAGAGAGCCATGTTTTGGCTTTGGCAGGTAAAGTCTTTCAGATCTTGGAATGCTGGAAACTTTAAACCTTTTGGTTTTTAGCTAAAGTGATTGGCAACAGAATGTGACATCTGAGGTTGCATGGCCTGCAATAGCCATAATTAACCACATGCGCTCACATGTTCCCAGTGGAGGTTCAGCGGTCTTAGGGCGATGAAAGTGACTTCCCTACCAGGAGGTGGTTTTCCTTTTGAGGGTATTGGAATACCCTTGGGCCCTGTAATGCTTCACCCGTGGTCCTTTTAAAATACTTTTTAATATAAGGCTTCAATATTGGAAACCCAACACCACAGTGTTAACTGTGAGCCTGTGATGGAGTACTCTGGCCTGGAATGGGAAATAAGGTGTAGGGTGTTTAATTGGTAGAGCAGGGAGTCTAGTGGCAACAATGGTGAGTGTGAATAACCTGAATCAAAACTGATTGCCAATATAATATTATTTAACTTCAGTGTTCACTATTTCCTTTTTAAAAATTTTCTGTGCATAGGCTTCTCTTAGAGTTGACTTTTAATGTTTAACTTTAAAATTGTTTTGTTTTAAGCAAAATTGTTTTGTTCACTTGAGGAGGGGTGATGGTGGACCAATCTTTTAATAAATTTGTATATGTAGTCTCAAATATGCAAAGGCAATTTTCACCATTACCCTTTTAGTAATATAAAAAAAGGGGAGCCAGGCGTGGTGGCGCACGTCTTTAATCCCAGCATTTGGGAGGCAAAGGTAGGAGGATTGCCATGAGTTCAAGGCCACCCTGAGACTACATAGTGAATTCCAGGTCAGCCTGGGCTAGAGTGAGACCCTACCTTGAAAAAACAGAAAAATGAAAAAAACCAAAAACAAAAGGAAATGCTCAGGTTTTAGCACTGGGTAATTCTTTTCAAACACTTATAGTTTGTATTTAATGAGTTTGGAAGGCTGATTAAGAGACTTGCTTTCTTGGTGTACAGAACATAAAGGGAAGTCTCGGCTTGGCGCAGTGGTGGCGTTCGCTACTCTGTGTTCATTCGTTATTCTGTGTCCTCTTCCTCCTCTTCCTCCCTCTCTTCAAAAGAAAGTCCTTTCATGTTTGTTGGTTTTTTGAGGTAGGATTTCGCTCTAGCCCAGGCTGACCTGGAATTCACTATGTAGTCTCAGGCTGGCCTGGATCTCACAGCGATCCTCCTACCTCTGCCTCCCAAGTGCTCAGATTGAAGGCGTGCGCCACCACGCCTGCCCCAAGGAGTACTTTTAATTTAGTAGCTCTGTTCTTTCTAGAAAGCAGAAGACAGGGTTGAGCGACCTGCAAAAGAACTCACAGTCCTGTGTGTAACTCTAGACTTAGATATTTTGGGAGCAGTGTATTGTGAGGTGTCGACATAAGTCTCCTGCCCCCTCCATTGCTTACAGACTTTACCTGTGTGATTTTGACCAAGCAATGCCACACAAGTGTCATTTTGCTCATCAGTGAATCAACAGTGTCAGGCTAGGTGACATCGGTGGTTCCTCTTTGCTGTGATATTCCAGGATACAGAGTTTATAAGTTAAAGTACTGTGAGTCTCCAAGGTTGTGTGGTGTGCATGTTTCTACAGAGGCAAGGTGTGGTAGTAATTAAGGGATTTGGGTGTACTGGCCGAGAAAGACATGGTTAGTGTAGTCAGGTGGAATGAATGTTCCTTAATTTTTTTTTTTTTCATGAGATAAGAAGCTGTTTTCTGTCTAGGGCCACACAAATCACCAGGGACCCTAGGACTTTCTAATAGGTTCTTTTTGTTACTAAAAGAATGTAAAGAAACGAAGGTGTACATTCTGGGATTCCAGGTTTTAAAAAAAATGAGGCAGGATGGTCGAGTGGTTAAGGGCAGAGGGTTTGGTGACAGGCCGGTTTATTTACCAGCTCTTCTCCTTTGCACAGTTCTTTCATTGTTGAGCCTTGGTCTCTTGATCTGTAAAAGAAATGAGACTGTACTTGAGAGGAGCACAGTTTAGTAACTGGTGTATAAATGAATGACAGAAAGTACTGCTAAGACAATTCCAGGCAGAAGAAGAATGTTTAATAGTAAAAGTTACTTATTTTTATTGGATGATCAAAGAGAAACCAAGAATCTGTTAGGGTGCTCAAGAGTAGAGAATTCACTGAGGAATGGATAGCTAGAGTAGCATTCCTGCCCTAAGAAGCTAGTGCTTAGATGATGAAACTATAGAAGGAAGAGTGTGAAAACTATTATTAATAATTGAAGTGGAAGGTACCCTTAGGAGTCCGGAAATAGTCAAGCTCTGGTCCCCTCAGTGACGTCATCGCTTCTTCCCTTGGCAGCCAGGCTATTCCAGATTGCATGTTAAATCTTTCACTGTGCGCACACCACTTTTAAGACATTTCAGGAATAGTGTATGCCAGACAATTACACTTTCCTTCCTTCTTAGGGATGTTTAAAATTTTGTTTTACATTATTCTGGGTTTGAATACCTGAATCATCATTTATCACTACAGAGGAGCAGAACTATGGATGGTAAATTTAAAATGTAACTATTTACCACTTTTTTAAAGCTAGATGCTTATGTTTGACTGTATGGCACATGCATTTGTGCCAATAGTTAATTCCACCTAAATTACATTAATAGGATTGAGTGTGGGCAATATGGTTTTTGACCCTTTGCTTACACTGTTGGAAGTGTTCTCCCCCCTCCTTATTCCATCTCAAAACTTCAGACTTAATTATGTGACTCTGTCTTTATAAATACCAAAAATATACCCCACAATGCCTTGTTATGGTATTTTACTCCACTTCAAAATAATGTTATGTAGCATTAGTACTATAGTGCCTAGAAAGAATAAAATCTAGAATGATTATATTGTATGTTGAAAGCTCTGGCTAATCTTCATATCATGTAATAGATTTACATATTAATTTCCCCTTTAAAATAATGGGAAAGAAAGTTAATGGATATTTGGACACTAAGAATTCTTAAGATGTGTATCAACTGCTAACCTTAGTACATTAATCATTGGGAAATCATTTTAAGAATAGTAGGTAAAATTTCAAGCTTTCATCATGTGTTTAGATTTGCATAAATTCATGTAATTTAAGTAAGTTATTATTTTATTGACCACGTATTTTTATAAGACCTCCTCCTATCTACATTTATAAGGTAAATAGTTGTTTTCTTTTCCTCTGCTTTTGAATTTACAGCAAAAGATGATGGAAGCATTGCTGTTGCCCTTGGTTACACTGCACATTTGGTCTCCATGATTTCCTTTTTCCTTCAAGTGCCCCTCAGATATCCCATAATTCATAAGGGGTCTAGATCAACAATCAAAGATAATATCAATGACAAGCTGACTGAAAAGGAAAGAGAGTAAGTGTCTTTTTTTAAAAAATGTTTTTAACATCAAAACATTATGAAATATGGGTAAAACGATGAGCGTATTGAAAATTTCAAGTGTGATCTAAATCATGACAATTTTAATGTAACCTTTGAAAAGTACACCATTCCTTTTAAATAAAATGTAGTTATTCAAGTAGGTTTTAATGGTTGAACTCCTCTACTTACAAAAATTGCTGATGCTAGCAAAATTGACTCAAATTTAGCTTGCTTTCCTGTTAGTTTGAGAGGACAAATGACATATGCTCTGTAAATATTCATGTAGTACTTGCTACCTACCACTCAGGAAATGAAATGGTTAAAAGATTTGTCAAAGAACAAGAAAAGGATAAGAGCCTAACAGCAGATTGAATGTGGCTGAAGTGTACTGAAAAATAGATCAGTGGAAAATATAGATGATCCCTGACTATGGTAGCTTGACCTACAGCTTTCTGACTTTACAATGGTGCAGAAGTGAACCAGACTTAGGATTTGAGTTTTAGTGTGTTCCCAAGCTGGCAGAGTCTGGTACTTGGTTGTACAGTGCTGAGTAGTAGCAGGGAGCTATAGGTCCCAGCCAGTCGTGTTCGAGAGTAAACAACCATACTGCAAGGGCACCGTGTCGCTCAGCTGATCCTGATGCTCAGGAGGTTGTGTACATTAAATGCATTTCAACATAAGATAATTCGTTTCTCTTCTTTGAGATGGCTTTTGCTGTGTCACCCAGTGTGGCTTTGAGCTTACTGTATAGCTCAGGCTGACCTTGAACTGTGATTCTCCAACCTCTCACATACGAAGATTACAGATATGTACCACCACACCCAGCTTGACTTGTGTTATTTTCAATTTATATGTTTATCAAAGCACAACTGCACTGTAAACTATGGTGCATCTGTATCTCGGCCAACGAACAAAGAGCAAGAAGAAGGAAGCATCAAGCCGGTGTGGTGGCACACACCTTTAATCCCAGCACTCAGGAGGCAGAGGTAGGAGGATTGCTGTGAGATTGAAGCCACCCTGAGACTACATAGTCCAGGTCAACTGGGCTAAAGTGAGATCCTACCTTGAAAAACCAAATAAAATAAAATAAAGTAAATTAAAATAAAATAAGAAAAGGCTGGGCATGATGACACTCACCTTTAATCCCAGCACTCAGAAGGCAGAAGTAGGAGGAGCATTGTGAATTTGAGGCCAGCCTTGAGACTACATAGTGAATTCCAGGTCAGCCTGGGCAAGAGTGAGACTCTACCTTGAAAAAACAAAACAAACAAACAAACAAACAAACAAAGAATGAATGAAACATTGAGAAAAGTACAGAATGTTCACAGCACAGTAAAAATATCCAATATGCATATGATTATAGTCACAGGTGAAAAGGCATAAGGTGAACATAATATCATCAAGAGATGATTGAGAAATTTTCACACTTAACCAAAGACATCAAGCTACAAACTCATAAAGATCTAAATGCAAAATAGAATAACTACCAAAAGCAAAGGCATAAAACCCAACTTTGAAAATATTAAATTCAGAGAAAAGAGGAATGCTAGTATTGAAAGTTTATAATAAGACTGAAAGCTGAATTTTCATCAGAAAAGAGAGCTAGAAAGTGATGTGACATTTTGACATACTGAAAGAAAATACTGCCAACTCTTAATTCTATGCTCTGTGAAAATGGGAGGGCACAATCAAGGCATTTCAGACCTTCAAAATGGGAAAACTGACTCCAGCAGACCTACAATGACGGAGTAAAAATAATCTCCCAGTCAGGCATTGAAGCACACCTCTGAAACCAGAGGCATGTCCACTGATCTGCTTCCTTCAGTTAGGCCCTACCTCCTAACAACCATTGAGCTCTGAGCTCACTGGTGGACTGCTCCATTGATGAGCTTAGTACCCTCATGACCCAGCCACCTCTCCATAGAACCACCGACACCGACTGGAGACCAAGCCCTCAATGCATAAGCTTTTGGGGGAACATTTCATATCCAAACCATGATACCTATAAACATAACGTCAGCCAGGCGTGGTGGCGCACACCTTTAATCCCAGCACTTGGGAGGCAGAGGTAGGAGGATCACCGTGAGTTCGAGGCTACCCTGAGAATACAGAGTTAATTCCTGGTCAGCCTGGGCCAGACTGAGACTCTACTTCCAAAAACAAAACAAAAAAAAAAAAAAAAAAACAAAAACATAACTTCAAAGCATAGACCAAAAAAATCATGGAAGTACATGGAAATATTTTCTCTCATTAACTAATATTATGTTAAGGTATATAAATTATGTTTATATATAATATTATGAGAAAAAAACTATTACCAAAATTGGTTTTACTAAAAGGTCAAAGAATCAGTATGGAAAATATTTGAAGGGTACAATTAGTGAACCAGGTCCTAGTATATAGAGAGAATATTGCTCCACAAGGTTATAGGAGACAACACATTCTTTTCTAGCATGTACATATGGACTATTGCCCAAAATTAATTACTCTTGGCCTCAAATTTTTTTCTTTTCTTTTTGTTTTTTGGAGAGAGACACAGAGAGAGAGGAAGAGGAAGACAGACAGAGATGGGCACGCTGGCAGCCTCTCAGCCACTGCATACGAAATCCAGATGGGTGCGCCCCCTTGTGGTCAAGTGCTGCATTGCGCCCTTGCATCACTTTGCATCTGGCTAAACGTGGGACCTGGAGATTGGAACCAGCGTTCTTAGGATTAGGAGGCAGGCACCTTAACCGCTAAGCCATCTCTCCAGCCTGGCCTCAAATTTTTTAAAAGACTGAGATAATTCAGAATATGTTTACTGACTATGGTGAATAATACTATCGTATTATTATATCATACCAGCATTCAGGAGAGAGGGCAGGAGGACCAGGAGTCCAAGGCCAGTGTCAGTTATATAGCAGGTTTGAGGCCAGGCTGGTCTGAAATCCTGTCTCTAAAGACAAACACAAACAAACAAAAAACCACAGAAGACACGCTAGATTAAAGGAACAGGTTTATAAAATGTTCTAGGCAAGTCATTCTCAATTTTGATTACACGTCAAAGTCATGGAGAGCTTTTAAAATTGAGCTCTTAACCCCTAGATTTCTAGCCCCTGATTGAATTCATAACACCTGCACACTGGGTAGCTTCAGAAGTGCACTAATTGAGAACCACTGTTCCTGATCAAAAGGATGTTGTTTCTGTGGCAAGAAGAGATGAAATTTCTCCTGACATACTTAGGAAACTATAAGCCGTTAAGCACCACTGCACTTAGAGGTCAAATGGGATATGGAGAGGAAGATCATAGCACTGTCTTCCCCCCTCAGTAGCCTTGTGTCCCACCCTTCGCTGTGGATTCTGTGTCTGTAGATTCAACCAACACTACATTAGAAGTATTTGGTGGGGGGCGGGGAGCGAGCAGTTGTGTCTGCACTTCTTTCTCAAACAATTCAATATAACAACTACTTCGCTAACATGTACATAGTGTTGCTGTATTTACATACAATTGTTTGAGTAGTCATTTTCAATTCTTTTGAGTATATGCCCGTGAATGAAGTCACTGAGTCATGTGGTAGTAAGTATATATAAAGTAGGACTTGTGAGTAACTTAGAGATGATGTGACCCACAGAGGATGTGTGTAGGCCATGTGCAGATACCATACTATTTCTATGAGAGACGTGAGAATCAGGGTTTCAGACATTTAGGAAGGGAGGTGGGAATCAAGGGGTGTCTGTGTCTGGCAGAACAGTGGCTGTCAGCTAGGGAGCACATGAATAGTCAGATCAGTACCTTTTCCTGATGCTGTTTTGAGTCAAGTAGTCCTTTCTTGTTCAAAAGCATAAGAAGTTAAATGAGAGCCGCCTCTATTGTGTATATTGATGAAGAGCAATATCGGTTGTTTTCTTGGATTACATTCTAAAAAACATCGATGTGAAATTCACATAGCATAAAATTCAAGATTTTAAGTGTATAACATAGTGGTATTTAGTTTATTTGCAGTGTTGTACAGCCAGCACATCTATAGTTCAAAAGCATTTTCATCACTTCATAGAAAACCCCACACCCATTAAGCAGTTACTCCCTAACCCCCCATCTCTCTTAGTCCCTGGCAACCACCAGTCTATTTTCTGTCTCTATGGATTCTCCTGTTCTGGATACTTTATATAAATGCAACCATACAATATGTGACCTTTTTGTTCCTGGCTTCTTTCAGTTAGCATAATGTTTTCAATATGTATCCACGTTGTAGAATAATCAGTACTTCATTCATTTTTATGGTCCAGTAATCTTCCATTGAGAGTGTATACCACATTTTGTTTATTCATTCATCTCTTCATGGACATCTGGGTTATTTCTACCTTGTGGCTCTTGTGAACAGCGTTGCTATGAATATTACGCACAGTTGTTGGAGTGCCCATTTTCTTCAGTTCTTTGGGGCATTTACCATCCAGTGAAGTTGCTGAGTCATAGGGTAATTCCATGTTGAGGAACAACCAAATGGTTTTCCATCGCAGCTGCACCATTTTACACTCCCAGATGGAAAGTAGTATCTCTTTGTGGTTTGATTTTTATTTCCTTATGGAATAGTGATATTGTACTTTTTCTTGTGCTTACTAACTATTTATGTATCTTCTTTGGTGAGAGGTCTATTTTCTAATTGAGTTATTTTGTCTCTTTGTTGTTGAATTGTAAAACTCCTTTATGTGTTCTGGTTATAAGGCCCTTATCAGATAAGTGAATTGCAAATACTTGCTTTTATTCTGTAGGTTTCATTTTTATAGTTAAGGCCAAACATTAGGGTCAATGTCATATGTCTTGACATGTGGTGAGAGCAGGAGGGCTTCCAGTGGACCCTCATTTCAGTTTCCTGCCAACTGTAGATTCATTGATAGAACCAATCACATCCTGCATCTAGAAGCAGGCATTACCTCTTTTTGATACTACAAAAGCTGTGTGTCTTAAACAGACCCCCCCCCCACGTCAAGTCTGTTTGCACTGCTATACAAAAAACGAACACTGGGTAATTTATGAATAATAGGAATTTATTTCTCACGGCTCTAGAAGCTGGCAAGCTCAAGATCAAGGTGCTGACATTCTCTGTGTCCAGCGAGGCCTGCTTTCTCTGCTTCCAAAACCATCCCCTATTATCATACCATCCTGAAGGGAGAAGTGTTGAGCATGGGACAGAAGGTGTGCAGAAGAGCCATACTTCCTCTGTGAAGTTCTTTTGTGCTAGCGTTAATCCACTCACAAGAACAGAGCCTGTGTCCTAAACACGTTCCAAAGACTCCACGCCCCTGCCCCATCACCGCTGGATTGAGATGAAGTTCCAAACCCATTCATGTCATGACATACTGGTTGTTCACTCTTTCCCAAATACAATCCCTGTGCATGGCATGGGTACCCTGTTCCTCAGGGCTATGATTCATGTGACTAATAATCAACTCTTAACCCCAACTGTCCAGTGTCAGACATGTCCAGAATGCCAGGACAGGAATTTCCCACCAATGGAGTGAAGAAGAAGCAATTGGAATAGGTGCTTCACATCTTTCATAATGTTCTTTGATGCATAAAAGTTTTAATTTTGATGTTCTATTTGTCTTTTTGTTGTTTCTAGTGCTTTTAGTGTTATATCTAAAATCCATTGCTGAATCGAAGGTTATAAAGATTTATTCTTGCTTTTATAAACTAGTTTTATACTTAGATGTTTGTTCCATTCTGAGTTAATTTTTATATTTAGTTTGTAGAAAAGACTTTTCTTTCCCCTTTAAATGGTCTTGGCACCCTTGTTGAAAAAAATCAACTGCCCATGGATTCTTCCCAAACTCCTCTCTGTTCCAGTAGTGAATATGTCTATTCTTAAGCCAGTACCATAATAAGATTTGAAATTGAGACATGTAAGTACTCCAGCTTTGTTCTTTTCAATATTGTTTTGGCTATTCGGGGTCCCCTGCCATCCCATATGACTTTGAGGATCAGCCTTTCCATTTGTGAAGAAGAGAAGCACCACTGTAACTTTGATAGGGACCATATGGAACTCCGAGATCACTCGCAGTAGCATTGCCATCTGAAGGTGACTGTTAGGTTGACTCTCCATGGATTTAGATCTGAGTCGGTTCTTCATAGCAGTGTTTAACAGCGTTTGCACCTCCTTCGTTAAGCGTATTCCTGTAGTTTTTACTGTTTTACTGCTTTCTTAATTTCTCTCACAAATTGTTTGGATTTTCTGTATATTGGATAATGTCTGTGACAGAAAAAAGTTTTATTTCTGTCCAATTTGGATGCTTTGTTTTTGTTTTGTTCCGGCAATGAAAGCAGGCACTCTTGTCTTTTCCCTCGTTTTGATGAGTGCTCCTTAGTCCTCCATCACTGAGTGTGCTGCTCTTCCACAAATGCCCTTAATCATGTTCAGGAAGTTCCTTTCTAACCCTTGTTTCTGAGTGTTTTCTATCATGAAAGGATGTTGGATTTTGTCATATGCTCTTTATTTAAAAAATGAGGTGATCAAGTGGTTCTGTCCCTTTCTTCTGTTCATGTGGTATATAACATTGATTGGTTTTTGTATGTCGAATCGCCCCTGCATTCTTCAGAAAATCCCACTTGGTCATGGTCTGCAATCATTTTAACATGCTATAAGATTCAATTTGCTAGTGTTGTGTTGACAGTTTTGCATTTGTACATAGTCATTAGTCTGTTATTACCTGTTGGTGATGTGTGTTGTCCAAGGTTAAAATTAGTGTAATACTAGCCTGGCCTCATAAAATGAAGAAGGAATTGTTCCCTATTCAAATTTTTGGAAGAGTTTGAAGATTCCTATCAATCCTTTCTGAAATAGTTGTTTAAATTCATTGGTAGAATCATCTGACCCTGAATTTTTCTTTTGGCAAAAAATGTTTTTAGCTGGGTGTGGTGACACACAACATTTGGGAGGCAAGGGTAGGAGGATCGCCATGAGTTTGAGGCCACCCTGAGACTAGAGTGAATTCCAAGTCAGCCTGGGTTAGAGCAAGACCCTACCTCGAAAAACCAAAAAAAAAAAAAAAAAAAAAAAGTTTTTAACGCACTGATTTGATTTGAACTCTTTATTCTTTAGACATCTACTCAGATTTTCTGTATATTACTATGTTTCTAGATACATATCCATATCATCTAGGTTATTAGTTTTTGGTATATAGTTTGTAGTATTTCTTTTCTTTTTTTTTTTTTTTTTTTTTTGGTTTTTAGAGGTAGGGTCTCACTCTAGCTCAGGCTGACATCTGGAATTCACCATGGAGTTTCAGGGTGGCCTTGAACTCACGGCAATCCTCCTACCTCTGCCTCCCGAGAACTGGGATTAAGGGCGTGCGCCACCACGCCCAGCCTTGTAGTATTTCTTATAATTATTATTTCTGTAATGTCTTTAGTAATGTTCCCACTTTTGTTTCTGATTTTAGTTATTTGCATTTTTTCATAGTAATTTTAACTAAAGGTTTGTGTTGAGCCCGGAATGGTGACGCACACCTTTAATCCCAGCACTCGGGATGCAGAGGTAGGAGGATCACTGTGAGTTCAAGGCTACCTTGAGACTACATAGTTAATTCCAGGTCAGCCTGGGCTAGAGTGAGACCCCACCTCGAAAAACCAAAAAAAACAAAAAAAGGTTTGTGTTGAAAGTATATTTTTCTGAGAGAAAGAATAGGTGCTCCAGGGCTTCTTGCCATAGCAAACGAACTCCAGACACATGTGCTACTTTGTGCATCTGGCTTTACGTGGGTCCTGGAGAATCAAACCTACTCAGGCAGGCTTTGCTAACAAAGGCATCTCTCTAGCCCTAAGAATTGACTTTTAGTTTCATTGATTCTGTTGCCTTTCTATTCTGCATTTCTATTCTCTTTTATATGTCTCTATTATTTCCTTTTTTCTACTAATTTTTGTTTTGTTTTCTGTTCTTTTTCTAGTTTTTTAAGATGCAAAGAATTTTTTTTACCTATAAATCTCCATATCACATATTTTTGGATGTTGTATTTTTGGGTTTTTTTTTGTTGTTTTCATTTCATTGACCTATTGTTTAAGAGGGGGTGCTGTTTAGCCTGGCGTGGTGGTGCACGCCTTTAATCCCAGTACTTAGGAGGTAGAGGTAGGAGGATCACCATGAGTTTGAGGCCACCCTGAGTCAACATAATGAATTCCAGGTCAGCCTGGGCTTGAGCGAGACCCTACCTAAAAAAAAAAAAAAAAAAGGGGGGGGGTGCTGTTTGAATTTTCTAGTTTGTCTTCCATTACTGATTCTCATGTCATTTCCATTGCGACAGAAGTTATTTTTGTGATTTCAGTGCTTGTTTTTTTTTTTTTTAAGTAAGACTCATTTTTGTGGCTTATCCTGGTGAATATTCCATATGTACTGTGGAAACGTGTATTCTGTGAGTCTGGTTGGTTTAGAGGGTCATCAAAGCCTCTGTTTGCATATTTGTCATTTGTCTAGATGTTCTGGACTTTTCTGAAAGTAGAGTAGTGAGCTCTCAAACCTTGATTGTGGGTGTCCAGTCTTCCTTCAGTTCTGTCAGTGTTTGGGTCTCTGTAGCTTCATGTGTGTGTTTCTGCGTTACCAGCTCTTGATGGATTGATCCTTTTGTCAGTGTCTGATGATTTTTTTTCCTCTAGTAAAAATTTTTACCTAAAAACAGTTTTTCAATATTAATATTGATACCTTAACTCTTTCAATTGCTGTTTGCCTGGAATACCTTTTCCACCTGTTCCCTTCCACCCTATTTGTGTTCTGTTTGTTTGCTAACTTTTAGAGGTAGGTTCTCACATAGCCCAGGCTGATCTCAAACTCACTATCTAGCTAAGAATGACCTTGAACTTCTGATCCTTCTGGGCCTACCTCCCAAGTGCTGAGATTACAGGCATGCTCCACCATGCCCAGTTTGTGTGAACTGGTCTGGAAACCAGGGCATCATGCATACAAGCAAGCACTGTACCAACAGCTGTGACCCCGGCCCTGAACATGTGAATTTCTTTGGCTCTAAAATGAGTCTTTTATGGGCAGATTATGGTTAGAGTGTGTGTGTGTGTTTTTTTTTCCTCTCTCTCTTTTTAAGTCCATTCTGCCAATCTGTTCCTTTTGAGTAAATGTTTGTCTGCTTATACTGGATATAGTTGTGAGGGAGAATCTTCTGCCATTTTGCTGTTTGTCTTCTGTATTTTTTATACCTTTCTGTGCCTCATTTCCTCTGTGACTCCCCTCTTTTGTGCTTGATTTCTTGTATTATGGCATTCCTTTTCTGCATATTTTAAAAGATCTTTTCTTAGTTGTTAATACAGAAATTACAGTTAACATCATATGGGACTAGGGATGTGGCTTAGCTGGCAGAGTGTTTGCCCAGCATATATGAACCTGGGTTCCATCCCCAGCATGACATAAAACCAGGCATATAGGGCCTATATGTTGGGGAGGAGGTAGACATAAGAGAAATAGAAGTTCAAGATCATCTTTGGCTGCCCTATATGAGACACAGTCTTACAAACAGTCTTATATTTATAACAGTTGCATTGGAATTGATATGAATATGACTTCAGTATATTAGAACTCAGCTCCTCTACCTACACCTCTCACTTTGATGATGTTACTGTCACAAGTTACATGTTTATATATTATGTGCCCATATTACTGCCTTTTTTAAGTTCTTGGTATGCTTTGGCTTTTTTTTGGCGGGGGGAGGGTTTGGTTTTTTTTCGAGGTAGAGTTTCACTCTGGCCCAGGCTGACCTGGAATTCACTATGTAGTCTCAGGGTGGCCTTGAACTCATGGCGATCCTCCTACCGCTGCCTCCTAAGTGCTGGGATTAAAGGCGTGTGCCACTACACCCGGCTCTGCTTTGGCACTTTTGAATGCTTTAATTTCTCAAAGAAACCTTCCCCAGTTTCTCCCAAGAGCCGATGGGCTTTGTTTGCTGTAGAATGGGAATAGCATAGCTGCTTTTCAGCACTGAGTTCTGACCATGGCAAGGCCTTGAGGTGCCCCCGGCAGGCTAGAGTAGAGAACAGGTTTTTAGACTGAGGTCTGCTTGGCTCCCTCCGGAACCAAGGCTCTGCACCAGGAAGCCCTCAGTCCTACTGCTGAACTGCGGAGACCAGGGTCAGCGCGAGGCAGAATGCTTTGGAGCTCGCCTCTTGGTTTTGAGTTTCCTTTTTCTTGATTTCATGTTCACTTGGCTGATGTAAACCTTTGACTATTTTCCAGAGTTTTGACAAAGTTGATTTTGACAATTTTTGCCTGATTTTTTTTTTTTTTTTTTTTTTTACTGTTTCTCTGGAGGAGCGGGCCCTTGAGTAACCCCCTCCACCATCCTAGCTGACATCATTGGGTTTGCTTAGTGATGAAAAGCATTACTTATGAGGGGTGAAGGGACCCCTGGATGATTTTAAGCAGGAGAGACTACCATGACCAGATAGACTTGAGAAAGCACACCTATGGTTTTATGAAGAATGCCCTTCCTCCTCCCTGTGATCCTTCTTTAAGTTCCTTATTATTAAAAATAAATGTCTCTCCAGATTTAAACAATGTTTTACATGATGGTCTGACTTAAACTATGAATTATATAGAAAAATCACTTTGGGAGCCTAAAGGAGGGCTGTCCCTTGGAATGTTAAATATTCCTTCTTCAGCCCGACTGTACACTTTAATTTGTGAAGGAGCCACTTAACGTATGAGCAACACAGGCAGTCTGGGAAGGCCAGCTAGATGTTAGGTGATTGTGTTACCAGTTTTTACTGTGGCAGCCAGGAGAACCACAGGCCTTGCATTTTTGTGAATGAATTTTGTATTCTATCTTTCCCCTTTTGATGAAACACAATGTATTCTGTTGATTCAAGTATGTACATTCTGACATCACTAAAAATGAAGTGCATCTTAAAATGAATAGTATGTCATGCTAGCTAGTATCTTAGTGTTAACTAAGTTAATGATGCATTTCAGAATTGATGTTTCAGATTTTTATGAACTGTTCCTTGTTTAAGCTGGTTTTTATGCATGTTCGTAAAACCTTTCAAATCCTTTTTAGAACAGCATAAATGTAGAAATCAATACATAAGTTAAGAGACGTTTACTGACTGTGCTCATTGATTGAAAGATCCAGTGTTCTATCCTGGATCACCGAAAAGCAGATTTGACGTGGTTTTCTTTTCTCCTGAGTTTTCAGTGTTGATAAAAACCTTTCCAGGGTATTAAATGGAATCAAGCCTTCATGGGAGATGGTAAATAGGAATTGAATGACTCATTGGACAAATTACTCCTAATGTAATAGAGGCCTGGGAATCCTCAGCCCCTGCCCTCTCTGATTACGTGGCTATTGACACATGAGATAGTAGAGTTCAAAATATTTATCCAGTTTTGCTGGAAGGGAAAAACTCATATTTCTTTCCTTTGTCTGGTCTGTTGGAAGCATGGGTTTGGAGGGGTGCCTTGCTTATCCATTACTTGTGCACCTGCACACTGTAAAGGGACTCTTAAGTTTTTCTGCACCTCACCGTGAGACGCAGACTACAACACACGAAGGACTGCAGTGAGGGTCCAGCCATAGGATCCTTCCTGCTTCCTTCGCTGAAGACTGAAAAGTGGGTTTTCATTTCCTTGAAATGAAACTTATTAATCACTGTTGTTATGCTTCTTCAGTTTGTCTGGGGGATACATGTTTGGAACAGACACTGAAATGATCGTGGAGTCAGGACCTAGCCGGCCAGAGCCTATGACTTTTCAAGCTCTCAAAAGATGTCTGGAGGTTTTTTGTTTTGTTTTATTTTTGTGTTGGGTTTGTTTGTTTTGATGCTCAGATGGAGAAATAGGGTGTTGGAATAACTCTCAAGGTTATTCCACTTGAGGAACTTGCTGGCCTCTCTACAGCAGAACTTTTCCAATCTGTAAATGATGGGCAGGTGATTTTTTTTTTTCTGGTAGAATTATTAAAACCTAGAGACCTGGGAATGCTGTTACTTCCATTTCCTTGACTTTGTACTTCAGTTCATTCCTAGGGGGATTGTGACCCAGACCCTCGGAGTTCCCTTCTGATCTGATGGATTCTGATTTCTTTTTAGAGAGGGAATTTCTAAAGTACAAAGACATTGTGATGCATTCGAACTCGAGCAGCATTGAGCCAAGATCCCTCTTATTACACGTGGACCTTAATTCTCATGAGTGTGGAGTGATCTGTTTTAGTTAACGAGGTACCTCCTAGCTCTCTGTGACCAGGTTCAGAAGGAAGTCCTACACCCTTTCTGTCAAGAGGCTGACCAGACGCATCATGTGACTTGAGTTTCTCTCTTTCCTTGCATCCACATGGGCATATGTTTATGGAGCTTCTCTTTAGCATAGCTTGATTGCACTTTGCCAGGTGAGAGGAAACACGGGAATTTTCAGAGTAGCAGGAAGCACGTTGATTATTGTCTGTGTTCCCCCAGTGGAGTACCTACCATGACAATAGTGACTCAGTGAATAAGTGAATGAGATTTATTTTTCTGATGTCATCTTGTTGAAGCAGTTAAGCTTCCTCTAACTTCATTTGTATAAGTATGACAAACACCTGGGATTTCATTGTTATAAAGTTCATATTGAAAACATAAATGAAAATTCCAGAGATCTAGTTTTTGGACTGCTATAATTCTGTCTCCTCATTTGCATTACTGCCTGCCTCAGGCATAGTTAAACACCTGTTGACAACATCTTTTATTAAGAATTATAGAATCCTGGACTGGGAGATGGCCCAGTGGGTCAAGTGCTTGCCACCCGTAAGCATGGAAAACGGAGTTAAGACCCCCAGCACCCACACAAAAGCCAGGCATGCACCTGTAATCCCAGTGCTGGGGAAGCAGACACAGAAGGATCCATAGGGTTTGCTGGCTTGCTCTTCTAGCCCAATTGTCTACCTGAACTGGTGCAGTGTGAGCCCTGTCTCAAAAATAAGGTGGACAGTGACTGAGGAAGGCACCCAACATTGATCTCTGACCTCCACCTGAGCTCACCCACCTACATATGAAAATACAGACATGCACTGTCACACAAATAAAAATCATAGATTTCTTTGTATAAAAACTCTCAGCTGCTGTTTGTTAATCAAGCTGTTTTAACACAGAAGGCTCAGAAAGGACTGTTTTGTTCACTAAGTTAGCATCTGTTTACTTTGATGCATCCAGTGGGATTTCACAAGCTCTGATTGGCCACCTTGTAGAAGGGGTAGCTTTCATGCAATGCCTAGGCTTAACTGCCCTGGCTGTACTCTTCACTGCTCTCCCATGTGTCCTGTTGGTTGGAACAGTTCGTATACCGTTCATCTTTCATGCTACTGTAGGTTGTTGCTCAGGTGCTGCCATTTCATGTCCTCAGTAGAGCCAGACCTCAGACCTTTACAATGTGACGATCTGAGGCAATGGAAAAGTGTGAACCAGAAATGACTAATATTGCCGAAATGGGTGAAATTATTAGGTATTTCAGATTTTCCATTTAATGAAAGAAATTTGACCTAAGTGGAGAAATCCCTCTTTGTGCAAACTTCCCCAGATTTCTTCAGTTTAACTCCATTATAATTAGCTAATGTTACACCATGGGGCAGTATTAAAGATGAAAGTGTCCATGATGGATTTTAAATTTACTATGTTTGAGAACCAAACAAAATGTTATATCATCTGATAAAACCCTTCACTCTACATATGGAGAGATGCAGTTGAACAGTGAAGCGAGGTCACACATACAGTCAACTATGCGCTTGCTTTGATATGGTCCACTGACTATTGGCAAGTCCAGAAAATGTGCTTGCTGGTTCTGTGTGCAAGCATATGGGAGGTGGAAAAGTGTGTTTGTCAAAATAGGTCTGATCTGAGACTGAAATTCTTCTCTTCCTAGTGGAGAGAATATTCCTTTGTGGAAAGTGCCATGATATGAACCACTGTAAATTAATCAGGGTCACCATGTTGGATTCCCACTGAAAATGTTAATAATTTCAGTCACCTTGATCATTTGGTGAACTTTTGGTTTTCCTCTGAAAGAAACAATACAACACACCTACCTTTTCTTTCTCATTTGCCTCATTATTTAGACTTGGTCATTTTTTTTTTTCCTTTTTGTTTTTGCTTATTTCTAATTATTTAGAGCTTTGGATTCCTGCTGACTTCTCTTACCACCAAGTAACTGTGGAACTGTTTTCTTTGAGCCTTAGTTCTCTTGGTACACCTATACCATGTCCGCACTAGGTGGTTAGGAGGATGTCTTGACACACAAGTGTTAGCAACAGATAATGCTTTAAAAAAATTCACAACTGGGGCTGGAGAAATGGCTTAGTGGTTAAGGCGTTTGCCTGTGAAGCCTAAGGAAACCCGGTTCAATTCCCCAGGACCCATGTAAGCCAGATGCACAAGGGGGCATATGCATCTGGAGTTTGTTTACAGTGGCTGGAGGCCCTGGTACACCCATTGTCTCTTTCTATCTGTCTCCTCTTCCTCCTCTCTCTCTCTCTCTCTCTCTCTCAAATAAATAAATAACATTTTAAAAAATTCACAACTATTAGCCGGGTGTGCTGACACATACCTTTAATCCCAGCACTTGGGAGGCAGTGGTAGGAGGATCGCCCTGAATTCGAAGCCACCCTGAGACTACAGAGTGACTTCCAGGTCATCTTGGGCTAGGATGACACCCTATCTCGAAAAACAAACAAAAATTAAATAAATAAGTGAATTCACAACTATTATGTGCATTGGGCTTTGCAATAACCATGCCAGGTAGCAATGTCAGTTTTTATTAATTCTAGATGACAAAAGGAAGGGATGGACCTTAGAAAATCTGGTTAACAAAAATTTTAAATGTAACTGAATGATAAAGTGCTATATTTCCTTCTGTAATAATGCTGTGAGGCACATCATCTTTAAACCAATGTTGTAAATGCAGGAGACTGACTAGTAAGGTTTCTCAGAGTGCAGGGTAAGAACTATTGTCCATTTGAAAACTTCTCTCTTCTTCAGCCAGGAAATTTCTACCTAAAACTCAGTGAAAGGGGTTAAGTATATATGTGGAAGAAGCTCTCAGTCAATGCCTGGTGAAACCTTCATTCTTACAAGGAATGCAGAGCATGTTCAAACTAAATAGTTCCCAGCTGGCCCGCTTCTAACTTTCTTAGTTTCATCCCTAGTCCCCTCCGGATTCATAACCTATGCGTCAGGCAAGCTGGACAATGAGTTGTTTGCAAACACATCACAGTATGTCTTCCATTGGTGCTCATTATCCATGCTCTTTCACTTGCCTTTATGACTTCCCTGGCCATGTCTAGAAACAGTGCAACCCCTTCCATCTTTGAAATGTACCTCCTGAGCTCAACCATTGGGGTACTCCCAGTCTATTGTAGCTCTTGCTGTTTCACCATTTCAGAAATGAAACACATTTGCGCACATTCTCATTGAATTTCATCAACAACCCAGCTCACTGATACAAGTGCTGTGTTGTCTTCTTTCGGATTCTTTTTTTCTGTTTTGGAGATAGGGTCCTACTATGTAGCCTGGCCAGGCTGGCCTAGAACCCATGGTCATCCTGTGTCTGCCTTCCAAGTGCTGGCACTACAGCTGTGTATCACCACTCCTTGACCTTCTCTGTTTTATTCTTGTCTAAAATATTTTCAGCACAGAAACTACATTTTACTAGGTATTAAACTATTTTCATGCAGAGAGCCTCATATTGTGTAGACATTCAATAATTTTTTTTAATTGAGTTAGGAAGGCAAAGGGGATGTTCAGTCTTTGCAAATGCTATTAGGTAATCTGACACTCCACACTACGGCCTATAGTTTTAACTCTAGATGCTCTGGCCAGGACAATTGTTATTTCACAAATCCCTTAGGACCTGGACAAGCTATTAACTTCTGTGCTTGTTGTAATCCGAGGTCCAGTGCTGATGGGGTTGTTGCACAAAGAGCATGTTTTAAAATGAGGAATCCCTGTGGAAATTCAGGCAGGAGAGATCAGCATAATAAAAATGCAGAGGGTGGTTGCTGGGTGAGACAGGAAATGAGCACCTTGTGAAGATCTGGCATTCCAAGGAGAGAGGGGGAAATGTGGAAAATGAGTCAGAAGTAATTGTACAACTATTTCATTGCTGACACTTGGAGGTGGATTGTCGTCTGCCTCGTTTTTAATGAAGTGTGCTTTTATAGTGCTGATGTTATTATCTGGATGAGGAAGTCTTCTCGGGTATTATTGTCATCTCAGCTTTCTGCAACCAGCTCAATGAAAGTACAGTAATGTAATGGGACAGTGGGGTAGGAAAGAAAACCAGATGACTCTGACATGTGACCCCAACGTGAACTCACTGCTTTTCTGGTTTGCAGTATATTCAAATCAGAACAGAGGTTCAAAAAGTTCCCAGAGTCAGGCTGAGATGAAGGAACAATGCATTTAGTCAATAATGGACTGTGTTATGAGTCTTTTACAGTATTGGAATGTATGAAATCAGTGTTTGTCAACAGAATGGCGGCAGGCTGTCAAGCTATTCCATGGACTGGCTTTTTAGAGGGTTTCATATTTATTGTATATGGATTCTGATAGGAATCATCATTTCAGGCTGCTGATGTTGTGTTAAATGAATCACTGTTGTTTCCCTTCATCCTCGTGTGCTTGATGTGTTTGGTTGGCAAAGACTAGGAAGATGAACATACAAAGCCACAGAGGGTATAGTGGGCAATGCTTGTGAAATCTACAGTGCTTTCCCTTTTTCTCCTGTTTTTTTTCTCTTAACAATTTCAGTCACCCTAAGGTACCTATGGCATAAAGCAAAAAGTACACAGTTCTCAGTAATGCAATAGAATTGTGAAACATCCTGCCTGAGAGCAGAACCGTCCCTTTATCCAGGGAGTCTGTGCTGGATATACTTTCTGCTCATGAGTCACGTAATGGCCGCCTCAGCAGATCAGCTGGCAGTGGCAGTGCTTGTATATAGGGTTAGGTACCGTTTGTGGTTTGAGGCATCGACTGAGGCTTTTGAACTTAACCTTTCCACATAAGAGAGCACTAGTGTAAATTAATGGAAAGAATAAGAAACTTAGTTTTATATTGATATGAAATTATCTTAATGCTTCAAAGCATCACACTGTAAAAATAGTTCCATCAAGAGTTTTCTAAGGATTACAGCATCTGTAGCCTAGATATAACCCTCTTCTAGGAGATTTACAATCAAGAAGGGATGCTCATCAAAAGAAACTTGTGGATCAGACTAAATGCTCATTTAGTGTTAATAGTCTTTTCCCTTTAATGCTTTAAAAAAAAAAAAAACTAATGGTATTTAATATATATAGTTCAATGACAAGACGATTCCATCTTAAGAAAACAAATCATACCTTCTCCACTGTTGAGCCAGTCAGGAACGGCAAGCAGGATGCAGACAGTTCTCACAGTAGAAGGGCTGTGGTGGGTGTAGCACAAGACTGAGCTGGAGATAACCAGCAAGAGATGCCTTATAAGCAACCCTGCCTTGTAAGCGAGTTTACTATAAGTTGCCATATCAGTTACCTCCTCATTGCTGGGAAAAAACACTTGACCAGAAGCAGCTTAGGGGAGGAAAGTGCTTATTTCCACTTTTGGAGGAGTATGAATGGTAGAACAAGGCAGCCAGAGTGTTATGTCTTGTTCCACTGCCATGAGGAAATCATAGTGAGTGAGCTGGTCCTGAACCAGTGGGCTGGAATAATAAACCTCAAGGCCAGCCCCAAGTGACGCATGTTCTTCATCCCCAAGTAACACATGTTCTCCACAAAGGTTCCACCAGCTGGGGACTAAGCAGGACACTTAATCACAAACACCTGAGGTCATGGAGGACAGTTCATAAACTGTTGCACTTACCCTTTTGTTGCTGGGACAAACATCCATCCAGAAGCAGCTTATGAGAGGCAAGGCTTTATTTCAGGCTTACAGATCCCAGGGGGAAGCTGCATCATGGAGGAAGAAGCTGCCTCACTTTAGCTTCCACAGCAGCAGCACCAACAAGCACCAGCAGCCAGGGTTCAAGTTGGCTCTCTACCCACCTCTAGGACTGGGCTCAAGATATGCCAATGACACACTTCTTCAGCAGGCTGCTGGAGACTCAAGTAGGAAGCTTAATCTTAATCAAAAATACCCTAGGCTGTGGGGGGACATGTTTTCATATTCAAACCACCACATTCTGCCCCTGGTGCCCATAAGACTCCTGACCATCTCACAGTGCCAATTGCACTCAGTCCACCTTCACAGGTCCTTATAATCTCTACCAACTTTAAGATTGTTCCAAAGTCTCATCTGAGATTCAAGACTCTCTAAACTATGAGCCCTGTAAAATCAAAACACAAGTTACATACTTCTGACACATAATATCACAGAGTAACTATTCCCATTGCAAAAAGGCATAATGTGAAGAGACTGAACCAATGTAAAATCAATAACCAGCAGGTGAACATCAAACATACTCACTTCAAGTCCAGCATCCATAACCAGTGATGACGTCTGGGTTTCCAATTCTGTCCCTCCTGCTGGGCTGCTCACAGCCCTCAGAACACAATCCAGAGCCAGCAGCTCTCTCCATGGCAGTAATTCCACAGTCCTGGTTATCTATGACATCTTCGGGTCTACACTGAAAACCGTGGTTCATCTTGGTAGCTCTATACCATGGCCTTATTTGGTCTCCACAAAGAGATTTCAACCCTGCTTCACGTTGCTGCATCTTAGCAGTGGCTCCTGGAACCATGTGCACTTCATTCTCTGCATTTTTCTTGCTTTCAAAACCACTACCAGGTGAGCAGCATAGCTACATTTATAAACCTGGGGGCAGGGAATAAAGCTTGACCTTGAAGAGTGCTCTTCCACCAGTGTTGTTCAAGCCGCCTCCTTTCAAAAGAGTTTGCATTCTTACTAGTTTGAGCCTTCCATGGGTGGGTTTCACACTCAGGCATCTTTTCCAATGCAGAGCAGTTGGCCCCCCTTAATACTGGTAATCAACTTATTTGCAGCTTAAGTAACCAAAAACCAGTCTTTGTGTTTGTAACCTCAAAGTTGCTTGACTTTTTCCTGTGATAAACCATATATCTTTCTTATCTTTCTGTTCTGTACCTTCAACCAAGCACATCAGTCCATTGCTTTTAAGTTCAACTTGCTCAGTTTTTCAGGGTATGGGCAGAAGAACACAGCCAGTATTTTCTGCCAGTAGCCCAGTTCTAACAAAGTTTTCTCTTTCCCCTTTGAAAGTTCACAAGCCAAGCCTTCACAGCCCACAGTTCTCTCTGCAGTGAGCATTTCCAAACTTTTGCCAGAAGAGGCCATCAAGCTCTGCTTACAGCACTGCAAGGCTTCTCCAGTCCAAAGTACAAATCCTTCCACATTCCTCCAGCAAATACATCTCAAAAGATCAGAATCCACATGGTGAGATTCATCACATCAACAACCCCACTTCTTGGTAACAATTTCATGTTGCAGTTACCTTTTCATTGCTTGGACAAACATCTAGCTAGAGGCAGCTTATGGAATTAAAGTGTTTGTTTTAGGTTTACAGCTTCCAGGGGAAGTACCTTTATGGTAGAAGAAGTTGGCTCACTTCATCATACATTCATAGAAGAGAGACAGAACTAATATGAACAAGCATGAAGACCCAGAGCTCAGACTGACTCTCTCTACACACCTCTTAAAGCTGGACTCAAGATCCACCCCCCAGTGACACACCTCCTCCCCGCCAAGGCTCTGCCTGCTGGATAAGTAGGAAGCTTAAGCTCAATCAAAAAATACCTGAGGGGGCTGGAGGATGGCTTAGCGGTTAAGGCGCGTGCCTGCTAAGCCTAAGAACCCAGTTCCAATCTCCAGGTCCCACATTTAGCCAGATGCAAAGTGATGCAAGGGTGCAATGCCGCACTTGCCCACAAGGGGGCGCATGCATCTGGATTTCGTTCACAGCAGCTGAGAGACTGCTGGTGCACCCATCTCTATCGGTCTCCTTCTCCCTCTCTGTCTGTCTCTCTCTGTGTCTCTCTCCAAAAATAAATAATAAAAAATAAAAAATAAATTTTAAAAAATACCCGAGGCTATGGGGAATATAAATATATATTCAGACTACCCAAAAAACCTCACAGTTGCTCAGTGGGTTCTTTTAGGTGTAGATGAAACAAGGATAAGTTCATCTTTAAGTGAAAATTAAAATTCCTACCAATTATTACTGGCTTTAGTAGGAAATGTTGAAACAAATTTATTCAGACTATAGGACTGTGTCTTCAATTTTGGATCACTTTGTGTAAAATAAACATTACAGCTAATTTGATTAAATTATATAGTTCTTTCTATCCATAGCTACCCAACAGATAGGATCCATACTAGAGTTTTGGTGGTGGTGGTGGCTTTGGTATTTTGTGACAGGTTCATGCTCTTTAGTCTAACTTAACCCCCTATTTATCCCAGGCTTCCTCTGACACCTCAGTGCTGGGATTATAGGCATGTATCATCACACCCAACTCATACTGTAGTTTAAACTATAAATACTACGTATTCTTAGGAAAGGAGAAACCATGGCTTTCTCATTTCACTCTTCTGATCCAACTTTTGCATCAGACATATTCTCAACCAATTTGCTTTTGCTTTCTCTCGCTAGCTTCAATGCACTCAGATCATGATCTCAAAGAAGTGTAAAGAGTACAAGAGGCTGGGCGTGGTGGCACACACCTTTAATCTCAACACTCTGGGAGGCAGAGGTAGGAGGATCTCCATGAGTTTGAGGCCACCCTGGGACTACATAGTGAATTCCAGGACTGCCTGGGTTACAAGACCCTACCTTGAAAAACCAAACAAGAAAAAAAGTACAAGACTTTGTGTAAAGTGATTTTATATATATACACATACATACACACACACGCATATGTCACTCTGTTAATATTTGTGCACTGTAGTTATAGTTTTGTTCCCTTCTAGTTAAACTTGATCTTGTTTCATTCCAGTAGAAATTAAACTCAGATTTTTTTGTTTGTTTGTTTTTTTGAGGTAGGGTTTCACTCTAGCTCAGGCTGATGTGGAATTCACTATGTAGTCTCAGGGTGGCCTTGAACTCCTGGAGGATCCTCCTTCCTCCTGAGTGCTGGGATTAAAGGCGTGTGCCACCGCGCCTGGCTTAAACTCAGATTTTTAAAAATTGAAAAGTCTTTGGCTTTGACTTCAGAAAGAATTTTTGTTTGGGTGTTTTTGTGTATGTGTGTATGTGATGTGGTGTGGTCATATGTGTGTGTTGTATATGTACCCATGTGGCACTCTGTGTGCTTCCCTGCAGTGGAGTGAGGTCATATGCAGTGACCAGAGAGGAATGGCAGGTACTTCCCTTCCTCCTTCCCTCCTTCCCTTTCAAAGTCTGGTCATTTATTTGTTATTTCATGCTTCTTATTTTTGAATAGACTCAGACCTGGAGCTGAAGTCTCTCACTGATCCCAGTGTTTACTATTGTCTTGTTTCTGTTTTTTTTTTTTTTTTCTTGGTGATTCTTCTGTGTCTGCTTCCCACAGGACTGGGTTACAGATGTGCATGTTCACATCCAGCCATATATGTGGTCCTGAGGATCAAACTCAAATGGTTTCAGGCTTCCTCAGACCCTCATACCTGCACAGGAAGTACTCGTCATCACTGAGCCTTCTCCAGCCCCAGAAAGGAAAATTTAAATACATCACAGAAACAGATAGACCATAATATTAAAAAATAATCCATAAGTTTTATTTTATTTAAAGAAAGAAAGGCTTGTTTATAACAAAAGAAAATACAAACAAAATGAAAAGGCAAGTCACAGACCAGGAGAAAAAAATTTCATAGCCCATAGGTTAACAAAAGGTCTGTCCAGAATATGTTTTTTTAAAAAATCTTTATGTATGTATAAGTCAAAGAACAATCAACCCAATAGAAATATAGACATAGCCGGGCGTGGTGGCACACGCCTTAATCCCAGCACTCAGGAGGCAGAAGTAGGAGGATTGCCATGAGTTCGAGGCCACCCTGAGACTACAGAGTTAATTCCACATTGAGACCCTACCTCGAAAAAAGAGATATAGACATAGTATTTTTAAAAATTTGTTTGTTTGTTTATTTATTTATTTATCTGCAAGCAGGGAGAGATGGAGAAGAGAGAGAGAGAGAGAATGGGCAAGCCAAGGCTTCCAGCCACTGCAAACGAACTCCCGATGCATGTGCCACTTTGTGCATCTGGCTTTATGTGGGTACTAGGGCATTGAATTCCAGTCCTTAGACTTCACAGGCAAGCACTATAACCGCTAAGCCATCTCTCCAACTCTAGACATAGTATTTTAATGATGGTGTTACAGAGAAACAAACTTGAAGTGTTTAATAACATAAGAAAAATAGCCATACCATCAATCAGGAAAATGATAATTAAAACCAGGAGGCACCATTTTATGTCCTTCAGACTGACAGAAGTTAGAGTGTGTACTTAGCACCAAACTTGGGGAGCATTAGAGGAAAAAGAACTCTTCTCTGTGTAGTTTTTCAATTAATTCATCTGATTCAGAGAGCAGTTTAATAGAGAAATCTACACAAATTCTTCTAAACCTAGTACCTCCACTCCCAATTATGTATTGGACTCCTGAACAACCTTTACATATATGTATTTTACAAATATTAATTATGTCTGTATTGTACAGATATTTAAGGAAATTACCTCTTGCCTATCTCTATTCCATATTCAGATTACAATTATATAGCTAATGTTTATGTTTTTTTTTTTAAATTTATTTATTTATTTATTTATTTATTTATTTAAGAAGGAGAGAGAGAGAGAGAATGGACATGCCAGGGCCTCCAGCCACAGCAAATGAACTCCAGATGCATAAGCCCCTTGTGCATTGGCTTCCATGGGTCTTGGAAAGTCGAACTGGGATCCTTTGGCTTTGCAGGCAAATGCCTTAACCACTGAGCCATCTCTCCAGGCCCAACTAATGTTTATTTTTTAAGGTGTCTCTATCTTTTAGTATGAATTCTTTCAGACTCTCCATTTCTGTACAACATTATTTTCTTTATCATTCTTTTTTTTTTTTGGTGGGGAGAGACACAGAGAGAGACAGAGAGGGAGAGGAAGATAGATAGAGATGGGCGCACCAGCAGTCTCTCAGCTGCCGCGAACGAAATCCAGATAAATGTGCCCCCTTGTGGTCAAGTGCAGCATTGTGCCCTTGCATCACTTTGCATCTGGCTAAACATGGGACCTGGAGATTGGAACTGGCATTCTTAGGCTTAGGTGGCAGGCACCTTAACCGCTAAGCCATCTCTCCAGCCCTTCTATATCATTCTTAAAGCTTTCTTCTCAAAGACTGGGATACATGTTTCTTTATAGCCCTTCCTTCCTTTCTCACTATTAACATAGGGTTGGTGTGGGTGGCAACTTTTTTTTCATAACTCATATCACTTTCATATACTTGCTTCTTGATTGGTTTTAAATTTATAGTAGTAGTTCTACATATTTCCTTTTCAGCAAAGATTGGTGTTAATAATGGCTAGAATGAATGCTACTCATATTATTGGAAACATTTTTAAAAGACTTAGAAAAGAATTAATTCTTCCCATGATGCTTGTTAGTAACTCCCATTAATATAAATGATGGCTCCCAGGTTCATGATGTGGAGAGTCCAGTGGTGAAATGGTAGAAGTG
Organism: Orientallactaga sibirica; assembly: GCA_036365145.1. Classification (NCBI taxonomy): domain Eukaryota; kingdom Metazoa; phylum Chordata; class Mammalia; order Rodentia; family Dipodidae; genus Orientallactaga; species Orientallactaga sibirica. The sequence continues at coordinate 3,505,691 of JAEOAD010000055.1, forward strand.
TTAACTGTATTTAGTTATAGGAGTTCACTGTTGTAAGTTAATTAAACACACCAATAAGCAACTGAAGCATTTTATTATTTTAATTTGTATAAACATGAGGTTGGTAAGCTAATGAGAAATAGCAGGTCTCTTGGAGTTGATTGACATCTATACTTAAACTCTTTTAAATGTTCAGATGATGACTGAACTTATTTAGACAACTTCTGTTGTAAGATATTCCACCACAAATGGAGTATTTATTTTTGAATGTGTGGTGTATGATTTTGTCATTTCCCAGCTTTAAAATTTTTGTTACTAGAGGAAAAACTTTTTAGAAGCTACCTTCTAACATTGAACTTGTTGAATAATATTCTGTGGTAAAGACACACAAATTTATTTTACTATCTTCTGGCTTCTACATTTGTGGTTTCTGCATAAATCACAAAATGAGAGGCTCATAATTTGGTTAAAAAAGAATTCAATAAATAGCTTATTATTTTCCCTCTGAGATTTGAAAGGAAAATTAGGCCTTTCTAAGAGGATTCAGGTTGATCACATTTCATTGAAAGAGGTTTCCTGTCCCATTTTCTTTCATTTTTATTGGAACCTACTCTGTATTCTTAGTAAGTAATTTGGAATAGATACTTAACTCAATCTTGTATTAAGTGCTAACAAAAAAAAAATCAAGGTTCATAATATTAGAACTATAAATGTACAAAGAAACTTGTCTTTCTATTCATTCATCAAATGTTTACTTAGTATATATTTTGTAACAGACTAATAGACATTGTTCCAAGTCTTTGTGATAGAGCAAAAATATTTTCTCTCTTTAAAAGAAGTCATGAAAGGGGCTCCCTGAGGAGTTGTTGGCAATTAATGGTTGCTAGGTAGGGGGAGACATTTGCTTCAGTGCTGTAGTCACTGTTAAGTGGCCAGTGTTCTAGTATATAAACCCCACCTATCCACGTACAAGCAGCCCTTACTAAACTTAAGTGGGGGGGGAGGGGATAGCATTAAAGTAGAAGTAGTACTTGCTGAGTAATGGGGGCACAAATGTGATCAAAAAAGAAGTAATAAATTAATTTAAAATAAATTTTCTAAATATTATTGAATGTCTGCCTCAAAAAGAGACTTTATGCTAGCTGGCTGGCTGTAAGAGATTAAGAAAAAACACATTTCATCTGGGATTTTAATTTCAGAGCTAACAAAAGTCACCTTATTTTGTATCCTTTATTTAGCATGCTCCTTCTTTTATCTGGAATGCTCTTGTTGGTGAACACATTACAAGCTTCTGTAAATATCCCTAGGAGTAGAAAGAAGTACAATCTGATTTTGAGCAGTTTGGTTGATATGTGGTTTGGGATCTGTTTTCAGTGTCAGTTTGTCATTAAGATTAAAGACTGACTGTTGGGGAGATTGCTCAGCACTTAAAGGAACTTGCATGCAAAGCCTGCTGGCCCAGGTTCACCTCCCCAGTACCCACAGAAAGCCAGATGCACCAAGTGGTTCATGCATCTGGAGTTCCTTTGTAGTGTCCAGAGTCCCTGTTGTGGCCATTCTCTCCCCTCCTCCCACTTTCTTTGTAAATAAATAGAACTTAAAAAAAAAAAAAAGAGTAAAGACTGAACAAGTGACTAGAGAGTACTTTTTTTAAAAAAATATTTAATTTTTTATTTATTTATTTGAGAGAGAGAGAGACAGAATTAGGCAGGTAGAGAGAGAGAGAATGGGTGCACCAGGGCCTCCAGCCACTGCAAAGGAACTCCAGATGCATTGCATGCACCCCCTTGTGCATCTGGCTTACGTGGGTCCTGGAGAATCAAGCCTCGAACCAGGGTCCTTAGGCTTCACAGGCAAGCGTTTAACCACTAAGCCATCTCTCCAGCCCAAGAAAGTACTTTTTTTCTTGAAACAAGGTCTTCTGTATCCCAGTCTGACCTCAAACTCACTGTGTAGCTAAGGGTGACCTTGAACTTCTGATCCTCCTGTCTCTACCTGCCAAGGGCTAGGATTACAAGCATGTCACCATGCCTGGTTTAGGAAATACTCTTTAAAATATTTTAATACCAGGGCCTGGAGAGATGGCTCAGCAGTTAAACCATATGCCTGCAAAGCCTAATGAACTGAGTCTGATTCCCCAGTACCTGCTTAAGCCAGATGCACTAAGTGGCACATGCATCTGGCATTCATTTGCAGTGGCTAGAGGCCCTGGGGTGCCCTTTCTCTCTGTTTGATGCTTGTAAATAAATAAATAAATAATATTTATTTAAAAATATTTTAGGGCTGGATAATTGGTTCAGCAGTTAAGACATTTGCCTGTAAAGCCTAATGACCTGAGTTTGATTCCCCAGTATCCATGTAAAGCCAGATGCCCAAAGTGGTACATGCATCTGGAGTTCGGTTGCAGTGACTAGAGGCCCTGGTGTGCCCATTCTCTCTTTCTTTTCTTTCCTCCCTCCTTCCTTCCCCCCTTCATGCTGGGTATGGTGGTACATGCCTTTAATCTTGGAGGTAGGAGGATAGCTGTGAGTTTCAGGCCAGCCTGAGAGTACATAGTGAATTCCAGGTCAGCCTGGTCTAGAGTGAAGACCCTACCTCAAAAACAAACAAATAGACAAACAAATTTAGTATCAATCTAAAAGACACTTTAATTATAATAAGTATTTAATGTTGATTGTCCACTCTGTAAAAAATATACTTTACAGGAACCTATCTGTTTGAAGATTGAAACAGAGAAAAAATTATGAATGAATGAATGAGCGAATGGAAGGTTAAAATGTCACATCACATCTGTAATACCATGGTTCATTGTCATGACTCCCACACATTGGTGAAATACATCAATGTATTTTACTCACTTATACTCAGTGCACATATACATTCATGTAAATCAAGAAATATCACATGATATAAGAAAAAGAAAAGATTTCAAGAACTTGGCCAGTCACTGTATCCAGCAGATATATTTTGAGTAAAATTCCCTTTTCTCTCCAATGTTCCAAAAACATGATCTCCTAAAAAGATACAAAACTCAATTTGTCCATCGTTACATCTTCGTGTTATATAATCCTCTATCTCCGTCTAGGAGTTGCGCACTTACTAATTAAGTGTTTCTACGTCTCCTGCTTATCTGTCAGTTTTAATCTCTTGTAAGTCATTCTGGGGAATTGTAAGTGTAGCTCTTTTCAGTTCATGCTTTTATCTGCTGTTTGTGTAGGGCATTATAATAAAAATATCTTTAAAAATTAAAATATCAGTTTAGGGGCTGCGGAGATTGCTTAGTGGTTAAGGACTCTTGTTTGCAAGCCTGCCAACCTGAATTTGAACCTGTTCAGCACTCATGTCAAGCCGTGTGTACAGTCAGTTGCAAAGTGGTGCATATACCTATAATTTCATCGTGCCTATAGCAGTGGGAAGTCTAAATCCATTCAGTCATCCAAAACCTTCAAAACAAGCAGTCTTTCCATAGACCTTTCCACGTCCCCTGAATCACAGAACTGGCGATGTCTCAAATTTATTCTTTGCCCTCTGTCCCATTTTTTTATAATTTTTTTTTAATTTGAGAGAGGGAGAGGGAGAGAAACAGGGAGAGTGAGAGGAAGAGGCAGAGAATGGGTGCACCAGGGCCTCTCAGCCGCTGTGAACAAACCCCAAATGCATGTGCCCCCTGTGTGCATGTGCGACATTGTACGCTTGCATCACTTCTGCATCTGGCTAAACGTGGGACCTGGAGATTTGAACAAGTGTTCTTAGGCTTCAAAGGCAGGCGCCTTAACCACTAAGCCATCTCTCCAGCCCTCTGCCCCATTTTTATTACCACCTCTTTTATCATCTTGTACCTAGACTGTTCCATAACTTCCTCTCATATCTCTTAACATTTCCAGTTTACCTGTCCCTCAATTACATTTCTAAAATAAAAATATAACCATGTTACTGTTACATTTAAACTTCTATGGTGACTGCTGACTACAGCTCGTAGGCCAAATCATAAGAAAGGATCTCAGCTCTGTGCCATCATCTCATCTCTTGGTTCTTCCTCACAGCCTCCTTCACTCAGTCTTACAATACATCTTCAGGCTGTTTCCTGAATGTCCCATTTTGTTACCGTGGAGGCCTTCGTTTTTACTGTTGGCTTTATTGGGACTGCCACTGCAGCTGAAAAGCCATGTGACTTTGAGCAACTAAACCTATTTCTGTCCCTTCACTTGTAAAATGGGAATAGTGATTCTTACATCAGGGGGTTGTTATGAGGATTATGTGAATTCACACTTAAAAATTCCTTAAGATGAGCCGGGCGTGGTGGCGCACACCTTTAATCCCAGCACTTGGGAGGCAGAGGTAGGAGGATCGCCGAGAGTTCGAGGGCACCCTGAGACTACATAGTGAATTCCAGGTCAGCCTGAGCCAGAGTGAGACCCTACCTTGAAAAACAAAACAAAACAAAACAAAAAAATCCTTAAGACCATTGTGTGGCAGATGAGAACTGATCAGTGCTAGCTAATAGTCTGTCATTATTGAACGAGTGGATGAATGAATGAATGTCTTGTATTTATCTGGGTATTTTCAGTCTTTGGCCCAGTGTTCCAGCACTACCTCTACTCCCTCCATTTCACTGCAGCCCAAGGACACTTTGTCTAATGTGAGAAGGAAAGGAAAGAACATTGACTCAAATGCTAAGGCGCTATTGAGGGTTCATGTCCTAGCCTTTTCTCAGCTCTTGGCTTTATCTTTATGCTCAGCTTCTAGATTGTTCTGTTTCTTCTTCCTATTCAGTCTCCAAGCCTACAAGACCTAAGGATGTCTTGCCTTGTGTGTTTGTATAGAACTGCTCATTCATCATGTTCTGAATAAGATAGAATTAAGAGTGAAAATAGGAAATAATAAGAGAGGGGGGGAGGACATAAGACAAATATTAAAGAAAATGGAGCCAGGTGTGGTGGCACATGTCTTTAATCCCAGCACTTGGGAGGCAGAGGTAGGAGGATCGTCGTGAGTTCAAGGCCACCCTGAGACTATATAGTGAATTCCAGGTCAGCCTGGGCTAGAGTTAGATCCTACCTCGAAAAACCAAAAGAAAAAAAAAAAAAAAGAAAAAATGAACAGCTCAGCTCAGTTGGAAAATTATCAAAGTTATTACATATATTAGATTTCAGTCAGAAAATGAAGCAGTATGAAATTATGGATAAGGAATTTATTACAGGAAGAAGGTCTTACACAGTTATAGGAGGAGCTGGAAAAGTAGGATTCCAAAAGAGGGAGTTGGGGGACCAGAGAAAGGTGATTCAGCACCCTGGGGAGCTCTGCTGCAGGTGACAACTCAGGCCAGGATTTGGGGGGGATAGATCCAGCTGCTGAGTGAGCCCCAAAGGAGAGCAGGTGGAACATCTGTAGAAAGCTACTGCCACTGCATCTGGCTATGGGCCTGGAGTCGATACAGGTCAGCAGGGAATGAGAGCAACACGCAGAATGGGGCTGCAGAGCCCAGGTGGACACTCCAGGCAGCCGGTGTCTATCTCACTGAGTCTGATTTGCCATGACCTTCAAAATGTCATGACCGCTGCTCTCCTCCTGCCTTCCAGATCTTCTGCAAAGTTATCTTTTGCTCAGCTCTAACCTGGATCTATCTTACTATTGGTATTCTGGGAGATGGTTCCAGCCTAGCCAGGTGGACCCACACACATATGAAAGCCTTGTACCATATTCTAGGGATACAAAGAGTAAGGGCAACACTAAAGTCACTCAGAAAATCATAGTGTCTCTATGCTTCAGGTGCTGTTCTAAATTGTATGCACATATGTATATAGCTATCGTTACAAAAGCATTAAAAGAGTAATGCTATGTTCATTCTGTTGATGTGCAAACTGGGTCACAGCGAAATCAGGAAATTTTCCTTCTAAGGGTTACATACTATTCTCTAAGTCAGTAGCAGCAAAAATTTGTTAAAGACCTAATAAAACAGAGATAGACTGTTTCTAAGTATCAAAGGAACACATGTAAGGATATTTAACGTACCATTACTTATATTAGTGGGAAAATACAATCAGACTAATGATGGAATACTAATTAGGAGTTCAAAGGAATACACTAGATACATGTCAGCAAACATAGCTCTCAAAAACAATAGTGAATGGAAAGGTAAGTCTCAGGAAGATATGCATGATTCTTTATTGCTCAAGAAAGCCCTTGTATTTTAAAAGCATAAGGAGGGCTAGAGAGATAGCTTAGTGGTTAAGGTGTTTGCCTGAAAAGGCTAAGGACCCAGGTTCGATTCCTCATTGCCCCCATAAGCCAGATGTACATGGGGGTACATACATCTGGAGTTTGCTTGCAGTGTCTGGAGGCCATGCTGTGCCCATATTATCTCTCTCTCTCATAAATAAATAAATTATTTTCTTTTTTAAAGAGAAGCATAAGTAGTGACACAGGTGGCTATTCACCAGACTTATAGTTGTTTGTGGGACAGTGTTGCAGGTGGCACTGGCTGTTTCCAGCTCCTGTTTCTCAAACAGAGTGTTGGTTGGTCACTGCTCTCTGCCTTTGCTACACAGCAAGGCAGCTTCCGCCACAGCCTCATCCCTAGGGAGTAAACCACAGCTGGCTTTTCACCAATGGGATTCCATTCCACTAACCAACAATTGATGGAGGAACGGACTCACAATTCTGGAGAATTCCACTGGGTATTTGGGGAATAATTTTACGCAAAGCTGGAATGCTGATAATGTTTGATTTCTTGATCTGAGGCTGGCCTCATAGAAGTATTAGTTCTGTGATAATTTAGCAACTTTGTATTTATCTATAGTGTACTTTTTATTTGGTGTGTGTATGTATGTGTGGTACACACATGGAGATCAGAGGACAACTGTCAGCCAGTCCTCACCTTCCACTTTGTTTTGAAGCCACTCTATTGCAAACTTGCGGGAAATTCTCCTCTTTCTACCTCCTTTCTTGCCATCAATCACTGGGAGTACAGAAGCCTGCCTTGGCTACTGGCTTTTATGTGGGGTCTGGAGATCTGAATTGAGGTATTCAGAGTTGTGTGGCCAGTGCTTTATCCACTGAGCCATCTGCCCTGTCTTAACCGTGGTGGTGCATGCCCAAATCCCAGCACTTGGGAGGCAGAGGTAGGAGGATCACCGTGAGTTCAAGGCCACCCTGAGACTACATAGTGAATTCCAGGTCAGCCTGAGCTAGAGTGAGACCCTACCTCGAAAAACCAAAAAAAAAAAAAAAAAAAAAAAAAAACAGCATATAAATGAACACTCATTAAAACACTGACTACTGTTAGAAATTCAAAATGATAGCATTATACCATGTCTATAATCCCAGCACTTAGAAGGTGGAACCAGGAGGATAGGGAATTCAAGGTCCTCTTGGGCTATATGAGACCCTGCCTCAAACATATATGATAAAATGATAGAATTTTTTAAAAAAATAATTCAATGGAAGGTTGGGAGGTCAAGTTGAGGAAACCTAGGAGGGAGAAGCCAGAAGGAAAGATAAAATAAGGAAGAAAAAAAAAACTAGAGACATTCTTCAAGTGCCTGATGACCAGGCGTCCTAATACCAGTGAGTAGGGAAGATACCGAGGAAACGAATTAGGAATTTACCCAGGAGATACTGTAAGAAAAAAATATGATAATTGAAAAAACCTGATTTCAGATGGAAAGAGTCCGGCGAATATCCAGCAAAATGAACTGTCAAAGGCTGTCACTGTGAAGCCCTGGGGACTTGGAGGGGAAAGCTTACAGAGGGAAAGTAACCAGGGATCGAGCACCTGTCCAACACAGCACTGAAGGCTGAGAAGTTCTAGAACAATGCCTCAGCATTTCTGAGGGAGCCGGGCGTGGTGGCGCACGCCTTTAATCCCAGCACTCGGGAGGCAGGGGTGGAGGATCGCCGTGAGACTTTCCAGGTCAGCCTGGGCTAGAATGAGACCCTTCCTCGAAAAAAAAAAGTTCTGAGGGAAAATTAGTTCTACAGCCCAGATTTCTGTATCTGTCAAAATGTCAGTAAGGATAATAAAAACAAAAGCAAAAAGCCTTTCAGACATGAAATTTCGCAAAGGAAAAATGACCTACCCACCTCTCCTAGGAAGCTCCTGAAGTTGGGCACTATTAACACAAGAGCACAAATCAAGAAAGAGAAAACATCATGCAAGCAAAAGAAGGGATTGGATGCATCAGAGCAGCAAAGTGAAATTACCTCAGCCCCCACCCGCATGGAGAATGGGGCTGGAGAACATGGAAAAAGAGAGAAACTGACAGATTGTCAGATGGCCCTAACTATATCACGGGAATTGCATTGCTTTCAGGGAGTCTGGCAATAAGTTAGTGAGGGACAGATGGACACTCTAACAAATGGGAAGAATGGTTATTAACTCCAGGAAGACTAAAAAATAAAATATGATTACTATACATTACATGATTCAACTCAAAAATTATAACTACATGGTTATAATACTGTAGGGTTGTGTGTTAATGTAAACCCAAATTTCAGGAGTCGACACTCCTAAGAGAAGGGGAAGTGTGGGCATTTTGGAAAATGGTGGGGACACAGTGTGTAAAGAGCACTAAATAGTCATCTTTCCTAGTAGATTTGTGTCAACAGATAATTTTTTAAACTGTCCAATCAAGAAACAGGAGTAACTATTACAGACGAGGTGGCAGAAAGGATGTAGGAGCCAAGAGAAGGAGGGAGTGCTTTGCAAACACTGTGCACCAGACCTCACAGTGGCCGTGAAGACCCTGCATAATAGGAAGAGGACAATGATGACATCAGAATAGAAGAGCAATTAGCTGGAAGAAAGAGCGATTTGGTGGAGGGAGAACTCAAAGGAGGGTGGTCAGAGGGGTTATTTATGATCATGGCAGATTGTATGTATGGGTGTTGTCAACAAAAATAAAAAGAAAGAACCAAAAATAAAGAATATTAACTAGAAACAAAATATGGAGAATAATTAGTTCTAGACTCTGGGAGCTATGGGTAGAGCTATGGAATTGTAGCCTAATAAGCATGTAAACTAATGGTTTTTAGCCACCCCCTAGACTTGTAAAACAATTTGACGTTTTTATGATTGTGTGTACATGTTTGTGTATGATGGTGTGTGGGGGCACATGCATGTGGTCAGAGGACAACTGGGGATGTTGGGAAGCCAGGCTAGGTGACCCACAAGCTTCTCCTAACTCTGCCTCCCATTGCCACGAGCTTTGGGCTTTATACATGGGTGCTGGGGACAGATCTGAATTAAAGTCTGCAGGTTTGCAAATCAAGTGCCTTTAACCACTGAGCCATCTCCTTACGCCCCAATTTGACATTTTAAACCACATAATATATTCTTTCAATAAAAGTAAGCATTCATTTTTAACTATGCTTTTTGTGACTTCATTAATTTGTCAGTAAACCAATTTAAAATAGTTCAGTGCATATTTATTTAATACCTGACCATGCAGACATGTAAATATACAATTGTGAAGCCAAGCCCAATGTGAGTACCTGCTCCCACACAATGGATAAATGCTAATGGGGCTTGGGGAGGCACTTCAGTTCTTATTTGGGACCAGTTGAGGGCCTCTGAGGAGGAGAATTTGAATCGGAGATGCATGCCATGCCAGCTGTGACCCATGTTGTCAAGTCCCAGTGGCTGGAGGGGGAGACGTGTGCCGGAAAGGAGTCTGGGAGAGCTGTAGGAGGCGGGGCTGACTTCTGCCTCTGCTAGACATTTCTATTAAGTCACTTTTTCCTGAGGATTTACTCCTCCTGCCCTAGCACCTAGACACTCTTAATTTTCTTATTGACTTTACCATGCTGGGCTGGATTGTTGTGCTCTCCCCCCTGGCTCCCTGCCTCTTAAACTTTGGGTCTAATTTAGAGAAGGATAAGGGAAAGGAAAAGAAAATCTTGGTTTCGGCTGGCCAAATGTAAATTCCTGAATATAAAGATAGGAACTCTTTCCTGACCGCACAGGCAGCTCAACGGAGCTGTTATCTTTTCTGAGGTATGAGATTAAACAGTCATTTTCACAGTTTGAACATAGAATTTTTAGAACCCTCGAGAGTAATGTTGGACACAATCTAATTTTTTTTCAAAGCAGTGTAGTAATTTCACAACTCTAAAGCATTTATTCCTCTGTTATTTGTGGAAAAGACCACTCAAAAGTGATTGTGAAAATAGGGAGGTGTGTGTATTTGTGTGTGCATGTGGGTGTGTGTGTAACAACCTCCAAATATAGGGTTTTGTGCCCTGGATTTGTTTTCTTTTATATTGTTGGGTCCAAAAGAGGAAAGGCTGGCTTAGAACTAAATAGCAGAGCTAAACCATATGTTTTCTACCAAATTAGAAGCAGGTGAAGGTTGTTAAATCCAGCAAGCGCTTACAAAAGCTTTAGATTCGCGTTTGTATTAAAGGCAGGTGGTTATATGTACAATAAAAAGCAGTCACCAGCACAGGCTTATTGATACATATGTGATTGATCTTTTTGGATAAAAACAAGAAGGAGTTAATAAATCACTGCACATAGCTATAAAGATGTTTGGGCTTGAAAGCCTCGCCTGTAAGAGTAAATGTGGACCCTGAAGGAAATTTATGAAGCATAGATCCTTTTAGCTTTACTTAACAGCTAACATCTGACTGACCCAGGGGGACCATGGAAATTTATTGCTAGGCCATTCAAATATTTGAGCTGTTGTGTGATGTAGAGCAGGTAAAGATTAGCCCAATAACAAATATGAGGCTATAAAATCAAATGAGATTTCAATGACTTGTAAGTACTTGTCAGAGGTCAGCTCTCAATGACTGATCAGAAATAGAGAGAATTTGTTGATAATTAAAGCTGATTGATTATGACAACCTAAGTTTTGCATTGGTTGTTGTCAAATCAATGAGCTTTGTTTGGGGTTTCCTCCTGCTATGAAGTCCACACATCACAGGGTGACTTAGGAGCTTCTAAATTGTCTTTTTGTGCTCTGAAATTGGGCAAGACGATGAGCTGAAGAGATTCCTTTTGCAGTTTCATAATTGAAATATGCCTTCCTCAAATGTATTCTGAAAATATGGATTCCTAGACAGCATATCCACGTAGAAAACTGCTGCTAGCTGACTTATGTGTCACATTTTGAGCTTTGACATCCTGAAAGCAAGTAAAAGTCTTTAGCCTTTATGATAGATGATCTCAAATTAGCTTTTAAAACTTAACAGATTTATGTACATAGCTATTGAAAACTCCACTTACTGAAATTAAGAGGACTTATTTCCAAATCTTTTATTCACTTTAACTTACATAAGCCCTGAAAGTAATAATGTATGCAGTATTGTTAGTAGGACTTTAGAAGCTACATTTCAGACTTTAATAGGCCTGCGGTTATTGGCGGTGACAATCTCTGCCTCTCTGACTTTGCTCTAACCCCAGTGTTGTAAAAGCTAGATTTGGTGGCTTTCAGCGTGCCAATTTATCGAACATCAGTTGATGAATTTGGTAACCATTTGATGTATGGACATCTGGTTTGTGGGGAAAGAAACACCACAATTTTTAATAGAAATCTGGAATGAAATAAAATTGACAAAATATACTATAGATTTATAAAATTAGGTTATTTCTAGAGAAGAAACATAGAACAGCAAGAGTTAGACAGCCACGGGCTCTGCCACTTCATCCGTACATCCCCCTTCCCGCCTCTTCACAAGTACAGGTGCTGTAGGCGGTGAGGGTGTTGATAAGACAGGATCCCGGTTCACGATCCTGTAGGAGATTCAAAGAAGTAAACTAGAATTGCAGTAGTGTGAAGGGTGCAGATTAGGGATTCCACAGGGCTCTGTGAGGGGTGGGAAATAACTGATCCAAATTTTGGCCATCTTGGAGGCCATGGGCACTTCAGCAGTTTGCTGGGATTGTGTAGATGATTATGCTAAACTCCCGCTGCATCACAGAGAGCCCATGCACACCCGCCAGCATCAATATCACTGCCATGCCAGTTCTCACTGCTCTTCTTGGTTGTCCTACCTCCTCTGAAGACCTCTAAAATTTGGAGCTTTCTTCCTACCAAAGAAATGTTGTGTTCTGCTTTTATTTTATTAATATTTTAATTTATTTATTTGAGAAAGAGAAAGATAATGGGTGCGGCAGAGCATCCAGCCATTGCAAACCAGCTCCAGAAGCTTGTGCCCCCTTGTGCATCTGGCTTAGGTGGATCCTGGGGAATCAAAGCTAGGTCCTTTGGCTTTGCAGGCAAGCACCTTAACCAGTAAGCCATCTCTCCAGCCAGTGTTCTGCTTTTAAACAAAGCAGAGATGGGGGAGATATAACTCAGTTGGTAGATGCCTGTCTAGCATGCATGAAACCCTAGGTTCAGTTCCCAGCACCACATAAATGGGAGTTGTTTCACACACCTGTAATCCCAGCACTCAGGAGGGAGGGGCAGGAAGATCAGAAGTTCAACGTCATCCTTGGCTACATAGTGAGTTTTGGCTACATGAGACTCTGTTTAAAAACAAACCCACACATTGGCTGTCGATGGGTATATTAAAACATAGCAAGAAGAATGAATGATGAAACTTTCAGAATCTGAAAACCTTTTTGATTGATTGTGATTTTGCTTTATTTTTTTAATTCACAAGACTACAGTAATTTTGGATATTTCTCACTTGATATTTAATCATCTACTTTACTCATTTGGTCATTTATCTAGATGGATTTGTTGAATAAGAACTTCAGCTTAATAGCCATGTCCTTAATGATACTACATTCTTATTAATTGAGTAAATAAGAAATGTGACCAACTAAAATACAGGCTGGGAAGTGTCAGATGCATCCAGACGCTTTGTGATCAGGAACAAGAAGAAAATAAAGTGTGGGCTCTCTCTCTCTCTCTTTCTCTCTGAAACACCTACAGATAGGAGGGGAGAGAAGGAGACAGGGAATAAAGCATACCCTTCTGCAAGTTGACAGCAATCATTGAATGCCAAGGGAGTCCTAGTAACTGGACTGGGCCTTAATTTTCTTGTTGGATTCTTTCCACAACCCTGCTAAGTTGGTATCTTAAACCCATTGTAAAGTTTGGGAGCAGCTAGGAGCAGCATGCCATCATAACTCATACCCTCAGGCCAAGCTGCTTCCTCTCTGTCCTCAAAGCCCTAATTTATTACCCCCTACGCCCCTCCTCTGTTTTCTTCCTCTCCCTAAAGTACCTACAGGATAAATAATTTTGATATAAGGGATTAAGCCTCTGTTATGTTACCAGCACCGTATATGGAAGTGGCTGGAGAGAACACACCATTAGGAGGGTTGAGTTATTTAAACAAACTTGTATTGTGTGCACACACTGGAAAGGGTTATCTGTGGAAATTTAAAGTGGCGAATAGCTTTTCTCCTGAATTTATGTTCCAGATGGAAATATCTTCTGGCATTACTAAGTATTTATGTACCTTGCATTCTTTAATTGTAGAATTTCTTTTTAAAAACACTTTTTTTCTACAGTTACAGATTTTGTGGGAAACAGGTGCTGTTAACCCAGCTGAACACAGGATGGCTGTTAATGTTATGGAATGTGATTTTGATTTACTTGGCAGAATTTTTATTTTACAAAATTGACTATTAAAAAAGACATGTTTTTCATCTCTTAATTGTACTCTGTCCACTGAAATTTGCCTATGGACTGTTTTTTAACAATTACAAAAAGGGTGAAGAAAACTGGAAGGCTTCTATAAGGAAATTGATCATGAGTTCTTTAACAGTTTCCACAACCCTGCCACTCACCAAATTAAAGAAAAAGGAGGGATTATTTTTAACTTTACTGAAATTATCTGGAATTTGATTTCCCTGAAATTCCATTCTCTTTTTAGTATAGTTCTGCCAAAAAAAAAAAATTGTATGTAACATTGGCTTTAACATTGGCAGTGAGAGTGTTCTGTTGTAAATCTTTTCACCCACATGATTTCTTCCTTAAAAATTTTGGGATGGTATCTTATTACCTGTCATATCACGCTTAGTCTCTGATTGGCACATCTTTCCTCATAGATATTTCTTTCTTTTCTTCCCCCAAAGGAGGAGGGGGAAGTCACTCCTTTATCTCCTAGGACTTTGTTGCTCTTTGCTTTTCTTTTAGCATGAAGATCAGACTGTGATCTGGCAGGGTCTGGAGCTGGTTCTGCCTAATTAACCTCCTGGCTTTGTCTGCCTGGTCCCTTGCCATGCCTCCATCAGTGTCACTATTCCTTGAAGCAGCACGCTTCCCCTGCCAGGGGTCCTCATCTGCTGCCTCCTCTAACTGGGACATTAGCTAGTCACTTTGTCTCATTCCTTTCTGAAATAGTGTGCCTTCCCTTCAGGGAACTTTATGAATGACGTGTTTGCAGCTGGGATTATATAAGCAATATCTGTCTGCTCAACTAGACTCCAAGCTCCTTGTCTGTTTCCCACCTGTATCTCACCCACCTAGCATTGCACGTGGACATAGTATGAATGTTGAGAATGTTGCTAAATGAATAAACTACGTCCACAGTAATGGTTTTCTTTCATCCTCCTGTGATGGTGAGAGAATTGTCCCACCCACCTACCATCTAAGGCAGACTCACCTCACTTAGGTCTCACTTAGGGGGCATTCTTGCTTTTGTGCCTTTCCAGTGGCCTGGAATCTCCTCTCAATGTCACCTCCATTGTCTCACCGTTAGCCCCTCCTGAGCTCACACCATCTTCCCAATACTTCATGTAAGTTGTCTTTCTGTATTCACAGCACCCCTTAACCCATACCATCAAATCTAAGGGGCTTATTAACCTGTTTTGCTTGGCCTATTAGCTTTGACTGTGGAGAATACCGTTCTTCTTAAAGTCATACTTTTTCTGAGTTTTTCTGGTGAGATCCTTACTTCTTGGTTTTCCTCTTGGCTCCCAGCAGTCCTTTTTAGCTCCTGTTCCTTTGCCCAGCTTTTGTGGATATTCCCAGGGCACTGGCGCTGGCCACCCATGTGCCACTTCTTTAGGCTGTCTAAGTCATACCTGTGGCTATAAGATGTAATCCCTGCATTAGTCTTCTCGCTCCAGTTTCTCCCCTAAACATACACTAAATAAATATGTGTAGTATATCTGCTGTATATGTGTACAGAGTGTAATATATGTATTTGCTTGTTCCTCCTCTGGTGCTCAGAGGTCAACCACAGATGCCACCTGCCCGGCCTCTCAGTGGACAGGCCAAAAGGTCATCTTTCTCTCCTCCCTCTTTGCCTATTTATTTCATTATTTTAGGAAACAGGGATTTACTATGTAGCCAAGGCTGGCCTCAAACTCACAGTCCTCCTGCTTCCTCCTGAATGCTAGGATTGCAGGCATGTGTCCCTTCTTTGCCATTATGACTCCTCCTCCATCACAAAATCCTTTCAGTTCTTTCTGCACATTACACACTCACATGTCCTCCTGTCCACTTTTGGAGCCCTAATTAAAGCTGCTGTCATTTATGGCCTAGGCCATTGCAGCAGACTCCAAACAAGGTTTTGTTGCCCTTCAGCTATTTAAAATTGGAACCTTGGACTGGGCTCTAGCTTAGTTGGTAGAATGTTTGCTGGCATTCACGAAGCCCTGGGTTTGACCGTAGTACCACATAAACCAGGCACTGGGCATATATATAATCCTAGCATTCAGTGGGTTGGAGGTAGATGAGAACGTGAAGGTCATCCTTGGCTACATAGTGAGTTAGAGGTCAGCCTGGGCTACATGGGACCCTGTCTCAAAAAAAATCATTTATGAACCTTCTGTTGACCTTAAGGAGATAGTCTTGATTTCCTGTGGGTCATAGAATCCTGCTCAGTCTGGTTCCTGGTCACCATCAGCCTTTCCCGTAACGCTGCACTCATCACTGCTTCTGATCCCAGCCTCTAGCCGTTTCAGTATCATCTGTATTTCTGTAAGGTGGCACCTCTGTTCTGTCAGTTGCTTAGCCGTCTTGGATTAGTCTGCCTCTTACACCTTGAATAAAATCCTTTGGCCAACCATGTTGACTCCATTTCCAAAATATGAGAAGTAAAGCACTTTAACACCCTCTGTAGTGGCATGCTGGTTCAACCCCTGAACCTCTCTGTGTGGACTGATTGCAGTAAGCTCTCCATTTTCCCTTTCTTTTTCCTCTGCAATTTATTCTCACAGAGCAGCTATTTATGTCTCTCATCTTTTCAGAACCATCCCCCTCCCCAATATTTCTGCTATCATTCAGAGTAAAAACCAAAGTCCTTCCCTATGACAGCATGAGGTTCCCATTGTCCTGCTGACCTCATCTCCTATTCCTTGTCCTTCACTGTACTTCAGCCACACTGACCACCCTTTAGTTCCTCAAACAGGACGGGCCAGGGCCTTTGCACCTACTGTTCTCCAGCCACTCACATTCTTCCTCCATACTGCTCTCACTTCTTCAGGCTTTTATTGAGATGGTGTCTTCTGAGTGAACCTTCTCTTGGCTGTTACATCTCCGGGAAACACAATCATCTTTATTTAGTTCACTGTGTCAGCTCAGCGCCTGGCACTGGGTGAGCAGGCAGGTACATGATGAATGCATACCTAAAACGAACGGCACTGCCTTATGTGCCCGATGTGAGACAAGTGAAAGAACGTTTGCAGTTCTAGACGATATTCATTCAAACGCTCTTTCATCTGTTTTCACAATTTCAGACTTTTACTTCTTCACGACTATTCTGAAACTTTGCACATTTCAGATACTGCCCATGACTAATCTTATCTCTCTGTCTTGTCCCTTCTGCCCATCCCTGTGCTCAGCAGTTCCTAATCACTGGCTTTAAGCTTGTTAGCTTGTAGGTGGGATTTGCATGTCCACCAGATGTGGGGAGGAGATGAAAGGCGATTCCATTCAGTTTAGCCCACACCAGGAGAGGAGGTGCAGGAGAGCACGGCGCTCAATGTGGAAGTGTTACGACTTCAGGAAGACATGGAGCTGACATGTTGTTCTAAGTACAGGGTAAGCAGTATTCAAGGGATGCTACAAGTAGACCGCAGAAAAACCCTGAGCTTATACCTCCACGGTAAGATGATGTTCTTAACACTGGACATGAAGAATTTGAAATGTTTATGGAACATTTAGACGAAAATGTCCATCATTAATTAGAAGTAGAACTATAAAATACGAGTGAATGACTGTGATGGAGGTAATAGGAGGTAATTGTGACACAAGTGGCTTTTGATGCTTTCATTTACTCAGAAGTATTGATTTTCTGTACTATAGCAAATAGTATTTTAAATAAATTTCTTAATACTAGAAATACAACAATAGCATGGATAAAATGTATATCTTTTTTATTTTAGAGAGAGAGGGAGGGAAAAAGAGAGAATTGGTGTACCAGAGCCTCAGCCACAGCCATTGCAGTCGAACTCCAGAGACTTGAACCACCCAGTGGGCATGTGCGACCTTGCACTTGCCTCATCTTTGTGCATTTGGCTTACATGGGATCTGGAGAGTCAAACATGGGTACTTAGGCTTCGCAGGCAAGCACCTTAACTGCTAAGCCATCTCTCTGGCCCAAAATATATATTTTCTTGGAGTGAACATTCAGGTTGAAAAAAAAAGACTCAAAACAAATAAGAAACAGATGATATGATAGACTAAATAACCATTATTTTCTTTTTAATTAATTTTTACTATGAAATAATTAAGCATATGTAAAAGTAGAAAAAATAGTATAACATTACATGATAATTCAGTCATTTATCTTATTTTATCTATATCAGTCTTTTTAAAAGATATGTTTTTAATGTAAAGTTTATACCATTTGCACACCTAGAACCAATTTTTTTTAGGCAAGCCCAATATAATGGCCTTTTTTTTATGAGAGAGAGAGAGAGCGCAAATTGGTGCACCAGGGCCTGCAGCCACTGTAATCAAACTCCAGATGCATGTGCCACCTTGTGCACATGTGTGACCTTGAACATGCATCACCTTGTATGTCTGGCTTGTGGAGTGGAACATGGGCCCTTAGGCTTCACAGGCAAGCACCTTAACTGCCAAACCATCTCTCCAGCCCCTAAAACCAATTTTTTTTTCAGGCTTACCTGAAATTCACTCTGTATTCTCAGGGTGACCTCGAACTCACAGCGATCCTCCTACCTCTGCCTCCCAAGTGCTGGGATTTAAGGCGTGCGCCACCACGCCCAGCAAAACCAATTTTTTAATGTTACCAAATAATCCCTGTTCACGTTGCTTCTTTTTCCTTTTCCTCTGTGTGTGTGTGTGTGTGTGTGTGTGCGCGCGCGCGTGCGTGTGCATACATGTGCACGTACACATGTCCTTGTGCATGTATTGAGGTCAGAGGACAAGGTCAGGTGTCAGTCTCTGCCTTCCACTTTGTTTGAGGCAGTATTGTTCATTATTCTACCACTGCATTTGCCAGACTGACTGGCACACAAATTTCCAGGGAAATTCTCCTTTTTTCACCCACCTTCTAGCCATAGGTGTATTGAGATTACAGACGCCCACCATAGCATCCAGCTTTTATGTGCATTCTGGGGATCAGAACTCAGGCACTCAGGCTTGCACAGAAAGTGGCTGTATATCCCCACCTCCCATAGCCTTTTTTTGTATAGTTAATTTCTTTGGATCAGAATCCAAGCATGTCCTTGCATTTTTTTTTTTTTTTTGAGGCAAGCCCAACAAATTGGCCTTTTTTATGAGAGAGAGAAAGAGAGAGAGAGAAAGAGAATTGGTGCACCAGGGCCTCCAGCGACTGCAATTCAATTGAACTCAAGACACATGAGCCACCTTGTGTGCATGTGTGACCTTGCGTGCTTATGTCACTTTGTGCATATGGCATATGTGGGACCTGGAAAGTTAAGCATGGGTCCTTAGGCTTTTCAGGCAATGCCTTTACCAGTAAGCCATCTCTCCAGCTCCCTTGCATTGCTTTTATTTGCTAGTTTCTCTTAACTCTTTGTAAAGTAGTTCCATTTCTGTACTTTATCATCATCTTAATTTTCTGATTTGTGTATGTTTTATACTATATTTGTACAATAGTACATCATATCATCTATTAAACCATAATATTCATTACTTGTGTATATGTGTGGTGTACATGTTTGGCTTTGTACTGGTAGAAACATGAAGTCCAAGTTTAGAAACTGCCATTTCTGTCATACTTTTATTTTTCTCTTATCCTTTGCCACTGCCTAAAGATTTCATTATTTCATATTGTATTCCACAATCTCATTATGAATATGTCTAAGAATACAGAAAAATTGAAAGGATTTTTAAATGGACATTGAAAAAGCTACAACTAGCATTTTACTGTATTTCTTTTCTTTGCTATGTGTCTTTTCATTTAACTGGCCCTTTATCAGCCTACTTATTTTGATGACTCGCATGTAAGTTGCAGATATCAATCCACTTCAACATGTGTATGATTAATTAGAAAGCTCAGTATTTGTTGATGTTTCTTGTTTTGTTTTTTGTTCTCTCTCTCTCTCTCTCTCTCTCTCTCTCTCTCTCTCTTTGTTTTGAGGTAAAACTTGCATGCAGTGAAGTGCCACAGATCTTCAGTGAACCTTTTCTTTGGATGCAAATATCTGTGCAGTGCAATTCCCATTCCGATACAGAACATGACGTCTCCTCAGAAACACTCCTCTGTCTCCCATAAATCACTGCCTTCCCCAGTCCTGTGGCACTCATTCAGCCATATTCTGCAGCATGAAGCTTTCTGTGTGTGTTTCACTGGGCGGGCTTGTGACTTCATTCCTGCAGTGGTATTTTTTGTTTTTTTTTTTGGGGGGTATCGAGTACTATGCCTTGGTTTATGCATTTTCTTTTTTTTTTGGTTTTTTGAGGTAGGGTCTTACTCTAGCCCAGGCTGACTTGGAATTAACTATGTAGTCTCAGGGTGGCCTTGAACTCACAGCGATCCTCCTAGTTCTGCCTCCTTAAAGGTGTGCACCACCATACCCAGCTCTGTTTATACATTTTCTTAATAGATGCTGAAGTTGTCTTCTGTTTTCTTGTTTTGGTCTATTTTGGGTTTTGCTTTTGGCAGTACTGGGGTTGGAACCCATGGCCTCAAGCATGCTAAGCAAGCTCTTTACCTCTGAGCCATGCCCTTAGCCCTGTTTTCGGTTTTTTACCATTATGAACAAAGCTGCTGATTGCACACAATTTTGTATGAACAAATGGTTTCATTTACTTTGGCCTCATTGTATAAGTGTGTGTCTAGTTTTGTAAGCAGCAGGCCTTTTCCACAGTGTGTACATTTATGCTCCCTCCAGAGATGTATGTGTTCAGATGCTCCTCGTACAAAAAGTCTCCTTCTCTCACGTTTCTCTCCTTTACTTTTCCTGGCATTTTTTTCTTCTGTTGAAAAAACTAAGTTTACAGGTTCCTCATTAGAACTCCCCAGGTCTTAAATTTTGCTGATTATATTCTTTTGTTATCATCGAACATATTTCTCTCTCCCCACCCCCACCGCCTCCCAGCCTCCTGTAAGCTTGGCATGAGAGTCTCCTTCAACATAACCTCATAGGCATTCCTGGTGTTTCTTGATGCGTCACATCTGTGAGCCCATCAGGCCCACTTACTCTTTTACTATGGTGCTAAAATTGATCGGTACCCTGACCACCCAGCCTGTGTCCATGGTAATGTTTCCCATTTGAGTGGTCCAGGAACGTCTTTCTAAGGGTGACTTTAATCAGGTAACAAGATATTGACTGAAAATTTAAGGATAACTCTCTGAAACATAGGGAAAAGCAAGTTCAAAAGTCCCAGGGTAGCCGGGCATGGTTGGTACACACCTTTAATCCCAGTACTTGAGAGGCAGAGGTAGGAGGATTGCTGTGAGTTTGAACCCAGCCTGAGACTACATAGTGAATTCCAGGTCAGCCTGGGCTAGAGAGAGACCTTACTTCAACAAAGCAAAAAAGGTTCCAAGGTAGGAATAACCTTGTCATACTCGGGGAGCAGGAAGAAGTCCAGTGTCCCTTGAGCGTGCTGAGGCGGCATACAGTCCTGGATGGAGTGGTGAATAGACGAGGGTGCTGCAGGTTCTCCGCTGTCAGGTTGAGCATTAGTCGAAGTGCAGTGCACACTTCCATGGCTTTTAGCAGGGGAGCAGGTGCCACGATCACATCTAGTGTTAAACAGGTCATATTGGCCTTGAGGACCCAGGAAAGAGGTGTCCTTTGCTCAGCATCTGTTCTTCATAGTTGTGACTGTAGCCCAAGCCATCAGAGTTATATTACTTTCTCTGCTACTTTAAATTTATTATCAAGCTTCAAATGAGATGATCACTTGCTGAAAAATTTTATTTCATTTTTAAATATTTATTTATTTATTTGAGAGAGAGAGAGAAAGAGGCCTCTAGAGAGAAAGAGATAATGAATGCATCAGGTCCTCCAGCCACTGCAGATGAACTCCAGATGCATGTGCCCCCTTATGCATCTGGCTTACGTGGGTCCTGAGGAATTGAACCAGGGTCCTTAGGCTTTGCAGGCAAACGCCTTAACCACTAAGCCATTTCCCCAGCCCATTGCTGAAGAAGCCATGGTTCTTAGAGTAAACATTTAAAACCAAAGAAGAAACAAAAATAAATTTGAATATACTTAGAATAGCAATTGGAAAATGGAACTGTTCTTTTAAAATGGCTTATTTTAGCCGGGCGTGGTGGCTCACAGCTACCAGCACTTGAAGGCTGAGGTAGAAGGATCACGGTGAGTTCTAGGCCAGCCCGAGACTACAAAAATAAGTAATAAATAAATAAATACAATTAAAAAATGGCTTTTTCAATGGGAGTACATTTTGGGTTGGTCAATTTTGTGACATTTTAACATAGAAACAGATGCTCAAATATTTTCCTGGTCCCCAGTGAAACCCTATAGCTGGTCATTCCCAATGCAGTGGCTGTGTGGTCAGCTGTGTGGTTTCACTACAAAATTTTGGACAATTTCATTGAGCTCTATGTAAGGCCTCAACGAAACTGCAAAATTTAGGAGGAAAATGGGGGGATCATCCTTAGTTTTGACAAAGTGAAACCAAGTGATTTTGTTATTGTCAGCTTTTACTTTGGCCATGTCTTGTAACTAAATAGTGTGGGTCTTAAAGCAGTACGGATCAATTTAGTGTTCATCTTTGGTCCCTGGTCCATTCCCATCCCTTCCTCAATCACAGGAAGGGGAAAGGCATCATGCTGGTGGAATTTTACTTTCTTTTCTGCCCTGAAGGATTCAGTTTGGATGGTTGGTTGGTTGGGTTTTAAAGCTGCTTCTTTGAAGTCTGTAATGCAGCTTCAAGAGTTAGCAAAGCCCACCAAGAACTGGTTGCTCCTAACAGGTGGGGAGCGCCCATCTCCCCCAGTTATGTAGGCCAACCTTCCAAAGTTCCTCACAGGTCCAGGAACATGTCAGTAATCCATCCTGAGCACACCAGCCTTGACTCAGTTATTATCATTGATTAAGGAAACTTGTTTGAAAAGTAAACGTTGAAAATATCCTTTAAAAAGCGAATTTCACCGGGCGTGGTGGCGCATGCCTTTAATCCCAGCACTCGGGAGGCAGAGGTAGGAGAATCGCCATGAGTTTGAGGCCACCCTGAGAATACAGAGTGAATTCCAGGTCAGCCTGGGCTGCAGTGAAACCCTACCTTGAAAAACCAAAAAAAAAAAGTGAATTTCGTATTCTTTGGCTGATACTCCAATTTTATTCAGGTTACTTCTTTTCTATCTATTTGGGTTTTTTTCTCTTATTTATTTATTTATTTGAGACAGAGAAGGAGAGAGAGAAAGAATGAGAATGGGTGTACCAGGGCCTCCAGCCACTGCAAACAAACTCCAGGCACATGTACCACCATGTGTATCTGGCTTACGTGGGACCTGGAAAATCAAACTGGGGTCTTTAGGCTTCGCAGGCAAGTGCCTTAACCGCTAAGCCATGTCTCCAGCCCATTTGTTTTTATCTAAGACAGGGTCTCAATCTATAGCCAAGTTATTCCTGAGCTCATAACAATCCTCCCACTTCAACCTCCCTGGATGCTGCGATTACAGACATAAACCACCACTCCTGCTCGTACTTCTCTAAGTGTACCAAGACCTTGGGATAAAGCAGGAAGCAGCCAGAACAAAAATTGTGTACACAGGGCTGAGGAAATGGCTTAGTGGTTAAGGCATTTGTCTGCAAAGCCTAAGGACCCCAGTTTGATTCCCCAAGCCCCACATAAGCCAGATGCACAAAGGGGCACATGTGTCTGGAGTTTGTTTGCAATGGCCAGGGGCCCTGGCGTGCCATTCTTTCTCTCTCTCTACCTGCCTCTTCCTTCCTCTCTCTCTCTCTCTCTCTCTCAAATACATAAATAAAATAATAAAATATTTTTTAAAAATTGTGTACACAGACATTGTGAAATGTAGGAGAATCAGTGCAGCATCACTAGGTTATGGAACAAATGAACAGGGAAACACCACGAAACAGGTAGCAGGTCACCAGAGAATGTCTCTCACTGAGGCCTGGTATAGTGGGTCAAGGTCAACTGCAAAGGGAATGTGGCTGCTTGATCTAGACCTTATAAAGGACGGCAGATGGGTGGGAAAGAGTGATGGGAATCTGCAGGAGTTGAGCAAAGACAGAGGAAGGAACTTGTGATGGAGGCTGTTAGGAAACCAGATAAGTAGGGCAGACAGGCCAGACCACTCAGGCCCTGGTGGCCAGGCTGCCGATTAGGAAGCAGAGCTGAGTACATGATAAGTCCTGCTTAGAAATGACTTCTGTTCACATCCTGCGTGAGCTTGTGCACTTTCTCAGTCTTCTGCCTTCTTTTATCCACACAAGACATGTGAAGGAGGCAAGAGAGTTGATTGTTTCTCCACTTTATGGCTTGAAATCTGTTAGAGCAGTTGTGATGTGCCAAATTCATGTAACAAGCAATGGAGCTCAAGACTAGAAAAATAGTCTTTTCTGTTAGTTAAAACTTTTAAAAAATAATTTTAATTACTTGAGAGAAAGAAAGAAAAAGAGGCAGGTAGAGAGAGAGTATGAGG
Organism: Orientallactaga sibirica; assembly: GCA_036365145.1. Taxonomy (NCBI): domain Eukaryota; kingdom Metazoa; phylum Chordata; class Mammalia; order Rodentia; family Dipodidae; genus Orientallactaga; species Orientallactaga sibirica. The sequence goes on from JAEOAD010000055.1 coordinate 3,529,655, forward strand.
GTAAATATGGGCCCACCAGGGCCTCCTGTCACTGCAAACAAACTCCAGACGCATGTGCCACTTTGTGCACCTGGGGAATTGATCATGGGCCGTCAGGCTTTGCAAACAAGCACCTTTAACCACTGAGCCCACAGTTAAGGTTTTTTTATTCGGTTGGTTGTCATTGTTTTTTTGGTTTTTCAAGGTAGGGTTTCACTCTAGCTCAGGCTGACCTGGAATTCACCATGTAGTCTCAGGTGGCCTCGAACTCATGACAACCCTCCTACCTCTGCCTCCCAAGTGCTGGGATTAAAGGCGTGCACCACCACGCCCAGCACAGTTAAAGTTTTTTAAAGCTAGTAGACAGACAGACTGCCTCAAGCGAGCCTGGCAGTGAGCGTGACATGGAAAGTGAACTTCCCTAAAGACATTGGCTTGGAAGATGTCATAACCAATTGAGAAGACGGGTTTTCAGTGGGAGGCACTTATAGCCCCCTTTCCTCTCCTCCCCCTCCAGCACCATGTGACAGTATCTAGAGACATTTTTGGCTATCTCAGCTGGCAGTGGGGTGCTGCTGGCTCTGGGGGGTAGAGGACACAAATGCTGTCCCCACAGCTATCTGCAGTGCACAGCAAAACTCCTCACAGTGGTCATCCACAGAGGCACAGGCAAGGAGAGAATGTGTCAGAGCGAAAATGGCTTGTGGGCTTATGAATCCGCTGCTGTGAGTGCAAAAGACGAGTAAAGTGAACTGAGATGGCATGTCGTTGTAAGCCTAAGAGAAAAGTTGTGATGGAAAACTAATTTGGACAGACAAAAATGTGTCCCATTTGAGGTGAAGTATTGTGGGCACATGTACATGCCCGGTAGATAGATGTGATCTTAATTCATTCAGTGTTGGGCTGTGAGGAGTTGGCTCAGCCATTAAAGGCACTTGCTTTTTTTAAAGGTACTTGTTTAATTCACACAGTAAAAAAATCTGGCCGGGCATGGTGGCAGGCGTTTTTAATCCCAGCACTCAGGAGGCAAAGATAGGAGGATCGCCGTAAGTTCAAGGCCACCCTGAGACTACATAGTGAATTCCAGGTCAGCCAGAGCTAGAGTGAGATCCTACCTTGAAAAACAAAACAAAATCTGAAGCAGTTACAGCCATATCCCTACCCCAGTCTCCATCAAAGAACCTAACCTGAAGGCAGAGAAGGGGTACATAGAAAACCATTGCCAATCTGGGGTTCTTTGTAAAAATGCTTGAGAGCATAGGAAGTGCATATGATTATATTTTTTTATGAAAAAAGGTCAAAATCAGTAACTTTTAACAACATATTTTTATTTTGTGCATGTATGCACAATGTGGTGTTTATGGTGTGTGTTGTGTGGTATGGTGTGGTATATGCACGCCTGTGTGCCTTGGGGTACCCTGTATGTTCGCCTGTGATGGGGATCACTCGCCTGCAGTGCCTAGAGTGAAACATCGGGTGTCTGCTCCATTGTGCCTTCACCTAGTCTTAGTATAATTTTTTATTAACTAACTCATATTTTATCATGTTATAATATGGCCCCTCCCTTGGTCCCCATGTCCCTGAGGGTCATCCTCAGTAGGGTTATTGATGTTCATTGTGGGGTAATTAGGACCCCAGTTTCTGGGGGAGCCGTCCCTGATCCTCGGTGGGTGTGCTGTCAGTTAGGGATGACTCCCTGCGGCCTCTATACTTGTGCTGTGCGATTCACCACAGTGGATGTGGATGGCACTCTAGCACTGGCAGCAACACTCATGCCACTGTTTCCTCCACGGTCTCCTCTGGACCGAGGTGGCACATCTTGTGAGTATTCAGCTTCTTTGTGTTGGTGGATCTTGAATCTCCCCAGTATTCTCTGCCATCTATAAAATAAAACAAGTTCTCCAACCAAAGGTGAGGATAGTTTTGATTAAATGGGATGTTGCAGTCAGGTTCATATTGCTGCCAGAAATCACCCGACCAAGAGCATCTTTTGGGGAAAAAAAGGGGTTATTTTGGCTTATAGGCTCGAGGGGAAGCTCTGTGATGGCAGGGGAAAACAATGACATGAGCAGAGGGTGGATATCACCCTTTGGCCAACATAAGGTGGACAATAGCAACAGGACAGTGTGCCAAACACTAGCAAATGGGAGTGGCTATAACACCCATAAGTCCGCCCCCAACAGTACTCTGCCTCCTGGAGATGTTAATTCCCAAATCTCCATCAGCTGGGAACCTAGCATTCAGGACATCTAAGTTTATGGGGGACACCTGAATCAAACCACCACATGGGTTATTCCTAGGAGCTTGAGAGACATGATGAGGCTACCCACTCAACTTGTATAGGGAACGCTGGGGTTTCTCTGTGGATAATGTGATTTTCCTGACCGTGGGGTACTGACATGGTTCCCCATACCAGTTACGAGTTCTCGCCCACTGAGCGGGCCTTATGTCCAATTGGAGGGCAGTTGGCTACCCACAAAGGCTGTGTGCCACTATTGCACAAGTGTGCAGTTCTTGTCTGGCTGGTGGACTGCATGGCTTGCAGGTTCTCCTGCTCATTCATGCTGTTGGTGACCACTGTCCCCCAGGAGTTCCCACAGCACTTCCTAGCACTGTGAGGGTGTGCCAGGTGGGGATTGCCTTTCCCCTCATTTCCCCCATTGTCTCAGCATTCTGAGACAGCAGCCTATGGTGTCTTTAGCAATAGGGTCTTAACCTTTTAGCTGTCAGGTAACCAAGGCCTGCATTGTTTTTTTGGGGGGGGAGGATCACGTGGATCACCCAGGCTAACAGCTTGCTGTGGGAGTTAACCCTGACCTGGCCCAGGGATCCACAAGCCAGAGCCCATAGTTTATGGATTAAGGTTTTTCCACCTTCTACTGAACATTTTTTGTCTGGCCCATCTACCACCCTTAATTTGGGGGTTCTGTCTCATATACTGGTTTCCAATTTGTATCCCTTTTATTTCTTTCTCTTGTCTTATTGCTTGGGCCACGACTTCTGGCACTATGTTGAAGAGTAGCAGTGAGAGAGAGAGAGCACCCCTGTCTTGTCCCAATCTTAATGAAGACTCTTGAGTTTTTCCCCATTTCGTATGATTTGGGCCTTGGCTCCTTTATAGATAGCCTTTATTATGTTGAGATATGGTCCTTTCATCCTTAGTTTCTCCAGCTTTTTTTTTTCATTTTTTATTTATTTATTTTTTTTTTGGTTTTTCAAGGTAGGGTCTCACTCTAGTTTAGGCTGACCTGGAATTCACTATGTAGTCTCAAGGTGGCCTCGAACTCACAGTGATCCTCCTACCTCTGCCTCCCTGAGTGTGGGGATTAAAGGCATGTGCCACCACGCCCGGCTTTCTCATGATCATGAAGTGATGCTGTATTTTGTTGAAGGCCTTCTCTGTATCTATTTAAACAATCGTGTTTTTTTAATTTTATTTATTTATTTGAGAGCAACAGACAGACACAGAGAGAAAGAGGTAGATAGATAGAGAATGGGCATGCCAGGGCCTCCAGCCACTGCAAATGAACTCCATCCAGATGCACGCACCCACTTGTGCATCTGATTTACGTGGATCCTGGGGAATTGAGCCTCAAACTAGGGTCCTTAGGCTTCACAGGCAAGCGCTTAACCGCTAAGCCATCTCTCCAGGCCCCAAATGATCATGTTTTTAAGCCAGCCTTTCTTCCTGCTATTCCTGGAGCTTGAGCTTTCAGGGTTCTGTCAGTTGGTTCTCAGGTCTCTGCTCCACTGCGAGACCGAGGACACAGGCACACGTGGACACACCTAGCTATTTTGCGTGGGCTCTGGAGATTTGAACTTGGAACTCTCAGGTCCCCTCAGGTCCCCATGCTTACACAGGAAGTACATTTAACCTGAGCAATCTGTCCAGCCCTCTTCTAACGATCCTTGTCCAGGTTGAATGTCACATAGTTTTCATATATTATGCCTCTGTGGTGGTTGTGTGTGTGTTTGTTTGTTTGTTTGTTTGTTTGTTTGTTTGTTTGTTTGTTTTGTTTTCCAGGTCTTGCCAGGTGGCCTCAAAACACAAGATTCCCCTCCTGAACCTCCCAAGTGCTGGGATTACAGACATGTGCCGTCATCCTTAACTGTGAACTTGAGGTGGGGAGCTCTACTACTCAGTTTCAGTACACACACACACACACACACACACACACATACACGAGAACCGTCATCCTTCACTATGAACTTGAGGTGGGGAGCTCTACTACTCAGTTTCAGTACACACACACACACACACACACACACACACACACACACACGAGAACCATCATCCTTAACTATGAACTTGACGTGGGGAGCTCTACTACTCAGTTTCAGTACACACACACACACACACACACACACACACACACACACACACACACGAGAACCGTCATCCTTAACTATGAACTTGAGGTGGGGAGCTCTACTACTCAGTTTCAGTACACACACACACATGCACACACACACACACGCACACACGCACACACACACACATGAGAACCATCATCCTTAACTATGAACTTGAGGTGGGGAGCTCTCCTACTCAGTTTCAGTACACACACACAGAGAGAGAGAGAGAGAGAGATTTCTTTTCCTGCTGTCCACCTGCCGGCACCCAGTAAGTCTATGTTCAGCCCTGGCTGACGATGGCCCTCAGGCACTTTAGTCTTGAAACGCTGTCTTCATTTCTAAAGGAGAAAGAAAAATGAGTTATGTGTTTATTTGTGCTTGTGCAGAATTATAGAATCTCGGAGTTGGGAGGATGACTGTATCTCATCCACTCAGTGAGACAGCCCGTGGTTGATTTCTCCCTTAATTGCCATAAACTTCATGGCCTGAAACAACAGAAATGTACTCTCTCATGGAGGCTGGAAGGCCAAAGTCAAGGCATCCTCAGGGCCACACAGCTTTGTTCTTTGCCATTTCCAGCTTGTAGGCATTTTTCTGGTTTGTGTCTGCATTGCTCTGACCTCAGCCTGGTGTTTGCATGACCTTCTCTTCACCCTTTGCCCTCCCCTCCTCTCCCTGTCCCTTTGAATGACCCTTGCTAAATTTAGGACGCACCTGGATAATAATGGATGACTTCACCCCAGAACCCTTTAATAATGCCATGGTCACAGGTTCTGTGGATTAGATATAGAGCTATCTTTTGGGAGGTTCTCATTCTACCCCTGCCCATTATTTGTTAGCTGCCTGTCCCTGGCTGGCTGCCTTTACCTACGATTTGTAGGATTTTGAGGAATGCTGCAGTGAACTCCATCTTACCATTCGCTTTCATTTTCCCTGCTTGAAGCCACACAGAACAAACCAATTCTGTGTCTCTCAGAAAGTTCTTCATTTGTAGGCCCTGAAAGGTCTGTCCTCCAGGCTAAACACCTCTGGTTCCCTTCACCACTGCGCTCAGAGCTGGCTGGCATTCTCCTAATCAGCCTGGGTGTGCCTCTCAAGGACTCCGAGCCAGGACGAACGCTGCAGTTATCCCTGAAGACCGAGGAATGAGCTCATGTCTCTTCTACTTGCTAAGTAGGTGACCAAGGCAAATCAATTTCTTTTAAATAATAGTGACACTGTTACCAAGTCGTTGTCACTTACACATTCCCAAAGTTAGCCTCTGTGCTTCTGCTAATACAGCTGGGATCACATTAGTGTGTGTCATAATTCTTTACTCATATTGAAATTGCTGGGTGCTAAAGAGCTACAAATCTTTTTCACACACGATCCTTTTTTCTCCCCCCCAAAAAACCTCTTTACTGAGTGTCTTATTAGTAAAGGCAAAAGAGGGACAAAATAAAACCTATTTCTAAGGCAGGCATAGTGACTCACACCTGTAATCCCAATACTCAGGAGGCTGAGGCAGGAGGAGTCCCACAAGTTCAAAGCTAGCTTGGGCTACTCAAAAAATAAATAAGAGGCTAAAGAGATGGCTTAGTGGTCAGGCACTTACCTGCAAAGCCTAAGGACCCCAGTTCAGCTCCCCAGTTCTCACGTAAAACTGGATGTACAGTGGATGCATAAGGTGGTGTGTGTGTCTAAAGTTTGTTTGTTACAGTGGCTAGAGGCTCTGGTACACCCTTTTTCTCTCCTCTCTCTCAAATGAATAAATAAATATTTTTTTAAAAAAATAAGAACAAAAGAACCTCCCTCTTTTGTGTTGAAATCAACCAGTTACTATGGAGACACATACTAAATAATCACACAGTGAGTGCAAAATCACAAACTGAGGCAAACTGAGGCAGGAGTGTAAGCTGAGCAAGTTCAGACCAGACATGGGAAGGAAGGTGGCTCCCGTTCACCCACCGCTCACCACCAGGCGGCAGTGGCAGTGAGCCGCAGATGGACTTCCTCCACACGCTTAACTGCTTTGTCACTAACTGCTCCTGTGTGAGGTGTGGTGTGTGTGGTGTACATGTATATTTATGTGTGCAGTTTCATGCACCCAGTGAGTGTACACAGAGGCCACAGAGAGTGTCAGGTCTCCTTCCTCCGTGATTCATCCACTTGTTTCCTTGAGACAGGCTCCCACGGAACCCAGAGCCACCATTTTTTTCAGTCTGACTGGCTGACCAATGAACCCCAAGCATGGGGTTACAGGCAATGGTGGCCACACCCAGCTGTGGGTGCTGGGGAATCGAACTGAGGGTGAATCAGGCCCTGATATTGCACGGCAGTGTTCTTATCCACTGAGCCATCTCACTCGGCCCAACTTCTGTGATTTTCATCATTGAAAAATAATACTGACCATTTAATTGAGTATAATATTAGTAATTCATTAAGTATATTAATAGGAAATGGATTGTTCATCCTGTAGTTGTTTTTTATTTGGACCACCCTGTAGTTACTTAATACAATGTTTTCCTTCCCCTTTGGGAGGGTGAGGGCATGGGAGTTAAGATGAAGTCTTGCCATGAAGCTTGTACTGGCTTTGAACTCGCAGTCCTCCCATGTAGCCTATGCTGACTTTGAACTCGCAGTCCTCCCATGTAGCCTATGCTGACTTTGAACTCTCAGTCCTCCCATGTAGCCTATGCTGACTTTGAACTCTCAGTCCTCCCATGTAGCCTATGCTGACTTTGAACTCTCAGTCCTCCCATGTAGCCTATGCTGACTTTGAACTCTCAGTCCTCCCATGTAGCCTATGCTGACTTTGAACTCGCAGTCCTCCTGAGTACTAGACTTTACAGTCGTGAGCCACCATGCTGACTGTGATAGTATCCTTTAGTGAATCCTATTTGGGCTGTTGGAAGGACTTTATTATTATTTTTCTTTACTCGAATGACCACATTCTTATCTCAACAGTCCAAAATTTGCTAATGTGATTCTTCATCAGTAATTGAAATAAAGTGCCACTGATTTGTGCCTTATGTTCTAATGGGAATAGGTTTTGCCCTTTAAAATGGATTCCATTTCTCTAGCTTGCTTAATAGATCTATAAATCCATGAATTTTGCAAAGTGAGATGAATATGTGATAGTTATAAACAATTAAACTGTTCAACTTGAAGTGACCCATTAAGAATTTGAAAGGGACATAAAATATGAACTCTGTCTCGTATCCGATCTGTTCTTAGAGTTGCCCTATGTGAACCTTCAGCTCTAATCCCCCTTCAGATTTGCCTTACTATTACACACACACCTTGTGGTTCTTTCCATAAAGAAGTCCCAGGGAAGTCGTAATAAAGTCACTGTTGTGAGATCCCTTCTTCATGATTGTAAAGGTTTGGTTTTCAGTGTGTGCTGGCTGATCTCAGTTTACCCTTCTGATATATGAAACAGTTTCAGGATTTAGAACTTGAAAGTGGAGATGGCTTTGGGTTTGGAGAGCTGTTCAGATCGTCTCCATGTGTCGCTTGTAGGCTAACCCTTCCCAGGACTGAGCTTTAGACTCCAGCAGATGCCTCTGTGGTGCCCCATGGCGCTGTCTTTGCACACTACCCCATGAGTGTGAGTGATTCCCAGACACCTTGCAAAAGCCTGAGGTTGCATTCTGTTTACCCTCAATTTGCTGTCATTTGTATTCATTTCAGTTGGGGCCAAACCACATATCCTAGTTTATGTTTTATTGTTTCAATTAAACACAAAGTTCTGTCTTCTTGATGGGTGTCTCAAGCATTTGGTTTCCTTTAGTTAAATTTTTAGTTCATAACCTCGCTCACTCCCCAATGCCTATAACTTTACAGCACATCAAATTCACCCTCTACATACCATGAAACCCGCAACTCTTGAGAATTTAATATGAAACCTTTTAAATTCTGTTTCTCTTCTTCTGTGTTCCTTGAAAACACAATCCCCTCCAGGCTTTGTGGAATGCCTTTTTTTTTCCCTCGGGCAATTAGTACAGTTGAAATTAAGACTATCAGGAGCTGAGGAGATGGCTCAGTAGATAAAACACTTGCTCTGCAACTCTGAGTACCTGAATTCAGATTCCCCAGACCACACGTGAAGGCAGAAGCCATGGCTGCATTCTGCTTTCCTAGCGTGCCTGTGATGGGAAGGGAGGCAGAAACAGAAGAATGTCTTGGAAGCTCACAAATGGAATGTTGAACAAAAGACCCTGCCTCAAAAAGAGGTGGAGGGCGAGGACCAACCTGAAAGTTGTCCCCCGACCTCCACACATGCACCATGGCATACATACCTGCACACACATGAAGTGCATAACTAATAAATAAATAAATAATTTTAAATATCTAGTAAAAAAGATGATAACATCAAAATTAAAAGAGAGACTGATTGAGAGGGGAGGGGATATGATGGAGAGTGGAGTTTCAAAGTGGGGGGAGGGAGGGAAGTCTACAATTAAGGAAGTTGTCAATAACACACACACACACAGGCCATGTATTTCAGTATATCACAGAACTAAGGAAGATGACACTTTCTTCATGATCCTCACTCAGTTGTGATTGATTTCTTAGTTTTAATTTGTATGTATCCATTGTATGCCATGCTAGATTTAATACAGGCAGTTTCTTGCAACTATTTCATGTTCTTTGAACATATTTACCTCTCTCTCATCCCTGATTCACTGTGCTTCCTTCTTTTCCCCCCTCACACTAGTCTCCTTCCCCCAGTCTCTCTTCTGCTATCAGAATATACATATTCTGGAAGTGTGTTACATACCTTTTTTTTTTTTTTTTGGTTTTTTGAGGTAGGGTCTCACTCTGGCCCTGGTATTCACTCTGTATTCTCAGGGTGGCCTCAAACTCATGGCAATCCTCCTACCTCTGCCTCCCGAGTGCTGGGATTAAAGGCGTGCGCCACCACACCCGGCTCGTTACATACATATTTTAAGTATCTATAGAAAAAACATACATTTATCTTTCCGTGTCTGGTGGTTTTATTTAGTTTGATGATCTCAAGTCCCATCCATTCTCCTGCAAGTGATGTGATTTTGTTGTTCTTTTGACTGAAAAAACTCCCTTATGTCTGTGTACCTCATTTTCTCCATCCTTTCATCTGCTGACAGACACCTCGGCTGATTCTGTATTTGGCTGTTGGGAGTAGTGCTATAGTAAACATGGATGTGCAGGAATCTCTGAGGTATGATGACTTAGCAGTTCTTAAGATATATACCCAGAATTGGTATAGCTGGGTCACATGGTAGTTCTAGTTCTAGTTTTTTGAGTAACCTCCATACTGATTTCCATAGTGGCTATACCAGCTTACACTCCCACGAGCAGTGTATAAAAATGGAAGAATGAGGGGCTGGAGAGATGGCTTAGCAGTTAAGGCATATGCCTGTGAAGCCTAAAGACCCCGGTTCGAATCTCCAGGTCCCACATAAGCCAGATGCACATGGTGGCGCATGCATCTGGAGTTTGTTTGCAGTGGCTAGAGGCCCTCGTGTGCCCATTCTCATTCTCTCCCTCTCTCTCTCTCTGTCTCTAATGAATATAAAATAAAATAAAATAAAATAAAATAAAATAAAATAAAATAAAATAAAATAAAATAAAATAAAATAAAATAAAATAAAATAAAATAACAGACAGTTCTCAAAAGATGATGTATAAATTGCCACTACACATGAAAAATGCACAACCCTTGGCCACCTGAGAAATGCAAATTAAAACCACATTGAGATTTCATCTCACCCAGTCAGAATGGTGGCATTAAGAAAACAAACAACAGGGCTGGAGGGATGGCTTAGCAGCTAAGGCATTTGCCTACAAAGCCAAAGGACCCAGGTTCAATTCCCCAGGACCTACGTTAGCCAGATGCACAAGACGGTGCACGCATCTGGAGTTCATTTGCAATGGCTGGAGGCCTTGGTGCACCCATTCTCTCTCTCTCTGTCTCTTTCTCTCTCTCTCTCTGTCTCTCCCTCCCTCTTTGTCAAATAAATAAAAATAAAATATTTTAAAAAGAAAACAAACAACACATGCTAGTGATTGGCCTTTCTGTAGAAAAGTCTGTTTCAGACGATTGTGCTTATGCTCGACTTCGAGAGTCAGAAGAAAGGGCTGGAATATAGGTGGGTGTGCAGCTTACCTGAAAGGACCGCTGTCTGGGATGCTCAGACTCTTACGCAGTGCCAGTGCGCGTTGCCCTGGGAGAAGTAGCTTCCAAATAGCCATCCCGGCAGAAGAGAGGAGTGTTCACTGAATTGTGGTTCCTGCCGGCATTAGTTTTGAATGATCAGAAGAGAAACAGAAGTCTTCTATGTTGGCTGTTAAGTCAGGTTTTTCCCCCTTTAATCTTCCTTTGCCATTTAGTGCAAGTTGTGATGTCAGGTGCAAGGTATCAGAAGGAAGATTTGGGGATCTCATTCTTAGGCTGGCAAGTTTATGCCATGTAAACAGGAAGCAGTGGACCCACTCCTTTGAGAAGGTGGGTCACTTGTATATCCGTACCTTGTTGTGTGGGCCGTTCAGTATTCCCTTGGGAAGAAAACGGCCTTGTTCTGACTTGGCTGTCAGGCAGGTGGTGGTAGATTGCAGCGCCATAAACAAGTAGGCAGTTCACTCCCATAATGAGATGTGCATGCGTGTGTGCATGCTGCATCTGAAAACTTCAGCTTCTGACAACAACTTGGAGGTTAGATTTACTAAAATTGGAAAACTTCTCATCTTTCTTTACCTTCCTTAGGTTTCCACTATATCCAAAAGGAGGGGAGAAGTTACAGTTTGATTATGGTGTCTACCTTCTGAACAAAAACATAGCTCAGGTAAGTGACTCTTCTCTGCTCCTACTGTCCTTCCTAGGGTTGACCCCCTTTCCTGATAATGAAGTGCCACAATCAACACTTTTATTTACCCAGTTACTCAGACAGTGCAATTTTTCTTTAACCACCATCTCACTCGGTGTCATTTCAATGAATACCAACAAGCAATGCACAAGTTACAAGTTGGAATCCTGCTAAACTCTAGAAGTCGTCTTCTGTGTTCCGTCTTGCTGGTAGGTTTGTACTCACTTGAGTGTGTGGTCTGTATAATCTCTTGGCTCCACAACCTGATTGGTAAGAGCTTTCTTCTCTTCGACCACTTCTAGGGACTCATTTTGCATTATTGTTTATGGAGTAAAAGTTTAGTGCTTTTGGCAAGTCCATAATGGTCTCCTCACCTCATTATCCCAGACCCAAAGGAAAAGACCAAGCATATGTTCCTTCCAAGCCATCTTGGCTCTTCGTGGCTCCTTCAGCATCACGTCAGCTCATACCGCACTTGAATAATGGTTTTCCACAGGCCATGGTAATACTGTCAGGTGCCTGAGCTTGTGTTTTCTTGAGCACACTTGGCTCTGCTTCAGGAGGTGGATGCTCCACAAGTGTTTTTAGTTGCAAAGGAAGACCAGCATCAGTGCTTTGTGTTTGCCTAGACATCCCTCCTCCTGGAGCACCATGTGGACACGGATCCACAGCTTGACTGTTACCTAAAGACATTATCAGCTGGGTCTTTGGACCTTCCCATTTTAGAGACATAATAAGGTTGGTGCTGCTTTTGCTTTTATGAGCCCCCATAGTCTTTTATCCACATGAACCTAAAGGCTGAGCAATTTCCTTATTCATGTCTGATCAAACTGGAATTATTCTTCCATCTGGTGTTATCTTTGCCTTTCTTCCTCTCAACCAACCTTAGTTTAATGTTGGGTTGTTTTAATCTGGTTTGTATTAAGATTGTTATCCTTTTCTGAAAAAGAATCAGGTTTCTGGTTGGCAGCCCTGTGTTAACCACTTGTTTCCTAACCCACACTCAACATGCTTAGATCACACTGCTTTCCCTGTTAGTGTCACGCCAGCCCCAGCTCTTCTTCCATATTGGCAGCTTTACACACAGGCTCTGCCCATGACTCACCTTTTCACGTGCTATTCTTCCTATAGCTAATGCTTTCCTTCCCACCTTTTGTTTTGTTTTGTTTTGTTTTGTTTTACAAGGTAGGATCTCTAGCCCAGGCTGACCTGGAATTCACTATGTAGTCTCGAGCTAGCCTGGAACTCACAGTGATCCTCCTACCTCAGCCTCCCAAGTGCTGGGATTAAAGGCATGTGCCACCATACCCAGCCACTCCCACCATTTTTGGCAGATAAGTATTTCAGTCCATGAAGCACCATTTTTGGCAGATAAGTATTTCAGTCCATGAAGCAGGGCCTTGATGTTAAGTCCATCTAATCTGGCTCACACGCTTCTGATCACAGTTGGGTCAACCCATAGAAAAGGCAGACTAGCCCAGAAGTACCCAGACTATGCTTGCATGAAGAATGAAGAAGTAAATATTAGTAAGTGAATTCTCTAGTCCATCTAGTGAGGTCAGCCACAGTGGGTAGAGCACATGGGTATGACAGGCCTCACTCTGGGAGTAAAATTATCGTCAGTATAACTAAGTTCTGGTCTGAATTCAGAAGCCTTGTCTCCTTCCCTGCAGGGAACTACTGAGGATGGGAAAGGCTATTGGAAGTTTCTAGGCTTCCCCTGCCACAGCACTGGGTTTCTTCCTAAATCTCAGCTTTACGCTCCCTCAGACATGCCCAGATGTACACACGCATGAATGAACACACATCTTCCTAAGGGCCTGGTAGGAATGCAGAAGACAGTGTGAGGAGATGCTGAGAGTAGCTCAGCTTAACAGACCAAGTGGAGGCTGACTGTGTAGCGGGAAGTAGGTGAGCCGGCACTCTACACCAGCTCACATGCCTGTACGTCTCTTTTGGGGGGCACTTCCCAAGTCACCTCTGACTTCCTTCTTGACCACAAGTGTACTAAACTCATTTTGTTCACATCTGCATAAGAAGTGGACTGCTGGTGGTAATTTTGTAGCCTCTCCAACTGTGTACTCTTTGTAAACTGGTTGGGTATGTCTCTGCACGTTTCTGGGTGTGAAGATCAAGAGGTTAAGCGCTCTACATCCAGAGGAAGCAGGCACCTTGCTCTCTGGCATCCTTTTCATCATTGTTGTGGCAGTTTTGAAATGAGAAAACAATAAACTTCTTCAAAACAGCCTTTCTTAGATTTCAGAATTTGCTCAGGAAGCCCCCTCTAACATTTGGAGAGAAAATTTTAGCAAGTTTATGACCACAAGACACATGGGGAAAGTTTCTTTTTTGACCTTGACCTGACGACCATCACTTTTCCACATCTTGATTTGCAACAAATCCAAGAATCATTCATGACGAGGGTTCATAACCAAGTCGTATGGCAGTGGGATATCTCCAGCTTTTGAAGAGTTGTTTACGTCTACTAAGGCGAGTTTTCAAAGCAGAGTGTCTCTTCTCAGCCAGCCTCATTTGTACCTCGTCTCTAGAAATGTGAACAAATCATACTGCTAAAGCAGCCCCACCTCCGTCATTTATAAGCCACGTTCGTGGAGGTGGATGAAAGCGTTGGCATGTGTTAAAGTGCCAGCGAAAAAGGAGTGAAGTCATTTAATACTGCATCCATAACTTTGGTTGAGAACTTGAATAGTCAATAGGACCTTTCATCGCAACCAGAAGTAGTAGTAAAATCACTTTTCTGGTAGAGGAAATGACAGAACTTAGTAATATTTGTTACTTCAGTGTTTGGGATCAGTCCAGCCCACATTTTGAAAGCATGGGCTTAGAGAGACAGGCCTTTAAGGAAAACTCCTCAAGTGTTGTGTGAAGAGTGGAGAGTTCTGGTCAGGCCTTCTTGACCCCCTGTGTGTCACTGCTGTCTGAAAGGGGGGGTGGTGGTGGTGTGTGTGTGTGTGTGTGTGTGTGTGTGTGTGTGTGCGCGCGTGTGTGTGTCCCTGTCCCAGACTAGGTATTGAAAGAGTCCAGCAAATGACTGGTTTTCAGCACCAGCTGCTAGTACTTACCAGGTTACATTCCCTGCAGGTGGAAATAGCTTTCTTTGTTTGTCAGCAGGCAATACTTTGAGAATTCAGGCATAGACAAGACACTGTGACTCATACCTGTAATCCCGTCATTCGGGAGGCTGAGGCAGGAGGATTGCTGTGAGTTTGAGGCTATCCTGAACTTCATGATAAGTTCCAGCCCAGTTTGAGCTAATGGTCTCAAAAAATATATATCAAAAAAATGCAGGTATAGTGGTGGCACACGCCTTTAGTCCCAGCACTTGGGAGGCAGAGATAGGAGGATCGCCGTTGAGTTCGAGGCCACCCTGAGACTACATAGTTAATTCCAGGTCAGCCTGGGCCAGAGTGAAACCCTACCTCGAAAACAAAAACAAACAAAAAAAGTGCAGGTGTAATGTAATTAGCACTGATTTTTAAAAAATTAAGTCCAGGGCTAGGGCTGTAGCTTGGTGGTAAAGTGCTTGCCTGGTGTTCACACAGCCCTGGTTTCAGCCCCAGTACTGAATGGATGATGATGCTAGATAGACAGACAGACGGATGGATGGATGGGTAGGTAGCAAGGTCCTATGTAATTATCCATACACTTGTAAGCACATTGTATTAGAACTCAGGCAAAATACAGGGTTTGACTTTTAATTCCTAGAGCATAAGAAGGAGTGAAACAAAAAAGGCAGTGGTCTCGCTCACTTTATGTTTGTAGAGAGCATGATCGTCATCATCTGCAAAGTGTTCAGAGGATGTGAAAACAAATGCGACTTTTAACTTGTGTCACTCAAGTATGGTATCATGTAATCTGTCAGGCTTGGCAAAAACTCCCTCCCTTCCATGTAGTCATTATTCTGTACACGTCTTATCATATTTAGTGCACATCTTAAAAGTGCACGGAATCAAAGATGGCATTCGCATAGAAAGGAGCTAAAAGTTCCTTGAGGCAGTAACGATAGCTGTGTTGCCTGTCATGATGTTTCATGAGCAAGCAAACATGGTGCCTGAGACACTGTATGTCCTAGGGAGACTCTTGTTAGGGGGTGCATAGTGACAGAACACCGTGAGGAAACAGAAACTGAGACTGAGAAGGCTCTGGAATGGATAAAGCAATTGTATGCCGTGTGCCCACGCATACACCCACAAGGTGAAATATTCTTTAGCCTTTGAAAGGAAACGCTGTGTCCCTGTCAACACAGATGAGCCTGGTCGGCATGATGCTTAGTGAAATAGCCATGCACCGATAGCAAACACTGCACAGCTCGCTTATATACAGAATCTTTCTTTAAAACATCAAACAAACAAAAGCAAAATGTAGACAGTGTTTACCAAGGGTGAGGATGGGAGGATGGGGAACAAACAGAGAGAAATTAGTCGAGTACAAATCTCGAGCTAGTAAGATGAATGAACCCAGCAGTGTAGAATTGTAGTATCATACCTGAAAATTTACTATGAGTAGTCTTAAGGGACTTTCGCTATACAAAAAAAAAAAAAAGGTTTGGCTATTATCATTTTACTGTGCCTATAGTATATAGTGTATATTGGTTAGGACTGGGGAAATGGCTCAGCAGATTAAAAGAACTTGCTTGCAAAGCCTGCCATCCCAGCTTCAGTTCCTTAGTACCCATGTAAAACCAGATGCAAAAAGTGGCACATGTGTCTAAAGTTCATTTGCAGTGGCAAGATCCTCTATACACATACACAAGTCACAGAGCTGGAGAGATGGCTTAGTGGTTAAGGTGCTTGCCTGCAAAGCCAAGGGACCCAGGTTTGATTCCCCAGGACCCATGTAAACCAGATGTACATGGTAGCACATGCATCTGGAGTTCATTTACAGTGGTGGAAGGCCCTGGTGCACCCATTTTCTCTCTATCTGCCTCTTTCTCCCTCATTCTCTATCTCCCAAACAAAGAAAATGAAATAAAGTTTTTTAAAAAGTTACAAAACCTGCTTTAAATTGATTTTTTCTTTTTTGGTTTGTTGAGCATCTGCTGGGTTCTCTAAGGTAGGTTTTAGCAGACAGAGCAGGGAATAAGACACAAAAGATCCCTAATGCCTACCTCAGTGGGGGGAGAGGGATCAAGAGTCAGGAGATAGCTGAACGGTTTCTAGGGGAGAGGTGTTGCTTATTAATTACAGAGTTTCTGTTTGGAATGATGAAAAAATTTTGTGAATAATGATGACAATTGCATAGCAGTATGAGTGTAACTAATACCATGGAATTACACAATTTAAATGGTTAAAATAACAGATTTTATGATACATAATTTACCACAATTTTTTAACGTATCAAAAACCAATTATGTACACTTATATTGTTGAATTATGTGCTGTGTTAATTATATCTCAATAAAGGTATTTTTAAAAGAAATGAAAGGGGGCTGGAGAGATGGCTTAGCAGTTAAGCACTTGCCTGTAAAGCCTAAGGACCCCAGGTCAAGGTTCGATTCCTCAGTACCCACGTGAACCAGATGCACATGGTGGCGCATGTATCTGCAGTTCGTTTGCAGTGGCTGGAGACCCTGGAGTGTCTCTCTCTCTCTCTCTCTCTCTCTTCTTTTCTCTGTCTCTAATAAATAAATAAAAATAAAACCTTTTTTTTTAAAAGAAAAGAAATGGAAGGGGAGGGGAGAGAGGAGAGAAAAAAAGGAGGAAGGGAGGAAAGCTGGGTTTAGCAGCATATACTTGGAATTCCACCTACTCAGGAGGCTAAGACAGGAGAATCCCAAGTTTGAAGCCAATGTGGACAACTTAGTAAGACCCTATCTCAAAAATATTTTAAAGAGAACTGGGTGCCTAGCTCAGTAGTAAAGTGCTTACTTAGTATGTGCAAAGCTCTGGGTTCAACCCTAAAAGAGAGAGAGGAGAAAGGAAGAGGGGAAACAAGAGGTCCCTGCCTCATTAGACTTCTAATTCATGGGAAGAGACATATAACAATTTCAGATTGTGACAAGTGATGTGCTAGAAATTAATTGATGTAATAGAAACAAATTGAGGAAGGACTTACCTTAGATAAAGATGCCAAATAAAGTTTACTGAGGAAGACAGGCTGGAAAGATGGCTTAGCAGTTAGAAGCACTTGCCTGTGAAGCCTAAGGACCCTGGTTCAAGGCTTGATTCTCCAGTACCCATGTAAGCCAGATGCACATGGTAGCACATGCATCTGGAGTTTGTTTGCAGTGGCTATAGGCCCTGGCACGCCCATTCTTTCTCTCTCTCTCTCTTTCTCTCTCTCTCCCTTTCTCTGTTTCTAATAAGTAAATAAATAAAAATTAGGGGGAAAAAGTTTACTGAGGAAGTGACTGGAGCTAAGCCGTGGTGATAACAAGGAACCAGCCATATCAAACTCAGAGAACAAAAAGTCCCCCAAGACCATGGGAGCACAGGAGCAAAGGCCCTGGGGTAAGGCTTGTTTGTATTTAAGTAACAGAAGATTAATGTGGCAAGAATGTTGTAATTGAGGGGCAGAGGTTGCCAGGGAAGATGCCATACAGTACCTTAGAGATCGCAGGAGAAAGGTTTTATTCAAAATACACGTGCACACTGGGATTGAACGATCTAGATGTGAAAGTGGCATGAAAGGATTTGTTTATTCTAGTCACTTGCTGCTCTAGTGGATTATAGGTGACTGGAATTGAAACAGACTTACCAGCTAGTTAGCAGACTGTTTCAGAAGACCAGCTGAGGATGAATAGTGGCCTGGCCCAGGAGGCAGAGATAGAGATGGAGAAAAGTAGATAGGTTTGAGGTATATTATGGGAATAAATTCATGGGCTGCATACGGGAGATGAGGGGGAAAGGAATTCTCCAGAATGATTTCCAGTTTGTGTGTCAGTGACTGCACATGATGCTGTTTGTTTAAATGGGGAAGAGCCCAAGAGATGAGGTGAGGGAATCAGATCAGATTTGGAAGTGTTAAGTTTTACTTGCTTTTTAGAAATCCAAATTGAAGGGCTGAGGAAATGGCTCAGCGGTTAAAGGTGTTTGCTTGCAAGACTGCTGGCCTGGGTTTGATTCCCCGGCATTCACATTAAGCCAGGTTCCTTTGTTCGCAATGAGCCTGTGGCACTGGGAGGCAGAGCCAGGAAAATCTTGAAGCTCCACAAACAAGGGAGACCCTGTCTCAAGCAAAGTGGTAAACAAGGACAAACACCCTAAGGTTACCCTCAGACCTGCACGTGGGCACCGTGGCACCTATGTACACATGTGCACGCACCATGTTGATGGTGGAGGAGGGGGAGAAGAAAAAGAAATCCAAATGGAATTGCTAGGTGAACAGCAGGGGAGATGGGTCTGGAGCTCAGCGTTGTAGTACTAGAGGTGAAAATCTGGGAGCCATCAACCTGGAGAAATCATTTACATCCATGAAGCCAGATGAGAGTAAGCAGAGGGAAATAGAACTGAAAGAGAGACACGCAGATGACTGATGCCGGAGAGGTTAGCCCTGACTATAGGAGGAAGGCCAGCCAAGATTGAAAGGCTTGTCCAGTGGATAAGGAGAAAATGAAGAGAGAAATGGTTTGGAAATTAAAAGGAAGTAATTTCTAGAAGGAAGGCATAACAACCCTGTTTAACTAGAAAGGACTTGTGGGATTAAGGGAAGAATTTTTGGTGTTGGCTTTGGGGAGGGGCTACAAGGAGAGGTGGGTTATTTTGACGTGTGTGCTTGTGTGTGGAGGCGAGAGCACTTGTGCACAGCATGCACATGGAGGTCCGAGGATAATTTGGGGTGTCATTCCTTACCTTCCACCATATTTGAAGCAGGGTCTCTCATTCACTGTTGCATTGGCAAGCTTCCGGACAGTCCTGTCTCTGCCTCCTATCTCACCAGAGGCACACCAGGATTACGATGTTGGTGCTGTACAGCATTCTGATGTTTCTGTGGGTTCTGGGGATCTGAACTCAGACACTCATACTCGTATGGCAAACACCTTACCCACTGAGCCGTGCCCCCAGCCCAAAGAAGTAAGTTTTAAAAAATTGTATTTGGCCAGGCATGGTGGCTCATGCCTTTAATCCTAGCACTTGGGAGGCAGAGGTAGGAGGATTGCCGTGAGTTCAAGGCCACCCTGAAACTACAGAGTGAATTTCAGGTCAGCTTGGGCTAGAGTGAGACCCTACCTTGAAAACCAAAAAAAAAAAAAAAAGATTGTTTTGTGGGTCTGTGGAACTGTGTGTTTATTTGAGGGGATGGGGATTCTTTGGAGACAAAACCTCACATAGCCCAGACTGGCCTTGAACTTGCTATGCAAACAAACATGACTTTGAACTCCTGATCAGGTGGGGGCAAAATCCACCTGTAATCCCAGAACTAGGGAGGTAGAGGCAGGAGGTCAGGAGTTCAAGATTTCTTTTGTTGGATACAAGTTCAAACCAGCCTATGATACATGATACTCTGTCTCAAAAAAAAAAAAAATGGTGGGAAATACCTGGGCTTTGGGCCTACTTATGGCCAGTGTGTGAACCTCTGATCTTGTCACTATTCCAGACTGCCCTTTTCAGATGTATTACAGGTAGTGAACTCTTCGGAGAGAAGAGAGCCAGAGGAAGACCTGCAGTATTTGTCTTACAAAATAGAATTTTGAAGCTGGGCGTGGTGAGGCAGAGATAAGGAAGATCACTGTGAGTTCAAGGTCACCCTAAGACTACCGAATGAATTCCAGATCAGCCTGGGCTAGAACAAGATCCTACCTCAAAAACAACAACAACGAAAACATAGAGTTTTGATCCTTATAACTTATACTTTTATCACAGTTCTTACTGTACTGTGAATGCCCTTTTAATTTGAGGATGAATTGACCATTTGTACAGGCATTAAGCCCATTTAACATTTGAATAAAGTATAGGGCTAGAAAGATGGTTCAGTCAGTAAGTGTGAGGACCTGAGTTCCCCAGGACCCACACAAAAGCTGCACACCTATAATCCCATCACTGGAGAGACAGAGACAGGCGGACCTGAGATGTGCTGGCCAGCTAATCTTGCTGAAGTAGTGAGCTCCAACTTCGTTACAAGACCCTTACATCAACCCCTGGCTGCCCCAAGCACTCGCTACACACTACACACACAAGTAAAATGAGAAGGAGAGTTGAAGAAAGCGAAACAAGCAAGTAATATTTTTTAGGCTCTTCCTGAGCTCTTAGTAGATTTGAGAAGAGTTCCATGTGAACATTCTAACTGAGCACAGTGGAGTGACAAAGGTTGCTGTTATTCCCTGAGCAGCAGCGCAATTGGTTTCTAGTTTTCTGGCAATCCACAGATCCTCAGTGGGTCCTGGAGGACAGGGATATCTTCATAACAATAATAAGACTTTTTTTTTTCTGCCGACATTTGCACAGCGATGCAGGAACACATGGTTAAAACTGCTGGCCCCTTTGCTAGGTGTGGAGGCACATGCCCTTAATTCCAGCTCTCAAGAGGCTGAGGTACTACACAGTGAGTTCCAGGTCAGCCTTGGCTACAGTGAGACTTTACCTTAAAAACGAACAAACAAACTATGTCAAGACCAAAGAACTTGATGCTACTGTTCTGCAGGACCACGCATGGTTTCACTGAGCATGTCCATGGCAAAGCACAAAGACGTGTTAAGTATATGAACTCTTCACCAAGTGTACATCTTTTCAAGAGTTTTGTGATGGGAACAGAATGGCTGTTTCCTATAGAACAGTGTCCTGGCTTCACCAAATGACTAGCAAACCATGGTGATTCAGACTTGGGTATTTGACAGACATTTTCATAAAAATGAATGAAGTGAATCAGTCACTTTTTAAAGGAAATCATCTGATGATAAAATTAAAGATTTTGAATGAAAATTAAGAACAGAACATTCATAGACCTGGGGGTGGCAGTGCACATCTGTAATCCCCGCACACAGAGAAAGAGGCAGGAGGATTGCTGCAAGTTCAAGGGCAGCCTGGTTTATATAGTGGATTCTAGACCAGGCTACATTGCAAGTCCCTGTCTCAAAAAGGAAAGAAAAAAACAACTTTCATTTGCAACCATGACATTGACATTTCCTAGTCCTTACTTACAGATGTTTTAATAAGGTTGATAGTGATATTAATATGTGATTAAAAAATATTTTATAATGCATTGGTGCATTATGTGTATTTTATATGTGTGTGTGTGTGTGTGTGTGTGTGTGTGTGTATTTATTTATCAACAAGCCAATGTTTTCTAAGTGGGATGTTTAATGTACTAAAGTGTGAAAATTTTTAATAGGGCTTCAGATTTTGCATTGCCACTATCCTTTAAAATGAAAACTATTACTTGATAAGTTTGGAAGTAGTATCAAGGAGTATCTGTAATTATTTGAAAAGGCTTTTAAAATTCTTCTCTCTTTTCCAGCTGTGGGTCTGTAAAAGGGTGAATTTTCTTACAAAACAACATATGGTAACAAAATGAATACAGAAGAAAACATGAGCCTTCAGCTGTTTTCTCTTATGCCTAGACATTGCAAGAGACCTGCAAAAAATATAAAACAGTGGCACTCATTTCACTAATTTTTTTGAAAATATACTCATTTTTGTTACAAGCATTTATATTAATAAATAATAGATTTTTGTTATTTTTAAATGAATTAGTAATTCAAGTTTCTTAATTTTAGTCTCCAACATGGTAAATCTTAACATATGTGACCCATATAAACAAAGGCCTTTGGAGTACTAAAAGATTTTTAGAAGCATAAAGGAACTTTGAGACTAAAACATTTGAACTGCTCACCTAGACATGTGGCCATCCAGATTGCCCATGAAAGCCCTTGATTACTCACAGTCTGATAAAGCAAGACACATGTGTCAATCTCCAGATGTAAAACATTATACAAGACCTACCAGCTTGAATGCCAGTAATACAGCTCAGTATACATCAGGAGACTAGCAGCTCTGTATGGATTCTTCACTATCACTTTTGGTTTTTCTTAAGCCACTCCTCTTCTCTCTTTGCCCCAGATCTCAGGGACTGAGGGTTTAATGCTTTAATGGTATCATTTACAAATAGTAGCGATGATTTACATTTGGATTGAATGGGAGGGCTTTGGCATACTATTGCTCTGGTTGCTCCCTCCACACTCAGTGAAGAATGTTGACCAGACCTATCTTTAGAGCTGAGAAATTGAGCTACCCCTGTGTTACTTCCCTTAAATTGACAAGGAGAACCCCAACTAAATATTGAGAAGTCAAATCTACTTACATCCCACTCATGTTATGGACATTATTTTTTTTTTTACTTTATTTTATTTATTTATGTTTTATTTTTTACAGAGAGAGAGAGACAGAGAGAAAGAAGAGATGGAGAATTAGCATTTGTAATAGAACTCCAAATGCTTGCACCACCTAGTGGGCATATGAGACCATGCACTTGCCTTACCTTTGTGCGTCTGGCTAATGTGGGATTTGGAGAGTAGAACATGGGTCCTTAGGCTTCGCAGGCAAATGCCTTAACCACTAAGCCATCTCTCCAGCCCTTTCTTTTCTTTTAAATTTGGGCCTTTCTACACTCCTATTTGGTGGGTAGTACATAGAAGATTATGTCCATCTTACAGATGGCCCCTCCTCTCAAGTGAGAATTAAGTAGAACAAGGATTAGAGCCTAAGGACTCCACAGCCTCCTTTCCTCTTACTCTGCATCTTTTTATCTCTGCAAATTATTTTAAGGCTTATAGAAAGAAAAAGTAGTGTCTCCTTCCAAACAACCCCTATTCTGCCAAAGACATGGGCTTTCTCTAAAACTTGCCTGATCTGGAACCCACAGTGCACAGATATTTAGAAGGGATCCATGCCAGCTTACCACCAGCTTGAATTTATGCATATTTCTCCAACAGAGAGTCCAACATACACGGTACATGGGGAGAAAATACAGTTTTATTTTTGTGATTCTTATGGGAATCAAGAATATACATTCCAAGGATGTTTTAAAAGTCAGACTGTACCCCACACCGCCTACAAGATTCTCCAGAAATGTATTGGAAACTCATCTGGACAGACGGGTACACACACATGCACGTGTGCGGGTGCTAGGCGAGGACGTCAGGTGTCCTTCTTCATCACTGTTCTGTCTGATTTTCTCGAGACAGGGTCTCTCACTGAAGCTGAAGTTCATGATAATTTTTGGTTGGGCTAGCTGACCAATAAACCCCAGCAAGCCTCCCGTTTCTGCCACTGGTTTGCAGGCATGTGCAGCCATGCATGGCTTTTTATGTACATGCTAGGGTTAAACTTGGCCATCTCCCCAGCCCTGAAAGCTCATACAAAAAGGAAAAAAATATAGCTTAGGGGTTAAGGCACCTGCCTGCTAAGCCTAAGAATGCTGGTTCCAATGTCCAGCGGTTCCAATCTCCAGGTCCCACGTTTAGCCAGATGCAAGGTGACGCAAGGGCGCAGTGCCGCACTTGACCACAAGGGGGCGCACGCATCTGGATTTCATTCGCAGCAGCTGACAGGCTGCTGTCGCGCCCATCTCTGTCTCCCTCTCCATCTGTCTCTATCTCTCTCCAAAAAAAAAAAAAAGGAAAAAAAAACTTAACTGAGATATAATTAGCATACCATACAATTTACTCTTTTGTGTATACATGTGTGGTGAGTGTGTGTGTGTTTCATATGCATGTAGCGTGTGTGTGTATGAGAAGGGCAGAGGCTGACATCAAGGGTCTTCTTTGATCACTCTCCAACTTACTGAGGCAGGGTCTCATTTGAACCCAGGGCCTGCTGATTCAGCTAGTTCTAGCTAGCCAGCTTGTCCTAGGGATCCCCGTCGCTGCCTCCCCGGTGCTGGGATTACAGGTGAGCCACTGTGCCCACCTGCCACGCACCTAGGTGCTTGGGTTCCAAACGGATCCTCATGCTTGTACTGCAGGCACTTTATCCACTTAGCCATCTCCCCGACCCCCAACTTACTCTTACTAAAGTATAAAATTCATTGGCTTTTATGTTTATCAAATATCCTACCAACATTGTCAATTGAAGTGCATTTTCATTGCCTCTAAAAGAAATGTACCCATTACCCTCAGTGCTGCTCCTCATCCCTCATCAGCTCCCAGTCTGCTTTCTGTTCCCCTAGATTTGGCTGTTCTGAACATTTCTTACCATTGGAATCATAAAATGGGAGGGGGGGTCTTATGTAACTGGCTTCTTTTGCTTAACACAGGCTTAAGATTCATCCATGCTGAAACCATCTGTCAGTCATTCCTTCTTACTGCCAAATCATGTTGGCAATTAGAAGCTGTATAGAGTCGAGCCACGTTTTATCCATTCATGAGTTGATATGCATCTAGATTGTTTCTGCGTTTTGGCTCTTGCAAATACTCCTGCTGTGAACATTTTTGTACAAGTTTTATGAGCACATATATTTTTCATTATTTGGGTATGTATTTAGAAGTGGAATTGCTGAGCCATATAACTGCATTTTCTTTTTCTTTTCTTCTAATGCTACTCCACTTTACATTCCTGCTAGCAGTGTGTAAGAGTTCCCGTTTATTGGTATCCTTGCCAACACTTGTTATTTTCTGTCTTTTTGATGCTAGCCATCCTACTAGCTGTACTGGGGTATCTCACTGTGGTTTGGATTTGACTTTATTCTAATGGCTGATGACGTTGGGCTTTTTTCAAGTACTTACCCATCACTTGTGTATCTTCTTTGGAGCTTGGCCTATTCAGACTCTGTGCCCACTTGAAAACTGAGTTGTTTGTTGTTGAATTGGAAGAGGTCTTTGTGTGTTCTGGATACAAGTCCCTTCTCAAATAATCAATTTATAAATATTTTCTCCCATTCTCCAGGCTGTCTCTTTACTGTCTTATGTTTGTTGAAGCACCAAGCTTTTTCATTTTTATAATGTTCAGTTTTATCTCTGGTTTTCTTGCCTTGCCTGTGCCATCAGTATGTGAGAAGGCCTAGCCAAGGTCAAGAACATTTACTTTCAGGCTTTTCTGTGTCTCTATGTGGTTTACATCTTCCTTTTTAGGCTTGTGGTCCATTTGAATTAATTGTTGTGTTTATTCTTTTGTATATAATATCCACTTGTCCCAGAAACTACCTTCTAAATTGTCTTGACACTCTTACCAGAGAATTTTGTTATAGATGTGAAATTTTACTTCTAAGCTTTGAATTTTTCCCCATTAATATATATGCCTACCTTGTGCTAGTATCACCCTATGTCTTCCTTTTCCAGCATGTGGTTCAGTGGGAACGCACTTGCCTAGAGAATGTGAGGCCCTGAGTGCTGCCTCCTCTCTTCTTCCCTTCTTCCCTCTCTTTCTCTCTTAAAAATATGCCAGTTTGGGCTGGAGAAATGGCGTAGCAGCTAAGGCATTTGCCTGCAAAGCCAAATGATCCTAGTTCGATTCTCCAGGACCCACGTAAGCCAGATGTACAAGGGGCACATGCATCTGGAGTTCGTTTGCAGTGGCTAGAGGCCCTGGCATGCCCATTCTGTCTCTGTCTGCCTCTCTTCTATGTCTCTCTCTGCTTGCAAATAAATAAATAAATAAATACATTTAAAAAAAATATGCCAGTTATAAAAATTTGGAAAATTACAAGAAAGGACAGAGCTATTTATGCATAACCACACCATTCACAAACACTTTCTGCATTATCCTCGTCCCTTTTTTTCTTAAACAGTAGAGAAAATATAGGTCAGGATTTGTCCATGACCAATAGCAGTAACCATTGTTCTTGTCATTCCCATTGTCAATGTGGTTTCTGAGCTGGAAGTGGAAGAATGAAAAGTATTTGGGACTCAGTGGAGACTGAGCTCAAGGTTCATGAAGGGAGCAGGAGTGCAGGTGTAGAGGAAGGGCTGCCTTGGGCGTCTCTTGACTGGGTAGGCTAGAGAACAAGGCTGCCTTGATTGTGGAGATAGCAAAGATGGCTTTGGTTAACTACCTTGGCCCCAGAACCAGTTACCAGTTGTTCAGCCTGAATTTCAGTGTGTTCTAGGTAAGTTCCCTAGGGATCCAGGAAAGTCCTTGAACCCCAAACCCTAGATTTGTTTCTAATTTTAATCAAAGAATTGAATTTAAAAAAAGCCTGAGAAGGATAATTATTAAATTATTATATTTATTGAGGGAAGTACAGAGTTAAGGAAAGGCACCCACGTGGTTAGAGATCCCCATGGAGGGCCTGGAAAGCCTGAAAGAAAAGAGAGAAAAGAAGTTCAAGGAGCTCCTGCCATGTGGGGAGCTGGAGGGGATAAAGAGCCCATGTGGAGAATAAGGGCAACATAGCCTTCCTGGCTGGGCTTGTGCCTGGGGCTGAAGGAAAATCTCACCCATAGCTGGAAGTTCCCAAGTGGCCAGAGAGCCTGCCTCTCCTTGCAAAGTTATTTATAACCTTTTAGTGCTGGTGGGCAGTCTTCTGGCTCAGGTGAACCAGAGGGACAGCTGGTTGGTTAGGGCTAGAGGCTGTCTCAGAAAGAGACTAGCCCTGGCACCAAGTTCCAGGGGCTGAACTTGACCAACCACAATGTTTAAATCCTCTGAAAGTCCTCCCTCCCAGGAGAAAGGTAATAACTTAATGACCTTTTACATTACTGGACTTCTTTTAAACTCTAACTAGAAATCTCTGCCAGGAACATCTTTTCCCAATAAAAGTAGAACAAATGTAACTTATATTCACATAGTTTATTTTAGGGTGCATAGGCCTTTCACATATATTACCCCTTTATCTTTTGCAAAAAAGACAGTGTTAGCATGACTGTTCTCACTTTACATTTAGATACACTGAGCCTCCGCAGGGAGAGTCCTTTGCACACAGTCACACAGCTATTGAATGACCCAAGAAATTGAGAGCCTACGTGTCCCACTCTGAGATCCGGGGACCATACTTGTAGGTTTCTTTTTATCTGACTGCAAGAAACATTACCTAACAGGCTTTCTTTTGTCCTGTGGCTAAGAGCTGAGGAGTCAGTCAGCATCTTACTAGGCTTAACACCTGGGGTAACATCTATCTCTTCCTTTATCCTGGTTGTCTTAGTGACCCTCTTTAGCCTTCTTCCTAACTCAGTAATGAGGTTAGCCTTTCCCACAGCACGGCCATGAGTGACATCTTCTCCTGGCAGGAAACTATGTGAAGAATGCATCTCAACTGAAATGAAACCCTCAGTGCTTGGTTCAGAGAGGGGGAGATATAAATTCTGGCTATATTTTTTATGATTAAGCCTCATGAAATGAATTATGAGCCTTATGAAAAATGAGTTTGGTCTGATTTTAATTGGCATGAAAGTGACCAGCATAGTTTAGATATAAGCTATTTGAAGAAATGAACTCCAAAAGAAAATGATACATGCAAATTCTGGTACTTACTAAAGAAGAACATTTTTAAACTGCAGGCTTGGATTTTTCAGTGAGAATAAAATTAGTATCCTAATTAATGTAAGTTTAACAAGTGAAAGGCCAAATAGCCCACAATAAACTAAAAAAAGGCAACATAACTGATTGGTTAAGAGCAAGCACTCAGCCAGGCATGGCGGCACATGCCTGTAATCCCAGCACTGAAGAGGCCGACACAAAAAGATTAAGAGTTCGAAGCCATTTGGGTTACATAGCAAGACCCCACTTAAGAAAAACAATGTAGGATGCAATTCATGCAGTGCTTTGTAGGAATTGTATAGCTTTATATGCCATTAGAAGAAAGGCTTGCAGCCAGTAATCTACCGTGTATGGTGGCGCAGGTCAGATAGGGGTTTGAACCAGCCTGGTCTCCATAGAGAGACCCTGTTACTGTAAAAAGTGGAGAAGGGAGAATGTTCTCGAGGTTTACATTCACACTACTTGGGTTCAGGTCCCTTTGCTGTAGCTACAGGGTTTTAAATAAGTTACTTCTTTTTTTTGTACCTCAGTCTCTTTGTATGTAAAATGGGGATTATGTGAGAAGTTTACATTTACATGTTGTGAAGAGAATGTTAAGGGAATAGTACTTGGAACTGTAAATGCTGAACAAGTGTTTGCTAAGTAAATACAATGCAAAGTGCAGTGTTTTCTTTGTGATTAAGAAACCCCACCCTGAGGGTAGAAAGTTCTAAGTGGGATCAGGAGGGGGTAAAGGAGAAAAAGGAAGGAAGGAGAAAAAAAGAGAAAAACAAAGAGAGAAAGAAAGAAGAAAGAGAAAGGAAAAGAAAGAGAAAGGAAAGGAAAGGAGGGAGGGAGGGAAAAAAAGACCCCAAAGTCAGGTGTAGTGGCCTAAGCCTCTAATCCTAGCACTAGGAGGGCTGAGGCCTGCCTCAGCCTGAGTTTGAGGCCACTGTGTATGGCTACATAGTAAAATTGTCTCAAAAGAAAGAAACTTTTTTTTAAAAAAAGAAAGAAACCCCACATTCCATAAATATGAAATAAGGTGGGTCACACCTATACTCTCAGAATTTGTGAAGGCAGGATGATCAGTAGTTCAAGGTCATCCTCATCTACATAGAAAGTTTGAGACTAGTCTGGGCAATGTGAGACTCT
Organism: Orientallactaga sibirica; assembly: GCA_036365145.1. Classification (NCBI taxonomy): domain Eukaryota; kingdom Metazoa; phylum Chordata; class Mammalia; order Rodentia; family Dipodidae; genus Orientallactaga; species Orientallactaga sibirica. The sequence goes on from JAEOAD010000055.1 coordinate 3,558,318, forward strand.
GTCTCAAACAGATAAACAAACAAACAAAGGAAGTTGCATTTTTATCATACACGATCCAGTTTTAGTATAACTTATTTTAAATACATAAGAGCATTAAGAACAGTAAATGTCAGTGTAGTAGCATATACCTAGAAGCTGAGGCAGAAAGATTGTGCATTTGAGACCAGCCAGAGCTAGAGAGACCCTGTCTCACAAGAAAAAGAAAAAAAAAAAGCTGAGACGGTTCAGTGAGTAAAGCACTGGATGCCATGAAAGTGTGAGGACCTGAGTTCAGTTCCCCGGAACCCACATAAAGCCAGACATACAAGCGTCTGTAAACCCAGCACATCTACAGCAAGAAGGGAGGTGGAGACGGACTCCCCCAGAAGCCTGTGGGTCAGCTAGCCTGGTGAATGCAGCAGTGAATATCAGAGACCCTGACTCAAGCAAGGTGGAAGCAAGGACTGACACGGGAATCATTCCCCACTGTGCACCCACACTCACACGCATAAACATGTGCACGCGCACACTTAAAACACAATAACAGATTTTTTTTAAAGGCTGGACATGTGGCTCGGTGGTAGAGTGCTAAATGAGCATGGATAAGGCCCTCAGTTCAATCCCCAGAATGTGGAAGGAAGAAAGGGAGGGAGGGAGGGTCACTTGGGTTCTCTATTGAGAGATAACCACTGTTAATATTTTGTGAATGTCTTTTTCCAAACATGTATGCAAAAATGCATACATAGATAAATAGAACTTTGCATGAATCATTTTATGCTGGGTACTCTTATGCATCTGTTTTTCATTTAACTGCATGGTGGAGATAGTTTCCAGTTGGTAAATAGAGCTCTGTGAAGTTTGTTCTGTTGTGTGGCTGTTTCCTTATTGTTACAGCATTCGTGTCATTTCCCAACATTTCCTCACTAAAAACAACATTGCAGTGAATAAGTGTCCACTTAAGTACTGACATGTGTGTGTGACAGTTACTTCCTTAGAGTAGATACTAGGTCAGGCATGATGGCTCACATTTATAATGCCAACACTCAAGAGACTGAGGCGGGAGGATAGGTGCAAGTTCAAGACCAGCCTGGGCTACAGAGTAAGACCCTGGAGAAAGGGAGGAAGGATGGGAGTACCTAATTTATAAGTCAAAGAATATATGCAGCTGGGCGTGGTGGGGCACGTCTTTAATCCCAGCACTTGGGAGGCAGAGATAGGAGGATCTCCGTGAGTTTGAGGCCACCCTGAGACTACACAGTAAATTCCAGTTCAGCCTGGACTAGAGTGAAACCCTACCTTGAAAAAAAAAAAAAAAAAAAGAATATGTACATTACAAAGTTTGCACATGCAGACTCCTGCTTCAAGGAGATTGTCTTGGCTCTTTAGGACTCTTTAGTTTGTAGTAAAATTAGCATCAGTGTTTTTTTGTTTTGGGGTGTTTTTTTTCTCCTACATTCTAAAGCACAGCAGGTCCCTGGGCTGGGGAGATTTCAGTAGGAACACAAACACAGGTGGATCTGGGTTCATTTCCTGGTCAGTCACTCGGTGACTGAAGCATTTCTTTCAAGACCTCAATTTCCTTATTTATGTTGGGGGACTTAGACCATCTTTTGTAACAACATAGTGTTTTCAACTTTTCCTAAGCTGCTATAAAGCATTTCTGTCTTTGTCCCCATTGGGTTCACTTGTATAGGTAAGTCGTAACTTGTTCCCCAGCAGCCCTGCAAGGAAGCCTGCAGTCTTGAGAAGATCTCTAGATTGTATTCCTGCTTCAGAGTTGCCCCGGCTCTGCTTCTGTGACACCACATGCCTTTTCTCCCTCTAACATTGACCGTCTCAGTCTTTCTAGGGCTGGATTGTTCTGTAATAATATTGACGTAAATTTCCCATCTCCCTCTAGCATTGCTGCTCCGAGAGTACAACCAATGTGGTTTCAAATACATACATGATTAAAGTCCACCTTAAATAGGTTACTCTTAAAGTAGAAGTGATGGGGATGTAAAATGATCACTTTGAAAAGTAATTTGGCGCTGTTGGGTGAACTTGAACATATGCATATGTGAGTGTTTAGAGCAGCACTGTTCACATTAGCCAAAGACTGGAAACAGGCGAACATCTATCAGCAATATGCCCTTCATTAATCAGAGTATGTTTATGTAATGGAATACTGTGCAGCCGTGAAACAGTTTCACTAACAAAATGCTGAGTTAAAAAGCAGGGCAGAGAAAATGAGGAAAAGACATGTGGTGTTGTTCTGTTCCCGTTCATGCATAGTTCAAAAGCAAACAAGATTAAACAACGTTGCCGAGAAGTGAAACTACACAGAAAAGCAAGGTTCAATTATCTATGGGGAAAAGAAGGGCTTTGAATCAGAGAGGGGCTCCTATGGAGCTTTCTGGGGCACCACAGCTTCTATCTGAGGGCCCAGTGGTGGCTGTGCAGGGTTTCTTTTACAGTCTCCATCCTTGAAACATGCATGTCTGTTTTTCTGTATATATGTTATAACTTACCATTAAAAATTATAGAGTAGGTGGTTGGAGAGATGGCTTAGAGGTTAAGGCATTTGCCTGCAAAGCCTAAGGACCCAGGTTTGATTCCCTAGAATCCACCTAAGCCAGATGCACAAGGTGGCACATGTGTCTGGAGTTCCTTTGCAGTGGTTACAGGTTCTTACATGCATGATTTCTCTCTCTCTCTCTCTCTCTCCTTCCCTCTCCCTCCCCCAAATAAATAAATAAATTTTAAAAATTGTAGCTGGGCATGGTGGTGCACGCCTTTAATCCCAGCACTCGGGAGGCAGAGGTAGGAGGATCACTGTGAGTTCAAGGTCACCCTGAGACCTCCAGGTCAGCCTGAGCTAGAGCGAGACCCCTACCCCCAAAATTGTAGACTAGGGCTGGAGAGATGGCTTAGTAGTTAAGGCACTTGCCTGCAAAGCCTAAAGAACCCAGGTTCCATTCCCCAGAGGCCACATAAGCCAGATGCATATGGTGGTGCACCAGGGCATCTAGCCACTGCAAACAAAATCCAGACACATGTTCCACCCTGTGCATCTGGCTCTCTCTTTCTTTCTTCCTCTCCCTCTCTCTCTCTCTTGTAAATAAGTAAATAAAATAAAATAAATACTTTAAGAAATTATAGAGTAACATCAATTAAAAGCATGTGTGACACTGTTTGAGTTGAAGTCTTGTCACTTCTTAAGAAGTAATTGGTCATCAGGAACGACTTTGGATTTTGTTGTCGTATATTCCAGAAGAAAAGGATTTTCAAGCTGGAGCACTTCATCTGTCTCGGCTTCACAGATGACGGCCTGCTTTTACTGGTTCTCTGTGCAGAGGGGGATGTTTTCATATATATTATATTCTTTATCACTAATCTCCATAGTAGTGGTTTCATGTTTTACTGTTATGTTCATTTTTACAGATGTGGAAACAGATTTAGAGTAATTTTTGGTGGGGGAGAAATTTTAAAGAAGTTTTTTAAGCTAATCTGTATGGACTACTTTGGATTTTTTTTTCTCCTTCATGTTATGGGAAGATAAATTAGAAACAACATTTGTGACCACTTTAAGGATACATAATATGAAAATAAGCTCCAAATAGATGAGACTGAGTTGTAGACAGATGTCTCTTCTTTTCAATGTTCCTAAAAGTACATATGATTCCGTAAATGCTTAGTGGTAAATGAATTTGTGGGCATTTATTGCTTATAGGCCAAGCCCCCGCACTGAGCTCTGAAATCAAACCTAATTAGCAGAGAGTGGGAGGGGCCATGTCTGCGTTTTTGAATCACTAATTATGGTCACTCTATCCAAAGTTTGCTGAACTATGACTGCTAAACTAACCACAAAAAGCAAGTTACTTTGTATAACTAAGCCAAAATATATATATATTAGATGTTGTTTGCACTGTCACTTAAGATTCTTCTTAAAGGCTCACGAGCTTTGCCCTCTTCCAACAAGCCTTCCTAATGACATGGTCCCCCGAGAATGAAATCATCTGAGCGGAATGCGCCTGTCTTAAAATCTGATAACCATCACTTCATGGTATTTGGGAGATTAAAAGAGTCTAAAACCCATAAATGTTACTTTCAGGTTATTATAACCAAGAAAGCCTGTGGCTCAGCTATCAAGATAGCTTAGCTTCAGCAGGTTCTGAGCAGTGGGCTTTGCCAGTTTGTCAGAGCTGCGTAAAGGCCAACTGCACTGTCTTGAGAGTTAACCTGTAACTTGTGATGTCCTAGAATGTATTTGCTTCGTCTCCAAGGCACATTTACGTGTGCCATTGCCCCCGACAGTAATTCATCATTCGCTTTATAGTAATTCCCCTCAGACATCATCAAGCCCCACTGGAGGATGCTAAGTGATGGGAGTGGACAGATTTCCTAATCAGTGACATTAGTTTATATCTCCTTATTAAGATACCCATTAAATTCATACCAAAAGAGATAACACAAACACTAATGCACTTTACATCGTCCATCAGGGCTTTTTTATTTATTTCTATAAAGATGGCATTAATATCTGAATGCAAGTCTACGAGAATGCAAAGCTTTTAGCAGTGGTCTAAATCTTATAGCCTGGTAAAAACAGAGATGGGAACAGCAAAGGCATTCATTATCATCATGTTGCTTTTATTCTCGTTTCCTCCCTAAAACAGCCATTGTAGTATTCTCAATAACGTTGATTTTAAGTTAATTCATCTTACTTTTGTGTAATCTTTTCTCTCTCTCTCTCTCTTTTTGTTTTGTTTGTTCATTTGTTTGTTTTTCAAGGTAGGGTCTCACTCAAGTCCAGGCTGACCTGGAACTCACTATGTAGTCTTAGGCTGGCCTTGAACTCACAGCAATCCTCCTATCTCTGCCTCCCAAGTGCTGGGATTAAAAATGTGTGTCACCACATCTGGCCTTTGTGTAACCTTTTCTAAGTGAAATGTATTATCCTAGTTTCCCTATACTTGGGAGTTCTCTTGGTTCTCCAATTTTTATCTGAAACTCAGAATATATACAAAATTGTGTGTACTTTTAGAATATCCATGACAGAAAGTATTAATTAAATGTACTCTTCTAGGCTGTGGGTGGTATCAGAGATAACACAAGATGTTTCTCCTTATGAAAAATAGCCACTAACCTACATACATATAAAATCTAATTTTCCCTATCACGCCACCTTAACCAGAGTATCTGTTCAATAAATATATCTTCTGTTTCATTCATTATCATCTCCTTTTGAGCCATTTGGCAAAGTGGTTCATAGAACTTATCATTTGAAGAATCCATAAATCATCGCCTTGGGGCTGTTCTGTGGCAGTACGGTGCCTTTTTGTTTTGCTTTTGGTTTTTGCTTTCATTGCGTTTCAGAGTTAGCAGTATGAAGTTCATAGTACCAGGAAGTGGCAGCTTTGCAAATCTGCTAGCACACAACACTTCTCTTGTCTCACTTCCAGCATCATTATTACCTTACATCCTAGAGTCCTAACGCCCAGTGTGTTATCCCAGGTGCAGAAAGAACAAGTTCGGCCTTGGAGCCTTTTCAGTTGGCCTTTGTGTCACACTGCCCTACCATGAGTGAAATGCGTCTTCAACTCACTACAGTTAATTTTACACTGGCATTTCATTTCTCCCCCACCCCCCAAATGATCACACGGTTCAATACTAGTATTCACATTCATGACAACATTTGTTTGGGTCCAGCAAGAAGCAGACTCCACGAGTAGATTGATTCAGTACCTACAAGGTATATTGAGGGAGAGTGGGAAAAGATGGAAGAGCCGTCAGACTGTGTCGTAGCCAGCACCACGCTGCCGGGATGAACTTCCAAACCAGACACAGTTTATGGGAGGAAGGGATTTATTTGAAGCTTACAGAGCCTGGGGAAGTTCCATTGATGGCAGAAGAAGCTGGCCCCCTTTTACAGATCCAAGCAGAGAGACAGACCACCACCAGCACCACAAGCAAGAGCAAAACCTCCAGCCAAACAGCAGGGAACCAGGCAGGGCTCAAGCACTCTGCACACCTTTAGGCTGGAAATCAGATCCACCCACAGTGACACCTCTTCCAGCCAGGCAGCTGGAAATCCATGTTACAAGCTTTAATAAAACTCCTGAGTCTATTGAGGAATAACAAACATTCAAGCTACCACAGGCAGGATCACCCAGTGGAGGAGTCCCAGGCATCTCAGGCTTGCTTGGCATCACTGCAGCGAATGCAGTCATTGGCCAGGTGGCATGAATGCAGCATGCACGTATCTGGGACCGTTGGTCAGTCACATTCCCTGCAGTGCTGCAGTAGGAGATCTGAGGGGCACATGCCATGTGTCTTAGTTACTTTACTTGACATTATGATGGGGAGGGCAGGAGCGGGAGGCCAGCTACTCAATCGGGGACAAACAGGAAGTAGGTCCAGGCAATCAAACCTCAGGCTCTGCCCCAGTGACCAACTTCCTCCAGTAAGGCTTCACCTCTTAAAAGTTCCACAACTTTTCCAAGCAGCTCTGCTAACTGGGAATGAAGTTCAAACACAGGAACCTGTAGGGAACATTTCACATTCAAACCACAACACTATGGCCTCCGTGCTCAAAGCATAACTTATTTATTTATTTATTTATTTATTTATTTATTTATTTATTCATGAATGAGAGAGAAAGAGGCACAGAGAGAGAGAGAATGGGCACACCAGGGCCTCCTGCCACTGCAGATGAACTCCAGACACATGCGCCACCTTGTGCATCTGGCTTACATGGGTCCTGGAGAATTGTACCAGGATCCTTTGGCTTTGCAGGCAAATGCCTTAACTGTTAAGCCATTTCTCCAGCCCTCAAAGCATAACTTTATATATGGTTGGCATCTCGCTAAAACTCAGTTCCGAATGGCAATAGAGCAAACACTGGATTATTTTAAATATGAAAAATGTACATTCAACAATGCTATCAAATGAAATATATAAAAATAATATATATAAGAATATAGCTATAATAAATATTAGCTCCCTGTTTGTAGGCCCTTCTAGTAGCCTTCTAGTAGTGGTTGATTTTAGATACATAGTAATCTAACTTTTCCTTAGCAAGCACCATTGAGGTAGGAATTGTTATAAGAACATCTGTCAGTGTGGCTCAGTGTGGTCCACAGGCCAGCATGCAGTCTGCAGTCCACACAGCTGCTGGGATAGAATAAGGAACCTGTCCCAAATATAAATTAGCCATGTCACTGAACACTGCTTAAATCAAGGCTAATTTCTTCTTTCATACCAACACAGTTTTGGTGATGGAAGGTAGTCCATTTATTTTAATTTTGTCACAAACCCCTTATTTTGTGTATGCTAGCACTTTGAGATTAGAGCTGCAATTCGGGTAAATATGAAATAGCAGATTATAATGCCCTTTTAAAAATCACCTTTTGGGCTGGAGAGATGGCTTAGCAGTTAAGGCGTCTGCCTGCTAAGCCTAAGAACCAGGTTCCAATCTCCAGGTCCCACGTTTAGCCAGATGCAAAGTGACGCAAGGGCGCAATGCCACACTTGCCCACAAGGGGGCGCACACATCTGGATTTCATTCATAGCAGCTGAGAGACTGCTGGCGCGCCCATTCTCTAGCTGTCTCCCTCTCTGTCTCTCCTCTGTGTCTCTCTCCAAAAAAAAATAAAATAATTTAAAAAAATTTTTTAAATCACCTTTTGATGCTGGGGCTGTAGCCCAGTTGGTAGAGTGGTTGTGTTTCATGCAAGAAGCCCCGAGTTTGATTCCCAGTGCCACCCAAACTGAGCATGGTGGTCCACACCTGTAAGCTCAGCTATTGGGAGATGGAGGCAGAAGGATCAAAAGTACATGGTCATCTTCTGCTTCACAGTGAGTTCACAGCCAGCCAGTCAATCATGCCATCAGTCAATCGTAAGTAATCACATTTTCTTTTTCATAACATGTGGGTCTACCTGGTAGATACTATGCCTGTCTGCCATCAGGTAAGCCACTTGAAGCTATGCACTGGCGGATCATGTAATTAGTGGCAGGCATTGGCTCCTCTAGCATTTCTCAGCATCAAGGCCTGTGATCAGATATCAAAGTGGGCAGGTTGTCTTATTTTCAGGGACTTTTCCGTGCATCCAGTTTCTTTGTGACTCAGTTACCAGCATGTATTTCAGGAGCTCTCACTCCAGGCCAGACACCATGTGCCTGGTCATGCCTGCAGTCACGTGCTGCTCTTGTAACCTAACTTAACCCCTTCAGTAGTGACCAGCCTTGTCACTGTCCCTCAGCATCCCAGAGGACTCTGCATGTCATTATCAGTAAGCAGATAGGTAACAATAAGAAGAAAAGTAACCTGGCCTACGAATACAACGATGATCTACCTTCTGGTTACATATTTGTAATTTAAAGTTTGGGCCTGTTACTACAACCATGTACGATATATTTTGAACTGTGCACACCCACGCTTAATCCACAGCCTCAATGTTCCTTTAGTTCTTTCCACCATGTATTCTAGAAATATTTGTCATCACACATCCATAAAACTACTGACTGGAGAGCTGGAGAGCTGGCTTAGTGGTTAAGGCACTTACCAGAGAAGCCTAAGGACCCTGGTTCGATTCTTCAGGTGCCACGTAAGCCAATTGCACATGGTGGCACATGCATCTGGAGTTCTTTTGTAGTGGCTAGAGGCCCTGGCGCACTCATTCTCTCTCTTCTCTCTCTCTCTCTCTCTCTCTCTCATAAATAAATAAATAAAAATAAGATTTAAAAAAAAAAAGAACATGCTGACTCCTGGCCTAAAGAGCATGTTGGACTTTCTTTTTTTCCTTCTTTTCTTTTCTTTTCTTCCTTCCTTTTTTGTTTTTCTTTCTTTTTGTTTTGTTTTGTTTTATTTTATTTTGTTTTGTTTTTCCAGGTAGGGTTGTACTCTAGCCCAGGCTGACCTGGAATTCACTATGTAGTCTGAGGGTGGCCTTGAACTCATGGCGATCCTCCTACCTCTACCTCCCAAGTGCTGGGATTGAAGGCGTGCACCACCACCACCAAGCCCGGCTTGGAATTTCTTAGAGCCCTTCACTGGGGTTCCTTTCTTCCACGGAATGACCTCAGGCAGGGAGACATGAATCCAGGAAACCACTCAGACCTATTTCCCATATTTTTAAGCATTTGAAATACTGGCTATATTTTGTTTTTAATTGTCAGCATCCTTTCATATTGGAAATTGATTAAATAGAGATTTGGTGGTTTTTTTTTCTATGTGTTCCCAGATCTTTGCTAGCTTGTTAACATGATGTAGTAGACCAGGAATATCCAGTTTTGCCTTCATACTTTTAAAAACTAAAATATATGTTTCATAAAATTAAAGTGCCCCAAGAGCCAGTTAATATAAAGTAATATTTTACCAAGGTCAAAAGTGATTTAATATGAAAGATCATATTTTATCATAACCATAACAGGCTTAACAAAATAATGTAGGCAGACAAATTGCTAGTTTAGAACTGATCTGAGCTTATTTTTCCAAAATAACAAAAACCCACAAGATTGTGCATACATGGCAACAGGCATCATTTCATTGATCCCAAGGCTGCAGGTCTAGAGCAGCCATTATAACCTGCCTCATTTTCATTATCACAATGCTTGCTTAGCCCTCTGAATCCTGGCCATTGCTGTTTATAGCAAGAAACAGCCTCCCAGCTGAGGCAGCCCAGCTACTCATACCTTTTTGTTGATGTAATTCGACTTATTTTGGTTCCTTTCCTGGCGTCTAACATTTTGTGAAGCCCTAACGTAAATCATTGGCTTTTATGTCCCACGGCATCAGCTTCACTCAGAGATTTGCTGCCTCTGCAGTTCCTTCATTTTCAAGTGTGAGATATTTATTTTTCCTTAGTGAGTACTAATGTTTCCACATGAGTTCATGTGTGTGTGTGTGCGTGTGTGTGTGTGTGCGCGCGTGTGTGCACACACACACTAACGTATGCTTGTGAATGTATGTAGCACATAGGAATCCCAGTGACAAAGTAAGCATATTGGTGAATTCCTAACGTGAATTTTTTGGGCAATATTTCAAGGCATGAGTACTGTTGTTATGTTCCAGAATTGACCCGATCACTAGCCGTGCAGGCGTCTTTAAATCTTGTGCCCATTTTGCTTGTTTTTCTTCAGGAGTCTGACTTACCAGGACTCTGCCTGCTTCCCGTCCTCAGTGAGTGCTCACTGACCGCTTTACTTCCCCACAGGAACCCATAAACCGGCATAAACATCTGCGATCCTGCTACAGCTACAGATATGATGCTTGCTTGTAAGACACAGTCCTTCAGTCCTCACAGCCTTCTGTGTCAGGTGGAATTACCCCCACTGTAATGAGCACTTTTTAGAACAGAAAAAGTAAAGAGCTTGCTTAAATGCAGGATTGGGATACTGCTTAATGTTTATTAATGTATGTTGTTTGATGTGATCTCGATAACATTCCTTAAGGTCAAAAGAACAGATCTTTTTCCTCTTCCCATTTTATTTTTCATTTTATTTTTTAAAAAAACCCTTTAGTCAAAAAATTTACAAAGCCCCTTCCCACTTCCCTCCTTTGTTCCCCCCATCCCCTCCACTGAACCCTACGTTTTCCTACTATTCACTCTTCTTTACTGCTGTCTTCTTTTTTGTCTTTCTCCATCATCCTCGACAACCCGTTGGTGTGCCCAATATTATGCACGTCTTGTGCAGATAATGACAGCTGCTATGAGGTCACAAATACTATGACCACTTTATGCCTGGGAGACAGTGTTCCAAAGCACTCTTCCCCATTTTTTTTTTGGCTCCTACATTCTTTCAGCCCCTTCTGCTATAGTCCCTGAGCCATTTAAGGTATGACAGAGATGTTTCATAACGAACTGAACACTCAATTATCTCTACTTCTCAGCACTTTGATGAATTTTGAGTTTCCCCAGCAGTCACTACCATCTGAAAAGAAAGAGACTGCTGTAGCCAAAAGAGCAGCACTAATATATGTGCATAGACAGAAGTATTTATAGAGGGCAATGTGGTGGGCATAATATATTCATGTAGCCAAACCACAGTAGTAGCTCCCCACTAGGGTTTATGCCTCTCCCAGCCATAGGCTTTTGACTAGGTTTTCAGTATGAGGCATAAATTCACTCCCAGCAAATGGGTCTTGAATCGAATTAGAGAACCGTTGGTTCCCGCCATAACAGGCATGTTACTGTTGTACTAGTGGGCTCATCTTGCCTGAGTGGCTAGTCGTGTAACCTGCAGGGTCCATTGCTGGTTAACTCCACTGATGACTTTCCTCCTCCAGTAGTTGATACAGTACTTTCCAGCACTATGACCACTAGTCAACAAGGAAGAGCCTTCCAACTCAGCTCAGCTCCAACTTGATTTCTCAGTGACCTGCAACTGAAGCATGTGGTGTCTCCAGCAGTAGGTTCTTACATTCTAGTTCTGGTGGGCAACCAAGAGCCTTGGTGATAGCCTGTATTGTTTTAGGGACCCTGTCTAGCTAGACCAGGACCATCTTCTCTCCCATGAAGCCTTTCTTTTTTTGGTTTTCCCAGGTAGGCTCTCACTCTAGCTCAGGCTGACCCCATGAAGCCTTTCTTTATCCTATGCACAGAGTTTGGGTTTCCCTGATAAACTTGTTTGAAAGACCCAGCTGTCAAGCATAGTCTTACATTTCTGTAGCTATCTTATAAGTGTCCACTACTAAACTAGTAAGTTCCTCAAAGGCCAGAAACTGAGTTTACTCATCCTTTGATCTGGACACTGGCTCCTGGCACATGGTGTGGACTCAAGAAAGCTTTTATACCTGGAAGACAGACTGAAACAGCCCTCTTCCTACCTGGACTAACAAAACTTAATACCAAGAGCTGTTTAAAAGGAGAAGGGAACTTGGCATGTTGGCACACGCCTTTAATCCCATTACTCAGGAGGCAGAGATAGGAAGATTGCTGTGAGTTCAAGGCCAGCCTAGACTACAGAGTGAGCTCCAGGTTAGCCTGAGCTAAAGTGAGTCCCTATGAAAAAAAAAAAAAGGAGAAAGGGTAGTTTCTCCCCCTTTTAAAAACATTTTTATTGACAGCTTCTATAATTATAAAAATAAACCATGATAATTCCTCCCCCATATACCCCTTCACAAATCCACTCTCCATCATATCCCCTCCCTCTCACAGTTAGTCTCTCATTTATTTTGATGTCATCATCTTTTCCTTTTTTTTTTTTTTTTTTTTTTTTTTTGTTTGTTTGTTTGTTTTTTGAGGTAGGGTCTTACTCTAGCTCAGGCTGACCTGGAATTCACTATGTAGTCTCAGGGTGGCCTCCAACTCACAGTGATCCTCCTACCTCTGCCTCCCAAGTACTGGGATTAAAGGCATGTGCCACCATGCCTGGATTTGTTTGTTTGTTTGTTTGTTTGTTTGTTTGTTTGTTTGTTTGTTTTGAGGTAGGGTCTCGCTCTAGCTCAGGCTGACCTGGAATTCACTCTGTTGTCTCAGGGTGGCCTTGAACTCATGGCGATCCTCCTACCTGTGCCTTTCAAGTGCTGGGATTAAAAGCAAGTGCCACAATGCCCGGCATCTTTTCCTCCTATTATGAAGGTCCAGGGAAGGTAGTGCTAGGCACTGTGAGGTCATGGATCTCATGGCAACTTTGTGTGTGAACGATTACACTGTAAGTAGTCCTACCCTTCCTTTGGCTTCCTGGTATCTGCATTGGCATCTCTTTCCCAATTCCAGGGAAATTTTGTTCTATGATTTTTTTGAAAACACCTACCTGCCATACATTTGGTATGAAATTCTTCTCCTTCTACCCTGAATTCTTATGTTTGATCTTTTCATAGTGTCCCAAATATCTTGAAATTCCCATTCATACCTGCCTATTAGCTTATTTTCCTCTTTATTGATCTATATTAGATCTGCCACCTGGTCTTCTAGTTTAGGTAATCTGTTCTTTATCCATTCTATTGGTGAGACTTTCTGCAGAGTTTTTTATTTGACTTACTGTGTTTTTCATTTCTAGTATTTCTGATTGGTTGTTCTTCAGTATTTCTGTTTCCTTACTCATGTCTTATATTGACCTCCTTATTTCATTAAGTTGGTTTCCTGTGTTCTCCTTTAGGAGTTTGTTTCTTCTTTGATTCCTTTGAACATAGTTATGATCATTCTTTTGAAATCTTAGGCATTTCATCTAAACCAGTCTCACTGGTGATCACTTCTGATGGATTTATAATTTTTGGTGGAATTATATTGTCTTGATTTTTGTGTTTCTTGTATTATAGTGTAGAGATTTTTGCATCTTGGGTAAATTTGATGTTTGGGTTCTCTATCTGCAGTATTCTTAGCTGTGTAAATCTGTCATATATCTATAGGGTAGGAGCTTAAGGTGCCGAGTATGGCTCTTATATGACTTCCAGGGTAGTAGCAGAAGTGACCCTCGGTGTTGGATTTGCCTGCTATGCAAGTATTCTAGTAAGCTGGGTGGAGCAAAATACAGGCAAATTCTAAAATTCAACTGAACAATATATACATTTAATCAAAACCAGCATAGAGTATTTATGTAAGAGTTGGTATTAAAACAAGCAGATAATCTAACAAAGTTAAAGTCCCTAAGGGTGTATGTTGTCCCACACCCTTAATCCTGTCAACGGGGAGGCTGAGATTTCTGGCCTGTAAAGAGTTCCAGGTCAGCTGAGTGAGACCCTGCCCCCACAAATGACAGAAGAAGAAGACAAGCGCAGACAGCCCCAGAAGATAGCTTATTTAAGCATGGCAAAGCTGACCATCAGTCAAATCTAACACATGACTGCCCTGACATGGAAGGTACAATTAGCACTTTCAGTGCAGGTCTGTATACCAGGTTTTGTGGCAGATACTGACCTGGTGTAAGTAGGCCCTATTACCTTTTGGGGTGGCTTTAGTCTCAGCTATGCTGTGTGCCAGCTTGGGTCCCTCTTTATTGCCCTGTGGGCTGGGCTAGGCTGGCTGGATTGGTGGGCCCACTGCTCTGATCCCCTGTGCTGGGTGCTGTGTAGCTGAATAGCTGAGTTGCCTTCCCCAGCTCTCCAGTGGTTGCTGGTGCTGACAGTTGTGGGAGGGAGGCCGTGGAGGGTGCCTGAAGTTGCACCAGAACTGCATAGCTGGTCCCTGTGATCCTCTTCCACACAAGCTGCTCAGCCAGTCCCTGGTGTCTTCCCCTTCAGGTTTCTTGACTTTGCAAGGAGGCTGGTGTGAGTGGAAAATCCCTTCACCTGGCTTCTGTGCTGGCCTTGCAGACCTGTGCCCCCCTAGGATCTGGTTCTGCCTGCTTCTGTGATCTGTAGAAGCTCCAGGTCTCCTGCTTCTCTGTTGAAATAGATAATTCCTTATACACTTTTTTTTTTTTTTTTTTTTTTTTTTTGATTTTGTGAGGTAGGGTGTCACTCTGGTCCAGGCCGACCTGGAATTAACTGTGTAGTCTCAGGGTGGCCTCGAACTCACGGCGATCCTCCTACCTCTGCCTCCCGAGTGCTGGGATTACCTTCACTTTTTTTTATTGACAACTTCTATACTTACATACAAAAAAAGTATGATACTTCCCTCCCCTCCCTCCATTCCCCTTTAGCACTCCAGTCTCCGTCGTATCCTCTCCCTCTCTCCATTAGTCTCTCTTTTAATTTGATGTCATCATCTTTTTCTTCTATTATGAGGGTATTGCTAAGGTATTGCTAGGCGCTGCAAGGTCATGGATATCAAGGCCAATTTCTGTCTGGGCAGTTGCATTGTAAGGAGTCATACCCTTCCTTTGGCTCTTCTATTCTATCCACCCCCTCTTCCGCAATGGTCCCTGAGCCTTGGAAGTGTGACAGAGGTGTTTCAGAGCTGGGCACTCCTCCATCCCTTCTTCTCAGCACTATGTTGCCTTTTGGATCATCCCAGTGGTCATCGCCATCTGAAAAGAGAAGCTTCTCTAACCAGAAGTGAGAGTAGTGTTAATATGTGAATATGAACATTAAGTGTAGTGCTTTCAGGGTAGCTTGATGGGAATAATATGTACATTGAACCAGACAATCGCAGGCTTTATACCCCTAAGGCTCATGACCTCCCCTGCCATAGACTTTTGCTTAGGTTTTTCAGTACCAGGGATGTATTCCCTCCCATAGAGAGGGCCTTCAGTCCAATTATGGAGCAGTTGGTTACCCCAAGAGCAGACATGCCACTATTGCACCCATTCAGTCATTGGGCCTGTATGGCCAAACTTGAATTTTCAGTGTCCACTGTTTTCACTGCTGATGACTTCTGTCACCCATAGGGCTGCATGCACTGCAGCTTTTTTCCAGCTTTCAGTTGGCTGGTCTACAGGGAGAAGGTTTTCTGCTCAGCACCAGCTTGCTTTCTCAGTGACCTTGCCTCTCAGGCAAGAGGTGTCTTCAGCAATAGGGTCTTACTATCTGTTTCTCGAGGGAAACTAAGGGCGTTGGCAATAGCCTTTAATGTTTTGGAGGCTACCGGGACCTCCTTGGCCAACAACTCACTGGAAGATATCCTATCCCAGGCACTGGAAATTTTCTAGTACCAGTCTACAGCTTCTGGATGTGCCATTCTTCAAAAAAGTAGGTTTACATAAGTCTTATTCACAATATCTTGAATTTTGATTTACACCTTCATTTTTTGGTGGAAGAGTGTATTTTCTTATTCACAATATCTTGAATTTTGATTTACACCTTCATTTTTTGGTGGAAGAGTGTATTTTGATGTTTTTTTTTTTTTTTTTTTTTTTTTTTTCTGATTTCCCCCATAGGCTGCCTTGTTGTGGCTACAGTGTCATTATCTTACCTGGAAGTCTGGGTAGTCCCTTTTTTATCAGCTATAATTATTCTGTCTACTTATAAATGTCTTAGCTTTTGCAAGTGTCCAGAAAGATAACACAGGGCTGTGAGCAATGGGAAAGTGTGAGGTGTGGGAAAAGTAGGGTGGGATAAGGAGACATTACACAGAGTAAGCATTTTCCTACAACGTTTGCCTTTGATAACAAGTTGATATTTTTTAAAATGTTTATTTATTTATTTGCAAGCAGAGAGACAGAGAGAGAGAGAGAGAAGAGAGGCAGACAGAGAGAGAATGGGCATGCCAGGGCCTGTAGCCACTGCAAACGAACTCCAGATGCATGTGCCCCTTGTGCATCTGGCTTACGTAGGTCCTGGAGAATCGAACCGGGATCCTTTGGCTTCGCAGGCAAATGCCTTAACCGCTAAGCCATTTCTCCAGCCCCCACAAGTTGATATTTATATGTCATTGAATGCGCCTATTTTCCTTTTCCTAGCCAGAGAGCTGAAAAATCCTTTCAAAATCTTATCAGTGTTTCCTAATCATTTATATTTTGCTAATAATTCTAACTGAATTGTTGCCCTTATGAATAATTCAGCTTTGTGCCCAGCATGGTAGTAGAGCACAGAAGGTTACCAGCTCACAAGGATGCGTGACATGTTGCCACCAGAAGCATTCCGAATGGAGGGGAGTGTTGGAGTCAGGTCTGCATTGCTAAACAAAAACTCAACCAAAAACAGGCTATAGGAGGAAAGGAGCTTATTTCAGGCTTACAACTTTCAGAGGAACCCCATCAATGGCGGGAGCAACTGGTTCGTTTCCATAGATCCAAGCAGAAAGACGTCACCAAACAGCCAGCACACACCACCGCAGCAAGCACGAACCGCCAGCGCTCCAGCTGCTCCTCACTTACCTTAGGGCTGGACTCCAGAGCCACCCCGGTGACACCCCCCTGTGGCAGGGATCTTTAATATAACACCTGAGTCTCTGGGGCCATACGTTCAAACTATCACATTCAAAGTACCACAGATGTAGGGTGTGCCTTCGATAACTCAGCCTTAGAGTTCTGGCCTGTTAAAACTTCGCTTTTTCTTTCAGATACTCATGCACACCATTCAATGAGTCAAATAATTCCTTAAACTTATTTCTCCTTACTTCCTGAAGGCAGTCACTTTCAACAATGTTAGCAGATAGTATTTGACTCCAAATCACTAAATAATAGTTGATGATGAAGCTATTTCTGGAATTTTTGTTCAAGGGGGAGGCCATGTACTTGCATAGGCAAGTGGGCCAAGCTCTGCACATGCTCAGATGGTCTGTCCCCTGATCTCCACAGGCGTGGCTCAGCTGAGGTCTCCGGTGACCCTCCACACAGGAAGCTGGTGCCACAACCACACACTCTTATACATCAGTTAGCCCAGAGTGGCTGTTGGATGCTGGTGGGGCTGGGGAGCTGGGTCTGTCAGACCACACACACTGCCCTGTTGTAGCATGCAGACAAACAGACAATATTCCTGAACCCCACACACTGTCATTCTGCCTGACCTGTGCACACAAAACAGTCCTCACCAAAGCACCTGTGACTTCTGCACACTCAGCATGGTCAGGGTGGGGTCACAGACAGCCCCCTGTGCACCCTGATTAAGGCCTGACCCCAACAGTGAGATCCCCCTCTCCCTCACCCTGAGCCTGCAACCAGCAGCTACAGCCAATCCCATCACCAAGGGCCAGCCAGCAAGCAGCACAGGGAGAACGGGACCCTGCTTGCCCACAGACTTGGCCAGGTCTCTCATGGTCTCACCCAGAAACACTAAGAGACAGCACACACAAGAAAGACCCTCTCCAGACCCAAAGGCACCCAACCAAAACCTGTGGATCTTATGCCATCCCACCCCCATCTGGATCAGAATTGATCAGTATACTCATCAGAGAGCCCACAAGAGCTGCTAATTGCTACATCCTTAACAAAACAAGACATCTACCCAAGATGGGCAAACCTGAACACACAACAACAGCAGCAACAACTCAGGATGCCTAGCCCCACAATAGAAGCCTCCAGTGAAAACACAGAGGACACACCAGATACAGAATCCCAAAATGAAAACATGATAAGCTGTGTAAACAAACTTGGTGAGACATGAACAAATGAATAGCAGACTTGGAAGAAAGTCATCAAAAACCAACAGTCGCATAAATGAAATGCAACAGAACCATCAACAACAGACAGCTCCTGTTACTTGTCTTGACATAATTGAGAAAACCAGAGATCTTAGTAGACAGAGAGATGAAGATGAGTCAACAAATAGATGGGCTCAACTGTCAGTTGATTAAGCTTCATTGAGGACATGATCAAATGCAAGAATGAATTCCAAGAAACATGGAAAAAAGTCAAAGCAGGACCTAAAAATGGAACTCAACAAAGGGATGGGTGTGATACAGAAAAGTGCAACAGAAAATAAAAATGAAATAGCCCTGTTAAAAGCTTCCCTAGAAAGCCTCCCCAACAAAGCAGATCACATGGAGGGCAGAACCTCAGAACTGGAGATAAGATAGGAAATGACCAGGAACATAAAAACTATGGTAAGCTCAGAAAATCTTCAAACAGAATCTGAGGGAATTGTGGGATACCCTAAAAAGACCCTATATCTAGATCATGGGCATACAAAAAGGGGGAGAAATGCAGGCCAAAGGCAAAGGCATAGAGAATATCTTCAACAAAATTAATGAAGAAAATGTTCCTACTCTCACAAAAGAGCTACCCATCCAGATACAAAAAGCTCACAAAACATAAAATGGACAGGACAAAAGAAGAAACTCTCCATGACACATTATAATGTATAAACAATAAAAACAGAGAGTGCTGATGGCAGCAAGAAAAAAACACAGCTCATCACATACAAAGATGGCAGAGAATACTGGAGAGATCCAAGTTCCATCAATATGGCAAGAAAAAATGGCTGACTGCTCACCACAACATGTGCCACCTCTACCACAATAACTGGGTCCAGAAGAAACCGCAGAAGCAGCAGCTAACAAGAGCATTGCCCCTAATGCTAGCCTGACAACCGCCTCTGGGGAATAGCAACAAACATAGTGGTGAACTGAAACATTGTAACAAATACAGAGGTTACAGAGAAAACAGTGAAAGCAACATTGCCCAAAGCTCAGGGATTGTTGTGAAAGAGGAGACAGGAAGATTATAAGAGCCACAGGGTGGGTAGAAATGGCCTGAGGCACAGCTTCTCCCCTTCCCCAGACTGACAGGGGTCCTAATTACCCCACAGTGACCACCACCAAGGGCCCTTCTGAAGAGGGTCATCCGTTGAAATGGGGACTGGGCATGAGGGAGTATAAGTAAGATTATACATCCTGTGTAAATTGTGTGTGTGTGTGTGTGTGTGTGTACAAAACGAATACATTTTATTTTTATACAAGATCTTGCTTTGTAGAGCAGGCTGGCCTTAACTCATGGTAATCCTCCTGCCTCAAACTCCTGAGTGTTGTGCTGAGTGCTGTGGTGTCAGCCACCATGACCAGCAAAGCATATACTTTGTGTGCAGGTGGTAGGGAACACATGTACGTAGAGGTCAGAGGACAGCCTGAAGGTGCTGGTCCTCCCGCCTTATTTGAGATGGCACGTATCTTGTTGTTTTTGCTACCAGGAAGGCCAGACTTGCTAGCCCACATGCTTCAGGGTTCTGCTGACTCCACCTCCCATGAACATAGGGCTTTACATGGGTACTAGGGACGCAAACACTGGTCAGCAGCCACTGCACTGGATATTGTAAGTGACTAGAGGTGGGCACGTACGGGAGGATGTGCATAGATCTGTGCCGACAGTACGCCATTTCATAAAGAGACTTGAGCATCCAGATTTTAGTAGCTGCAGGAGGTCCTGGGGCAGCTGTGTAAAAAATCTCAGCAGAGAAACGGGCTTCATTTAAACTATTAAAGATATTATATATGTTACATATGCTATGTATGTTATATATAATATAGATAATATAGTACATAAACTATTAAAGAAAAAGCAGAAAGGAAGAAATGGGGGAATGAAATGGCTATTATTTAAAACACAAACTCAGCCTGTGAATGGCTTTAACAGTTGAGATGAAGTCTGTGAAGCTGAAGGTAGAGCAATGAAAATGCTCTAAAATTAAATGAAAAGTAAATAATTAGAGCCCTAGGGGCCTTGGAGCAAGTGTCAGTCCAACCTGTGCAACTAGAAGAGGAAAGGAAATGAAAGAAGAACCCAAAACCAACTATTCCTAGGTGCATATGGGACAGAAGAAAAATGTAACGGTCAGAACCAGGCATGGTGTCACAGTGTCACAGTCAGCTCAGCTACTCAGGAGGCCAAAACAGAAGATAGCAGGTTCAGAGCCAGCCTAGGCTACAAGGTTCACACTCTGTCTCAAAATAAAATGTAAAAAACAAATGGGCTGGGTACGTAGCTATATGGTAGAGTGTTAGCCTAACTCGTGTGAGGTCCTGAGTGTAATCTTCAGTGCCGCTAATTTAAACAAAAAGATACAATGGTCAGTGTTTCTAAGTTTGAGGTTTTTTAAGTTTGTGTGTGTGTGCACACACTCACACACACATGCCACAGTGGGCATGTGGAGGTCAGGGGACAGCATCAGGTGTCAGTCCCTGACTTCCACCATGTTTGAGGCAGGATCTCTTGTTGTTTGCCACTGCATATACCAGGCTAGCTGATCCGCAGCTTTCAGGATTCTGTTGCCTCAACCTCCCATCTCACTGGAAAAGTGCTGGGATTCCAGACACCTGTGCTATTGCATCCAGCTTTATGTGGGTTTTGGGGATGCAAACTCAGGAGCCAACACTTGCATGATAGACACTGTACTCACTGGGAAATCTCCCCAACCCCCAAATCTGATTTTTTTTTTTTTTTTTTTTTGGTTTTTCAAGGTAGGGTCTCACTCTGGCCCAGGCTGACCTGGAATTAACTAAGTAGTCTCAGGGTTGCCTTGAACTCATGGCGATCCTCCTACCTCTGCCTCCCGAGTGCTGGGATTAAAGGCGTGCGCCACCACGCCCAGTGCAAATCTGATTTTTTAAAAAGGCATATAGATCCAGAAAATGCAGCAAATCCCAAGCAAAATAAATACCACCCCTGCCCCCTCCCCCACAAACACACATAAACACAGAGAGAGAGAGAGAGAGACTCATCATATTCAGATGCTAGAATCAGAGATAAGCAGCCAAGGGGACTGGAGAGATGGCTCAGCAGTTAAGGGCGCCTGCTTGCAAAGCCTGATATCCCGGGTCCAATTCCCTAGTACCTACACAAAGTCAGGTGCACAGAGTGGTGCATGCATCTGGAGTTTGTTTGCAGTAGCAGGAGGCCCTGGTGTACCCATACTTATTCTCTCCTCTATCTTTTCTTCTTCTTTTCCCTCTCTCTCTCTCTCTCTCTCCCTCTTTCTGTCAAATAAATAATTTTTTTTAAAGCAGCAGCCAGGATAAACAGCCAAGGAAAAATGACGTCGTACACACAGGGGAACAGCCGTTTAAAATACTGTTGTCTTCTCACTCCAGGTGATAGAAGCATGAAGATAATTGAATGCACATCATCAAAATGCTAAAGACTAGAAACTGCACCTACTAATGCTGGCTTGGAGTTTTAGGAAAATATATACATTCACGAAAATATATACATTCAGTCTGCCATTTTAGCCTAGAACCTTACATTTTTCTATTTATTGTGACCACATATAGTCTTATTTTGTTGTATCTTCAGCAGTATAATGAGAGCCAAACACACTAGTGAATGTCCCAAGTCACCAACAAGCTTTCCTGTATATTTCTCTTCTCCTGGTCCTGAACTAAAACCCAGTCATAGGATTAAGACCTCAGGGAAATCCCTAATATCTAACCTCGTATAAGCACTAAGAAACATTCATTGCACTTCTTCCTAACGCCCAATAATTAATGAGGACATACTGCCTTTTGAAACAGTGTACTTAAGATGAGATAAAAAATGCTATGTGGGTCAGGCGTGGTGGTGCACACCGTTAATCCCAGCACTCAGGAGGCAGAGGTAGGAGGATTGCCGTGGGTTCGAGGCCACCCTGAGAATACAGAATGAATTTCAGGTCAGCCTGGGCTAGAGTGGGACCTTACCTCAAAAAACCAAAAAAAATAAAATAAAAGTAGAGGCTAGAGAGATGGATTAGTGGTTAAAAATTAAAAATAGCCGGGTGTGGTGACTCATGCCTTTAATCCCAGCACTCGGGAGGCAGAGGTAGGAAGGCCTGAGACTACATAGTGAATTCCAGGTCAGCCTGGGCTAGAGTGAGATCCTACCTCAAAAAAAAAAAAAAAAAAAAAAAAAAAAAAAGCTATTTAGGCTGGAGAGATGGCTTAGCAGTTAAGGCACATGCCTGTGAAGCCTAAGGACCCTGGTTCGATTCTCCAGGTCCCACGTAAGCCAGATGCACAAGGTGGCACAGACGTCTAGAGTTCATTTGCAGTGGCTAGAGGCCCTGGCATGCCCATTCTCACTCTCCCTCTCTCTCTTTCCCTCTCTCTGTCTCAAATAAATATATAAGATATAAAAAACAATAACAAAATGTTACTTATGTTGAATTGTGTAATGTCTGTCCGTAATGTTCATACTGTGAAGAAAGTAACTGGAGTGTTGTGGGAATAGTAGTGTTAGATAGGCATGGGCTTGAAATCAGGCAGAAAAGCATTTGCAGTTACATAACCCTTTGAACTTCAGTTCTGTCACCAGAGAGCAGAGATAACGATATCTCAGTGACTTCGTGAACTGTAAGAAAGATACAGCACTTCAGAGTGTAATAAACGAGGCCTGGGGAAATGGCTCAGTGATTACAGGCACTTGCTTGCAAAGCCTGCTGGCCCAGGGTCAATTCCCCAGTACCCACATTAAGCCAGACACACAAAGTGGCTTGTGCATCTGGAATTTTTGCAGTGGCAGGAGGTCCTGGCACACCCATGCCCATACTCTATTCTCATTCACGTGCACTCTCGCTCACTCACTCTCTCATATACAAATTAATTAATTAAATACTTTTTAAAAAAAGAATGTGGGCTGGAGAGATGGCTTAGCAGTTAAGGCGCCTGCCTCCTAAGCCTAAGAACGCTGGTTCCAATCTCCAGCGGTTCCAATCTCCAGCGGTTCCAATCTCCAAGTCCCACGTTTAGCCAGATGCAAAGTGATGCAAGGGCGCAATGCCGCATTTGACCACAAGGGGGCACACACATCTGGATTTCGTTCCCAGCAACTGAGAGACTGCTGGCGCGCTCATCTCTGTCTTCCTCTCCTCTCCCTCTCTCTCTGTCTCTCTCTGTTTCTCTCCAAAAAAAAAAAAAAAAGGAATGTGATAGAACGTGTCATGTGGAGGCGATCGTTAAATCATGTGGATTATTCCTCTTCCTGGTCTCAGTATGTAAGCCAGTGTCTTAGTTTGAGCTGCTTGAAAAAAAATGTCATGGATTGGGTAGCTTAAATAAATGTGTGTTTCTTATAGGGTAGAGACTGGGAAATCAGGATGTCTGCTGATCCAGCGTTAAGTGAGAGCCTGCTTTTGGTTTCCTCTTCTCATTGTGTCGCACAGTGCAGAGAAAGAGGAATCAAGTTCTGTCCTCTTCCTCCAAGAGCTCCAGTCCTTGTCTGAGGGCTCCACGCTCATGACCTCATTGCCTCCCCAAAGCCCCATCTCCAGTCATCATCACATTGTGGGGTAGAGTCTCAACAGAGGACTTTGGAGGATGACACACACTGAGCCCATAGCAGCCAGGGACGGGGCCAGGGACTATGAGGATGTTCCAGACTGAACGAGTAGCATGGCAGAGGCCTAACTGTGGAGAGTCAAAGTCAGAGGCTTGTTTCAGGAACGGCAAGTGCTGGTTAGTGTTTAGTTGGAGAGCATATGAAAGGGTGCAGCAGATTGTGCACAGAGAAAAGTATTGGCACAGCACCTTACTGAAAACAAGCCAGTGTTCTCACATATTGCAACGCTCAGCCATTCAGACAAAACAAAGATTCATTGGGGAATCGTGGATCCCTTCTCTGATGAAGTTTACTCAATATGACTCTATAAGAGCTTGATCTGATAGAGAGGAAAAGTGTAATAGAAGTTATTGATAAGCCTGAAAATGTATCCTAAATATATCATTATTCTAGACAAGTTAAAAACATAAGTAAAGAATACGTCTAAGGAAGGAGATTACTATCTTCATATTTGAAAGGTTGTCCAGGAAAAAGAATAATATTAAACCTTGCTGAGGCACTGACCTAACAGAAATATTTAGAAATCAGAAAGGGGAAATGCTTAGCTCACAAGAGAAATAATACTTTTAACAGATAGACTTGCCCAACAATGGGCTGAGAAGCCTGGGACAAATTAAGAGTCCTAAGTCATGTGCAGTGTGCGTGCTGAAGCTAGACGGTTGTCAAGAGTGCTGTAGGAAAGGCGTCTGTTCTTGGGGGCAGTAAAACCAAAAAGCCTTGGAGGCTGTGCTGTACTTGCCAGGGTGCTGGGCCTCGCCAGGCTCTGATGTCATCTACGGGGAAACCTTTGAACAAGGCTCTGCCCATGAGAATGTGTTCCACAGACCCCTTCCCTGAAGCAGTCCCTTCCTAAAGTCTCCGGTTTCCCCTGGGTCTCCCCGCTTTGGGGAGGTAATTAGGTCATGGGGGTGGGGGCTTAGACAAGAAGTAGAGGTCCTACAAGGAGGGGTGTGAACTTGTTTCCTCTACAGTCTTTGCTGTTGCTTCATGGACCCCGCGGGCATCCGAGCGCAAACCCAAGCCTCCGCCCACCTCCAGGCAGGGCAGGCCCGTTCCCTGCACACTCACCTGGCACCCACAGAACATTTTCCTAAGTTGTCTCTTTTGACAGAAACCTGCAGCCCCTTGCACTAGAGACCTGTGACATTTCAAAAGACCAAAAAAAAAAAAAGCATGGAGATGGAAGGAGGGTGGAAGGTTGCACATCTAGCCCTGTTTTCAAACCTTCTTGCATAGAATCAGCTTCCTTGTTTGAGGCTGCTTAGCTGCCCCATGCTTTGTCATACCTAGTCTCTGTCCTCTGACATGCTGGCTATTTATTTGGGAACCTCGGAATTTGGAGGCTTGGGTAAGCAGCCTGTGTGCTCTGGCCCCGACCCTTTCTTCCCCATGCCAGATGCCTGGCTACTTCCCCGGTTCTTGCTTGCATCCTGCACATTAGCACAGTGTGCGCCCTCTTCTGCTGAACTCCTAAGTACATAGACAGGTTGTCAGTCCTTCCTGAACTTCCCTGTCTCCCTGAGACTTAGGTAAGGTTCCCTTCCCTGTATTCCATACTCTAGGTAGATGTAGCCGGTTTCTCTGCTTAGGGTCTTACAAAGCCAAAGTCAAGGCGTTGGCCGGGCCTGGTCTTACCTGAATGCTTTTGGGAATAATCTACTTCTAGATTTATTTAAAATGCTGGCAGAATTTATTTTCTTTCAGCTATAGGTCTAAGGTTCTCATTACTGGCTGGCTTTTGGCCAGAGACTACTCTTTTTTTCTATAGGCCATCCGTGTCCCTTCTCATATGGCTCCTCCAGTCTCAGGCCAATAATGTCAAGCACTTCTCACACTCCAGATTTCTCACTTTCTGTTTTGCTGCCCGCCAGGAAAAAAAAAAAAAAAAAAAAAACTGTGTTTTTGAAGAGTTTGTATGATTATATTAATCCTTCCCAGATAATCTCCATGGCTGTAAAGATGAAATTATCAGAAGTGTAACACCAGACACAACTGATGGGCCACTTAAAAAGTCTGCCTGCTGCCTCTTCCCCTTCACTCTCCCCTGGTAGGTTATACTTGCCTCACAGATTGACTTACCTCTTCGGGAATACGTAACTCTTTCAGGGTCGTATTTGTGGCTCAGTCATGTTGTGATACCGCGCTACACCTTACATGTAATAGGTATTCAGCATTGCTATAACTGGATGAATATATCCCCTTTAGGTCCACGAAGGCAAGTTTTGGTTCCAGGGTGGTGCTGTTGGGAGGTAGTGGAACCTTTACGATGTAGAACCTTGTGGGACATCATGGAGGGCAGACCCTTGAAGGAGGTTATGGGATTCCTGACTGATGAGGGGAGCAGCTTGCTCAGGCCCACACTTCCACCATGTTGTGTTATCTCGCCAGAGGCTCAGAGCAGTGAAGCCACTTGATTACAGACCAGAACCTCCAAGACCATGAGCCAAAACAACTCGTTTTCCCTTTTTTTTTTTTTTTGTTTTGTTTTTCGAGGTAGGGTCTCACTCTGGCCCAGGCTGACCTAGAATTAACTATGTAGTCTCAGGGTGGCCTTGAACTCCTGGCGATCCTCCTACGTCTGCCTCCCGAGTGCTGGGATTAAAGGCGCGCACCACCACGCCCATCTCTCCTCGTTTTCACTTAAGAAGTTAATGTCTCAGGAATTTCATTGTAGTGACAGGAAACTGAATAGTACAAATACATATCTAATGAATTGCTTCTTGTTGAATGAATTGTTAGATTAAATAATGATTATGTTTATTCCAAAATAATTTTTCAGCCCATGGGTACAGATGCAGGAGCAATGTCAGTGTTTGTCAGCGTTGGGAGTGTTTTTGAAGCTCCATTTATTTATGATGAATCAGACTAAACAGTGGACACATGGGCCAAGACTGTGTTGCTGCTCAAGTGAGGTCAGAGGAATTCCACAAAACAACTTAAAAGGCATAAAGTAGCTATTATAGTAAAATTAGTATATGGGAAATGTCATTAATGAGAGAAAAATGCATTCTGGAAAACTGTGTTCCATTCAAAGCACTTCATTACCAGATTCTCTAAAGAAAACTAGAGGGAGTTCAGAGATATAAAGAATGATTAAGAGGCTGTAGGAATTAATTTACAAGCATAAGATTTTTAAAGACTAAATGTGTGTAGTTTAGCCCAACAAGAGCTGAGTAGAAATATCAATGTTGTCAAATTTCTGAATCAAGAGAAGGAATGTGTTTCATTTGTAAGTATTGGAATAAAATGAATGAGGTTAGACAATGTTTTCTCACCAGCATATGTGCAGTATTGAGACTGCATGTATCAGAGCTGAATTCAATGTCATCTCCTTTTATTTGCTGCCTGGGAAATTTGGGGTATTTCCTTTATTTAAACTTTGAACTTTATTGTGCATAGAGTTGGAATTACACCATCTATCTTGTGTGACCATTTTGAAGATTAAATAAAGCTTTGTAAGTAAACATGGGTTCCATGCCCTGCACAGATTTCAGGTTGAGAAAAGTACCAGTTACTGGTAAATCACCATGAGCATCAGCACTCTTAGGTGGTTAAGAGTACAAACGGGGGGGCTGGAGAGATGGCTTAGCAGTTAAGGCACATGTCTGCGGCGTCTAAAGACCCAGGTTCAATTCTCCAGGTTCCATGTAAGTCAGATGCACATGGTGGCGCATGCATCTGGAGTTCGTTTGCACTGGCTGGAGGCCCTGGCACACCCATTCTCTCTCTCTTTCTCTCTCTCTCCCCCTGTCTCTAATAAATACATAAATAAAAAAGAATTAAAAAAGAATACAAACTGGGGGCTGGAGAGATGGCTTAGCATTTAAGGTGCTTGCCTGTAAAGCCAAAGGACCCAGGTTTGATTCCCCAGGACCCACATAAGCCAGATGCACAAGGTGGCACATGCATCTGGAGTTTGTTTGCAGTAGCTAGAGGCCCTGGTACACCTATTCTTTCTGTCTCTCTCTCTCTCTCTCCATCTTCCCCTTTTTTTCTCTCTCAAATAAATAATAATAACAGTACAAAGTGTCAGGCCTAGGGCAAACCTAGGGTGCAAATTCAAACTTTATAACTTTTCACAAATATCAAATTATGGGCTGGAGAGATGACTTAGCAGTTAAGGTGTTTGCCTGCAAAGCCTAAGGACCCAGGTTTGATTTCCTCAGTACTCACGTAAAGCCAGATGCACAAGATGGCACATGCATCTGGAGTTCGTCTGCAGTTCATTTGAGACCTTGACATACCCATTTTCTTTCTCTCTTTTTTCTTTTTCTTTTTCCATTTTCTCTATCAGCCTCTTTCTCTCACTCTCTAAAATCAAATAAATAAATAAATACAAATTATTTCCAAATTTCTCCTATAAGCAGTGCCGCACATCCATTTCTGCCTTTGACATAATTACCACACAAATTACTCAGTAATTATGTATTGAATTGGGTAATTTCTATTAATGACTAGATGAGCTATTTCTGGTCACTGTAAGATGCTTAGGAAGTACTGAAATGAGTCCATGTTCCTTGTGTAATCAAACTTATGATTGAAGTCCATTTCTTAGTCTCACGAAACTCTGCTACTTAGAGCCACTAAAGTTTCTGTGATAGAATCTCACTATGCTGCCCAGACTCAGTCCCCTTGCCTGCCCTCCTGGGTGCGGGGATGCAGGTTGCGCAGCAAGTCCTCCTGTTAGCTGAGTTTTATGAAGGAATGTCTTCAGTTGTGACAACATGTGTATCTTGTTTTCCCTGTAGCTCTTCACTGAGTATAGAATTATATTACTACAGTCAGCAGCGTTTACTCTAGCTAATTACACAGAACTGGTATTAAGTAGATCACTAATTTGAAGGTATTGAGACTGACCAGTGGATTTTAAGGGTCCGGAGGTAGCCCACATTCATCGTGGTGGCTCATCGAAACAGAAGGATGGGCCAGAGGAAACAAACTTTACCAAGCACTGGCAGTAAAGAACTGAGCAACTGGAACACTCGTCCTTCGAAACAAAGAATGTAAAGTTGTCACTCCTCTTGGGGGAAGGTTGGCATTTTAAAAATCAAATTAACCATATGTCTGTCATTGAACCAGAAATCCCACTTCTAGATATTAGTCCTAGGGAAACAAAACCACAATTCCAACAAGAACGTACATCCACACATTTATAGTACCTTACTTAACACACAAAACAGGAGAAAACCCACACATTCGCCCACTTCTCCCAGTCACACTCACTACCATGGCTGAGTCCCTTGTACTACATTTGTAGCAATAAAAAGAACAAAGTCCTCCCATATTCAATAACCTGGATGAATCTGAGAAGCATAAATGAGAGAAGGCAGATGCAAGAGGCTGTATTCTCTATGATCCCATTACTGCAACATCTGGAAAAGTGTCTCTGCTCTCCCACTGCAGTCTTGATCTGATTGATGTACAGTTCTGAATGCAGTCAGATTGCATCAAGTCAGTGAGGTGGAGGCAGAAATACTGGGTTTAATCAGTTTAGGGAATAAGACTTAGCTAAAAGGGATCAGGCAGTCTGTGCTAGGTCTCGTTGAGTGAATGCAACATATTTCAGGAGTTAAAGCAGGGTAGGGGGCACAGGCCTGTTAACATGGGGACAAAGAGCCAAGGTTTGGCCTGCATGCTTATCTACAGCATGTGAATCTACTCTGATGTGTCCTCCACAGTCTTCCTTGGGAGATGGTTAACTAAAACTGCAAATAACTTACTGCCAAAGTTATGATTTACCTGCCTTTGGCAAATTTTCAGTTCTGTTTTGCACTGACCCTCTTTAGCAGCTCATGAGGGCTGATGGCGACGGGGTTGACTCCCATCAGGAACGCTGTCCTCCGCACATGATGTGGCCGTTCAGGTTTGGAAATCAGCAGCTGGGATTGCCACCAAGCCGCTCACAAAATTGGACTCACTGAC
The DNA here is from genome assembly GCA_036365145.1 of Orientallactaga sibirica. Classification (NCBI taxonomy): domain Eukaryota; kingdom Metazoa; phylum Chordata; class Mammalia; order Rodentia; family Dipodidae; genus Orientallactaga; species Orientallactaga sibirica. Next base: position 3,587,769 of record JAEOAD010000055.1, read on the forward strand.
ATTCCCGGGTGGATGCGGGGGGGGGGGTGGCTCACAAGGTAGCCCCACCCCTTCCTGAGGCTATGTACATGGCGGAAGAGTGCCAAGGAGAAGGGCTTTTCTTAGTGGTAGAGCTTTCCCTGAGTTGTCCATGCTTTTGTCAGAAACCCCAGTTACGCTCGTTGGTTCACCAAGCTAGACTTGAATGGAAGTGTTTCTTTGGCCTGTTGGTGCCCCTGGGGTGAATAGTTGCTTGTTCGTCTCCGGGAAAAGTGCGCACCGCATGCCCCTAGTTGCTTCTGGCCAATGAGAGATGCTGATCGCATGGAGTATCTAATTGAAGGGTTTGCAGTATGATGGGTTTTATGAAAGTAAGCTTGACTCACCTGTGGCCTGGGTCCCATAAAGAGAAGCAGGCAACATGTGGTGCAAAGAAAAGAACCCATGGAAGTCAGCAAACAGCAAACTTGGGTTTGCATCCCTGGGGCTCAACCCTCTCAATCTTAGGTAAGCCAGTGAGTCTCGTTCTCATTACTGGGACAAAGTAACTGAAGCAGCTTACAGTTTTGAGGGAAGGCCATCAAGGTAGGGAAGTCATGGCAGGAGCAGGAAGCTGGCTCACAGCACATTAGTGTAGATGAAGTGGAGCAGAGGCAGCTAGCGTCTCCTATTTATATAGTCCAAGAACCTGACCTGTGGGAGGGAGCTATCCACAGCTGTGATAGGTCCTCTCACCTCAGCTAGTCTAAGCTAGAAATCCCTCACAGACAGGACCAGAGATTTGCTCCCAGGTGGTTCCAACTCTTGTCAAATTGACAACCAGAGACTAAGCATCACATAGACCGTGTCACCTCTCCCTTCTGCTTAAGGGAGACAGTGAAGATGGGCAGGTGCTTTCAAAGTGCCAGTTAGCTCTCATATCAATCTGTATTTGGAGAGCAGTTAGTCATGAATGTGACTGGGAGAAGTGGCGGAAGCTACAAGAATAACTCACAAAACTTGTGAAGCGTTCCATGTTGTTAATAACTAACTTATAGAATTAGCCTAGATATCCATCAACAGATGAATGGATAAACAAAATGTCATAATATATATGCAGACTGGAGTTTTATTCAGTCAAACTAGGAATGAAATTATGTCACTCCTAGGGAAATGTATGGATATGGAAAGATTGTGTTCAGCAAAATAAACCAGATTCAGAAAGACAGATATCCTATGTTTTCTCTCACGTGTGGAATCTAGACTTAAAAAAAAAAAAAAAGAAAGAAAAAGTGACATGGAAGTAGAAGGGGGCTACTTGGGAGGAGGAAGAGGACCAGCAGGAGGACGGAGGAAGGGCCAAGGCAAGAGAGGGAGCGTGAGTAGGATCAGAGTACATGATAGCCATGTGTGAAGATGTCGTAGTGTGACCACAGTGAATATGCAACAATAAGGAAGAAATGAAGCACCAAAAAGTGGCAAAAGCTCTGTAGAGCTCAAAGACTGGACACTCAGGCTTCAGGCCTCAGCATGGCAGGCCCGGTCATGTCCTGTTTACATTACAGCATATCTATATTAGAAAAGACTGGCATGTGTTTATAGATCTGGTTGGGAACATATTTAAGTTGTTCTTGCAACCAGAGGCTCATAATCAAGTTTTTATACTTTTCCTTGGAGGTATATATTGCAATGACTCACTATAAGAAACGGTCTTATTGCTCATATTAAAGATTCTTTACGTAGCCTTTCCACATCCTTGAAAGAGTTGTAGCTTCTTCTAGAAAGGCAGATTTTATTTTTGACATGGTGTTACCCCTTTTTAAAGCTCATAATCTATTTCTTTTCATGTCAGTGAAACCTTAGCATTCAGAAATGAACAGAAATGCTGGTAACCAGTCCTGCAGAGACTGTTGACTGCACAAGCTAGAGCTTTGCAGTTAAGTCTTTGATGCATATGTGCATATTTAATTTCTTATTTTTCAGTTCATGCAGACCAGTTCACTTTGTAGTCAAATTCATTGTAATCCCATCATGAAAGTGTTGATCTTTTAGTAACCCTTTACTGAAGCATCATATTAATCCACATTCCCTCACGGTAACAGACGGTTTGTATCAAACATATCATGCAGCTTAGCTCAGGCTCCATATGGAACCAATAAGCCACGCAATAAGTGGCCTTGTGTGGATGAATGTAAAGAGAGAGAGAGAGAGAGAGAGTGTGTGTGTGTGTGTGTGTGTGTGTTGTCTAAAGTGAATTTCTCCTGTGCCAAAAACCTAAATGACAGAATGATTCCTGCATCCCCAGAGTCTTTCTTGGCCTGGAAAAATTGTGTTCTTAAAAAGTAAAACTAAAATGGAATAGTTTAATATGAACCTAGATTTCTTAGCTCTGTAGAAAGATGCTCACCAAATACAAGAATCAGCATTGACTTCTCAGAAGTACGTTGGGCTTTGTTCTTAAATATGATCTCTGCAGTTGCAAGTGACCTCACTTAGTGGAGCAGCACTTACCACGCGGCATAAACCAGTCAGCGCTGAGCCCTGAGAGTCGCTCACACAAGCTAACACTGTGGCTGATCTGTCTTATTTGGTAAAACACATAGCGACTTGCATGTACTGTGATTAAGGAGCGCCCACATATGACCTGGGGAAAACACACTATTTTTATACAGAAAAGTAGTGTGGGAGTGGGAACAAAGACTACAGTGGAGTGGGCATGGCTGTAGTTGTGTGTTGTGGTCTGAATGTTCTCTTCCTTGCTTTTCTTGTTGCTTATTCCAGTAACTGAAAAGCCAGCTCCTCCTGCCTGTTTTGTGTGGAGAGTTTCTTTTTCTGGTAGACAATATACTATTTGTGAATTTTCCGAGGAAGCCATGGAACATTGCTCCTGCCCACTTCCCATCTAATTTATTGTCGACGTATAGTTTTCATCCTCATTGCCAGCCCATCATTGAACTAAAGAGAAACTTAATTGCTTCCACGGACTCCTATACAAATCAGAGGAAAGCTGAAATTCAAGCTAATTGAAACCAAAATTCCACTAAAACCTGCTTAGACTCTTGGTGGTGGGGCAGTAGGAAGTTGTTACAAAAGGTGTTTATTTCAGAGGCTAATTTGAGGCACTTAGGCCCAAAGCAATGTTTTATTTGCCTGGGTTTTTTGTCTTCTGCCTCCCCAGTAGGAAGAGAGGTGGAAGTCGCTGGGCTTAGGCAGGTGTGGTATGGGTAGTAGCTACTGAAGGTGGGTTTTGATGGAGCTGAGGGAAGATTTTTTAAAGAAGAAAGTGTGTCTTAACCCTGTCCTTCAAAACTGCCTCTGAAGTTACTCTCTGTTCCTTTCCTGCTGCAAGCTCTGGAATTCTGATGACTATAAGCAAGTTCTTTTTCTGACACTGAACAGGACTCTTCAGCTAAGTGTCCTGGGCCCAGCAGCTGTAATGATCACCCTCAAAAATGAGGCCTCAGGGCTGGAGAGATGGTTTAGTGGTTAAGGTGCTTGCCTGCAAAGCCTGAAGACCCATATTCCACTCCCCAGATCCTAAGTAAGCCAGATGCACAAGGTGACGCATGCACAGTGTTGCACATGCACTCAAGGTGGCACATGTGTCTGGAGTTCGATTACAGTGGCTGGAGGGCCTGATGTGCTGATTTTCTCGCTTGCTCGCTCGTTCGCTCACTCACTTGCTCATTTAAAAAAAAAAAAAAAAAAAGGCCAGTCTGTTGGGCTTGCCTCAAAAACTTTAAAAAAAAAAAAAAAATGAGGCCTCAGGAGTGGCCATTGTCTAGAGAAAAACTCCTACCTGACCCCCACAGCAATCTCAGCAGACAAATGCTATTGGTCCTATTTTCTAGATAAGGTACCAAGTGTTTATACAGCTTGCTTAAGGGTTGACGTGGTGAGAAGAGGCTCTATTCAGGCCTGTGATTCCAAAGACAGCTGCTTATGCTGCCTGACCCAGTGGACACTCCAGAAACACTTGGTGGGATGATCAGGCTAGGAACATAGTAAATCCAATTCTTTCCCCTTTCTCCATATCCTTGTCTTTTTCTTTTCCTAGGTCCCTTTTTTTGCCTTTTGTTTTGTTTTGGTTTGGTTTGGTTTGGATTGGTTTTTCGAGGTAGAGTTTTGCTCTAACCCAGGCTGACCTGGAATTCACTATGTAGTCTCAGGGTGGCCTTGAACTAATGGCGATCCTCCTGCCTCTGCCTTCCCAGTGCTGGGATTAAAGGCGTGCGCCACCACACCTGGCTCCTATTTTTAATAATACTTTATGAAAGTAACTTGTTAAAGAGTGTTTTGTTTTGTTTTGTTTTGTTTTGTTTTGTTTTGTTTTGTTTTGTTTTGTTTGTTTTTCGAGGTAGGGTTTCACGCTGACCTGGAATTAACTATGTAGTCTCAGGGTGGCCTCAAACTCACGGTGATCCTCCTACCTCTGCCTCCCAGGCGCTGGGATTAAAGGCATGCGCCACCATGCCCAGTTTAAGAGTACATAATTTTTAAAAATATTTTTATTTATTTATTTGCAAGCAGGGGCAAGGGGAAGAGAATGGGCACACCAGGGCCTCCAGCCACTGCAAAGAAACTCCAGACACATGTGCCACGTTGTGCATCTGGCTTATGTGGGTACTGGGGAATTGAACCTGGGTCCTTAGGCTTTGCAGGCTAGCATCTTAATCACTAAGCCATCTCTCCAGCCTAAGAGTACATAATTTTAAAAGTTTGAAATTATTTGACTAGCTCAATCAAGGGAAAAATTTGCACATGGCTACACAACAGAGCTGAGTCTGTCACCCAGTTCTCCTGACCACCCCGTCACGTATCAGTCTTTCCACTTCCCTGTGTAATTATTGTGACACTATTAACTTTGTGTGTGTGTGTTTATTACCAACCTCTTTGGTTAGCGGCTTAGCAAAAATTAGCATTTGAAAGACATGAGCAGTATACTTAAGATTGTGCCTTTTGATTTCAAATAGCTAATTCCTTCTTTCTTTCCTGATTCCCTTCTAATCAGTTAAGTAATAAGTGATTGCTGAACAACCTCCATTTTAAGCCCAACTTAACTAACCAAAAGCACAATCATATACTATATGGCTCTGCACTGAACAGTATTTATATAGGCATAATGAGGTTAACCTTAAATACTAAAAAACGTGAAATTATCCGGGTGTAGTGACTCATGCCTATAGATCACAATACTTGAGAGGGAGAGGCAGGAAGATCAGGAGTTCAAAGTCATCCTTGGCTACAGAATGAGTTTTAGGTCAGCATGGGCTATAAGAGACCCTGTCTCAAAAAAGGAAAACAAAACGTGATATTGATTATATTGAGTGGATGAGAGGGAAGACAGTCAAATCCTCATATTCAATAAAAAGTAAAATGTATAGAAAAGGGGATAAAATGTTTGTGTGAGAGAAGAGTGGTTTAAGAAAGTTAAATTCTTTTTTTGTAGATTTTGTTGTTTTGTTTTGTTTTGTTTTGTTTTGTTTTGAGGTAGAGTCTTGCTGACCTGGAATTCACTTTGTAATCTCAAGGTAGCCTCAAACATAGCAATCCTCATACCTCTGCCTCCCAGTGCTGGGATTAAATGAGTATGAGCATGCCATCATGCCCAGCCCTAAATCCTTTCGTTTATTTATTTATTTATTTATTTATTTATTTATTTATTATTTTTATCAGAGAGAAGGGGGAAGAGCGAGAGGGAGATGGAGAGAGAACAGACACACTAGGGCCTCTAGCCACTGCAGTTGAACTCCAGATGCATGCACTATCTGTGTGCATGTGTGACCTTGCACTCCTGTGCCACCTTGTGCATCTGGCTTACACGGGACCTGGAGAGGTTTCACAGGCAAGCACCTTAACCACTAAACCATCTCTCCAGCCCTATTTATTTATTTATTTTTATTTATTTATTTATGTGAAAGAAAGAGAGACAAATAGAGAGAATGGGCATGCCAGGGCCTCTAACAACTGCAAACAAACTCCAGACACTTGAGCCACCTTGTGCATCTGGCTTACATGGGTAGTAGGGAATTGAACCTAGGTCCTTAGTCTTCACAGGCAAGCACCTTAACTGCTAAGCTATCTTTCCTGCCCCTAAATTATTTTTTTAATTTTTTTTATTTACTCGAGAGAAAGAGTGTGTATATGGTACCTGAGGACCTCTTAACACTGCAGATGAACTCCAGACACATACACTGCTTTGTGGATCTGGCTTTATGTGGGTTCTGGGGAATAGAACCTGGGCCAGCAGGCTTTTCAAGCAAGCACCTTTTAACCACTGAGCCATCTCCATAGCCCCTGAAAGCTAAATTCTAATCTTTCACAATAGGAACATAGTCAGGGGGTAGGAAATATTAATAGCATTATTTAGAGAGATGGAGATCAGGAAGAAATACCTTAGAAGTGATTGCCACTGAAAAGTAGGCATTGCTGTTTTCCATTATATACTTTGTGATATTTAAACTTCCTAAACAGTACATGTAGTCTATTAACAAAAATTAACTTCAAGGCCAAGTGTGTTGGCGCACACCTTTAATCCCAGCACTCGGGTGGCAGAGGTAGGAGGATTGCCACAAGTTCAAGGCCACCCTGAGACTACATAGTGAATTCTAGGTCAGGCTGAGCTAGAGTGAGACCCTACCTCGAAAAACAAAAAAAAAAAAAAAAAAAAAAAAAAATTTAACTTCATACATGTACATACATATGATTTAAGCATTTACATTGGTCACAAAAAGTAAGGGTAGTGTGGTATACTTTGGAGCTTTAATTAAGAGGTTCCAGAGCTGAGGACATGGTTCAGTGAATAAACTTACAAAAGGATGGTTGATGACTGAGGTTTGGATCCCCAGGAGCAACATAAAGCCAGACACAGTAGCACAGCGCCTGTAATCCCAGCACTCCTCCAGCAAGATGGGAGGTGGAGGCAGGAGGATTCATGCAAGCTTGAGGACCAGCTAACCTGGTACACACAGCAGCCAGCAAACAACAGAAAGACTCTGCCTCACACAATGTACACACTCACAGATTTAAAAAAAAAAAAAACAAAAAAGGGCTGGAGAGATGGCTTAGTGGTTAAAGCGCCTGCCTCCTAAGCCTAAGAATCCTGGTTCCAATCTCCAGGTCCCGCGTTTAGCCAGAGGCAAAGTGACGCAAGGGTGCAATGCCGCACTTGCCCACAAGGGGGCGCACACATCTGGATTTCGTTCACAGCAGCTGAGAGACTGCTGGCGCACCCATTCTCTATCTGTCTTCCTCTCTCTGTGTCTCTCTCTAAAAAAAATTTTAAAAAAAACTTCTACTCTCAGCTTTGTTCCAACAGCTTAGTGACTTTGGACAGGACACATGTCACTTTAAGCCTTAGTTTCTTCATTTGCAAAAGGACAGAGATTAGAAAGAAAGATGATTGCCAACGTCTCTTTGCACTATAAAGTCCTAAGATTCTATAATTAAAATGATCATATAATAATAATAGTGCTTTGCAGCAATTAAACAGTTAATGCATGGGTGGAGGTTTGAAGTTACCACATTTTCCTTTGTTGGCTACAACCAGACTTGGAGAGAAATTTTCATTGTGGTCTCTGAAAGGAATTCAACACCCACCTTCCATTGTGGAGCTGGGGGCAGGCAATTGACTGTGCATTGGCCCTGAGAAACATAGCTTGCTGTTATTTCAGTGTAAGGGTTTTTTTGATATTTAATATTTTTCTGTATGAATCACAGGTGAAATTTTCATGCCATGTGTAAACAATTTCACTTTTTTATTGAAACAATGAATTCAGGAATGTCATATTGGGATATCAGCCATTTTGCTTTTATCAATGTATGGAAAAATGCTTTTATATTAATATAAGGAGTGATGTCATTTAATATGGAGTAGATCTTATAATTCAAGGCTAGCTAATCTCAGGAGGTGATTTAGGTCACCAAGCTAGGTTTGAAACAAGGAAAGACTATTTTCCTCTTGCTTCTCAAGTACTGTTACCAATTTTCTCCTCAGACTTTGGGGTAGATGAGGAGGAGCTTAGATGTTGAAAAACAGACCCAACTAGTTCTGTCCGTGCCACTGAGCCTTTGGTCCAGGAGAATTTGGTCCCCACTTTCCGGGCTTCAATTTCTCCATCAGGAGGGAAAGATTGGCTTGGTCAAAATGCCTTTTAATTTTAACGTGTGTTTTTGCCTCCTGACTCTGTGAATTCATTCAGGCCCTACTGGAGACCCACTTGTGTTTGGGGCTCTCTTTAAGAAGCTCAGTACGAGTGAGAAGGCTCTTTCTCTGTTAGACACGCTGTTACAGTTACTCTCGGTGGTGACCCTCCTGGTGTTTTCAATTGTGTATGTGTGGATGATGGGTGTGCACATGCCACAGTGTGTATGTGTGTGTGCACGCGCGCGTGGGCGTAGAGATGAGAGAATAGCCTTGGACTGTTGGCCCTCGCCTTCTCACCCCCCACCTTATTTGATACAGGGTCTTTTTGTAATACTTTTGCAGCTGCAAACAACAGACTAGCCAGCCCATGCGCTTCGGGATTCTCCGGGTTCCGCCTCCCACACTAGGCACATTGGGCTTTCAGCACTACCTGCTTGAACAGGGATTCTAGGGGTCCAAGCGCTGGTTGTCAGGCTTGCACAGCAAGCACTTTCAACAGCTGACCCATCTCCCCAGCCCACATCTCTAACTTTATTTATTTATTTATAGAGAAAGTATGGGTGCACTGGCGCCTCTTGCCCTTGCAGAGGAACTCCAGATGCATGCACTACTTTGTGCATCTGGCTTTTCCTGGGTACTGGGGAACTGAACCCAGGCTGGCAGGTGTTACAAAGAAGTACCTTTTGCCGCTGAGCCCTCTCCCCAGCTTGCACATATCTAATTTTTATTTATTTATTTATTTATTTATTTATTTATTTATTTTTGGTTTTTTTGAGGTAGGGTTTCACTCTAGCCCAGGCTGACCTGGAATTCACTCTGTATTCTCAGGGTGGCCTCGAACTCATGGCGATCCTCCTACCCCTGCCTCCCGAGTGCTGGGATTAAAGGCGTGTGCCACCACACCCGGCTAATATCTAATTTTTAAAAGAAGAAAAGATTTAAAAGTTTTGTTTAGCCACCCTTAAATGTATTTTGTTCTCCTCCTCCTTCCCTTCCTCCTTCTCTCCCTTCTTTCCTTTTCATTTGTGTTGCTGGGGATCAAACCCAGCCCTTAACTTAAGTACTGAAAAGGGAAGCCTCAAGACCTAGGCCTCTTCACACTGCACACTGTTTCACAGAATGCGTTCTGAAGTTTATAACTTGTTTTCATATATACTATGTCACTCGAACGTTGGGACTGGTGGGACTGGAGAGATGGCTCAGTGGTTAAGGCACTTGTCTGCAAAGACTAACAACCCAGGTTCAACTCCCCAGTACCCACGTAAGCCAGGTGCACAAAGTGGCTCATGCATCTGGAGTTTATTTGCAGGGCTAGAGGCCCTGGTGTGCCCATATTCATTCATTCACTCATTCATACCCCACCCACTCAAATAAGAAAAAAAAAAGAGAGAAAAAAGACAATTAAGACTGGGGATGTAGCTCTGGGTTTGATCCCCAGTGCTGGATAAGCTAGGCATAGTGGAAGACACCTGTCTGTAATCCCAGCACTCAGGAGGTAGAGGCAGGAGGATCAGAAGTTTAAGGTCATCCTTGACTACGTAGCGAGTTCAAGACCAGCCTGGGAGACATGAAACCCTGTCTTTAAGAGAAGGAAGGAGGGAGGGAGGGAAGAGCACACTTTTGCAAGGGTGTGTGAGGTATAGACGAGCAGATGCACATGTGATGGTCCCTTAAGGAAGTAAATGGTAATGATTGGAGATGCAGTGAAGGAGTTAGGGGGAAAGCCACCTAGAATGATATCCAAAGAAGATATCCCAAAATAGAGAAGGAAGGCTGCTGGAGTTTACAAAATCCTCTGTAGCAGAAACACGTCCACAAGCCTCATTCTAGCTGTCCAGTTCTGTGTCTGGTTCCAGACAGAGAGCAGTTGGAGACTCGAGATAAGTAGTGCTCAGCCCCTGTCACTAGTGACCTGCTGTTTGCTAACTGAGTGTTGACTGCACCAGCACTGTGCCTGGCACTTAGAATCAGATGAAACAAGATGGTCTTTTTAAAAATATTTTTATTTATTTGAGATAGAGAGGGACAGTTAGAGAGAATGGGCATGCCAGGTCCTCTAGCCACTGCAAACAAACTCCAGATGTATGTGCCACCATGTTCATCTAACCTATGTGGGCACTGGGGAATCTAACCTGGATCCTTAGGCTTTGTACACAAGCGCCTTAACTGCTAAGCCATCCCTCCAGCCTCAGAATGGTCTTTATCTTTGTTTACAAGAAGAGCCAGAGAAGCCAGATACACAACTAGTCAACTAGTGTCTAAAATAAAAATACTCGGGCAAGGAATATAGCTCATTGGTAGAGTGTCTGCCAAGCATGTATAAGGGCCTGACCCCCAGCACCACATAAACTTGACATGGTAGTACATGCCTGGAATTCCAGTACTTGGGAGGTAGAGGCAGGAGGATCAGACATTCAAAGTCATTCTCATCCACATAGCAAGTTCAAGGCCAGCCTGGGGTATGTGAGACCCTGAATCTAAAATACATTAACTAATTAATTAGATGATTATCTTATGGTATATATCCTTGGTGTTAGTAAATCCTACTGAGATCTAGGAGTAGAACAGACTAGATTCAAGGGTCTTGGAAACACCTTGGCTCCACAGTTGGCCTTGCTGAGTGTTTTCACGTTTAGGGCTCGAAGCAATGGAACTGAAGAGCCCGTTAACGATTGCTCTTCCCGTGTGGTGATAGGAGCATTGTGCACTTATCTCTCCAAAGCTTTGTCTACAATCTGTTCTTCCCCCTTTGCAGCTACGATACCAGCATGGACTAGGGACTCCAGACTTGAGGCAAACCCTTCCGAACCTGAAGAACTTCATGGAGCATGGACTGATGGTCCGGTGGTGAGTATCTTTCCTCCGACAACACACCTGTGATGTGGGTGAAGAGCCTGAAAAGCTTTCCTGGCTGCCATGTTGCTCCACACCTGCCTCTTGGGTTTTCTTCTGCACGGAGACACCTGAAAGCAAGGGAGGGCAGCCAGCTGACTTGTGTGACCTAAGCTCCACTCCGGCCGAGGCAGTGGCACCTTCTGGGGCAGAGGAAGGGGAGGCGGCTGGGTTGAGGAGTTCTTGAGGCCTTGCTGAGACAGACAGGATAGCTGGTCTGTCACGTGGACGGATGGCACAGGGCCCTGGGATTTTCCAAAGAATTCATGAAGAACGGGGCCATGCACTGAGCATCAGGACCGGTGGTATTGACTTGAACCTGGATGCCTTGAGGAATGAAGGAAAAGAGGCAAGATTTAATGCATACTGTTAATAACATAATGGTGATGGTGAAAGCCTCAGATCGTCTCCAGGTCTCTGTAACTGAGGTAGACTCTGTGGAAGATACGACACATAAGATTCCAACCTTGCCTTCAAGGAATTTGTGGTCTAATTGAAAAAAAAAGGCATATAATTTATGAAGTTTTCTAACACAAGTGTTAACCTGAAATAGCGAAGGGGGGGGGAGGCAACCCACAACCTTGCCTGATTAACCACCCTGTGAGTCAGTACAATCCTGATAGCATATGTCCCTGAACCATTTATCACAGGGACTCCTTTTTCCCCATTGCCTTTCTTGTGAACCAGTCTGTCTCCACACTCTATTCTGCTTCATTGTTGCATTTGTCTACCCAGGGACCAGTCCTTCATTCTTAATTATTATAAGATGTAATTTCTATACATCTTATTGTGGTTTGAGGATGCCCAATAAATAGCGTCCCTCTTCTCCCCTGACATTTGGAACTGTTTGAGAGAGAGGATACAAGAGACAGACTAATGTAATCAAAATGTCAGTTTTATTACTGATAAAGCCTCTTGGAAAAAGTGGCTTTAGATCCGTAATAAAAAGGGTTTGCAAAGACATTACTCAAATTCACCTTCTCTATTACGTGATCTGGAGAGCACACTTTCCTACAGGGGAGCCTTCTCCATGCTGCAGAGAGCCAGGACCACTCAGATTCAGCGAGGCCTGGAACTCGCTCACAGAAAGTCCTCCTTCAAGGCTGGGAGACTGCTTAGTGGGTAAAGTCCCCTTTAATCCTATTGCAGGGGAAGCAGGGACAGGAGGAGTCCTTGAGCTTGCTGGGTAGCTAGACCAGCCATGTCAGTGAACTCTAGGTTCAGGGAGAGACCTTGACTCAAAAGAAGACAGGGTGTTGAAGAACATGCTGTTCCTGCTCCTTCACTGTCTCCTCTGGAGGAAGCAAGCTAAGAACAGACAGCAGTTTTACTGAAAAATAAGACTACCTGAGCTAGCTGGAACATTCATTTAGAAATAAGAGGAAATGTTGTTTTTAGAGAGCTCATGTCATTTGGCAATCCTTTTCTTAAGTTGTTTTCATTTGCATGTGTACGTGTGCATGCGCATGCGCATGCCAGGGCCTTTTACCACTGCAAACAAACTCTAGACTCAAGTGTCACTTTTTGTCCAGCTCTACATGGGTGCTGAACCCAAGCCAACAGACTTTGCAAGCAAGCATCTTTAATCACAGAGCCATCTTCCCAGCCCCTTGGCAGTCCTTTTTAAGAAAAAGAGTATAAAACATTACAGAAGAGATGACAGAAAGAATGTAAGAGCCAAATGATGGAGAGGGGTGCTGTGGAAGGCTGTCTTCTGGACCCAGCATGGTCATTTTTCATGAACTTCAAGCAGCTGTAGGTTCCTGTACAGACTGAGCCTGTGACCATCCCATTGAGGCTGGTGGAGGAACTCATAAGACCCGACTCCTCCAGAATAGCTAATAGTTACTGGGAGAGGGAGAATCATGTTTTTCAATGGCGTAGCCACTGATAAGTTGCCCATACTCCAGTAAATCACCCCTACCCATGCTTATGAGCAATTGTAATTTAACTCAGTGTCCCCCCCCCCGAAAAGACATGAAAGCAGGAAGGGAGCCGGGCGTGGTGGCTCCCACCTTTAATCCCAACTCTCAGGAGGCAGAGGCAGGAGTTCTAGGCCACCCTGAGAATACAGAGTGAATTCCAGGTCTTCCAGGTCAGCCTGGGCTAGAGTGAGACATCTACCTTAAAAAAAAAAAAAAAGTAGAAAGGGCATTAGTTTGGAAGAAGGAGTTTGTAGGAGTGGGAAAAATAAGAGAGGGTAATGAAGATGAATATGATCAAAACACATTATTATACAGGTGTGAAATGATCAGAGGAAAATGAAATATTTTGTTTTTGTTTTTGTTTTTTGAGGTAGAGTCTCATTGTAGTCCAGGCTAACCTGGAATTCACTATGTAGTCTCAGGGTGGCCTTGAATTCATGGCGATCCTCCTGCCTCTGCCTCCCGAGTGCTGGGATTAAAAGCATGCACTACCACACCCAGCCAAGTTAAGCAGATTTTAACAAGACCATACAGTAGACTTTTTATTTTTATTTATTTGAGAGAAAGAAAGAGAATGGATATGTCAGGGCCTCCAGCCACTACAAACAAACTCCAGATGCATGCAACACCTTGTGAAGCTGGCTAATATGGGTCCTGGGGAATCAAACCTGGGTCCTTTCACTTTGCAGGCAAGCGCCTTAACTGCTAAACCATCCCTCCGGCCCCGAAAATGAAATTTTTAAAAAGAAAAAGAATATAGGATTAGAACTACCAAATTAGAAAAACATGGGGCTGGAGGGATGGCTTAGCCATTAAGGCACTTGCCTGTGAAGCCTAAGGAACCAGGTTCAGTTCCCCAGTACCTACACAAGCCAGATGCACAAGGTGGTGCATACATCTGGAGTTGGTTTACCATGGCTAGTGGCCCTGACATGCCCATTCTCTGTCTCTCTCCAATAAATAAATAATTTTTTAATTAGAAAAAGGGCTAAAAGGATGGCTTAGCATTGAGGCATTTGCCTGCAAAGCTAAAGGTCCCAGGTTCGATTCCCCAGAACCCACGTTAGCCAGATGCATAAGGGGATGCACATGTCTGGAGTTCGTTTGCAGTGGCTGGAGGTCCTGGTGCGCCCATTCTGTCTCTCCCTCCCTCTTTCTCTCCATCAAATAAATTAATTAATTAACTTAAATATTTTTTTAATTAGAAAAACATTTATAATGAGAAACAAACCACAATTACTGACTGGATCCTTAGAGATTAGGCCCCTTCTAGGATATCTTTAGACAGTTCATCCAAAACATTCCATAGAGATGGTTCCTCCTTCTCCTCCAAAGCACACATTTTCAGTAGCTCTCAGTTCTAAGGTACAGAGAAATTAAATGACTTTCTGAGCATGGATGACCCATGAACTTATAGTAATAAAGCAAGAATCTAGGTTTCTTGGCACTGACATAACAAACCCATTAAGCCCCAAACTTACACATTTACGTAGTGCCCCTCTGTGCCAACTGTGCCAACACATTAACACGAATGAACAGTAATGACCACTTTATGGTAGTCTACTGAAAAATAGGCTACTATTTTCAATGCAGAATACTGGGGAAATGAGTGCTATATAATGGTTCCTGGTTAGGACCACTGCGGGAAGCCAGGCTGGAAGTTACAAATCTAAACAAAGCCGGAACAAGCCCTCTTAGCCTCAGAAGAAACCTGAGAGTTTCCGAAAGCAGCCGTACACCAGGCCTCCCCAGCCTGGGCTCCTTAGGGCAAAGGGTAAAAAAACTCAGCTCCTTGGGGAGACTTATACATCTTTCAGGAAAGGAAACGCTCCTATTTTCTGCGTGGCTCTTGCCACTCACAGATTGGTCCCAGCGGAGACACACTGCTGTCTGTTCTTTTGGTGTGGAGGACTTCGAACTGCTAATGATCAATGCATGCACCGAATTCCTCCTTGTGACAGCCTCCAGAGTTATGTGGCAGCTTGCTTTGTTTGGTTTTTTGAAGTGATAAATGTTCTTTTAATGAAGTGATTTTTTTTTCTTGTGTATTGCCAAATTCTTAACTAACATTAGCAGCAGTTGCATGATCAGTCCTAAAATAAGCCCTCTCCCCACTTTTAAAAAATATTTTTATTTATTTGAGAGAGGGAAAGAGGCTGAGAGAGAAAGAATGGGCATGCCAGGGCTTCCAGCCACTGCAAACGAACTCCAGTTGCATGTGCCACCTTGTGTATCTGGCTTACATGGGTCCTGGGGAATCGAACCAAGGTCCTTTGGCTTTATAGGCAAGCGCTTTACCTGATAAGCCATCTCTCCAGCCCTCTCCCCACTTTTTTCTCTTTGGGTAGATGTGGTGGGGGAGGGAGAGAGCTGGGGTTCACGTGTGTGAGTGTGGGTATACGTGTGCAGTGGTGTGCACATGGAAGTCAGAGGACAACCTTGAGTGCTGGTCCTCACCTTCCCCCTGTTTGAGGCAGGGTCTCTTGTTTGCCACCATGTATGCCAGGCTAGCTGGCCTACAAGTTTCTGGGTATTCTCCTGTCTCCACCTCCCCTCTCACCATAGGCATGCTGGGATTTATAGATGCTCACTACCACATCCAGCTTAGTGTGGTTCTGGCAATCCAGGCTCAGCAAGCCGTTTACTCACTGAGCCATCCCCCCACCCCCAAATGAGTCCTTTTTCCTTTACAAACACAGTTACATGGGCACAGTTCTCAGTGGCTGATGCCAGCCTTTTTCAAAAACAAGTCCCCATTTTCTCATCCTAGGGTCATGACCCAGCTATAACTGCCCAATAACATAATTTCAAAGAGCAGAATTTCATCTCAGAGATAATGCTCTGTAAATACTTGGGTTAAAAGTCCCTGGGATGCCACCTGAGCATCTCACTTCTCTTCTTTCCTGCTGACAACCAAGTCAGGCAAGAATGTGCTTCCAAGCCACTACTGATGATGGCTGTCATGCCACGGCGTATGGGGCACAGACTGTGGTGGCCTTGCTTATGCCCCTCCACCACTCTCCCATCACAGTCCCAAGTGACCCCCAGACATAACAAACTCGTTTCTGACTGCAGCTCTTCACTGTGACCAATTCCCACCATCCACAACAGCCTGTCTGGTTCAGATGTTCTCACAGCTCAAGGTCCAGCACGTGTCCCCCTTTAGTCACTCTCCTGGGCCGTGGGAGAGATGGGGATAAAGGTGCAGTGGATCCCTCCAGTGGCTTAGGGCCACTTCTGCCCCCAAATCTCATCCATGAGGCTCGTGAGCATCTTGGGGCTGCACCCCTCTCACCTCGGGGGCCCTGGCCTGATATAGTCCAGTGAATGAGTACGCGTCTGCCCTTTTACTGTGGAATGTTGACACTGTTGGCATTTCAGGAGCTCAGAGACTAATCAAGGCAGTGAAATGGATCAGGAAATAAATAGCAGAAAATAGCAAGTTTAAAATGCGGCATTTGGGTATAAGTTATCTCAGTCATGGGGGGGGGGGCTTTGCTTTCTGGAGGACTCACCAAGCCTTCCCTGAGGAACTGGTCTTGGAATGGACCGGGGACATAGGAAGGCTTGAAGTATAAAACGGCATGGCCCCATTAAATGGAAAGAGCATAGACTGCATTTGAACACCAGTGCCCTGCTTACTGCGCCACCTCAGGCAAGTTTAAGCTATCTGTTTCAATCGCTCCTACTAAATGAGGCTAATGGAACACTGCTGGTAGTGGTGCTGTATGGTTCAACTCCCGAGTTGTTGGCATACTGCCCAATTTAGCAAAGGTTACAAGTATGTAATGAATGAATGAATCACAACTTACTGCCTCTGTTTTTAAAATTAAGCTAATTTTTTATTATAGATATTTTGTCACTCCTTAAAGTCCACAGTCATCTTACAAATAGAAAATATTTACCATTTCCCTCTCATTTTCCCCAAGTCCTTCCTGGCCTTCCTGCAGCCTTGGAGGTAAGCACCCTGCAGATCTGTTTGTCTGCAAAAGTTCTTAGCACCAGCCTTTCACTTGTAATCTTGTTTGTTTTTCTTTATGCTTGCAACAACCCTGTGGGGAATGAGAACAGCCATCACTATGGAGGTCAGGAAGCTGAATGTCAAAAATGTGAAGTGACTTACGAGGATCACATGGTCACTTGTGCTGGCAGAGTCCAGAAACCTGGCTTGTCAAAGGTTCTAACCCTTCACACGCCATGATGTCCCGTGTTTGTTAGTAGCCATTCTGTTCCTTCTCTGCCTTTTCCCAGCCCTCCTAGCTCTGTGCCACCCATACTCTATCACCCATCACCTCTCCAGGGGAAACCCAGATGTCACATCCAGAGTCCTGAAAAGACACATATGGCAAAACTGAAGCAGCTGACCCCACCCCAGTCACTCAGGAAAGGAAACTATGTGCCATAAGCTTTGTGAACACTTTAAGAACTTAAAAGTGACAGAACCAAAAATTATTACACTGGGCTGGAGAGGTGGCTCAGTGGTTAAAGGTGCTTGCTTACAAAGCCTGACGGCCCAGGTTTGATTCCCCAGTACCCATGTAAAGCCAGATACACAAAATGACACATGTATCTGGAGGACATTTGCAATGAATGGCAATAGGCCCTGGTGTGCCCATTCTTTCTTTCTTTCATTCTCTCATTCTTTCTCCCTCCCTCTCTCTCCTTGCAAATAAATAATCTTTTTAAAGGATTACATGTTTCAGCTGGGTATGGTGGTGCACGCCTTTAATCCCAGCACTTGAGAGGCAGAGGTAGGAGGATTGCCATGAGTTTGAGGCCACCCTGAGACTACGTAGTGAATTACAGGTCAGCCTGAGCTAGAGTGAGACTTTACCTCAAAAAAAAAAAAAAAAAAAAAAAAAGATTACATGTTTCAATTCTATGATTAAGAAACAAACGAAAAACAGGTGAGAAGCAGCAGCTCATGCAGTGGACGAGCACCTGTGCTGTGTATGCTACGCGCCTGTCATCTTTCTGGGAACGACACATTCTCTGGAGGTTTTCCCATAATAAGATAGGAGAAAAACATGGTTTCAAGCCTGCCTTATTTTACTGAAAGAAACTTGTATTTTTGGTTTAATTTTTCCTGATTAAAAAGCTTAAATTATCTATCACCTTCCTGCAAGGCAGTGTGACAGAGCAGAGAGAGCACAAAGTTGATGATGTCTGTCAAAGAGATTTATAAACTAGAAAGAGCTAGACACAGTATTATTAAGTGTTTTGCACGGGATGATTCATTGCCTCCTGTGCACAAACAAAGGACTATTAAGAGATGCGGGAGGTTTAAAAGTGTCTTAGGCTGGAGAGATGGCTTAACAGTTAAGGCGTTTGCCTGCAAAGCCAAAGGACCCAGGTTCAATTCCTCAGGACCCACATTAGCCGGATGCACAAGGGGGTGCATGCATCTGGAGTTCATTTGCAGTGGCTGGAGGCCCCATTCTCTCTCTCTGCCCAATCCTCTCTCTCTCTCAAATAAGTAAATAAAATATAGATATTTTAAAAGTGTAAGTCTCCACCCTGCCTGGGCCTAGTTCACAGTTGCTTAGCTTCTGATCTGAAGAAGTAGATAAAACAAATATTTCGAAGGCCATGGCTTGCACTGGTCACTCACTATGTTGTGGCCCAGCTTCAGCTCAGTCACCTACAGTGTTGGAGGTTAACTTTAGCCAAATGTGTGGAAGTCCTAGGGCCAGTTCACCTCCAGAGAACCTTGTTCCTCAGTGCTCAGTCCTCACTGAAGAGAAGTGGACTTTTCAGCAGGGTCCTAGACTCATGTTGGGGGACGTGCCTATTCTATACAGTCTTTGTGACAAAGCCCTGGCTAGCCTGGAACTGACTATGTAGACCAGGCTTGTCTGGAACTCGCTATGTGGATCAGGCTTGTCTGGAACTCACTATGTAGACCAGGCTTGTCTGGAACTCGCTATGTGGATCAGGATTGTCTGGAACTCGCCATGTGGATCAGGCTTGTCTGGAACTCACTATGTAGACCAGGCTTGTCTGGAACTTGCTATGTGGATCAGGCTGGCCTCAGATCTGCAGTGAC
Source organism: Orientallactaga sibirica (assembly GCA_036365145.1). Taxonomy (NCBI): domain Eukaryota; kingdom Metazoa; phylum Chordata; class Mammalia; order Rodentia; family Dipodidae; genus Orientallactaga; species Orientallactaga sibirica. The sequence goes on from JAEOAD010000055.1 coordinate 3,606,736, forward strand.
CTTCCTTGCCATTTTTTGGAAACAGAGAGGATCAACAGCTTTAAATGACAGTATTTTTAAAGATAGGACCTTTGTTTTTAATTTTTTCTTTTCTTTTTCTTTTTCTTTTTTTTTTTCTTTGACACAGGATGTCATATAGGCCATAATGGACTCAAACTGGCCTTGAACTCCTGATCCTCCCCCACTCAAGTGCTGGGATTATACTTGCACTGCCAGGCCTGGTTATCAGCTTTGGCATACTTTAGGAAGACGGTTTTTCAGTAAACTGAGAATAATGAAAATTAACAGTGAGGGAGCCAATCTGCTTTCTTTAAGATCACAATGATGATATGATAACAATGGAGACTCATATTAAAAGCTTTAAAAGCCTCATTAAAAAAAAAAAATCTACCCTCTTCCTTTCAGGCAGTCGTACTTCTTGCTGAATTCTGGCAAGTAACCTCTGAGGGACTTACAAAACATGGCTAGCTGACGATAGTCTTTAAATTTAGATCAAATGACATTGTCTTTGAAGTCTCCGAGGTACTACTTAAGGATCACATGGGCTTGCCTTTGAGATTGCAGACTGGCATTCCTAACACAAGAAGTGAAGTCTGGTCGAAAGTAAATGAAAAAGAAAGTTTTATTGGCGTTACTTACTCCACGATAGCTATTTTAGAAGGAACCTTGACAGGCCATCATCTCCTTGCCTCTAGACAGGAACACACAAGGCATATGGGTATCTGTAGGATTTTAAAAGACCTTGGGGGACAGGCTGCTTCCATAACTCACTCCAGAGTTTAAACACCCTCGCTTCAGGAAATTCTTCCCTATATTTAACTTACAGCCCCCTCCCGCGGTTCACACCCATTTCCGCTTTCTTCTGTCTTCAGTCAGGATGGAGAACAGCTGTCCAACATCCTTCGTGCGCTAACCTTCCAGACCAGTGACAGAAAACCCTTCACTCTTTGAGGCTGCTTCCCTCCACCACCAGATAGAGATCCTGTCTCTTCATTTGTGTATCGTGTTTACTTCTCTTGATTATAAAGTAATACATCTTCTCAATCAGTAAAATCTAGAAGTGGAAAAATATGCCTGAGAGGGGAGAACAATAGCCCCAAAATCCAGAGAAAAAAAATCAGTGAAGTTTCCGGACCCTCTATCCCAGTGCCATTCAGTTTAAAAAAAAAAAAGAAGGATGAGCCACAAGTACCAATTTTACTTTTCTGGTAGCCACATTATAAGAGGCAAAAAGAAACAGATAAGTTAATTTTAATAATAGATTTTGTTTTACCCAAATCTAGATTATATATCTAAAATTAATATCTTGTCAGCATATACTCAATATTTTAAATTATTAACAACATATTTAACCTTTTTTTTTTTCATGAGAAGCCTTCTAAATCTAGTGTGTTTTCCACGTGGAGCATAGCTCACATCAGACCAGCCACATCTCGAGTCCCAGGAGCAAGTGTGTGCGCGCTGTGTGCTCTGTATTACATTAGATTGGAAAGTGGACAAGTACCATTCAGGAACTAGATGGGGTCCTGGCTCCATAAGCTAGAATGTGCACACATTGTATTTTATTCCATCTAAATGCCCTTCCCTTTCCATCCTCCTGTGCACATCCTCATTATCTACATTTTCACTCTCCTGTGTGCTCTTTCCCTCCCTCCCTAGCATCCCTTAAGGCCCCCGTCAAATACAGCCTCCTCTGCTGACGCTACTGATGACCGCCTCTTCCCCTTGTAATATACGCAGTCTGCACTGTATGCAGAGCACCGTGATGTGCTGGTTATTAGTTTATTCTCTGTGTGCTAGAGTGGAACTCCTGCATGATAGGAACCTTATTTTATACATCATAGTACCTGTGGATTTCAACAATGTCCATTGGAATATGTTTTGAAGCACAAATAATAATATTAAGCTGGAGGATTCAGTAAGAAGTACTGTAGCTATTTCGTGTTCAAAGAGAATCATTTTTGATTGGCATGGGTAAAGAAGGCTGAGTGAAGAAAAAGTGACCATGCTCAAATGAATGGGGAGTAGCTAAATGTAGCCGTATTTTAGGAAGCATTCTTTTTTCCCCAGTTTTTTCACGTGTGTACATGTATTTATGCATGTTCATGTTTGTGGGCACAAGCCTGTGTGGACCAGAGATTGGCTTTGGGTGTTCTTCATCCGTTGCTCTCCACATGAACCTAGCGCGCACCCATTCGGCTAGACTAGCTAATGGGTGAGCTGTGGGAACAGGCCTGTCCCATCTCCACAGCACTGAGGTCAAAGATGCAGTCCAGCACACCTGGCATTGTTCTGGGCACTGGAGGTCCAAACTCACGTCCTCGTGCTTGGGTGGAGAACACTTCACCACTGACCCATCCCCCAGCCCCTCAGGGGAGCATTCTTTAATACATGCTAACAAATACCAGTCGATCTAATCATTAAATTTCAAGAAGGCACAGTGATAAGCTCTGTATTGACCCAAAACCAAACAACAGTGACCACTGATCATTGATCTTTGGGTTTACGCTCAATTAGCTATAATTTCCTGCTGATCAATTTTTGAGTTATTAAAGGTCATTTGATGTGATGCTCATTCTGGGATTCCTGTTAGTGGACGGTAATACATAAGAAGGAAGAGCACCGCAGTGAATGTCAGGTGACTGTCCTGTGGAGCCGGAGCGCCCCAAAGCACGTGGAATGGCATACTTACTTAACTCACTCAATCCTCCCACCAACCCTGGGAGTTAGGACCCATGACACTCTCCCGTCTTGCAAGTGGGGAAGCTGGGGCACTGAGGGGTCAAAGTAACTTAACAGTGACTCAGCCGTTGTGTGTATGGTGCTAAGGCTTGAACACAGCAGAGCAGTTTTAGGGTCCCAGCCTTCATCATCGCTCAGCACAGCACAGCCTCTCCTAACTGTTGAGAACACAGGGGATCATTTAGCATCTGCCAGTTCCAGAAGAGGAGTCCTGTTATTACCACCTTCTCCTGGTTTTCTTCATTCCGCTCAGACGGCTCCTCCTTGTATCACTGGAAGGCTTTTCCTCTCCAGCCGCATCATAAAAACCTGGAGTTTCTAAAGGCCCAGGCCCACTTGAGTCTCCGTGTAGGTAAGCTCTGCTTTCAGACACGTAGGCGCACATTCTCCATGGCCGTGTGCTTCTGCCTGTCTCCATTGTAGAGGCCACAAGCCTATGTCTCCAGTGCAGTTGGTGTGTCTTCTTTCACACTGTGCCAGGCACAGCCCTTGACTCCTCCCTTCCCTCTCACCCCTGCCTTTAACCCTGGCACCTCCTGCCCAGTTTTCCCTTTCCTGGTCCATTTATATTGATCTAGACATTTCCATTCTGGCCCAAGCCTCCAGCATCCTGTTCCACTGCATAGCCTGCAGTGTACTCTCCAAAATCAGACTAAATCACGTTTTGCTAGTCAGCTCTCACTATATCAGCTACCTACAATAAGCCAATGTATACGGAAAAACAGGATTATTTTGGCTCCCAGTTAGAAATTTCAGGCCATGATGGTGCTGACCCACTGCCCTTAATCCTCTAGTTGTGTGTGAGGTCGGGAGTAGGGGGATGACAGAATATCAGGGCAGAAGTATGTGACATAGCAAAACTGTTCACCTCATGGTTAGGATGTAAAACGATGAGAGGGCTGGGGTTTTACTATTCCCTTCAAGGGCACAGCCCAGGGACCTAAGACCTCCCACTAGGCCCCACACCTCCCAATAGTGCCAAGTTGGAGGCCAAGTCTTTAACACATGGGTCTTTGAGGAACACTCCAGAAATATACCGTAGCATACTTTAGTAACTTAGGCAGACTGACACACACACACACACACACACACACACACACACACAGAGTCTAAGCATGGCCTGAGGGCTTCTGAATGTTCTAGTCTTATTTTCCTCTCCAATTTCAACTCCTCACTGCCCATTTGAGTCCTCAAATACTCTTTTTTCCTGACACAGAGTCTTGCCAACTTCTGTTTTTCTACTAAAATATACCCACACCAGCCTGTCCTGCAGCCCGTGAAGAACTGGCCCTGCAAACCTTGGTCTTTTCTGGGTCATTTCTCCATCACAGGCTCTCTCAGCCCATGCCTATTCCAAAATGACATGTGTCTGAGGTAGTTGGTTTACATTTATGTCTGGGATTCTGTGGTGCATGTCTGTCCCCTTCCACTAGACAATAAACCCCGTAAAATCAGGAGCCATGGCATTTTCCATCACCGTAGATCCTGAGGTGAGGGCCTATAAAATAGACACTTGCTACATGAGTGAAGGAGTCAACCAATTAATTTCCCTTTTTTTTTTTTTATTGTTGTTGGTTTTTTGAGGTAGGGTCTCACTCTAGCCCAGGCTGACCTGGAATTCACTACGTATTCTCAGGGTGGCCTTGAACTTGTGGCGATCCTCCTACCTCTGCCTCCCAAGTGCTGGGATTAAAGGCGTGCGCCACCACACCCGGCTTCCCAATTAATTTCTTAATTGTCCTGCACCTCTTCAGTAGCACAGAGGGCTCCCAAGGATAGACTCATAGAGTCCCCAGTCTGGTGAACAGTGATTAACTGGGGGGCTAACTAACTCAGACGCTTCTGCCCAAGGCTGCAGCACGTCTGCCAATGGTGGTAAAGAGGTCGGTTTTTCCTCTACAGTAATAAACAGCTGAGTCCTGGGGTTTGGTTCATGTTGGGGTTACTAGAAATCTATCTGATGGTAGCTTGGTTTTAGCAGTGTCTTTCAAAGACTTCATCTCACGGCTTCTGTCATTGGTCTCAGGAGCCTTGCACTTCCTTCAGCTCCCTTCCAAGACTAGTTTTAAAATTCTGAAAGCATTCTCTGGCCAGGGTTTTAATTTCCCTATCGAAGTTCTTTCTGGGGCTGGGTTCTGTGAGATTGCTATTCTCTGGTTTCCCTGGCAAAGATAAAGTTGTTTTTTTCCCCCTAGTTTTCAGCATAAACAATTTATTATTCCCAAGTCTCAAATGCTGTCCAGACACTCTGCAGGGTCCCCAGGTATCATTCCTGAACCTCTTCTCTTCTTCCCATGTTCTCTTGTAGAATGTTACTGATGCTCCATATAAATGACATCAAGATGGGCTGTGTCTATTTCTTCAGACCATTTTATAGTCTCATAATGTTAGTTGCCTGACTGGAATTTCAGTTCTTCAATTTGTGTGATGATTTCTTAAAGTGAGAGCTGACGGGTGACGTGGTTGTCTTGACCCATCCCAGGACCTCTGTGGGGCCCCCTAGAGGATCACAGTGTATTCTTGGATCCCATGAGTTGGGCCTGGAACCCAGCTGGCCTCCTGCTAACCTTAGGCTGGAGGCTCCCCTGCCTCCGTCCACGACCTGCACTGTGGCTGCTTCCCTAGGCTGCATCTGCTGGAGGCCCAAGGGCCAGGCCCTCCTGTCACATCACCTGGGGTGCCTGTGTCCTTAAGCCTACAACTCTGTCTTTCACAGATTGATAAAGTTTAAAGGTTCTCTTGTTTAGTTATACCTTTTTACACTTTTTTTCTTCATTTCTACATTTTTGCACACTGGTGTGGGGTTTTTTTTTTTTTAAGTCAGACTTTGGCAGGAAACCTTTCACACAGAGCCCAGGGGAAAGGTGGCCACTGGCACACACTTCAGCCTGTGCTTTGATCCTAAGATTGTTTCTATTTTTATTTTGTTTGGTGTTTTTGTTAACATCCAGGGCAAAGATTAAGCACTTGCACTTATCTGGTAATGCTAAGAGGCCCTCAGATCCCTTGCCTGTGGCCAGGAGACCCTGCTTAAAACTATTAACCCCAGCTACCTCCTGGGAGATAAGATCTAGCTGTTAAATTTGGCTTTCACAAAAGGAGGCCCTGGCTTCTACTTGATCCAGAGAGGGAAAGGAGAAAGATAAATCCCAACCTTTGCTGAAGTTTGAAAATAGGATAGTAGCCTAATTTATGGAGGTTGTTTAAAAAAAAAAAAACTAACTTTATGTCATAATTTCTTAGCTGCCAAAAGACGTAATCCTACCTCAGCTTCGCCTTGGCAACCTGCTTTTGGCACTCGGCACAGCCCTGTCATTGCTCTGCGTTATTTAAGCAGTAATCTTTAAGAAGGTGAGAAACTATTATTGCTTTTTTAGCATAGTTGACATGATATTGGCTCAGAGTAGTACCTAGGGCTAGAAGCATCCCTGGTGGCGGTACACCAACCTAAACACCTCCACGGAGAGGCCTCGCTGCCATGAGGTCATGGCTTGCTACAAGGGAGAAAAAGAAGACCATCAAATGTTGTTTAAAAGTTGTGGAGGGGTTTCTCTCTCTTTTCTTTTTAAGTACTCTCGTTCTGCTGAGTTGTAGCTGTAGACTTTGGCCAGGGTCCAGACAATCAGGATTTAGTGTTTTGACCAGCTGTGATCTAGTAACGTCCCTCAGAGGAAACATTTTGCTGGGAGGGAAAGACGTAGCTGAGGCTGCGAGCTGCGGGCTTTCCTGACGCTCTGCCGCAAGAGACCTGACTGGGCAGATGAAAGATGTGCAGGTGAACCCGGAGAAGAACAGGGGAGCGAACTGCTCTCAAAACCCATCCCAGCCACAAGTACCCTTGATGTGGTAAATCTTTACAACTTTTCCTTATTTAATCTTCTCCTTGTCTCCACATTTATACTGTCACTTCATGGCGGAATTTGTTCTCCTAATTGGCACTGAGCATGCCCAACAGTGTAACAGTCCTAGAAGGCCAGAAAAGCCACGCAGACGGGAAGAGGAGGCAGGTCCCCCACCCACTTACCTAACACTTCCTCCAAGTCTCACCTCGCCCCCAGAAGGAAGGAGAGATCAAATGTGGGTGCTTTGGCAGTAACAAGTACCTTGCAGGTCCTAGGGATCAGGACAGAAAAGGAAACTCACAGCGACTTGGGCAGACTGGCTTGGTTAAATTTCAGCTTTCTGCCTGGTGTGTCTGTGACATTCTTGGTTTATAAAATGAGGGTGGCATTTGGAGCACTACCTAGACATGTTCTATGAACACAAAGTTGTTAATAGGACCCTTATCCCACAACACTTCATAAATACTAGCTGCTCATATGTACCACCATGCCCAGTATTGGGCTGAAGTTTTTCTTATTCACCTCGTTTAATCCTTACTGCAAGAAATATTTGTCTTGTTTGTAGTTGCTTACTTGTTTTTGTCATTATTACTGTTGTTTAGACAATATCTCACTGTATAACCCTGCCTGGCCTGGAACTGATTATGTAGGTGAGGCTGGCCTCAGACTCGTGGACACTCCTCCTCTCTACCTTCCAAGAGCTGAGATTACCAGTGTGCGGCACCATGCCTGGCTCTCGTGGCTTGGTTTGGTTTTTGAGGTAGGGTCTCATGTAGTTCAAGCTGGCCTTGAACTTTCTATACAGCTGAGGATGACCTTGAACTCTTGATCTTCCAGACTCTGCCTCTGACTCCCAAGTGCTGGGATTACAGGCCTACACCATCATGCCTGGCTACTTCCTGCAATAATTATTAAGTGCACATTCACTTTTTCCAGAAGGGTCAGAGCACAGAGGTGCTGCACCAGTAAGGGAGCTGCCCATGGGGCTCTGGAGTATTACAAGTGGAAGATGTGGAAATGGGGACCCTTCTTGGACAGGCCACTTTCTTTTTTTTTTTTTTTTTTTTTTTTTTTTTGCCCTCTTCTCTACAAAAGTAGACTGTAGTTTCAGGCCTGAAAACTAACAGAAATACAAAGAGGAGAGGAATGTGGTGGCGAGGACAGGTTGGACACCACAGCAAGAAACTGGGGTAGTGGTTATGCAGTTACTAACCATGGGCCTCTTCATTGGGGTTAGGCAAACATAGGTCTCCCTTTACAAAAGTTCTCTTTCTAAAGTGAAATTCATACAGAAAAAATGATACTTTGGTGATTCAGGGACAGTGTACCTCAAAGGATTTTGGGAAGTTCTCGTAGCCCCTAAGCAGATGGTAGATCAAATAAATAGTGACATTTTAAGCATTTCTTTGTTCAAAGCCTTCCCCGCCCCATGGCCCTGGGGAGGAGGGAGGGCAAAAGCCCATTCACTGTGGGCAGAATCAATTTGTACTTTTTCTCAAACTCTTACCCTGCTTCGATTCTTTTTGCTTTATTTTGGTTTGGTTTGGTGTCTATTTCATTGTGCTTTCTTTGAGATAGGATCTCATGCAGCTTGGGCTGGCCTTGAACTCAGGCAGCATGTAGCTGAGAATGGCCATGGATTTCTGATCCTTCTGTCTCAGCTTCCCAAATGCTGGGATTGTAGGTGTGCCCCACCACACCTGGCTCCTTTGGGTTAATCAATGTATGTTAATTGTGGCATTGATTAGATGTAAAGAAGTGAGGGATCAGAGGGCAGGAATGGTTCTATCCCTGCTTTGAGTAGAGCTCTGTGGGGCAGAGAGCACGAGAGGGATGGGAGGCAGGTTGGGGTCATCCCCTGCTGCCCTCACTCTGCACCTGTGTAAGTCACACACGTCTTGGAGCCTCTGCTAGCCTTTCCATAAAGTAAAAATAACACTTTTACAGCTGTGAAGTGCACAAAGGCTGACCATAATAACAGCAGACGTAAGCTAGGTGTGCTTGGTGTACACCTGTCATCCCAACTCTGGGGGACTGGAAGCAGGAGAATCAGGAGTTCAAGGTCAAGCTTAGCTATGTAGTGAGTTTAGAACCAGCCTAGACTACATGAGACCCTGTCTCAAAAACCAGATGATGATGATGATGATGGCAACCAGAACTCTAGATGCTCCTGCCATTGGTGTGTATACCCAGCATTCTACCAAGGGTGACTATTACAGTAAACAAAGAAGAGAGAGAAATTTAATTTAGAGACCTCAGAGAAAACAAGATCCAGGGAAGCCAATCTAAGCTAGACTGTCTCCTTGACCTTTAAACTCCTAGGCACTTGGCCAATTCTCATGCTAGTGTGAAACAACCCTAGAAATACTTTTCTACTTACACCATTTAGCCATCTCTGATGGTTCGGTTATTCCACACTCTACCAAGTTTCATAAAACTATAACCCAATAAATTTGCAACCATGGTATCTTTGGGTTGTTGTTTTGTAATAAATTTCTTTTCATTGTAGCATTAAACCCTAGATGTGATATTTACAGTTTAGACCAACGCCAAGCTGGGAGAGACAGGCACCCAAGCTGGGAGAGACAGAGAGAGACAGGCACCCAAGCTGGGAGAGACAGGCACCCACGGCAAACGGCTGGAGAATAGAAAGTGAGCTCCGTCCACTTGCTCCAAACTCGGGCTCCACAGCCCCAAATCCAGGCCTCGGAACCCACGGCCTCCTGAGCAGGGCAGGCTAGAGAAAAGCTGCCTTTCTGCCATAAGGAGCGGTTGTTTGTTTTCTTCCCTCCCCTCCTCTTCCTTCCCTTTCTCTCCTTCCTTCTCACCTTCCTTTGGTGGTTCTGCAGATTGAGCTGAGAGCCTCACCCATGAGCACACAACCTCTGAGCTCCTCCACAGCCTCCCAGTTACATCTGTGTGTGTGAGTGTGGTGTGTGTGCGTGCACACGTATGGTTTGTTTTGTGTGGGTTTCGTTCTTTGCTTCTCCATGCATCAATCTCTGTTCTGTAGCCACTCTGGGGCTCCAACTCCAGATCCCTCTTCTCACTTTCACTTTGAATAAACTTTTCCTTTGCTTGCAAAACAAAAAAAAAAAAAAATAGAGATTCTTTAAGTTTTTCATCATGGTTACCGTACATAATGTACTAATTTTATTTGATAAGCAAATTGTCAGTAGCAGTTAAAAATTGTTCACAATGAGTAAATCTCTTAAGTTTTGAACTCTTCATTCAATGAAACAAGCCTGAAGCAGGACTATGCCAGGCAGAAAGAATCTTAAAACCTGAGCATTCTTTTTTTAAAAATCTGGTATTGGCCTTTTCATTGTTACGTTTCAGGCAATAATAGAGATAAAATATTCACTTTTTAAAAATTTGTTTATTTGAGAGAGAGAAAGATGCACACAGAAAGAGAGAATGGGCACTTCAGGGCCTCCAGCCACTACAATCGAACTCAAGGTACATCCGCCACCTTGTGCATCTGTCTTATGTGGGTCCTGGGGAATTGAACCAAGGTCCTTTGGCTTTGCAGGCAAGTGCCTTAACCACTAAGGCATATCTCCAGCCCCCAAAATATTCATTTTTAATTTTAGTTTATCACATATACTGAGTTCTCAATTCCTAATTAAATATAAAAATCAAATAGAAAATTGTTTTATTAAAGGTCCATGCATTGTCACAGCAGTTTGATAACAAGAAAAAGTTTAGAAACTCCCTAAATGTATAAAAATAATGGAATAATTAAGTAAATTATGACATTCTGTTCAGTAAAGGAACCTTTTAAAATTATGTTTATCCAGGGTTTTTTTTAATTTGTTTGTTTGTTTGTTTGCTTGTTTGCAAGCAGAGGGAGACAGAGGAGACGGGGAGAGAGAGAGAAGGTGTGCACCAGTTCTAGCCACTGCGAACAAACTCCAGATGCATGCATCTGGCTTTACATGAGTCCTGGGGAATCTAACCTGGATTGTAGGTCCTGCAGGCAAGTGCCTTAACCACTGAGCCATCTCTCCAGCACTGTCTAGGGGTTTTAACAGCAGGGTCCAGAAATATGTATGTATAAAACTGTGGGGGTTTTTTCTAATTAAACACACATACATAAAATCAAAGTCTGAAAAGAAAATATACATAATTAATAGCAGTGATTTGGTGGGCAGTATACTTATAATGGATCGTTTATATAGTTTACTTTTTTTAAGATTTTATCTTTATTTATTTATTAGAGGCAGAGAGAGGGAGAGGGAGAATGGACGCGCCAGGGCTTCTAGCCACTGCAAACGAACTCCAGATGGATGCGCCACCATGTGCATCTGGCTTACATGGGACCTGGAGAATCAAACCGGGGTACTTAGGCTTCTCAGGCATGCGCCTTAATCGCTAAACCATCCCTCCAGCCTCTAGTTTACTTTTTTTTAAAGCATTTTGTTATTTTTTATCAGAAAGAGAATATTGGCATGCTAGGGCCTCCAGCCACTGCAATCGAACTCCAGTCGTGTGTGTCATTTTGTGCACATGTGCAACCTTGTGCACTTGTGTCACCTTATGCCTCTGGCTTATGCAGGACCTGTAGAGTCAAACCTGAGTCCTTAGGCTTTGGAAGCAAGTGCCTTAACTGCTAAGTGATCTCTCCAGCCCTAGTTTACTTTTTTAAATTTTCCTGTTGGTATAAATTACTGTAACAGTTAAAAATGCATGTGTATTTAATACATATGATTCTAATGTAATCTTGTAATACTTTCATTGTTCAGAGTTTAGCTATCTTAAAAATCTGGAATATAGCTAAGATACTAATGTTAAAAAAAAATCAATTCTGAACAGCCAAAATTAATATTGCAAAAATTATAGGATGAAGGATATTATGCCTTATACCTCCTATAACTTAACACCCAGAACCCTCAGATTAAAGTACATCATGCCATCTCTCAGGTTCTGAGCTCTCGGGATAGAGTGCATCATGCATTTCTCAGGTCCTGCTTCCTCTCACTATGCACACAGTTCTTATAGAAAAACCTAGCAAGGGCTGGAGAGATAACTCAGCAGTTAAAGGCATTTGCTTGCAAAGCCTGATGGCCTGGGTTCAGTTCCCCAGTACCCATGTAAAGCCAGATGCACAAAGAAGCACATGCAGCTGGAGTTTGTTTGCAGTGGCAAGAGGCCCTGGTATACCCATTCACCCCCTCCCTTATTCCCTCTTTCTCTCTCCTTCTGCTTGCAAATAAATAAATGTTTTTTAAAAAAGAAAGGAAAGGTCAGACATGGTAGTGTACATCTTTAATCCCTCCCAGCACTTGGGAGGCCAAGATAGGAGGATTGCTGTGAGTTCAAGGCCAGCCTGAGAGACTACATAGTAAATTCCAGATCATCCTGGGCTAGGGTGAGACCCTACTTTGAAAGACAGAAAGACGGGGGGAAAAAGGAGGGAGAAAGGGAAGGGGAGGAAGGCACTGTTAGCGGTAGTCCTGACCCAGCCACAGGGGGGACAACAGAACAGCTCCCACCATGGTTTTCGTTAGCCTGCAGCACTGTTTAGAGAGACACTGGGCAAGCGGGAGAGGAAAAACAGCAAGGAGGACACAATGTGTACAGCATACCCAATTGCCGTGAGCTTTGACAGCATATTAAGTGAAAATCTAGATTAAGGCCAGTAGATCGTGTTCAGTTTTCTTCTGTTTTTCTTAAGAACTAAAAACGGTAATTTACTGGTCTACTTGCCTAGTTTGATGTGCACCCCGGGGATCACCCCTAATTATGAATCTCTCCTGGCACCAATACTTATAGCTGAGTGAGAAAGTCTGCCAGGCCCATGGGTGGGAAGCCTGGCAAGCGCCTTTTCTCAAGGAGAATAACCCTGGCTGCGCTTTCTAAGACCACAGCGTAATCCAGTATCGGAAAGGCAGCTGGGAGAAGAGGCCGCAGAGAGCTGCCTGCAGGGCTCACGACTGCCCAGGCAAATAGAAAGGAGCCTTTCTGAGATCGTCATTTGAAAACAATACTCCTAGAATAATTATGGGTGTCTCTCCTGCAAGGTTGGAAGCCCCTTGGAGGCAGGGCCTGTTAGGTCTTGAATCGCCTCCCTCCCTCCCCCAGGCCCAGCACCGCTAGAAGCTGAGGGTGCCGTTTCCAGTCCTGCCTCAACTCCTGCACAGCTCTTGCCCTTCTCAAGCCTCCAACTTCTCTGCATGTTTCATCATCTGAAGGACACAAGTCAAAACCTCCCTGTGCCTCTCCACTCTGTCTGTTGATATAGTTGTATTGGAACTAATTTGATCCACAGATGATGACATCTAGAACTGCAGTCAACACCCCTGGTGGCTTTGCTAGCGCGTGTATAATATAACCATCATCCCCAGGGTTTGGATGCTGTATTTCCACTAACTGGTGATTATTTATTATTTTAGACTTAAGTGTAATAATGCATGCCCTGCTTCCTTGACAAGGTGTTTGTAAGGACCAACTGAAATGATAAATGTGAAATTACTTCAAAAACTATAAAGCTTATAGCTAAACAGTGATTATTATTGCTGGCTCAACGAGATCTTCCCAAGAAGTAACTCAGGCTCAAGACTAAGTATTATAAAACATGTGTGTGGCTACTCATAAAAGAGAAGTCATTTCTCGTGTTAATTTTCATTTGAAAGAAAAGCAGTCCCTTTGATCATGCCAATTCTCTAATGCAGGGTGACTGGTATTGGGTGCTAGAAAGGCTATGTAACCTATGGCTATATACTCCTGAACATTGCCAGTCCCATCAGATTTTGGAAGTTAAGCAAGTTCAGACCTGGTTGGTACTTGGATGAGAGGCAGGTTGTTGTCCAGCAGGTCGTAAGTCTGAAACCTTGTTGCTGCCTCCGTGAGTTACCGTGGGAACGTCATTTAACCTCTCAGCCATTTGAGGATGTGCTTTACAAGAAAAGACAGGAAGGAATGTTCAGAGTAAGAGTGAGAATCAGAAGGACCTGTGGAAGTTTACAGCGTTCGTTGCATCCTTCACTCGTTTTTCTTGCTAGATCGGTCCATCCGGTTACTTCAGCTTTTCCCAAGTGACCTGGCGTCTGTCCGCCATCCTGTGATGAACACTCTTGTCTTAAATATATTGCATAAATCTGTAAGCTTGAAGGAAATTCCCATAGTTGGACCCATAATGCCTTGTGTTGTTTCTTGCGTTCAAACGCTGTAATAAATACTAAATTTGGTACTTACCTTGTGGGTTTTCTCAGACCTAAAACATGCTGCTTCCTATCCCTGGACCCAGAAGACCTAAGCTCAGTTCTGAAGCAAAAAGTAACTTGTCATTTTTGTTTTTCTTCTAGTGACAGACATCACACCTCCAGTGCCATCCCTGTTCCAAAGAGACAGAGCTCTGTACTTGGGGGTGCAGATAGAGGCTTCTCTGGGGCAATCCCTTCACCAGACCAAGGACATCGGAAACGGGCCAGCTCAGAGGATGAGAGACTCCAGTATAAAACCCCTCCTCCCAGCTACAGCTCAGCATCAGCACAGCCGGGGACCACCATGCCCTCGGGGGGAGAAATGGACAGGAAGACCACCTCTCTGTCCTCCTCCTTGGACACCTCCTTGGACTTCTCCAAAGAAAACAAGAAGACAGGAGTGAATTTGGGTGACAGTGTAAATGGAGGCCATGTGAATATGGGCACTAGCCAAGAACAAGGAGAGGCCCTGCCTGGGCACCCCGCCACAGTGAATGGCACCGTACTGCCCAGTGAGCAGGCTGGCCCCACTGGCATCCCACTTGCAGGCGAGTTCCACCCGGCCTCGGAGGCCGAGCTCTGCTGTGCTGTGGAGCAAGCCGAAGAAATCATCGGGCTGGAAGCCACAGGCTTCACGTCAGGTGACCAGCTGGAAGCGTTCAGCTGCATCCCAGTGGACAGCGCTGTGGCGGTTGAGTGTGATGAGCAGGTGCTAGGAGAGTTTGAAGAGTTCTCCCGGAGGATCTACGCCCTGAACGAGAACGTGTCCAGCTTCCGCCGGCCACGCCGGAGCTCGGAGAAGTGAAGTGAGCAGGCAGGCAGCGGGACCAGGGCAGAACCACTGCCCTCCATGAGCTAAAGCTACGCTTTTTAATAATTACGACAGAATGATTATGAGCACAGGATATTCCTCGGAAAAGCTGACTTTGGGAATTGAGGAGGGACTCAGGATCACTGGGCATCAGTGGGCCAGACAGAGTTAGATTTTGCTTTCAAAATTTGCTTTTCAGTCCTGGTGATTGTTTGAAGGCCAAGTGACCCTCTAGTTGAAAGAGCTCAAGTCATCTTGCAGGCGTTTATCTGCTTTCTGTTCACACCTCTGTGTTATCCTCAGAGGAAAATGATAATATATAAGTAATATAATGAGCTCACCTTTAGTTTCTCATAAGCATTTGCCCTCACCATAGTTTATAAAACTTGCAAAATGGAATGTTCAGAAATAGCCTCCCGCCATTTTCTGAAGGGTCTGTGCCCATCTATTAGCTTCTCAACCAAGAAGCACAGTGGTGGTTCTGTACACAGGCCTTTGATCCCCGAGTGCCACGCTCAACCAGTAGACCCCACTGTTGCGCTGCTTTCACAGGGTCATGACGATGCATATCCACTGGTCTACAGCCAGTAGTCACGACCCGTCTCTTCTAGTGAGCCATCCCCTGACATAGCTCCTGAATTAGATGAACAACTGCCTCTGCTGCATCCCAGAGGACCCTCAGGAACCCCAAGGTTACCACAGATAGACACCATCCAGTTCCCTTTGGGGGCAGATGCTGTGCTCCAAAATTGGGCATGCTTTCTGGCAGCATACTCACCAAACAAAAATTTCTAGGTGTGAATCCCATGTTAATTTATTACATTTGAGTCAGAAGGAAGGCTTTGTACATGAAAAAGTATAGGTAGCAAGTCAGGCTGTCCAATATGCAAACTGTAAGAAGTTGAGATTGGATTAGGAGACTAGATGAAGCATAGACTATTGATATGTGTGCAATTTCATAATATTAAATTATGTTTTTTGAAGTCCACTTGTCATTCCTGAATTCAGATGTCATTTGCTGTTGCTTTATCCATTATGTATCCATGGACATTGCCTCAGGGTTGCAAGCTCTTTAAGGGAAATTTATCCACATATCCATGTATTGTATAGAAGAATAAAAATTGAATTTACTTCACCTGACCTGATTGTTTTTCCCAGCTTTGAACTCCCTCTTAATCCTACATCTTACGTTATATCACAACAAGACTAGCCTGAGCAAAAGCCGTGGCTGATGCTGTTGACTTTGTTTGCATTTACACGCTGTGGTGTATAGCAACACGCATACTTCACAGGTGTACTCCCATGTAACAGGACTTGTCCCACACAGTAACTTAACCCATCGTTTCACAATCATGTCCATAGTATGTCCAGGCATTCCTGGGTTCAGCTTTATTTCGCAGCTACGTTGCTCAGTAGGCTTTCTTGTTATTTCTGCACAGTGAACTCAGAGTTGCTGCACAGCAGTCAGACCCAACTCTCGTGCAACTGGAAGCTTTAACTTAATCTGAGTAAATCGAATTTCTCATGAAGAACTGGGGCTACTTGAGACCTGGAGCGGGAGTTTCTTTGACAGGCTGTAGGTTCCTCCAGGGAGGTGACATCTCTAAAAGCAAACAGAGGTCGTGTCAGCAGTGAAGACAATGTCATGTGTTCTTGGGCAAGGGGATGGACTTTAAGCATTGCACACACACAAATGGCAAATTCAGTACGTTCTGTCACAGGCACCCAGCCTGGCTCTGGCACCGCCAAGCGTCTGACCAGGGCTCATCTCAGGGTCCGCACAGCCAGGTAGAACTCCGTGCTCGAGCTCCTGCATCAGCCACTGTCCTGTACACTCCCTGAGTTTGGGCTTCTCCCTCACACAGCTTGGAAGGAGCCCTCTTTCGCATGGGATCACATTGCCCAAACCTGTCAGTAGCTGCCCACACTTCGGCATGACCCATACTGCCCAGTGATGCATGCAACACCAATGTTTAGGCCTGGGGATCTGCATTTGCATTTCTTTGATATCTACCATTTTGTCTGGACCTCAGTAGGACATCCCCTATTAAAAGCCTCCAAAGCTGCAGAATTCATTTTGCCTCTGTTTAAAGTGTCCAAGACCAAAATGCAAGGCAAGATGAATAGCTTTATCTCCTAATCTTTTAAATTAGTCTTGCAAATCACTTAAAAAATAAAATTTGCTCGCAAGAGGAAATGGAAACGTATTACTATCCGTTTCTGAGCTGCTAAGAGCCCTTTCAGTGTTCATATGGTCGAGACCTTTTTAACAGCCAGCAAATATTATCAGATGAAGATTTGCTTGTGTTATTCTCTCTCCATTTCCCCTTGCCCACTTTAGAAATTCCAGAGACTTTTTTTCCCCTCCCAGAATATTAGTGTTGGACGTTTATATCTAGCTATATATATTTTTTTTAGCAGTTCTAATGGTGCCCATTTATCCTGACCTAACTGGTTATTTAAATAATTTTTAAACCACCACCAATAATAAATGGCATGTGAAACTGGTCTGTTGGTAACTGGAAGAAAACTCAGCATCTGTATTTATAAAATAAAATCAATTAGTATTTATTTTGAGCTAAAAGTGTATGTTATTTCCCGATTATGCCTGAGTCCTGTCTTCATTGTTTTGAAGGTCATCTGAAGCCGGGTTAATGATGACATCTTGTTCTTACGTAACCATTGAGTGTTTTGGAGTGCACACTGTGTGCACGTGTCCACGCGTGGGCCTGGGCTAAACAGACTGAGCATGGAGATCACTGTGTCTTGACCTCTGTCACGTTCTCTAGTTGGGGAGCCCATAGCCATGTTGACAATTAATCATAACTCAGTGTAATCACTCCATAATAGAGAAGCATGTCACGTAATAGGAAGGCAAGAAAGCTATTCCTACTGATGGAGGCTGTGTGGATGAAAGAGGTGTAGGATCTGACGTGATGGAGGGCATAGCATGGGCAGACACCAACCCAGACGCTCAGCAGATCCTTGTGCATATGTGTTTGGAAAGCAGAGAGGAATTGGATGGTTTTAAAAATATATTTTATTTACTTATTTGAGAGAGAATGGGTGCATGCCCGGGCCTCTAGCCACTGCAGTTCAACTCCTGATGCATGTGCCACCTTGTACATTTGGTTTACATGGGTACTGAGGAATCAAACCTGGGTCCTTAGGCCTCACAGGCAAGCACCTTAACTGCTAAGCCATCTCTCCAGCCCAGAAGCAGGCTGCTGCAAAGGACCTTCCTAGGGTGTTTAAAGCAGAATCGTGGGGCTTGGGAAATGACTCAGTTGGTAAAGTGCTCACCCTTTCAGCACGATGACCCGAGTTCAATCCTTAGAACCCTTGTAAATAAAAAACCAGGTGTGGTGGAGTGTGCTTGTAAGCTCAGCGCTGGGGAGGCAGAGATGGGCAGATACCTGGGGCCCACTGGCCAGCATGTCTAGCCTACTTAACTAAGTGAGTTCCAGGCCCATGGGAGACCTTGCTTCAAAAAGAGCCGGGCGTGGTGGCGCACGCCTTTAATCCCAGCACTCGGGAGGCAGAGGTAGGAGGATCACCATGAGTTCGAGGCCACCCTGAGACTACATGGTGAATTCCAGGTCAGCCTGGGCCAGAGTGAGACCCTACCTCGAAAAAAAAAAAAAAAAAAAAAAAAAAAGATAGACAAAATCACAACCAAGGTCATCTTCTGGCCACGCACCCATACACAGCACACACAACACAGAGGAGCAACTCAGTTAAATCATTAGAGTCATAACTAGCAGCTGCTTGAGCTGGAGTCTAGTGATGCTGGCTCAAGTCCAGCTATTCTTCTTTTCCCTTTTTCTCTGTGAAAAAAAAAAATGTATCCAAGAAAAAGAAAAAAAAAGAAATGTATCCCATAGGGCTGTGGCCTCTTAGAAATGCATTCCATGGGGGCTGGAGAGATGGCTCAGCATTTAAGGTACTTGCCTGCAAAGCCTAACAACCCAGGTTCAATTCCCAGTACCTACATAAAACCAGATGCACAAAGTAGTGCATGTATCTGGAGTTCATTTGCAGCAGCTAGAGGCCCTGGCATGTCCATTTTATCTGTCTCTTGTCTTGTAAATAAATAAGTTGGTTTTTTTTTTTTTTTTTTTTTTTTTGGTTTTGCGAGATAGGGTCTCACTCTGGTCCAGACTGACCTGGAATTAACTATGTAGTCTCAGGGTGGCCTTGAACTCTCGGCGATCCTCCTACCTCTGCCTCCCAAGTGCTGGGATTAAAGGCGTGCGCCACCACACCTGGCTTAATAAATAAGTTTTTTTAAAAAAAAAAAAAAAAAAGGAAAGAGGGCTGGAGAGATGGCTTAGCAGTTAAGGTGTGTGCTGGCAAAGCCTAAGGACCCCGGTTCGATTCTCCAGGTCCCACGTAAGCCAGATGCACATGGTGGCACATGCGTCTGGAGTTCGTTTGCTGTGGCTAGAGGCCCTCGTGTGCCCATTCTCACTGTTTCTCTCTCTCTCTCTCAATCCTTCTCTCTGTCTCTAATAAATAAATAAAAATAATAAAATCTTTATTTAAAAAAAAAGGAAAGAAATGTGGGCTGGAGAGATGGCTTAGTAATTAAGGCATTTGCCTGGAAAGCCAAAGGACTTGGGCTCAATTCCCCAGGAACCACATAAGCCAGGTGCATAAGGTGGCGCATGCATCTAGAGTATGTTTGCAGCAGCTGGATACCCTGGTGCACACATTTACTCTCTCTCTCTCTCTCTCTCTCTCTCAGTCTCCCTCTCAAATAAATAAAAATAAAATATTTTTTAAAATAAATGAATGTATCGCATGGGCCCGTGTCCTCAATGAGCTTGCTGTGGACCAGAGCAGTGGCCTCTTCTCTTGGGAAGCTGAGTTCCCAATGCCCTGCCAGGGCAGCTGGTCACTTCTCTGCCACTGCTGCCTTGAAGCCATGGCCCTTGTCAAGTCATCAGACTTTTAAGAGCCTCTGTTTGGTTAATCTATAAAAACTTGGAAAGAATCCTGTCCTTACTGGCCACATTGGTGTGGAGCTCCTTCATTTGGTGGGAGGCCTGAGGCTTGCCATCCTGTTGTGGCTCTGGCACAGTAACCCGCTCTGAATCGGGGTCCTGATCTGTGAAGTAGGGATGTTACACCCCCCCAAAGCTGACAGTGTTAGGCCAGATAAACATTGCGTGCATGCACGCTCGTGTGCAGAGGCCAGAAGAGGATGCTGTGTCCTATAGCTTTGTTTCCTTGAGACAGTCTCTCACTCATCTCGGGACTCTCCATTTTCCAGTTAGACTAGGTGACCAGATGTGCACAGCTATGCCTGGCTTTTTACGTGGGTTCCAGGGCTTGAACTGAGCCCTCTCCTAAGTACTCAATGCCCTTCCAAACTCTATATGTACATTGGGGGGAAGGAGTTGGTCATTCAACATGGCTTTCTTTGACCAGCTGCATCCGACTTTGGAGGGGTCATGGGGATCCTCTGATACATACCACTGAGTTCCAGCAGGCCTGTTTTCAGGTGTGTGGGTGGAGTGAGACGCAGTGCTGCTGCGTGGCTAAGGTGCTTCATGCACCTGGTTCACACCTGACCATGTGAGCTGCTCCAGGCCCCTCATCTGCAGTGTTCAGCACAGTTGCTGGTGGCTCATCCAGCTGAACTGGTGCCCAGAGCTCTGCATGGATTTCAAGTAGATAGCTTTCTTTCTTTCTTTTTCTTGTAGCGCGTCTAATTACAGTTTTGTAGGTAGACAGCTCAGCCTTGTGGATTTTAAATGAATGAAAAAACGCAGGCCTCTCATAATATCTAATGTATAATAATTTGCTGGAGCCTGGTAGTGTCAGCAATCCAGAGAAAGAGTGGCCATGCACCTAGACAAAGGTGAGAAAGACAGCCAGTTAGTGAGAGGGCCGTAGATGAGCCAACATGGAACTCCATAGGAGTCTTCAGTCCCCATCAAATTATAGCAGCAGGCCGGAAAAGCTTGGAGGTGGAATGGACAGAAAGGATCACAAATCACACAGGAGGTACCAGAAGGAAGACACCAGGACCCTGAGAAAGAAGACTACAGCCTGATAGAGGACAACAGATCCTTGTCCCTGTGCAGCTAGCTGCTCCCTGGCTGTTACCTGGGCAAAGCGCTTGCCCTCTCTGAGTCATGTGCTCCTCTGTAGAGTGACATCAGTCCCATTCGAGTTTCTCTTTGAGCCTGACAGAAGCTCCTTCTCGGGCACTTGGGGCAAATTTGTACTAACCCTTCAGAATCCATCTCCTATTGCTCAGGGGCAGAGAACATGGGAGAAGACTCTGGTGTGTCATTCTGCCTGCTTGTGAAAAACTGGAACCTAGTCATTTAATGAAAGCCTATTTCACAGCAGCGTTTCACCACCATGTCACCTACTCAAAATCCTTGAGATAGGAAGACTAAAAAAATATATTTTTTTGAAAAATCAGCTTGGACTGGGGAGTATGGCTCAGTGGTAGACCATCTGCTGAGTATGCATGAGGCCCTAGGCTTGATTCCTCACAAACACACACACACACACACACAAACACACACACAGAAGAATCAGCTGATAGGATAGAGCCCAAATGTCAGATAAAGAACACAATTTCAGTTTGACAAGAAAATGGATAAAATAGTCTAAGCAATTATTTGAGATGGTTAAAATAAATTTTGAGGGGCTGGGGATGACTCAGTGGATAAAATATCTGTAGCTCAAGCCTGAATATCCAAATTCAATCCCCAGGTCCCACATAAAAAAAAGCCAGAAGCCATAGTGGGCTTCTGTAATCCCAGCACTCTGACTAGGATGGAGGTGGAGATGGGAGAATTTCCCAGAATCTCTCCATGAGGACAACAAAGAACAATGGCAGAAGGAGATTCTGAGAAGGCCTGCCTCAAATGGGATGGGGACAGTGAGGATAGACTCGAAAGCTGTCTTCAGACCTCCACACACAGTGCCACTCACACATGAAGAAATTAGATAGATGATGGATAGATAATAGATAATATCTTTAAAAAGATAAATTTTGAGGGCTGGAAAGATGGCTTAGCAGTTAAGGCACTTTGCTGCAAAGCCTAAGAACTCATGTTTGAATCTCCAGGTCCCAGATAGCCAGATGCACAGTGACACAAGCACGCAATGTCTCACATTCACACAAGAGGGCACATGTGTCTGGAGTTCATTTACAGTGGCTGAAGGCCCTGGAGCACCCATTCTTTCTCTTTCTCTCTCTGTGCCTTTTCTCTCTCTCTCTCTCTCTCTCTCTCTCTCTCTCTCTCTCAGAATATATATATATTTTTGAGCTAGGCATGGTGGCACACATCTTTCATCCCAGCACTCAGGAAGCAGAGGTAGGAGGGTTGCTGTGAGTTTAAGGCCAGCCTGAGACTACATAGTGAATTCCAGGTCATCCTGGGCTAGAGCGAGATCCTATCTTGAAAAAATAAATAAATAAAATTTGATGCTTTAAGGATTTCATGTGTTCTCTCAAAAATTTATTTACAAGGGGCTGGGAGATGGCTCAGAAGTTAAAGGAACTTGCTTACAAAGCCTGCAGGCCCAGGTTCAATTCCCAAGCCACTCACATATGCCAAACCCAAAAAGTGGCACAAGTGTCTGGTGTTCCTTTGCAGCATGCAAGCATGCACACATGCATGCACATGTTAACAAATAATAATTTAAACAAAAAGGATTTTTACAAACCTTTTCTTTTACTTCACTTATTGGAAGTATGTTACTCCTCAAAGAACCCAGCACCGCTATGTGTACCCACAGATCGTAGATCTTCGGGGTCCAGAGCTCAGCCTTCTAGCCAACAATCCTCGACCTTTTCCTGACTCAACAGATGTCTCCAGAGCTTGCTGACCTCGAGGCCAGGCCTTTTGCTCCCCCAAACCCACTAGGCACTTCTTGGCCTCACCCAAGATAAACTATCTTCAGTGACACACAGCAGGTATGGGGGAGTAGCATACGTGAGCATAGACCCCCAAGAGTGTATAAGCCAAACCTGTGTTTTGGTCATCTAAGAGCTCTGTGAATCCCAATGTGTGTCAAACTCATCTTTGAGCTGGAGAGATAGATGGCTTAGTGGTTAAGGCACTTGCCTGCCAGGCCTCAGGATCCAGGTTCAATTCCCCAGTACCCAGGAAAGCCAGATGCATAAGGTGGTACATACATGTGGAGTTCATTTGCAGTGGCTGGAGGCCCTGGCATGCCCATTCTTTCCTCCCCCACCACCCACCGCCATCTCTCTCTCATACACATGCGTGCACACACACACACACACACACACACACACACACACACACACAAATAAATAATTTTTTTTTAAAAGTCATCCTTCACCTTTAGGGGTACAACTGTCCCAAGATTAAGTAAGACTATAAAACTGAATTTGGGTTCAAAAAAAAAAGAGGTGCGCATTTGAAGAGTTACAATTCTTTTTTTAAATAAATTTATTTATTAGAGACAGAGAGAGGAAGAGAGAGAGAGAGAGAAAAGTGAGAATGGGTGCACCAGGGCCTCTAGCCACTGCAAACGAACTCCAGATGCATGTGCCATGATGTGCATCCAGCTTGTCATGGGAGCTGGAGAATCAAACCTGGATCCTTAAGCTTCGCAGGCAAGCACCTTAACGGCTAAGCCATCTCTCCAGCCCAGAGTTACCATTCTTGTTAAGCACCCAGTGAGAAGCCAGGGCCCTGTTGACCTCACAAGCCCTACAGCACTTGCCCTGGTGACGCTGTGTCTGTCCCAGTGCACATGATTGCAATGGATCCTGATGACAGCCCTAGCGGATGTGAGCAAGGTGTTACCATCGCCACCTGACCTGGGCAATCAGCAAGAAGCTCTCAAGGGAGGGCCGCCTGCTAAAGATCACAAAGGTCCCAGTGCCATAATGGGACTAGATTAGGGCATGACCTTTCCCCAGGGGTCCTTTCTTCTATACCCCAAGTCCCACAGAGACCCTGAACCCCTTTCCCTGTGTCAGTTCTTCCTCATTCAACAGCTGGGAAGGGGAGCAGATCTGGGAAAAGACATTCCTGTATGGAGAGGGGAAAATTCACCACCTTACAGGCACTGCACCGTGGGGCGAGATACCACGCTGTGGAGGAGAAAGTGTGTATTTTATAACTCTTGGAAAATAACGCAACAACCCAGAGGCCCTGAGGTTAGCATGTAAACTCACAGATGTACAAGATGCAGGACACAGGAAAGGGTTGAGAACTCCTAACCTTTGTGGTGTCTAACAGATGGGTCAGAGGATTAGATTAGGTGTGGCTGCCAGCCAGGCAAGAGGCAAAAACAGAGGCATTGCCTGTATTCATCCAGGTGCCAATGAATTACTGACTTCACGCTGCAAGCCAAGCCCTGGCGCAGCTCCATGGAAAAGATACACAGGTACACAAGGCTGCCACCCTCTGAAAGCGGTCAGGCATGTGGCCAAGACAGGAGGGTGCAAAAAGCTGTGAAGGCTTGGGGGATAGGTGGGATGGGTGGGGAGGAGTGGGGAGGAGCTCTTGGGAGGCCACCGACAGGGTTCAGCAGAAGACCCAGGTGTGCATAGGAAGGAGATGGGAAGAAAAGCCTTGGGGAAGCCATGGAGACTGCACAAGTTGCCAGGGTGAACGGTGAGGCAACAAGGAAGGTAGTGACAGTACACAGCCTCAGGGGACCTCCATCAGAGCCATCTCAAGGTGAGGGAGCCCTGAGGAAGTAGAGGGGGAGTGTAGGCAACTCTTGTGAGAAGTGTGGCTGTAAAGAAGTAAAAGGAAAAAAGAGGTTATGGGAGAGGAATGGGAGTCAGAGGGAAGGGCCCAGTGAATGCTCCTGGGATGGAGCCAGTAGTAGCTGGGAGAAGGAGAAGGAGAAGACAGGACCATGGAAGGAGCAAGCCCCGCGTGATAGACAGGGGAGCTGGAAGTAGACAGATGGCAAGCTGTGGCCTTTGCCTCCTGGCTCCTGAGGACAGATAACTTGAGATGGGACCCATGGGACTCGATCAGGCCTTGATTGCAAAAGGAACACCCTGAGGGTAGCTGGGGAGCTATGTGGGCCTCTGAGAAGAGATGCAATTTGGGGGAGAAGGTTGGATGGCTGGCTAGCTGCCCGTGGGTCCCTCGTGGCTAGAGGAGCCAGCTGGGTTAAATTGCCTCCTCCCACCCAGCATGGTTGCGCATTCCTTTAATCCCAGCACTTGAAAGGCAGAGGTAGGAGGATCACCATGAGTTCGAGGCCTGAGACTACACAGTGAATTCCAGGTCAGCCTGGGCTAGACTGAGACCCTACCTCAAAAAAACCAAAAAAAAAAAAAAAAGTGAGACCCTAACTCAAATAAATAAATTGCCTCCTCCCTAAGCCCCCTCAGCCACTCTCCTGCCTCCAGCCCATGCTGTGGACTGCAAACACAGACACCCATCCTAAACACAGCTCCAAACCTCCGCAAACTGTGAAGGAAGGGAAGGGACAAGATTGCCTCCCCTTCCTACACGCTGGCTCACTAAATAGTTGGCAAGGGAAAGATTCTGTTACAGAAATATTCCAAGTGAAAAGACCCAGAAGGGATGGTAGAGTGAGAGTGGACTGGCTGTGTGACTCTTAATGAATGAGCACACGGAAGATCACGGGCCTCAGCTAACAGCGCAAAGCGGCAGCCAGACCAGTACGCCCCAGATGGGACAGCACAGCGCAGCCTCTTACAGTTCTCGTGGCAAAAGTTGGATTCTGGTGGGGGCGGCGGACTAGGGAGATGACAATTAAATGTTTGCTTGCTTGCAAGGTTGCCATTGGGTTCAATTTCCACAACTATTCATGTAAAGCTGGAGGCGCAGTGGGGCATGCCTCTATGATCCGAGCTTGCCTAAGGCAATGACTGGGAAGTGGAGCCAGGAGAATCCTTAGCTCGTGGACCAGATCCACACTTGCAGAATGTGAAAGCACGGGGCTGGAAAGATGGCTCCGTGGTTAAAGGCGTTTGTTTGCAAAGCCTGCTGGCTCTGGGTTCAATTTCCCTAGTACCCATGTAAATCCAGATGCACGATGTGACACATGCACCTGGAGTTCATTCACAGTGGCAAGAGGGCCTGGGGCGGCCATTCCCTCTGTTTCTTTGTCTCTGTCTATCTCTTTCTTTCCCTCTCTCTTGCAAGGAAATAAATATTTTTAAAAGTGAATAGGCCTCCAGGATGCTTCAGATTCTTCGATGCTCCAGGACCCACAATAAGCCAGATGCACAAAGTGGTGCATGTGTCTGGAATTCGTTTGCAGGGGTGAGAGGCCCTGGTGTGCCCATTCTCTGTCTGCCTCCTTATCTCTTTCTTCTCTCTCTCTCTCTCTCAAATAAATAAATAAAGTTAAATGTTTTAAATATTTTTAGTTTTTATTTGAGAGTGAGAGAAAGAGGCAGAGAGAGAGAAAATGGGCACACCAGGGCCTCCAGCCTCTGCAAATGAACTCCAGATACATTTGCCACCTTATGCAGCTTGCTTACATGGGTCCTGGGGAATCAAACCTGGGTCCTTCGGCTTTTCTGGCAAGTTCCTTAACCGCTAAGCCACCTCTCCAGCCCTAAAAAAAAAAAAAAGTTAAAGAAAGTAAAGGGCTCAAGAGATGGCTCAGCAGTTAAGGTGCTTGCCTTTAAGCCTAAGGTTTCCCAGCACCCACTTAAAGCCAGATACACAAGGTGGCACATACATCTGCAGTTTGTCACCTATTCTCTCTCTCTCTCTCAAATAAATAAATATTTTTTTAAATACCACATTTTATTTAGATTTTACAAAGGAGTGTGGAAAGGGGAAGGCTGAGAGGTGTGGGAAACAAGGTGGGGAGAAGAGAAGTACACCACGTGGAGCCCAAAAGCCCATGTGGGCCACATGTCACTCAGGAGTCCACGTGACCAAATAGGGATCTGGGGGCATAAGCATGGAAAGAAAAAAGAAAGTTCAAGGAGCTCCTGCCATGTGGGGAGCTGGAGAGAATAAAGAACCCATGAGGAGAGGAAGGGCTAAGGGGAAAAACTCACCCACAGCTGGAAGTTCCCAGGTAATCAGAGAGCCAGCTAAATAACATTTTTTTAGAAAACATAATTTTTTAATGAAAGTAAATCACAGACACCTTGAGGTTGTCCTCTGAACACCACATGTGTATACACATATAATTACATGTATATACATACACAAGCAAATAAGTAAATAAATAAATAAATAAATAAAATGGTTGGCTCTGAATATGATCACACACGTCTGTGCTATGAGATATTTGAGACACCAGTAACACGTGGCTCTCATGCCATTGAAAAGTGGGTAATCAGGCTGGAGAGATGGCTTAGCAGTTAAGGTGCTTGCCTGCAAAGCCAAAGGACCCAGGTTCAACTCCCCAGGACCCATGTAAACCAGATGCACAAGGAGGCACATGCATCTGGAGTTTGTTTGCAGTGGCTGGAAGCCCTGACATGCCCATTCTCTCTTTCTCTACCTGCCTATTTCTGTATATCTCTCTCTCTCAAATAAATAAATAAAATATTTTTCCTAAAAAAAGAAAAGTGGATAATCCACCTGAGCTGTGCTGTAAGTAGAAAATGCAAATGGATTTCAGAGACTTTGTACTTAGAAATGAATGTACATACTTTCTTTCTAACTTTTTTTTTTCGAGGTAGGGTCTCAGTCTAGCCCAGGCTGACCTGGAATTCACTCTGTAGTCTCAGGGTAGCCTCGAACTCATGGCCATCCTCCTACCTCTGCCTCCCAAGTGCTGGGATTAAAGGCATGCGCCACCACACCCGGCTACTCTAACTTTTAGTGAAATATATTATTGCAAGTCCATTGATTTCTTTTGCTTCTTAAAATCCAGCTACCAGGGCTGGAGAGATGGCTTAGCGGTTAAGGTGCCTGCCTGCTAAGCATAAGAACCCAGTTCCAATCTCCAGGTCCCACGTTTAGCCAGATGCAAAGTGACGCAAGGGCGCAATGCTGCACTTGCCCACAAGGGGGCGCACACATGTGGCTTTCGTTCCCAGCAGCTGAGAGACTGCTGGCGCGCCCATCTCTGTCTCCCTCTCCCTCTCTGTCTGTCTCTCTCTGTGTCTCTCTCCAAAAAAAAATTAATTTAATTTAATTTAATTTAATTTAATTTTAAAAAAAAATCCAGCTACTTCCTGGTAGGACCTGCATTTTTCAGCTCAGCTCATTGACTACTGACCAGCATGACTCTTCATCTAACTCCCAGATGTAGGAAATGCAGGCGTGGATGTCAACACCAAGAGAATGCAGCCAGAAGAGCCTAGGCCTTGGGAGACTGCAGCACAGATGACCTGCCTTCTCCGATTAACACAGGGCAAGAAAAGAAAAAGAAAAAGAAAGAAGGGCTGGGAGGTGACTTGGTGGGTGAGGCACTTGTCGTGCAGACACAAGGGCCTGAGTTCAGTTCCCCAGAACCTAAACAAAGCTGGATACATTATCAAGTTGTCTATAATCCCAGCCCTCCTGCAAGATGGGAGGCAGAGACAGGAGAATCCCAGAAGTGCACAGCTACTCTGGCCTCTACAGCAGTGAACAACAAAAGGACCTTGCCTCAGACGAGGTGGAAGATGAGAACCAGCACTTGAGATTGGCCTCTGCCCTCTACATGCACGCCATGGCATGAGTGAACACACACACACACACACACACATTTAAAAAAAAAGAAAGAAAGAAGAAAGAAAGAAGAAAGAAAGAAAGAAAGAAAGAAAGAAAGAAGAAGATCTTTATTTATTTATTTATTTGAGGGGGGGGCTGCAGAGATGGCTTAATGGTTAAGGCATTTGCCTGCAAAGCCAAAGGACCCTGGTTCGATTCCCCAGAACCCACATAAACCAGCTGCACAAGGAGGTGCATGTGTCTGGAGTTCCATTTGCAGTGGCTGAAGGCCCTGGCCCTGGTGTGCCCATTCTCTCTCTCTCTCTCTCTCTCTCTCTCTAAATAAATAAAATAAATAAATATAAAAAAATATTATTTTCTTTCTTTTTTTTTTTTTTTTTTTTTTTTTTTGCAAGGTAGGGTCTCACTCTGGTCCAGGCTGTCCTGGAATTAACTATGTACTCTCAGGGTGGCCTGGAACTCTCAACATTCCACCTCTGCCTCCCAAGTGCTGGGATTAAGGTGGGACCTGGAGATTCAAAATATATGAGTTCTTAAAAAGAGAGAGAAGCATGGGTTAACCAGGACCATCTCTCCTGCTGCAAATGAACTTTAAAAAGGCATTTCAGGCCTGCATATGTGACAAATTGCACATTTGCAGGCCCTGTGTTCCATCCTCAGCACATGGGACCAAAACAAAATCAAATGAAATATTCATAACAATGAATCTCAGGTCCTATTATGAACCTTAAACCATCCCTCCAAACTAGGACAAACTGTTTAAAAAAAAAGGCATTTCAGGCCTGGGAATGTAGACAAATTGCCATGTGCAAGGCCCTGGGTTCCATCCCCAGCACCAAAAACCAAAACAAAATAACAATGAAATATGCATAACAATGAATGTCGGTCCTATTATGAACCTTGCCTAGACCCTCTAAACTAGACAAACTGTTTAAAAAAAGAGGGGAGAGGGTAGGATGCCAGTCATGGTGGCTCATACCTTTAATCCCAGCACTTGGGATACTGAGGTAGGAGGATCACTGTCAGTTCAAGCTCAGCCTTCACGACAGAGTGAAATCCAAGTCAGCCTGAGCTAGAGTGAGACCTGCTTTGGAAAAAAAAAGGGGGGGGTAGCAAGCAAAATGTAAACACTGGCTAAACATTAAATTGAAGACCTGTCATGTTTTAGGTATGATACTATGATGATACTGTTGTTATAAGTCCTTGTTGCTTAGAGATACCAAAATATTTACCGATGAAATACAAGTGCCTGGGTTGGGTGAGTATAGATGAAGCAGGATTGGCTGTGGCGGTGAGTGACAGGTAACGGAGTCTTTATTCGTGCATGCCTTCCAGCACACACCCTTGCCCTACGCCAGGTGCCAGGTAGACACTCTTGTCCCTGCTATGCCTTTGCCCTCCCCAACCCCACAGTCACCTCTCTTTGCTCCGTGAAGCTCCCCCCAGCCCCATATCTCCACGCCCACCTCCACTCCCAGCAGGTGGGCCTCCCTCTGTGCTTCAAGCCACCTGTGTGTGCTTCCGCCACAGCCTCTGGTCATGTTCTCTGGGTGTGTTTCCCTGTCTGTCACCCTCAGTACACCCTGAGCTCCCTGCAAAATTTGGCAGGTGTGTTGAGTTCTCGTTTTGCTCAGATGAAACGGTGGACACCCAGAGAGACACAGCCAGGACCTGAAAGCGGAGCTTTGGGGGCAGTTTTCATCCCTACATCAGAGCCGTAGACCATAGTTCCATCCATCTATCCATCCATCTATCCATTCAGCATTGGCTGGACACCCTTGGCCTTGAATGAGCAAGTCAGGGTTCACCCTGATAATAGAAGATGAGAGCTCTGCTTTGCGGGGAGCTCACGCAAGTCCTCTTAGGGAAATGAGGTCACATGGAAACTAAAGCCAGATGGAGCAGTGTGTGTGAGGCCTCAGAGTAGAAGGGGGCTCAGCACAGGGTGACCGTGATAGGCGGAAGAGAAAGGTAGTGTAGCCAGGAGAAAGGGTCTGCAGACACTTCTTCGCTCCGGCCTCTTGTACTGGGGTGTTGAATGGGGGTGATAAATTAACACTTAAAGACTATCCTGGGCCTCTGGCCGCCCCCTTAGGATGGGGCTTCCTCCCAACCTAGTACATCTGTGTGAACCATCCTACTGGCACCCAGAGTGCCCCACGGTGGCAGGTTTGACCAGTCACAACTCACACATGCGTGTGGAAAATAACTTTCTTCCCCAAGCTTCCCCTCAGCCAAGCTCACTTCGGAGGCCGCTCCCCATTGGTAGCAGGTAGCGGCCACTTGCCATTTCAGGGCAGCTCAGAGGTTTCCTCTCTGGTAAGTGACCTCACCTGTTCTGGCCCAGGTATAGGGTTTTTGGAAAAATCTTCGCATGTTAGGGCTCACTTGGACATCTGGCACTACATTTCTCTCCTCCTTTGCTTCTCCCTCACCCAGCCCACTTGAGCCTCTTCCTTGGAGCTCAGGCCATCTGCCTGGTGCCCACTTCCCTCGTGGCTCTGTGAGGAAGGCTTTCTGCCATCGACCTGCAGGGACCTCTCCCTCTGTGTCAGCTGCCTTGAAGACCACGGACCTTCAATGGAGGCTTGCTTGGGTCTCTTGGTCCCGGTAGGGAACAAGGACACAGTTGGATAGGCTCCTCTCAGACTTGGATTTGGAGGGGATCTAGCTTCACCCCTTTTTTTCTGCAGCTCTTCATACTTTTGCTTCCTTTGAGAGGTGAGAATGTTTTCCTATATCACCAATAGCCTGCCATTCCCCCCTTCCTCCACCTACACGTCCCTCCTGTCCCCCTCCACAATTCCTCCAGGCTCTGTCTGGTCCCAATTCACAAATCCCTTCCTTGCTCAACAAAGCCTGACCTGGCAATGAAAGCTTGGTTTGGAGATCATCTTCAATTCCCTTTATTGTTTTGGGCTGCATCCACTCTGCCCTGGAGGGAGTAACTGGGGAGAGGGGTAGGTCAAAAGAATGAAAAACACCTCCATGGGCTCTCAGTGCCACAGAACAGGGACAAAGCAGGCCACAGGCCCACAGAACGCAACATTCCTGTGGCATGAAGTCCAAGTGATGTCATGACTGCAACCTAAACAAAGGAGTCCTGAAGTTCAGAGGGAGGGAAGTGGTGGGAGAAGACGCTGTCCTTGGCGCCTGGTGCGTGGGTACGTGAAAGGCTGCGGAGACGGACGCAGCGTGGCCCCGAGTCACACGAGGGAGGGCGGCCTTGGTTTCGGCCAAACATCACCCACCGTATTGAATTACCATTGCCGATAGGAATTTAATTGGCTTATTACTTTTGTGTGGTTTGGATTTGTAAGTATGTTTTGGTTTATGGTCATAGAAGAGCCATAAATATTAGTTTATATTTAGTTGGGTTTCAAAAATATGCTTGAAGAGCCGGGTGTGGTGGTGCACGCCTTTAATCCCAGCACTCGGGAGGCAGAGTTCGAGGCCACCCTGAGACTACAGAGTGAATTCCAGGTCAGCCTGGACTAGAGTGAGACCCTACCTCAAAAAACTAAGAAAAGGAAAGGAAAGGAAAAAGAAAAGGAAAGGAAAGGAAAATAAAAGAAAAGAGAAAGAGAAAAATATGCTTGAGAGTAAAAATGAAGGGAAGAACCCTAACACAGAACAATTCTTTCTCTCTCCCCCAGCGTGCAGACCACAAATGAAAGGAAGAAACGAAACAGACTTTTACCAGGGTTGGGGCCTGCACCAACCCTGCAATGGGAGGAGCTGGGTTCACCTGATCCCAGCCTTAGTTTTGGTTCTAGACTCTTAGGAGCCCTCTGAGTGGCCCTCTCCCCTCTCAACCATTTCCTGAATGCCCCCAGTTTCCTTCACCTTTGGAGCACCACCTTCCTTCACCCTCAGCCCCTGGCAGAAGGAAAGGAGCATTAAGTCCTACAGACAGAGCCTCCACCAGACCCACGGACGGTTCCAGGAGAGCCCTGTAGGCAGCATGATGCCCAAAGAGGCTGTCTCTCACTTGACTTGGCCACATTCCCACACGCCCCCTCGTGTTTCTGGCTTTAGCGTATGCCAGGCCCCAGGAACAAAGAGGGAAAGGAAAGGATCCAGTCCTGGTATAGAGCTGTTTAGGCAATGCTACAAATGAAAGTCAGTTGTTGGCCTTTGGAGCAGGACAGGAATTTTCAACTTTAAAAGAGTCTGTGGGCTGGGGATGTGGCTCAGTGGTAGCGTAGGACCTAGCCTGTGTAAGGAACCTGGCGTTCGGTCCCCAGCACTGTAAAAACAAAACCGAAAGTCTGTGCATTGCTCATTATGTTGTAGGTTTCACCTGGGATCCTGTATGTCTGGGCAGCGGGAAGTCTTCAGAGTCTGGGCAAGAAGCGTGACACGCGCACGACATAGGTTAAAATGATTGCAGGTGGGGGGCTGCTTTTTCTCCCAGGTTTTCTTTTAAAATTTTTTTTTTTTTTTGGTTTTTCGAGGTAGGGTCTCACTCTGGTCCAGGCTGACCTGGAATTCACTCTGCAGTCTCAGGGTGGCCTCAAACTCACGGCAATCCTCCTACCTCTGCCTCCCGAGTGCTGGGATTAAAGGCATGTGCCACCACGCCCGGCTCTCTTTTTAAACTTTTTATTGACAATCTCCACAGATAGACACTATACCATGATCATAATTCCCTCTCACTACAGAACCCTTCTTCTTTCCAAATAGGCCCCATTCCATTTCTTGATGTCATCTTTTTTTGTTTGTTTGTTTTTTGTTTTTTGAGGTAGGAGCTCACTCTAGCTCAGGCTGACCTGGAATTCACTGTGTAGTCTCACGGTGGCCTTGAACTCACAGTGATCCTCCTACCTCTGTCTCCTAAGTGCTGGGATTAAAGGTGTGCGCCACTATGCCCAGCTTGATATCATCATTTTTTCAATTATGCAGGTCTGTGCAGATAACATCAACTACTGTGAGGTCATGAGTACCACAGCCTTTGTGTCTGGAAGGCAGTATTGCATAGCACTCCTCCACTTCCTTTGGGTCGTATATTCTTTTTTTTTTTTTTTTATGAGAGAAAGAATTGGCACACCAGGGCCTCCAGCCACTAATCAAACTCCAGGTGCATGTGCCACTATATGTACATGTGCAACCCTGCGTGCTTGCATCACCTTGTACATCTGGCTTATGTGGGACCTGGAGAGTTGAACATGGGTCCTTGTGCTTCCCAGATAAGTGCCTTAACCGCTAAGCCCAGCCCAGCTCTTACATTCTTAATATTTTATTTATTTATTTGAGAGAAAGAGGCAGACAGAGCGAATGGGCGCTCCAGGGCCTCCAGCCACTGCAAACCAACTCCAGATGCACATATCACCTTGTGCATCTGGATTACATTCTTTCCATCCCCTCTTCTGCAAAGGTCCCTGAGCCTTGGAGGGTGTGGTAGAGGTGTCTCACTTAGTGCTTGTGATGGTTAAGTTTGTGTCAACTTGATTTGTTTAGGAATCCACATACATTCCTCATAAGTGTGTCTCTGAGGCTGCCTCTAGGAAGGATTAACTAAAGGAAGAATCCTTCCCCCCAGGGGTAAGCCCTTCCCCCAGAGTGGGCGGCCCAGAGTGGGTGGCCCCTCTTGGAGGAGGGGGCTGGTTGATAAAAAGGAGCTCTGGGAAGAAAGGCTCTCTCTCCCACCTGGCTGCCAGTGCTGCTAGCTGCTTGCCACTGGGTGCTTGCTGCTTGGTGTTTTCCGCTTGGTACTTGCTGCTTGGTGTTGCTGCTCTCCAGTATGGACTAAAGACCAGGGTGGACTGAAGAGCAGCATCTCTCCAGGAAGCCTCCAGGCCTTCAGTGCCGGATTGGGACTGCTGAGGCCTCCAGCCTCGTGGACTGAGCAGCTACCGGGTTTCTTGACTGTCAGACCTGCAACCTGCTATTGCTGTACTGTGTAAGCTAATCCAATAAATTCCCTTTTAATACAATTCTTTCTATCCGCTCTGTGCCTCTAGAGAACCCTGACTAATACAGTGCTGAACACTCCCATGTCACTTCTCAGCACTTTGATGAGTTTTGAGTCTCCCCAGTGGTCACCACCTTCTGAAAAAAGAAGCTGGGGGAAGCTTCTTAATGGTGGTAAGGTGAAGTGGTTCTACAAACCTTTCATCACATGTCAATTATGAAATCAACACAATAGCTATTTCTTGGGGCTGTAGAGATGGCTTAGCAATTAAGGTGTTTGCATTTATTCATTTTTTTTATTTGAGAGAGAAAAAGAGGCAGATTGAGAGAATGGGTGCACTACGGCCTCTGGCCACTGCAAATGAACTCCAGATGCATGTGCCACCTTGTGCATCTGGCTTTATGTGGATACTGGGGAATTGAATCTGGGTCCTTAGACTTTGAAGGAAAGTGCCTTAAATGGTAAGCCATCTCTCTGGCTCAAATAAAAATAAAATATTTTTTAAAAGACAATATCTATTGCAGTCAGGTTCGCATTGCTGGCAGAAATCACCCAACCAGGAGGAGCTTGTGGGGAAAAAAGGTTTATGATGGCAGGGGGTAAATGATGGCATGAGAAGAGGGTGGGCATCACCTCCTTACCAACATCAGGTGGACAACAGCAACAGGAGAGTGTGCCAAACACTGGCAAGGGGCAACTGGCTATAACATCCATAAGCCTGCCCCCAACAATACACTACTTCCAGAAGGTGTTAATTCCCAAATCTCCATCAGCTGGGAATGTAGCACTCAGAACATCTAAGTTTATGGGGGACCCCTGAATCAAATCACCATGTTCCACCCCTGGTCCCCATAAACTGAAAACTATCCATGATGTAAAATGCAATGCAATCAGTCCAACTTTATAGTTTTTATCAATCCCAATGATGTTCAAATATCCCATAGTTCAAAGTATTTTAACTGAGCCATAATACCAAAAATAAACCAAAAAACCCATAATGGCACAGAATAAACACACTGCAAAAGATGGCATTGGGCATAGCAAAAAAAATGTTAACCAATACAAAATTTAAACAGGGCAAACATCAAACTCTGTACCTACAAGTACAATAACTCTAGCCAGTGACAAGTCTCCAAGTCTGATAATTCTAACCAGCAACAAGTCTCTGGAGTTCCAATTCCACCCCTCCAGCTAGGCTACTCACAGTCCTGGAAAATTTATCTGGGGCCTGCAGTCTCTCCTTAGCAGCTGTCTTGTGGTCCCTAACATCTCTACTGGGTCTCCACTGTAACCCACGGTCCATCCTCACAGCTCCATCAGGTCTCCATGCAGGCATCCAGCAAACCTGCTTCACACTGCCCATGGTCATTTCCAGAGCACAAGACCATGTTGCAAACTCAATGACCCTCTCTTTCCTCATTTCTTGTACTCCATAATACCAGGTGGGGTGCCAACTTGTTAATCCAGGGGGGAATAAAACAGACTTTGAAGAACAGGACACTCCTTCAGCATTCAGACCCCTTCAAAAGACTGCATTCTTTCTTTTGTCCCAATGCAAGTCAGCTGGCCCAATCTCAATGGTTGTAATCTCTCAATTGCAGCTGAACGGGCAGCAGTTTCAGCTCAAAGATTTCATTTTTTCTGTGCCATATCTCTCTCCTCACACTAGTCCATTTCCACACAATGTAACCCTGCACAAATTCTCAGGACATGGGCATAACAGCAAACCTCTCACACAAACTGCTTCTAGCCCAGTCCAGGCAAAGCTCTTTCTCACCCTCATAAGCAAAACCTCACAGTCCATAGTTCTTACTGCATTCATATCTTTCAACTCTGACCAGAATAGTCCATCAGCTGTACTTACAGCACTGCAAGGCATCTCTTAGACCAAGATTTCAAATCCTTCCACATTCCTCTTGAAAGTCAGCTCCAAAAGGCCAAAGCCCACAGTCATGTGTCTAGCAGCAATCCCACTCCTCTGGTACCAACTTTACTGTTGCAGTCAGGTTTGCATTGCTGGCAGAAATCACCCAGCCAGGAGGAGCTTGTGGGGGGGGGGAAGGTTAAAAGGTTTATTTTGGCTTACAGACTTGAGGGGAAGCTCCACGATGGTATGGGAAACAATGGCAAGAGCAGAGGGTGGACATTACCTCCTCACCAACATCAGGTAGACAACAGTGACAGGAGAGTGTGCCAAACACTGGCAAGGGGAAGCTCCTATAACACCCATAAGCCTGCCCCCAACAATACACTGCCTCTAGGAGGTGTTAATTCCCAAATCTCCATCTGGGACCTAGCATTCAAAACACCTAAGTTTATGGGGGAACACCTGAATCAAACCACCATAATATCTATTTATTTGGCTAAGTTTTCTCTCTCTCTCTCTCTCTCTCTCTCTCTCTCTCTCTCTCTCTGTGTGTGTGTGTGTGTGTGTGTATGCACGTCATGGCACATGTATGGAGGTCAGAGGACAACCAAATGGTGTTAGTCCTCTCCTTCCACCTTGTTTGAAACAGGGTCCCTTTTGTTGTTGTTTGCTACTGGAAAGGCCAGACTGGCTGACTTGCAAGTTTTGGGACTCTCCCACTGACAAAGGCACTTTGAGATCACACATTTTTGCATCTGGCTTTATGTGGGTGCTGGGGACATATACTCTGGTTGGCAGGCTTAAGGATCAGAGGGACCTTTAACCACTGAGTAATCTCCCCAGCCTAAGAGCAAAATATTTTAAAAGTATGCCGGCATGGTGGCACACTCCTTTAATCCTAGCACTCAGGAGGGAGAGATAAGAGGATCACTTCGAGTTGGAGGTCAGCCTGATATTACATAGTAAATTCCAGGTCAGCCTGGGCTACAGCGAGAGCCTACCTCAAACAAACCATATATATAATTTTAAAGCAATTACTTGAAGATTCTGTGAATTATTAAAAGAAAAATAGAAGCCAGAAGAAAGTTTACTCTTAAAAACTGCAACTACAGCCAGGTGTGGTGGCACATGCCTTTAATCCCAGCATTTGGGAGGCAGAGGTAAGAGGAGTGCCGTGAGTTTGAGGCCACCCTGCACCCTGAGACTACACAGTGAATTGCAGGTCAGCCTGGGCCAGAGTGAGACCCTACCTCAAACAAACAAACAAACAAAAAAAAAAAAAAACCCTGCAACTACAGGCTGGAGAGATGGCTTAGTGGTTAAGGCACTTGCCTGCAAAGCCTAAGGACCCAAGTTCAATTCCCCAGAACCCATATAAGCTAGATACACATGGTGGCGTATACATCTGGGGTTCATTTGCAGTGGCTCAAGGCCTGATGCACCAATTTATTCTCTCTCTCTCTCTCTCTCTCTCTCTCTCATAAATAAGTAAATACAATTAAAAAAATTTTTTTAACCTGCAACTACAAGAGGTAAGAATCATGGGAGTGCTCTCCAACCCCTACAGCTGGAGCAGGTAAGAAACCACAGCCTTACCATTTCTGGAAATTCTGTGAGTGAGAGAGCTGCAAAAGGCCCAAGAGCCAAACTCTGACTGTAAACTTGTTCAAGTCTTTAGCCAACTGTTTGGTGACAAAAATAAATAAATAAATAAATAAATAAATAAATAAATAAATAAATAAATAAATAAATAAAATAAAATAAAACAAAACAAAACAGTCAGCAACAAGAGAAAAGCTAGCCTTGAAAAGCGGAGCTGCCCTGACAAAGTCAAAGGGAGCCTGCCGCTGCCTCGCTGCCTCTTTGTTAAGTGAGCCTTGTTTCCTGTGGTGAGTACCATTCATGGAGGGCAAGGCTAAAGACTGCCAGCCTGAGAGTCTGAGCACAGCGCAGCAAATGACAGCAAATGACAGAGCCGCTGTAAATGCGGGGAAGAATTCTTGCGAACGTGGAGAAGTGCGTGTCTGATTCTGAGCATAAAGTCCCAGGTTCCTGGATGACCACCACGTATTCTAGAGGTGCGGGAGACTCCAGAGCAACCCCAAAACAGCAGGGACTGAGGAAACCCTACGGAATCTGCTGTTGCCCATGCGGGAGAGAGTTTGCAGCTTGAATCCAAATAACTGCTGCCAGAGAAGCCCAGGAACAGTCATCAGAGAGGGAGAAAGAGAGAGAGAGAGAGAAAGGGAAGGAAGGAGGAAGTACTACAAAATCTAGAACTCAAACCAAAAAGATACAGGAAGAAAAGAAAAAAAGACAAACAACAGCCACTGGCCCTGAGTGGCTGTAAACGCCACACAAGGATTTGTTGTTGTTTGGTTTTTCTAGGTAGGGTCTCACTCTAGCCCAGGCTGGAATTCACTATGTAGTCTCAGGTGGCCTTGAACTCATAGCGATCCTCCTACCTCTCCTCCTGAGTGTGGGAATTAAAGGAGTGTGCCACCATACCTGGCAGCAACAAGGGCTTCAAAGCAGTTTGACAAAATAAAAGAAAAATACATTAAAGAGTTAAAGGATGGGCTGGGGAGATGGCTCAGTGGTTAAAGGCACTCGGTTGTAAAGTCTGCCAACCTGGGGTTTGATTCCCCAGGACCTATGTAAAGCCAGATACACAAAGTAGTCCACGCATCTAGAACTTATTTGCAGTGGCAAGAGGCCCTGCTGCACCTATATAATTTCTCTCTCCCTCCCTCCCTCTCTCTCTCTCTCCCTCCTCACAAATAAATACAATTTGTTAGAAAGACTTAAAGGCTTTGTAAAGTGTTTGTAATAAGTGATGCAAAAGAATTTTTTTCAAAAAAAAAAGAAATTCAAGAGAAAAAAGGAAATATATACATATATGCATGCACATTCAATTGAAACTACAAAGATGAAAAAGTACAATGGAATATTACTCACTGGCTGGGATCAAAACTAAAGTACAGACTAAGGAAGAAAAAAAGATAATTGACCCTGAAGACAGATTAGCACTAAAAATTGTTATTCTGAAGATAAGAGTAGGAAGAAAGATTGGGAAAAAGTCAACAGACTCCTGAGCAGCTTAAAAATAATATCAAAAATCCAAAGCCGGGTGTGGTGGCGCACGCCTTTAATCCCAGCACTCGGGAGGCAGAGGTAGGAGGATCGCCGAGAGTTGGAGGCCACCCTGAGACTACATAGTTAATTCCAGGTCAGCCTGGACCAGAGTGAGACCCTACCTCGAAAAAAAAAAAAAAAAAAAAATCCAAATGTGGCCGGGCGTGGTGGTGCACGCCTTGAATCCCAGCACTCAGGAGGCAGAGGTAGGAGGATCACTGTGAGTGGAGGCCACCCTGAGACTACATAGTGAATTCCAGGAGAGCCTGGACTAGAGTGAAACCCTACCTCAAAAAACAAACAAACAAACAAATAAAATCCAAATGTGTAATTGGGGTAGCAGAAGAAAACAGCACAGAAAAAAAATGGCAGGGAAAGTTATTTCAATACATACCAATGCAGGCAAACGCTTGCTAAAATTGGCTTTAAAAAAAAAATTTAAGGGGCTGGAGAGATGGCTTAGTGGTTAAAGCATTTGCCTGCAAAGCCAAAGGATCCCAGTTCAATTCTCTAGGACCTACGTAAAGCCAGATGCACAAGGGGGCACATGCATCTGGAGTTCGTTTGCAATGGCTGGAGGCCCTGGCATGCCCATTCTCTCTCTCTCTCTCTCTCCCCCCTTCTCTCAAATACATAAATAAAATATTTAAAAAAAAAACCATTTAAGCGGGGCTTGAGAGATGGCTTAGCGGTTAAAGCGTTTGCCTGCAAAGCCAAAGGACCCCTGGTTCAATTCCCCAGGACTTACATAAGCCAGATGCCCAAGGGGGCACATGCATCTGGAGTTCGTTTGCAGTGGCTGGATGCCCTGGTGCCTCCATTCTCTCCCTCCCCCCTCTCTCTCTGCCTCTTTCTCTCAAATAAA
Organism: Orientallactaga sibirica; assembly: GCA_036365145.1. Taxonomy (NCBI): domain Eukaryota; kingdom Metazoa; phylum Chordata; class Mammalia; order Rodentia; family Dipodidae; genus Orientallactaga; species Orientallactaga sibirica. The sequence goes on from JAEOAD010000055.1 coordinate 3,646,742, forward strand.
TAAATAAATAAATAAATAAATAAATAAATAAATAATATTTTTTAAAAAAATTTAAGCTGTTTCCCCAAATACATGTTATGCAGAATAAACAGAAAGAAAACCCTGTCAAGGGACAGGATAGTCAAACTGATAAATGCTGAAGCAAAGGGGTGGGGAGATGGCAGGTAAAGTACTTGTTGAACAAGTGTGAGGACCTGAGTTCTGATGCCCAGGACTCACATAAAATGCCAGGCAGAGTGACATCAGCAAACTGAAGGCAGAATTCCCAGGGCTTGGTGAGTAGCTTGTCTAGCTGAATTAGTGATCTGAGTTCAATGAGAGAACCTGTCTCCAAAAAAATAAAGTGGAGAGCAACAATGAAGACGCCTGACATCAACCTATGCCTTCCACATGCACACACAATCGCATGCATACTTTCACACACACACATGCATACACACCACACACACCCATACACATGCAGAAAAAACAATCTGGGGCTGGAGTGATGGCTTAGTGGTTAAGGCCTGCCTCCTAAGCCTAAGAATGCTGGTTCCAATCTCCAGGTCCCACGTTTAGCCAGATGCAGTGACACAGGGGCGCAATGCCACACTTGAACCACAAGGGGGCGAACACATCTGGATTTCATTTGCAGCAGCTGAGAGGCTGCTGGCACGCCCATCTCTATCTGTCTTCCTCTCCCTCTCTCTCTGTCTCTCTCAAAAAAAAAAAAAAAAATCTGAAGAAAAAGAAATCTAGAGAACAGTCAACAAAAAGAAATAAAAAATGCCTAGTCAACTGAAGAATAGTGATCCAACTAGAAGTCAGTACTGATTCTCCTCAGAAATAATGGCAACCAGAAGATTCTTAAACACTTTCAAAAGACCACACTTCAGAGCCGGGCGTGGTGGCGCATGCCTTTAATCCCAGCACTCGGGAGGCAGAGGTAGGAGGATCGCCGAGAGTTCGAGGCCACCCTGAGACTACATAGTTAATTCCAGGACAGCCTGGACCAGAGTGAGACCTTACCTTCCAAAAAAAAAAAAAAAAAAAAAAAAAAAAAAAAAAAAAAAAAAGACACTTTATTACCTGGGGATCAGCCTGACCAAGAAAAGAAAAATTGCTAAGGAGACTGGAGAGATTGCACAATGGTTAAGGCGCTTGCCTTCAAAGTCTAACAACCTGGGTTCGAGTTCCCAGTACCCATGTAAACCCAGATGCACAAAGTGGTGCATACATCTGGAGTTCTTTTGCAGAGGCTGAAGGCTCTGACATACCCATTTTATCTTCCTCTCTCTCTTTCTTTTTGTGTGTCTGCTTACAAAATTAAAAAAATTAAAAAAAGTTTTAAATGCTAAAGGAAGTGCCTCAGGTGCAAGGGAGTCAGATCTACAATAAAGAATGAAGACTGGGCCCACTGGGAGGGAGGAAAAGGGAAAAGGAGCTCTCCCAGGGGACAAGGAGAAATAGCCAAAGAGCTAGGGGAAGCCAGAAATCCAGAGCAAAGAGTATGCAGTGACAAACCTATGTCCCAGCTACTCAGGAAGCTGAGGTGGAAAGATCGCCTGAGACTAGAGTTCAAGTCCAGCCTAAGCAACTAACAAGTCAGGTGGTGGCACATGCCTTTGATCTCAGCACTCCAGAGGCAGGTCACTGTGAGTTGAGGCTGGCCTGGGACTACAGACTAAGTTCCAGGTCATCCTGAGCTGGAGTGAGACCTTACCTCAAAAAAAAATAATTATATATATATATATATGAAAAGTTTGTAAAAGTATTTTATTTATTTATTTATTAGAGAGAAGGAGAGAGAATGGGCACACCAGGGCCAATAGCTACTGCAAACAAACTCCAGATGCATGTGCCATCATGTCCCTCTGACTTACGTGGGATCTGGAGAATCAAACCTGGATCCGTAGGCTTCGCAGGCAAGTGCCTTACCTGCTAAGCCATCCTTCCAGCCCAATGAAAAGGTTTTGTGAGAAAAAGGGGGCTGAAAGCAGTAGACAAGAAGTCCAGTGTCTGGCCCCAGGGATGACTGGGCAGTCCACTTGGAAACAGAGAAATGGGCCTTGTGACTCTCGCCACACCCTTGACCAGACACACTCACAGGCAGCAGACAGCTGGTCAACATCTCTGAGCCCAGCCACAGTGACCATGACCATGACCATCCCCTGCTGGTCTTGGCCTGGGACTTGAGGGTGGATGACTACAGTGCTGGTGTGAGAGTTCCTACGCTGTTGAGGGGGAGGGGAGCAGGGAACCCCAGTGAGTAAGCCGCAGTACCTGGCCTGGACCATGAAGGGTGAATAGGAGTGCGGCGTCCCCTTGACCATGAAGGGTGAATAGTAGGGTGCGGTGTCCCCTTGACCGTGAAGGGTGAATAGGAGTGCAGTGTCCCCTTGACCTTGACTGAAGGGTGAAGGGTGCAATAGTGCAGTGTCCCCTTGACCGTGAAGGGTGAATAGGAGTGCAGTGTCCCCTTGACTGTAAAGGGTGAATAGGAGTGCAGTGTCCCCTTGACTGTGAAGGGTGAATAGGAGTGCAGTGTCCCCTTGACCATGAAGGGTGAATAGGAGAATAGAAGGGTGAATAGAGTGAGTGTCCCCTTGATGTGAAGGGTGAAGTGTCCCTTGACTGTGAAGGGTGAATAGGAGTGCAGTGTCCCCTTGACCATGAAGGGTGAATGTGCCCCTTGACCATGAAGGGTGAATAGGAGTGCAGTGTCCCCTTGACCATGAAGGGTGAATAGGAGTGCAGTGTCCCCTTGACCATGAAGGGTGAATAGGAGTGCAGTGTCCCCTTGACCATGAAGGGTGAATAGGAGTGCAGTGTCCCCTTGACCGTGAAGGGTGAATAGGAGTGCAGTGTCCCCTTGACCGTGAAGGGTGAATAGGAGTGCAGTGTCCCCTTGACCATGAAGGGTGAATAGGAGTGCAGTGTCCCCTTGACCGTGAAGGGTGAATAGGTGAAGTCCCCTTGACCATGAAGGGTGAATAGGAGTGCAGTGTCCCCTTGACCATGAAGGGTGAATAGGAGTGCAGTGTCCCCTTGACCATGAAGGGTGAATAGGAGTGCAGTGTCCCCTTGACCATGAAGGGTGAATAGGAGTGCAGTGTCCCCTTGACCGTGAAGGGTGAATAGGAGTGCAGTGTCCCTTGACCATGAAGGGTGCAGTGTCCCCTTGACCATGAAGGGTGAATAGGAGTGCAGTTTCCCCTTGACTGTGAAGGGTGAATAGGAGTGCAGTGTCCCCTTGACCATGAAGGGTGAATAGGAGTGCAGTGTCCCCTTGACCATGAAGGGTGGTGAATAGTGAAGGGTGAATAGGAGTGCAGTGTCCCCTTGACCGTGAAGGGTGAATAGGAGTGCAGTGTCCCCTTGAATAGGAGTGAAGGGTGAATAGGGTGAGTGCAGTGTCCCCTTGACCGTGAAGGGTGAATAGTGCAGTGCATGAAGGGTGAATAGGAGTGCAGTGTCCCCTTGACTGTGAAGGGTGAATAGGAGTGCAGTGTCCCCTTGACCGTGAAGGGTGAATAGGAGTGCAGTGTCCCCTTGACTGAAGGGTGAATAGGGTGTGAAGGGAAGGGTGAATGAAGGGTGAATAGGAGTGCAGTGTCCCCTTGACCGTGAAGGGTGCAGTGTCCCTTGATGAAGGGTGAATAGAGTGCAGTGTCCCCTTGACCATGAAGGGTGAATAGAGTGCAGTGTCCCTTGACTGTAAAGGGTGAAGGGTGAATAGGAGTGCAGTGTCCCCTTGACCGTGAAGGGTGAAGGGTGAATAGGGTGAGTGTGACCGTGAAGGGTGAATAGGAGTGCAGTGTCCCCTTGACCATGAAGGGTGAATAGGAGTGCAGTGTCCCTTGTCCCCTTGACTGTGAAGGGTGAATAGGAGTGCAGTGTCCCCTTGACTGTGAAGGGTGAATGCAGTGTCCCTTGTGAAGGGTGAATAGGAGTGCAGTGTCCCTTGACCGTGAAGGGTGAATAGGGTGCAGTGTCCCTTGACTGTGAAGGGTGAATAGGAGTGCAGTGTCCCCTTGACCGTGAAGGGTGAATAGGAGTGCAGTGTCCCCTTGAATGAAGGGTGAATAGGAGTGCAGTGACCGTGAAGGGTGAATAGGAGTGCAGTGTCCCCTTGACTGTGAAGGGTGAAGGGTGAATAGGAGTGCAGTGTCCCCTTGACTGTGAAGGGTGAATAGGAGTGCAGTGTCCCCTTGACCGTGAAGGGTGAATGAGTGCAGTGTCCCCTTGGTGAAGGGTGAATAGGAGTGCAGTGTCCCCTTGACCGTGCAGTGTCCCTTGAAGAAGGGTGAATAGTGCAGTGTCCCCTTGACCGTGAAGGGGTGAATAGGAGTGCAGTGTCCCCTTGACTGTGAAGGGTGAATAGGAGTGCAGTGTCCCCTTGACTGTGAAGGGTGAATAGGAGTGCAGTGTCCCCCCATGAAGGGTGAATAGGAGTGCAGTGTTGACCGTGAAGGGTGAATAGGAGTGCAGTGTCCCCTTGACTGTGAAGGGTGAATGAGTGTCCCCTTCGTGAAGGGTGAATAGCAGTGCAGTGTCCCCTTGACTGTGAAGGGTGAATAGTGCAGTGTCCCCTTGACCATGAAGGGTGAATAGGAGTGCAGTGTCCCCCGTGAAGGGTGAATTGAGTGTCCCCTTGACTGAAGGGTGAATGACCGTGAAGGGTGAATAGGAGTGCAGTGTCCCCTTGACCGTGAAGGGTGAATAGGAGTGCAGTGTCCCCTTGACCGTGAAGGGTGAATAGGAGTGCAGTGTCCCCTTGACCATGAAGGGTGAATAGGAGTGCAGTGTCCCCTTGACCGTGAAGGGTGAATAGGAGTGCAGTGTCCCCTTGACCGTGAAGGGTGAATAGGAGTGCAGTGTCCCCTTGACTGTGAAGGGTGAATAGGAGTGCAGTGTCCCCTTGACCGTAAAGGGTGAATAGAAGTGCGGTGTCCCCTTGACCGTGAAGGGTGAATAGGAGTGCAGTGTCCCCTTGACCGTGAAGGGTGAATAGGAGTGCAGTGTCCCCTTGACCGTGAAGGGTGAATAGGAGTGCAGTGTCCCCTTGACCGTGAAGGGTGAATAGGAGTGCAGTGTCCCCTTGACCGTGAAGGGTGAATAGGAGTGCAGTGTCCCCTTGACCGTGAAGGGTGAGTGCAGTGTCCCCTTGAAGTGCAGTGTCCCTTGACCATGAAGGGTGAATAGGAGTGCAGTGTCCCCTTGACCATGAAGGGTGAATGACCCTTGACCGTGAAGGGTGAATAGGAGTGCAGTGTCCTTGACTGTGAAGGGTGAATTGCAGTGTCCCCGTGAAGGGTGAATAGGAGTGCAGTGTCCCTTGACCATGAAGGGTGAATAGGAGTGCCCTTGACCGTGAAGGGTGAATAGGAGTGCGGTGTCCCCTTGACCGTGAAGGGTGAATAGAAGTGCAGTGTCCCCTTGACCGTGAAGGGTGAATAGGAGTGCGGTGTCCCCTTGACCGTGAAGGGTGAATAGGAGTGCAGTGTCCCCTTGACCGTGAAGGGTGAATAGGAGTGCAGTGTCCCTTGACCGTGAAGGGTTGACCGTGAAGGGTGAATAGGAGTGCAGTGTCCCCTTGACCGTGAAGGGGGTGAATGAAGGGTGAATAGGAGTGCAGTGTCCCCTTGACCGTGAAGGGTGAATAGGAGTGCAGTTTCCCTTGACCGTGAAGGGTGAATAGGAGTGCAGTGTCCCTTGACCGTGAAGGGTGAATGAGTGTCCCCTTGATGAAGGGTGAATAGGAGTGCAGTGTCCTTGACCGTGAAGGGTGAATAGGAGTGCAGTGTCCCTTGACCGTGAAGGGTGAATAGGAGTGCAGTGTCCTTGACCGTGAAGGGTGAATAGGAGTGTGTGAAGGGTGAATAGGAGTGCAGTGTCCCCTTGACCGTGAAGGGTGAATAGGAGTGCAGTGTCCCCTTGACCGTGAAGGGTGAATAGTGCAGTGTGACCGTGAAGGGTGAATAGGAGTGCAGTGTCCCTTGACCGTGAAGGGTCCCCTTGACCGTGAAGGGTGAATAGGAGTGCAGTTTCCCCTTGACCGTGAAGGGTGAATAGGAGTGCAGTGTCCCCTTGACCGTGAAGGGTGAATAGGAGTGCAGTGTCCCCTTGACTGTGAAGGGTGAATAGGAGTGCAGTGTCCCCTTGACCGTGAAGGGTGAATAGGAGTGCAGTGTCCCCTTGCGTGAAGGGTGAATAGGAGTGCAGTTTCCCTTGACCGTGAAGGGTGAATAGGAGTGCAGTGTCCCCTTGACCGTGAAGGGTGAATAGGAGTGACCGTGAAGGGTGAATAGGAGTGCAGTGTCCCTTGACCGTGAAGGGTGAATAGGAGTGCAGTGTCCCCTTGAGTGCAGTGTCCCTTGACCGTGAAGGGTGAATAGGAGGCAGTGTCCCCTTGACCGTGAAGGGTAGGTGCAGTGTCCCTTGACCATGAAGGGTGAATAGGAGTGCAGTGTCCCTTGACCGTGAAGGGTGAATAGGAGTGCAGTGTCCCTTGACCGTGAAGGGTGAATTGAGTGTCCCTTGACCGTGAAGGGTGAATAGGAGTGCAGTGTCCCCCCGTGAAGGGTGAATAGGAGTGAGTGTCCCCTTGACCGTGAAGGGTGAATGAGTGCAGTGAAGGGTGAATGAAGGGTGAATAGGAGTGCAGTGTCCCCTTGACCGTGAAGGGTGAAATAGTGCAGTGTCCCCTTGACCATGAAGGGTGAATAGGAGTGCAGTTTCCCCTTGACCATGAAGGGTGAATCCCAGTTCCCTTGACCGTGAAGGGTGAATAGGAGTGCAGTGTCCCCTTGACCGTGAAGGGTGAATAGAAGGACCGTGAAGGGTGAGTGCAGTGTCCCTTGACCGTGAAGGGTGAATAGGAGTGCAGTGTCCCCTTGACCGTGAAGGGTGAATAGGAGTGCAGTCCCCTTGACCATGAAGGGTGAAAGTGCAGGTCCCCTTGACCGTGAAGGGTGAATAGGGAGTGCAGTGTCCCTTGACCATGAAGGGTGAATAGGAGTGCAGTGTCCCCTTGACCGTGAAGGGTGAATTGACCGTGAAGGGTGAATAGGAGTGCAGTGACCGTGAAGGGTGAATAGGAGTCCCCTTGACCGTGAAGGGTGAATAGGAGTGCAGAGTGTCCCCTTGACCGTGAAGGGTGAATAGGAGTGCAGTGTCCCCTTGACCGTGAAGGGTGAATAGAAGTGCAGTGTCCCCTTGACCGTGAAGGGTGAATAGGAGTGCGGTGTCCCCTTGACCATGAAGGGTGAATAGGAGTGCAGTGTCCCCTTGACCATGAAGGGTGAATAGGAGTGCAGTTTCCCCTTGACCATGAAGGGTGAATAGAAGTGCAGTTTCCCCTTGACCGTGAAGGGTGAATAGAAGTGCGGTGTCCCCTTGACCATGAAGGGTGAATAGGAGTGCAGTGACCGTGAAGGGTGAATAAGTGCAGTGTCCCCTTGACCGTGAAGGGTGAATAGGTGCAGTGTCCCCTTGACCATGAAGGGTGCAGGAGTGCAGTCCCTTGACCATGAAGGGTGAATAGGAGTGCAGTTTCCCTTGACCGTGAAGGGTGAATGAAGGAGTGCAGTGTCCCTTTGAGGGTGAAGGGTGAATAGGGTGAATAGAGTGCGTGAAGGGTGAATAGGAGTGCAGTCCCCTTGACCGTGAAGGGTGAATATGAAGGGTGAATAGGAGTGCAGTGTCCCTTGACCGTGAAGGGTGAATAAGGGTGAATGAAGGGTGAATAGGAGTGCAGTGTCCCCTTTGAGGGTGAAGGGTGAATAGGAGTGCAGTGTCCCCTTGACCGTGAAGGGTGAATAGGAGTGCAGTGTCCCCTGAAGGGTGACCATGAAGGGTGAATGAAGTGGGTGAATGAAGGGTGAATAGGAGTGCAGTGTCCCCTTGACCGTGAAGGGTGAATAGGAGTGCAGTGTCCCCTTGACCATGAAGGGTGAATAGGAGTGCAGTGTCCCCTTGACCATGAAGGGTGAAGGGTGAATAGGAGTGCAGTGTCCCCTTGACCGTGAAGGGTGAATAGAAGTGCAGTGTCCCCTTGACCGTGAAGGGTGAATAGGAGTGCGGTGTCCCCTTGACCATGAAGGGTGAATGACCGTGAAGGGTGAAGGGTGAATAGGAGTGCAGTGTCCCCTTGACCGTGAAGGGTGAAGGGTGAATAGGTGAAGGGTGAATAGGAGTGCAGTGTCCCCTTGACCGTGAAGGGTGTGTGCAGTGTCCTTGACCGTGAAGGGTGAATAGGAGTGCAGTGTCCCTTGACCGTGAAGGGTGAATAGGAGTGCAGTGTCCCCCTTGACCGTGAAGGGTGAATTGCACCGTGAAGGGTGGTGAATGAAGGGTGAATAGTGCAGTGTCCCCTTGACCGTGAAGGGTGAAAGGGTGAAGGGTGAATAGGAGTGCAGTGTCCCCTTGACCGTGAAGGGTGAATAGGAGTGCAGTGTCCCCTTGACCGTGAAGGGTGAATAGGAGTGCAGTGTCCCCTTGACCGTGAAGGGTGAATAGGAGTGCAGTGTCCCCTTGACCCCCTTGACCGTGAAGGGTGAATAGGAGTGCAGTGTCCCTTGACCATGAAGGGTGAATAGGAGTGCAGTGACTGTGAAGGGTGAATAGGAGTGCAGTGTCCCCTTGACCGTGAAGGGTGAATAGGAGTGCAGTGTCCCCTTGACCGTGAAGGGTGAAGGGTGACCGTGAAGGGTGAATAGAGTGCAGTGTCCCCTTGACCGTGAAGGGTGAATAGGCAGTGCATGAAGGGTGTGTGCCCCTTGACCGTGAAGGGTGAAGTGCAGTGGTGAATGAAGGGTGAATAGGAGTGCAGTGTCCCCTTGACCGTGAAGGGTGAAGGGTGAATGAAGGGTGAATAGGAGTGCGGCGTCCCCTTGACCGTGAAGGGTGAATAGGAGTGCAGTGTCCCCTTGACCGTGAAGGGTGAATAGGAGTGCAGTGTCCCCGTGAAGGGTGAATAGGAGTGACCTTGTGAAGGGTGAATAGTGAAGGGTGAATAGGAGTGCAGTGTCCCTTGACTGTGAAGGGTGAATAGGAGTGCAGTGTCCCCTTGACCGTGAAGGGTGTGAAGGGTGAATAGGAGTGCAGTGTCCCTTGACTGTGAAGGGTGAATAGGAGTGCGGCGTCCCCTTGACCGTGAAGGGTGAATAGGAGTGCAGTGTCCCCCTTGACCGTGAAGGGTGAATAGGAGTGTGTCCCCTTGACCGTGAAGGGTGAATAGAGTGCAGTGTCCCCTTGACCATGAAGGGTGAATAGGAGTGCAGTGTCTTGACCGTGAAGGTGAAGGGTGAATAGGAGTGCAGTGTCCCTTGACCGTGAAGGGTGAATAGTGCAGTGTCCCCTTCCCTGAAGGGTGAATAGGAGTGCAGTGTGACTGTGAAGGGTGAATAGGAGTGCAGTGTCCCTTGACCGTGAAGGGTGAATAGGAGGCAGTGACCATGAAGGGTGAATAGGAGTGCAGTGTCCCTTGACCGTGAAGGGTGAATGAGTGCAGTGTCCCTTGAGTGAAGGGTGAATAGGAGTGCAGTGTCCCTTGACCATGAAGGGTGAATGACCTTGACCGTGAAGGGTGAAGTCCCCTTGACCGTGAAGGGTGAATAGGAGTGCAGTGTCCCATGAAGGGTTGACCATGAAGGGTGAATAGGAGTGCAGTGTCCCCTTGACCGTGAAGGGTGAATAAGGGTGTCCCCTTGACCGTGAAGGGTGAATAGGAGTGCAGTGTCCCCTTGACCGTGAAGGGTGAATAGGAGTGCTGTGTCCCCTTGACCGTGAAGGGTGAATAGAAGTGCAGTGTCCCCTTGACCGTGAAGGGTGAATAGGAGTGCAGTGTCCCCTTGACCATGAAGGGTGAATAGGAGTGCAGTGTCCCCTTGACCGTGAAGGGTGAATAGGAGTGCAGTGTCCCCTTGACCGTGAAGGGTGAATAAGTGCAGTGTCCCTTGACCGTGAAGGGTGAATAGGAGTGCAGTGTCCCTTGACCATGAAGGGTGAATAGGAGTGCAGTTTCCCTTGACCAGTGTCCCCTTGACCGTGAAGGGTGAATAGGGTGCAGTGTTTGACCATGAAGGGTGAATAGGAGTGCAGTGTCCCCTTGACCGTAGTGCAGTGTCCCTTGACCGTGAAGGGTGAATAGGAGTGCAGTGTCCCCTGACCGTGAAGGGTGAGGAGTGAGTGTCCCCTTGGGAAGGGTGAAGTGCAGTGTCCCTTGACCGTGAAGGGTAGGGTGACCGTGAAGGGTGAATAGGAGTGCAGTGTCCCCTTGACCGTGAAGGGTGAAGTGTCCCCTTGACCGTGAAGGGTGAATAGGAGTGCAGTTTCCTTGACCGTGAAGGGTGAATGACCGTGAAGGTGAAGGGTGAATAGAGAGTGTCCCCTTGACCGTGAAGGGTGTCCCTTGACCGTGAAGGGTGAATAGGAGTGCAGTGTCCCCTTGACCGTGAAGGGTGAATAGGAGTGCGGTGTCCCCTTGACCGTGAAGGGTGAATAGGAGTGCAGTGTCCCTTGACCGTGAAGGGTGAGTGCAGTGTCCCCTTGTGTGAAGGGTGAATCCCCTTGACCGTGAAGGGTGGGTGCAGTGTCCCTTGACCGTGAAGGGTGAGTGAAGGGTGAATAGGAGTGCAGTGTCCCCTTGACCGTGAAGGGTGAATAGGAGTGCGGTGTCCCCTTGACCGTGAAGGGTGAATAGGAGTGCAGTGTCCCCTTGACCGTGAAGGGTGAATAGGAGTGCAGTGTCCCCTTGACCGTGAAGGGTGAATAGGAGTGCAGTGTCCTCTGGGTGAGAGGCAGGGTGAATCACCCTGTGTGATCCCCGGATGGACACATGAGCTGCAGTAGGAGGAGATCACAGATGCAGAGACTCCCTCTACACAAACTTTCTTTACTATTTTTTATTGACAACTTCTTTAATTGTAGACAATATCCCATGGTACTTCCCTCCCTTCCCCCACTTTCCCCTTTGAAACTTCACTCTCCATTATATCCCCTCCCCATCTCAATCAGTCTCTCTTTTCAGTTTGATGTCATGATCTTTTCCTCCTATTATGATGGTCTTATGTAGGTAGAGTCAGGAACTGTAAGGTCATGGATATCCAGGCATTTTGTGTCTGGAGGAGCACGTTGTAAGCAGTCCTACCCTTCCTTTGGCCCTTTCATTCTTTCCGCCCCCTCTTCTGCAATGGACCCTGAGCCTTGGAAGGTATGTTTGAGATGTTCAGTGCTGAGCACTCCTCTGTCACTTCTTCTCAGCACCATGGTGCCTTCTGAGTCATCCCAAGGTCACCATCATCTGAAAAGAGAAGCTTCTCTAACCAAAAGTGAGAGTAGCATTAATATATGGGTGTGGACATTAAGAAAAGTGCTTACTTGGCAGTTTGGTGAGCATAGTATATACGTTTAGTGAGGCACCAGCAGACATTACACTCTTAGGGATCATGACTACCCCTGTCGTAGGTTTTTAGTATCAGGAACATATTCCCTCCCATGGAGCGGGCCTCCAGTGCAATTAGAGAGCAGTTGGTTTCCCCATAACAGACATGCCACTATTGCACCCATTGGCTCATTTGGCCTGGCTGGCCAAATTTAAAGACAAGCTTTCTTTATTATTATTATTATTATTATTATTATTATTATTATTATTATTATTTTATTTTTAGAGAGAGACACAGAGAGAGACAGACAGAGAGAGAGGGAGAGGGCAACAGATAGAGAATGGGCACGCCAGCAGTCTCTCAGCTGCTGTGAACGAAATCCAGATGTGTGCGCCCCCTTGTGGGCAAGAGCAGCATTGCGCCCTTGCATCACTTTGCATCTGGCTAAATGTGGGACTGGAGATTGGAACCACTGGAGATTGGAACCAGAGTTCTTAGGCATAGGAGGCAGGCGCCTTAACTGCTAAGCCATCTCTCCAGCCCAAGCTTTCTTTTTAAAATATTTTATTTAATTATTTGAGAGAGTTAGAGAAAGATGCAGATAGAAAGAGAGTGAGAGGGCTGGAGAGATAGCTTAGCAGTTAGGATGCTTGCCTATGAAGCCTATGAGTTGAACACTCAGGTCCCAGATAAGCCAGACATACAAGGTGTCACAAGTGTGCAAGGTCACACATGAGCACAAGGTGGAGTTCGATTGCAGTAGCTGGAGGCCCTGACGTGCCCATTCTCTCTCTCTCTCTCTCTCTCTCATTGTAAATGCAAAAAGGGCTGGAGAGATGGCTTAGCAGTTAAGGTATTTGCCTGTAAAGCCAAAGGACCCCAGTTTGATTCTCCAGGACCCACGTAAGCCAGATGCACAAGGGGGCACATGCATCTGGAGTTCATTTGCAGTGGCTGCATGCCCTGTCACACCCATTCTTTCTCTCTCTCTCTCTCTCTCTCTCTCTCTCTCTCTCTGCCTCTTTTTATCTCTCAAATAAATAAAATTAAATTAAAAATGCAAAAGAGCCAGGCGCGGTGGCACACGCCTTTAATCCCAGCACTCAGGAGGCAGAGGTAGGAGGATTATCATGAGTTTGAGGCCACCCTGAGAGTACATAGTGAATTCCAGGTCAGCCTGAGCTAGAATGAGACCCTAGCTCAAAAAAACCAAAGCCCCCCCCAAAAAAAATGCAAAAAGAGAGAGAGAACGAGAGAGAAAATGGGCATGCCAGGTCCTCTAGCCACTAAAAATTAATTCCAGATGCACATGCCACCTTGTGCATCTGGCTTACCTGGGTACTGGGGAATCAAATCTAGGTCCTTAGGCTTCACAGGCAAGAGCCTTACCTGCTAAGCCATCGCTCTAGCCCTACACAAGCTTTCCTACTGCTGCAGCCAGCCTGGAGGGCAGGGACTTCCTGGACAGGGTCCAAACACTCTTCTTAGGAGCTGGGGACAAGTGTGCCAGCTGAAGCTAAAGAGGCCTGCTGGGAGTCTGCAGGCTCTGGCACCCCTGCCTGAAGACACTCACTGCAGAGAACCTTGCCTGCTTCATTTCCTCCAGGCTGCACGCCTGGGGATTTCATAGCCACGTGCGTGCAGGCCCAGCTGCAGAGACCTGGTGGGGGCAGACACATCTGCTCCATCAGAGCAGAGCCCTCCCCTCTCCTAGGCAGTCCTAGCCCCAGGGTTACCTGCTGGAGTGTTTCTCCAGTGTGGGAAGGGATGTGCAGGCTGAGGTGAGTGTGCTGGGGGGGGGGGTGCAGTCAATGGCTCCCAGAACACAGGCCGGCCTGGTGATTTCCTTACAACTTGCAGCCATTAAAAGAAAAAAAAAAAAAAAGTATCCCAGGAGTCAGGAGTGAGGCTGGGAGGTGGCCTATTGGGAAGACTAGGGCAGACTGAGTTTGAGAGATCACTGCTTATACAATATGGAGGTCCTCTGTTGAGAAAAACTATGCCTACCAGGTCATGTAGAGTGGAACTACTGCACCAGGACAGGAGGCTAGGGATGCATATGACACACCACTGGCAAGACAGACAGGTTTGTTCATCGTAGCATTGTCACAGGTTTGCCAAGAACACAAGAATCCTGATAAATTGTATCTTGCGATTGTCATCAGAAAAGAGGGGAACGGAGCCGGGTGAGGTCGCACACCTTTAATCCTTCCTAGCACTGGGGAGTTAGAGGTAGGAGGATCACTGTGAGTTCAAGGCCAGCCTGGTACTACAGAGTGAGTGCTAGGTTAGCCTGGGCTAGAGTGGGACCCTTCCTTGAAAAAAAAAAAAAAAAAAAAAAAAACAGAAGGAAAGAAGAAAGGAGGGAAGGAGGAAGGGAAGGAAGGAGGGAGTCTGGGGAGGGAGAAAAACCAAAAAAAAAAAAAAAAAAGAAGGAAAGAAGAAAGGTAGGAAGGAAGGGAGGGAGGAAGGGAGGGAGGGAGGAAGGAAGGAAGGAAGGAAGGAAGGAAGGAAGGAAGGAAGGAAGGAAGGAAGGAAGGAAGGAAGGAAGGGAAGAAAAGAGGGAACAGAGTATTGGCTGCTTTGTGGAGCACTTCGGCACCAGGACAGTTCCACACTGAGCGTGCATGCATCCTGAGACCCAGATCTTCCACTGGAATTCACACAGCCAGATTGTGGGAAGAATTGTCCAGAGAAAGTGCCTGGCTCTGACCAGCTCAAACATTGTTTCCTGCTGCCACTGCCAGGGTCTATAGGACATGCTGATGTCTCTAGATGACATGGCCTGGCCCCTCATTGTCACAATGCTGGCCAGAGGAGAGAAGTCCCGAAGCTACTCCTCACCAGCATAACCAGCAATGACAGAACTGTGCGTCTAAATGACCATGACCCCACATATGCATCCCCTGGACCCAAAAGAAAGATGCTCTGCTCTGCCACCCCCAGCTGGATCCCAAAACTGCAGCTGCCTACAGAGGAAGTGAAGGGCAGGTCAAGTGCAGAGGATGGAAGTCAAAAGCAGTTGCTGGCAAAACTCGATGTTTCTGCAGTTTTTTGAAACCTGCGCGCATGTGGACAAGTCACTAGCCCCCACCCTGTCAACCTGAGCCTCAAAAGGAACCCAGGGACACAAGGAGCCTGAAGCTCAAGTTCATAGGCAGCTCAAGAAAGCCACTGCCGTTTTCTTGGCAGCTCAGCTGTTCCTCCCTGCTCAGCACCTTCCATGGCTTCCCACTGTCCCCAGATAAATGTGGGCATCGGGGTCCTCAGTGGTCACTGGGGACTTCCTTAGTACCCATGTTCTCTGAGGAACTGTGGGAGATAGGCTGCTTAGGGGAGAACAAAGACAGCGAGCCAGTGGGCAAACTCCAGGGACAGCAGAGATAACAGGCCCATGGGTCCAGACAGGGATTGGGTACTGTTGATCTCCAAGGAAGCCCCCGCTCCCACCTGAGAATTGGAAGCCCAGGGGTTAGGTGATGCCAGCATGTCCCTCTGTTGAAGCCAGCGAAGGTGTTAAATCAGAGTCCCTCCTGAGGAAATCCTCCCTGGAGCAGGGCTGTGGGGGAAGGTCTGGAGGCTGGGAATGGCCCCCAACCTGACCCCTTACACCCGAGCTAAAGACCCTTCTGTCCCTTGCTGGCTGTGTGCCCTTGGGAAAATGGCTTAACTTGTCTACATTTTGGTCCTCGTCTTTAAGTCAGAAAACACTAGGGGCTTTGAGAGGACTAAATGAAATAAGTGTTGAGAAGGGGCTGACGACGTGGAGACCTCACTGCCCTGGCCAGCAGGGGACTTCTGAAAAGCCCTGACCCTCCTTTGAAGCTCTGTGACCCTAGCCCTGTTGGCCTCATAAACTCTGCTGAAACACAAGCATCTCTTGACCCCATCCCGAGGAACCACAAAACCCTTGCTTCCAGCCTGGTTGCCCTAAGGATTATAGAGACAGAGGCATGTGCATTGTCTCAGGCCAGGTCTCCTTGGCAGAATGGCAAAGCAGCAGGTAGGGTGAGCCTGCAATGTCCATCCCCAGGCTTCTGCTGCTTCTCATGATCATTTTCTCAGTGTACTTGCTTGCCACCCCTTCCAGATCCTTCCATCCCTGCTCTCAGCAAAGGTGTCTCCGGATCAGTGCTCTGGCTTCGCACTCCTCCTCCCTCCCTGCTCCTCCAAGGCTTCAGGCAGCTTCCTGCAGAGGTTCACACTCACTCACTGGGCCTTCTAGAGGGGAACAACTGGCCCAGGTCATACTATGAGCTTGTCCCCTCAGACCCTCCTCCTTTGTGTGACCCCAGAAAGCCCACGGGGTCCTTCCCTCCTGCTTTGTTTGCATTTTGAACAGATCTGAGAACTGCAACATCTCTTCTTTGAGTGTCAAGATATTGCATAGCCTTTGGGATGTGCCTCAGCACCCCATTCTACAGATGAAGAAACACTGGTTCAGGGAAGGGAAAGTGCAGGGGAGAGAGAGCTGAGCGGAGACCCTCGCCCTCGGTAATAGACTGAGCATGGAGCCGTTTGCTAAGCCGCTTGTCCCCTCAGCTAGCACACACAGCCTGGACAAGACCAGGTAGGAGTGGGGTGCTGGCTGACTTTGGTCCTCCGTGCTGGCCTTCCCTGGGTCTGCATAAGTCAGCCTCAAATATGTCGAACCAACAACCGTCTCCCCCCCCCCTCCCCCGCGTGTTCAGTCTGGACCCTCAGACAGAGAACCGCTGCTTCTGGGAGACTGCTGGGACTCGTTTTCCTCACCTACCACAGGGCACATCAAGCCTTCTCTGGGTCCCCTGGAGGATCCCAGGAGGGAGCTCAGAGGTCCTTGGTAAACTTCTGAACTTCCCTGCAGAGGGGGGCAATACAACCCCTTCTCTCAGAACCATGCTTGGTCTGATCCACTCTTCTGTGCCACCCATCTGTCCAGCAGCTGCCAGGCCCTGCGCAGGACCTTCCCCTAAAGTCAGGACATTACCACCTAGTGCAGACCCTGGAGGCCTTGGAGAACCCCCCCTCCCCCCAAATCTGCCTCAAACTTGCTCTGCAGCTGAGGATGGCTTTGAACTTCCGATCCCCCCTGCCTCTAACTCCTGAGAAGCTGGTATTCCAGGCATGTGCCACCACCCGGGTTCTTTTTCAGAATGTGAAAACTGAGCTCCACAAACATGCCCGAAGGACCGAGGACAGTGGGCTCCATTCCCCAGCCTCACGCAGCTCAGCTCGCTCCCCACTCCCGAGCAAGCCTAGCCCTGATCTGGCCATCTACAGTTCTCAGGCGACTAATGAATCCAGTGGGACGGGACAGCTACCTTCCCCAGGATGGGGTGCGCGTGTGGGATTGGGGAGGCTGGGAAGCCCCCACCCCCCACCCGCACTACCCCCGCGCACGCGCACACGAGGTATTATCTCTGGCCCCGCACCCAGCCTCGGAGCAGGATGCGGCTTTCATCACCTCCCTCCCCTCGGACAGGCGCGGGGGGGACGGAGGGAGGGCGGGGGGCTTTTGGAGTTTCTCACGCATGGATCAAGAGGCCCCAAACTTAGCCCTCCCCTCTCCCCGCAGTCTGCAGCCTGTCCTGGCACAGTCACAGGCCCTGCGATGGGAGGGGGAGTCACAGGCATGACTCCCCGCAAAGCCCCCTCCCCTCTCTGTGTTGTCCATAATCCTGGGCGCCTGTTCAAGGAATTCACCGTGTGTTAGTGATTTATTTAGACTCGGCTCATCCGCTGCCCGGCGGGTGACAGATCCCCACTCTCCCCCTGCCTCCACCCCGGGACCCCAGGGTCTTTTTCATCTCCAGCAGGCAGGCCCTGGCCCCGCTCCAGGCTGTGCCAGATGGGAGGGGCTCTGCGCTCTGCAGGCCTTCAAGGGGACCCCAGAAGCTCACTGCTGAGGGCCCTGGCAGCCCCTAGCGGCCTGTGAATCCTCCCCAATCCTGCTGAGCTTTTCCTAAAAGGGGGTTGGGGTGGGGGAGTGACAGAACTTGAGGAGTCAGAGGCGCCCTCTGGATCCTACCAGCTAATATCCCCATGGAGCTCCTGGAGAGACTCGGAGAAGGCCCCACCACGCCTCCACTTATGGACTCATGCAAGCTCCTTCAAGCCCTCGCACCTTTGGGTTAATGTACCCCTTTTCACACACAGGGATGAGGGCTGGGAGCCCCCAAACATGGTGTGAGGCTGGAAAGGCCTCCATTCCACTACATCATCTCTCTGCCTTCTTGGGGAGTTGGGGGTCCTCCAGCTCTTGGGTCAGGGACTGGGGGTCCTGCTGTGGTGACCCAGGACCTGTACTAGCTACTCTCTTCCTCCAAAGCAGGCCACGTGGTGGCGGGAGGGCGCTCTGCACAAGGCTCCGGGGATGGAAGCACTCCATTCGGGAGCCCCCTCCCTTCTCTGGGTTGGGTGGTGTCCACTCTGGTTCTGGCCTTTCAGCCCCTCTGCAATCTAGTGAGCTGGATCACCCCAGGTTACAGACTGGGGACTAGAACACCCCCACCACCACCTCCAGAGCTGCCCTGTTCCACCGGAAGCCATGCTCCACCTAACATCCCACTCCTGAAACACAGGACTTGATGGCACAACAAGTCTGTGTCAGACCCTGAGACACACGATGTGACAGCTGAAGAAAGACCTGCTGTGTGCTAAAGCAAGCTGAAGACCTGCTGTGTGCAGGATGCTAAATCAAGCCCCAGACACATTTTCCCTCCCTCAAGCCTTAGGACCACCAGTGAGTCTGTGGGGACAAAAGAGGCCCAGAGAGGTTAAGGGACTTATGGAAGGCCACATGACCATATAGGAATGCCAATGTTACTTTACTGTCTGTCTGCTTGCTTTGCCCTGGCCAGGGTGGATGGAGGGTCTGGAGCAGTCGATTGTTGAGTTTGTCAGTGCCCTTGAGTGCAGACATTGGGCTACTTGAGGTGGCAGCATGTAACTGGGTAACTGGGGGTGGGAGTTTAGGTCGAGAGCTCTGTAACCACCAGGGGTTCTCTGCCTGGACCATGAGCATCTCCCCTTTTCATTCAGAACCCTCTTTCCTGGTCTAAAATGGCCAAGACCCCTCCCAGAGGGACTGCCTCCATTTACCCAGGGATGATGCCACCCCCAGGTTCTAATCCCTGGGCGCCAGGAGAGGTATACCAGTTACGGGAGCACCCTGATCAGCTCTGGGCACCTTTCTGTCCAAACTAGTGCTGTCTGCTGGGAAGCAGGAAGGGAGTGGGTACTGGCCCTGCTCTGTGAGGTGTCTCCTCCTCCAGGCACCCTTGGGACAGCACAGCAGGGGTATTGCGAAGCTCTAGAATCAGACACATCTCTGCATTTGAGTCTTGCCAGGGACAGGCAAGAATGACAGGCTGCATCTTGGTATCACACACAGCTAGGCTCAAATGCCAGCACAAGAGTTTAAGGTATATGGCTGTGGGCCAGCCACCTGACCTGTCTGAGTTTAGGGGTCCTCATGTGAGAATGGGTTGAACTTGGGGGGGGGTGGCTGTTGAGGATAACAGAGTTAATTACACAGCCAGAGCTAATTAATTGCATGCCCAGCTGGTGGCGAGCAAACCTTCCTGTTGGCTATTTCATGGCTGGGACTAGACATGAACTCTGGCGGTGTGGGGAGGGGGTGACAGCCTCCTCTTGGAGAGGTGGGATCTGTGACGCAGGCCTCCCGGGGTTGCTGTGGGAACTTTTATAGAAAGGTCCCCTTGGGAAACATGGTGAGAGTGTGTCTTTTCCCTCTTCCCCTACACCTGTGAAGTGGGAGAAAGTTAAGACCTTTGCTTGCTAACAAGGTGGGCCTTGGAAGTTATGGAATGAAAAACAAAAGTGTAATGGATCCAAAAAAGGACAGCGACTTGTCCTCAGCCTCACAGCAATTAGCGCTGAGTCAGAGTTGCAATGTCCCTTCTTCTGTTTTTTTTTTATTTTTTAAATTTTAAATTTTTAAATTTTTAAATATTCAGTTAGTTAGTTGAGAGAGAGAAAGAAGCAGAGAGAGAGAGAGAGAGAGAGAGAATGGGCACACCAGGGCTTCCAGCCACCGCAAACGAACTCCAGATGCATGTGCTTCCTTGTGCATCTGGCTTATGTGGGTCCTGGAGAATTGAATGCCTTAATTGCTAAGCCATCTCTCCAGCCCTGCAATGTCACTTCTCTTGACTCCAGGTCATCCTTTGAGCGGTCCACAGGGGCTAAGCAAAGAGAAAGACCTAGATAAAGGTTCTTAGAAGAGGGTCAGATGGCCACAGAATGGAACGGTGGAGGCCTTCTCTTTGGATATGATCCAGCAGGCTTCAGAGTGCCTGGAGAACTTGACCTGGACCTGTTGAGAAGTCACATGCCAACCCTGGGAGCAGAAGTAAGAGGACCCAAGGAACCAGCCTGTCTCCTGAGCAACTGTGCTGGTCCAGCCCACCCACCAGCACCTTGCCTGCCCTTTCTAAGAAATAAGAGTTGGATGTGGCTGGGGGCCAGGGTCTGTCAGGATCAAGGGGTGCCACAAAGGCAGATACAGGCATGGTCTCAGGGCAGCAGGCCTGGCCCTGGCCCAGTGTACAAAGTCAAGCCCTTATCTCTCATGGGGGAATCCAGGCCAAATGTTACCAGGCTGGCACCAAGCTCCTCCTCCTTTGGTGACCCAAAGCCTCATGTGATGTCACTCAGAGGCCACATACTTGCCAAACAGTAATTTCCTTTGGCAGAGCTTGGGAAGGGCACAGAGGAAGCAGGCCCACCAGATACCTGTCTGCCACCCGGCAGAGTGGGCAGAACCAGGCTGGTTCCTGGAAAGTGAAGGGGGCACCTCTTTTAGTAGTATCCCCCAGGCTCCCCAATGTCAACTTGTTGAGCTAGGAAGACAAGGAGTCCAGTGGTCAGTACAGGCCAGGAGCAGGAGGGGTAGAAAGCTGAGTTTCCCACCCTTAGAAGCCAAACCCCCTCTGGCACCCTCAGCACCAGTCCCTGCCTGAAATTTGCTCCCGACTCCCTGACAGCTCCACAGAGGGACAGGCCAGCTCATCCATAGGACCTTATACTCACATGCTTTACATCTCTGTCCCGGATCTCATAAGGACCATTTAGAGAGAGAGAGAGAGAGAGAGAGAGAGAGAGAGAGAGAGAGAACTCCATTGATTGGTATATGTCTGGGGCAAACTACTGGCCCTCCCTGCCTAGACTGGATACAGAGGAGCAGCTGACCAGCCCCTGCTAGAGGTGCCTCCAGCCTGGTGTGAGGAAGAGCCAGCCAGTGTTCTTCTCCAGGTCTGTTCCAGGTAGATTTAAGAAATCCCCAAGTGCAGGGCGTGGTGGTGCACACCTTTAATCCCAGCACTCGGGAGGCAGAGGTGGGAGGATCACCATGAGTTCGAGGCCACCCTGAGAATACATAGTGAGTTCCAAGTCAACCTGGGCTAGAGTGAGATCCTACCTTGAAAAAATAAAAGCAAAGGAAGAAAAATTGGGTCTGGAGTGGCAAAAATGATAGTGTCAAGAACAACTCTAAGGTGTTTCGACTGAGCAACTAGATGACTGGAACTGCTTTTTACTAAGGATGGGGAAGGAGCAAGGTAGTAAGGAATTAAAACTCGAGATGTTTAGTGGTCATAAAGAAAGAAACAGGCCGGGTGTGATGGCACACACCTTTAATCTCAGCACTTGGGAGTCAGAGGTAGGAGAATGGCTGTGAGTTCAAGGCCACCCTGAGACTAAAGAGTGAATTTGAGGTCAGCCTGGGCTAGAGCGAGACCCTACCTAAAAACAACAACATAAGACCCTGGAGCTGCTCGTGGGAGGGGGCCCAAGTCCATCTGACCGAGTTCCCACCCCACGAAAAGAAAAAGAGACAACTGGGCATGGGGGCACACACCTTTAATCCCAGCACTCAGAAGGCAGAGATAGAAGGACACCATGAGTTCAAGGCAACCCTGAGACTACATAGTGAATTCAAGGTCAGCTGGGCTAGTGAGACTCTACCTCGAAAAGAAAGAAAGAAAGAAAGAAAGAAAGAAAGAAAGAAAGAAAGAAAGAAAGAAAGGGAGAGGGGAAGGAAGGAAGGAAGGAAGGAAGGAAGGAAGGAAGGAAGGAAGGAAGGAAGGAGGGAGGAAATCCCCAAGAGCTTGGAGAAGGGCTTTGTTAAGATGAGTGACTGGCTTAGGCAATGCCCACTGACCATCATATATTCAAGGTCCCTCAGACTGCAAACTAGTCTCCTAGAGCTTCCTCCACCTGAGGCTGGGAAGAGGGGGCAGGAGTTCCTGGGCTTCCCAAACCATCTTTGCTATGTTGAGGGTGGGTCAGGCAGGAGTCAGACATGGCTGGAGCCACGGATGGATGTACGAGAGGGACAGGCCAGGTGGACTGCTCACAGGACCCAAGGAATGAAGGGGACCAGGTGGCAAGAGAACCTTCACAGATATGTTTATCCAAGTTCCCCTTCTAGGGTCCCACGTGGGCGAGTGACCTGGTATGCAGGGATCATCTCTTCTTCCCTTGGCCTGAGTTGTGTAGACAAAGAGGACAAGTGAACAGGGCTCTAGGGAGCTGGAGCTGCACGTTGGGTACCTCACACCGCAGTTCATCCAGAGCGCTGTGTGAGTTCCAGAGACCACTAGTGTCCATGGCGGAACCTACTAGAACTAAGACATAAAGCCACTGATAAGCCAAGTGGAAAAGAACCCAAAGCAAGGACTGGGAGGGCACAGCTGGGGGGCACCCTGTGCCCCCTGCTCCCCACCTTTCTCCAACTCACCATTCACGGCCCCTCTCAGTAAGCATGTAAATGCCAAGTTCACTGTTATTTGCATTTTCAAATGAATTCCATCCCATCGCTGCAAATGAGGGCAGCGGGGACAAGCCGTGTTCCTTTGCGAGGATGCTCCCTGGACCATCCACCTTCAGTGAGTAATTACAGGGGAACATTAGTGAGATGGGGACCCCAGACCCACGGCACCCTGGGCTGCCCTCTTCTCTGTTTTCCTTGGGGAAAGGAGCTGCAGGTCAGCCAGTGGACACCACTTCCAGCCAAACTCTTCCAAGGGACACAGTCCAGCCACTCACTCTTAGCACGAAATGGTAGTGAGTGGATACCCAGCATTGTGCACACGTTAATATTTATTTACTGGTTTGGTTTTTTTTTGAGTAAAAAGGGTGAGTTGACAGCTGTGGTCGTTTGCATCGATGTCCCCAAAGATTTAGGAGTTTATTAAAGCTTGTAGCTGAGATCTCCAGCCGCCTAGAGGAGGTGTCACTGAGGGTGGATCTGGAGTCCAGCCCTAAGGTATTATTGGGGAAGGATCTGGACTCCAGCCTGAGGTTTGCCGAGTGCTTGAGCCCTGCCTAGGTTCCCAGAGTGTGTTTGCTTTTGGTGCTGGTGGTGGTCGCATTTCTCTCTGCATGGACCTGTGAAAGGCGGCCAGCTTCTTCTGCCATTATGGAACTTCCCCTGGATCTGTAAGTTTCAATAAATCCTGTTCCTCCCATAAACCTTGTCTGGTTCAGAGGTTCGTCCCAGCCACGTGAAGCAGAC
Source organism: Orientallactaga sibirica (assembly GCA_036365145.1). Taxonomy (NCBI): domain Eukaryota; kingdom Metazoa; phylum Chordata; class Mammalia; order Rodentia; family Dipodidae; genus Orientallactaga; species Orientallactaga sibirica. The sequence goes on from JAEOAD010000055.1 coordinate 3,669,629, forward strand.
TACGACAGAGACCCAGAGAATGAGTTTACAACCACTCTCGAGATAAAGATGGCGCCCTCCCAGGGCCAGGTTGACAGTTCCCATACCTGGCAGAGAACCAGACCCCAGCCCACCTACTGAGTCAGAGAGCCTTGGTTTGAATCCGATTCTGACTCAAAAGTGTGTGTGTGTGTGTAGACCCTTCCCCCAAGCAGATACAGTGGCCCAGAGGATCCACAGAACTGAGAGAAGATGCCCACTGGGTTTGACACTTCCTTATCTCTACTAACCCTAAAGGAATAGAGGAAGGAGGTGTGAGCCCTCAGGACCCTGGAAAGCTGGCAGTTGCTCTTGGGAGCGCTCTGACGGTTTGTTGACTGCACGAGTTCATAGAGTAACAGGCTGGTCTGGGACCTTCAGGCCCCTGAGGTCACACATACCACTTTGAGCCTAGGTGTCCCCAGCCTGCCCCATCCCCAGGTAGAATACTATGGGGGGCCTGGCCCCTGGATTTCCTGGCTAGGGTCTCCCCTGGTCTGGCTCACAGAGAAAAGAGGAGGTGAGACTCTAACCCCCTCCCATGGGAGCCCAGCTATTTACTGGAAACAGTGAGGGGTGAATTCTTGGCGGCTCAACTCCAGTCTGGTTTTGATCTGCTCCAACCCAACAGGCAGCTTATTAAATCTGAGCTGAAGGCCTCCTTTCTGGAACCCTGTCTAGCCTCCTCCCACTTCAGGGGATGGATGGCTCCTTGGAGAGCCATCCCCACTCACCCATTTCACAGACGAAGTTGAGACAGGTCCCCCTGATCACTATAGCCGCTGTGTGTCTGGGAGGGCTGAGTTGATGGGGCAGCTACAACCCTGCTGCTCTCCGAGCTGACAGCTAGGTCCAGAGACCACACCCTGGTATTCACGCCCCACTTCTGCTTTCTGGCCTCTCTCCCAGATCAATCTGGAAGCTTCTTCCTGGGTTTCCTGGATTCACATCCCTCTTGTGGTTGGGGACAGGAGCAAAACACACAGAAGAGATCTCCAGCTTTGGTGTCCTCATGTGTAGAATGGATCATCGTAGCATGGTGGTTCACGCCTGTAATCCCAGCACTTTAAAGGCTGGGGTAGGAGGATCACGGTGAGTTTGAGGCCAGCCTGAGGTTCAGGATGAGTTTCAGTCAGCCTGGGCTGGAGTAAGACTCTACCTCAAAAAGGGGGGGGGGGCGCTGGAGGATGGCTTAGCAGTGAAGATAAAGCTAAAGAATCCAGGTTTGACTCCCCAGAACCCACATAAGCCAGATGCATAAAGTGGCGCACGCTTCTGGAGTTCATTCGCTTGCAGCAGCTAAAGGCCCTGGCACACCCATTCTCTCTCTCTCTCTCTCTCTCTGTCTCTTTTTCTCTTTCTCTCTGTCTCTTTCTCTCTCAAATGTAAATAAAATATAAAAAGAATTTTAAAAACAGGGTCATTGTTTTGTGGGCACAATTCCATGTGAGAGCCACCCCAGGCTGGTCAGGCTGGTTTCACGTATCCTGTAGATCAGAATCTGATTCTGACTCTCCAGGCTCCTCCCCAGACCCCTCCCAACCTCCTTTCTCAAGGCCTGGTCACTAGCTGGGGTCAGTGTGGTCAGGGTCAGCCCAGCTGTTGGTCGCACACTGTGAGCACTTTGATCTGCCCCTGCCTTCCATGGCCACAGCCAAGGCCAGCAGGGGAAAACGTGCCTGGCGGTGTCCCTCATGCGAGCCTTAGGACTCTGCCTTGCATCTGAAGCCACTGCCCACAGTCACCACCTCCCCCCCCCACACACACACATCCTCAGCCTTCATGGCTCCCTTGCCCACACTCAGCTCTTCTGTCATCTCCCAGCCACACTCGGTCTTTGCTCGCTACCTCCCGAAGTTTCTCCTGGAGTCAGACTCCTGGTCTAATCCTTCTACTCCATCCCGAGGCTCTGCTGGGGAGGCAGCTGATACGGAACCAGCTCAGGAACCACTGGGACTTAGAGAGGCAGTTCTTGCCTCCCTTGGTGAACAGGGACCAGGACTCCAATCTGTCTATTCAAGTGCTGTGGGGCTTGGCAAGAGCTTCCCGGCCCCAGAGGAAGTGTGAGGATGTGGGGATAGAAGAGGGGGTTTGTGTTGGACTTTGAGTTCAGAAGAGCATTCCGTCCACTCTAGTGGTCACCACACACAGACCCACAGAAACGCCATGCCTTGAACTACGTTTAGTGGCCATGGAGCCCCCAGCCCCCCTTCTAGCAGCCCAGCACAGGCTCTTATAGGACAGCTGGCTGGAGTCCTCCTGTCCTTCCACTGAGCTTAGTGCCGGCCTTCTGAGCCTAGAGCCCCCCCTGAGGTTCCTGGGTCTCCTCCTTTCCCTGGCAGGAGCCCAGGGCTGGCACCTGGAGCAGGGCTGAGGCAGCAACGGTGGGGTCGGAGGTCCAGCCCCCACTCCCCACCCCCGTGTTGTATGATCCCCAAGTCCTCTCCGCTCTGAGCTCCACTTCCCATCTAGAAACGGGAGAGGGTAGTTGAGGGCTGACAAGCTGCTGGCTTGGGGTGTGGCCACTGTGAAGGGGGCGCTGTGGGAACCTCAGGTGACCTTTGGCTGCCTCTAACCTCCCTGAGGGTCTCTGCACAAGGCTCTATCCAAATGCTGATCCACAGCTGGGTCACAGCCAGCAGATGTCAGCTCCTCATGACACCCCCCCCGTCATGCGTGTGAGCACGAAGGAGTGTGTGAGTGCACACATGTGTGTGAGTGCATACCAGGAAGCAACAGCATGTTGTAGTGACAGAAGGGCCTGGCTGTACTGGATCACAAAGGGACCCTGGGAAGTCCATGTGCTGAGCCCACTAGGTTCCAGCAGTGTACTTTGGGGGCAAGGCCTCAGCGCTGTGGGTCAGGGGCCTGGTCTATGGCTATGTCCAGATGTACCCTGTCCCCAGATGGGCTGGCTAGAGAGAACCATTGTTATATATAGGTTGACTTTTATTGTTGTTTACAAGGTAAGGTCTCACTTTAGCCCAGACTAAGCTGGCACTCATCTGGAATCCAAGGTCCTCTTACCTTGTTGGGATTAAAGGAGTGAATCATCACACCCAGCTCCAGGCTGCCTTTTTTAAAAAATAATTTTTATTTATTTATTTGAGAGAGACTGAGACAGAGACAAAGAGAATGGGCATGCTAGGGCCTCCAGCCACTGCCACTGCAAGCAAATTCCAGACTCATGTACCACCTTGTGCATCTGGCTTATGTGGGTCCTTTGGCTTTTCAGACAAGCACCTTAACCAATTTATAAGCCATGTCTCCAGCCCCAGGCTGGCTTTAGCTGTGACGTGGGAATCCACTAGGGGGACAGGGGATAAAGGCAGAAAGATTTGTTGAGGGAAAGGAATTGTTGTCAAATTTGGGTGAGGCAAGGTCTGGGAACACTCTAGCTCCTAGAATCTGATTCAGGGCAATTCGGAGAGTTAGCACATACTGTCTCAATGGCCCTGTGGGATCAGGAGAGAAAATGGGGAGCTGAAGAAGCCAGCCAAGGGTCTGACTCCTGTTGCTCCCTCTCCCCACCTCGCACAAGATGAGGGGCTCTGTAGCCTTCCAGGAGTGCAGGGCCTAAGCACAGGACTGAACCTGGCATTCCACTGACAGATCCTGGCTGGAGGGTCAGGCTGTGGGAGGGGATCTGGGAACGATTTGATAATAATTAGGCAAGAGGCCTTGACAAGCTGTCTCTGTGGGATCCATTAGGGGCCCCCACCCTGAGGAGGTCTGTGGGGAGACTGGCCCCCTGCCAACCCACCTTCACAGTATCTCACTGCCCACCCCTGTCGTCCCCCAACAATCTTCTACTGGGCCCCCAGCAGATTCCTGCCAGTGCCAAGGACCCACTTTGCCTCATCTTCCTGAGTCCCAATGCCCCACCCTGCCCCTCAGCTGCCTGGTTTCTGGTGCTAAGAAAGAGTAGTGTGAAGTGCCTGGAACTTCTAGTGCCTATAAGTGGGGCCTGGCCTGGGGTTCAAGGAGGCCAGCAGCCCCTGAGCCTGCATACTCGGGCTGTCCCCAAGGAAAGCACAAATGACAACTACCAGCGTGCTGAGCCCTGAACTGAGCTTTCTGTAGCAATTCTCCTACCAAGGTCCCTTGGTATGGTCACAGGAGGAGAGAAGTTGACCATGAGAAGCGAGAAGCTTGCCCAGGAGACTGATTCGTTGCTGGCAGGGCTCAGTGGCCCCCTCGGGCTCCAGAACCCATAATTTCCCTCCCTTAATCCTATACTGCCTCCCACCATGTGGTGTGACCCATTCTCAGGGACCTAGGCACAAGGAAAAGGTGTGGGCAATGCCTGTAGAAAACCCAGAAGGGTGTGGGGGTTGATTGCTGCTGTGAGGGACGGTGGTAGAGCCAGGCCAGTCCCAGCAGAGGTAGTAGCTACTGGGGAGGATAGAGAGGGGGCCAAGCCCACCCCAAGGCCTTGTATGCAAGGCTAAGGAGTGGGCCAGGCTCTCCAGGACAGGGTGGAATGTTCCTGATGCTTCACAGCCCAGGTGAGCCCTGCTATACATACGGGTGCTTCCTGAGCCCCAAGATGCGTGTAGTGTCCCCAGGCCTGCTTCAAACAGGCCCTGGCCCACTCTGAGTGTACCGTTTCCTAGGCTTCATGGTACGGGATGGGGTCAACTGGAGCAGAAGGTGTCTTTCCCCCTCTAACGAGCACCTACCTTGAGACTCCATTCCTGAGCCAGCATCAAACCAACTCCTGCTGTCATCACTCCAATCATTACTGTCACACGGCTGGTAGCAGGGACACAGAGAGAAACTACTGGCCACTCCACACCCTCTACAACCCAACACACGCTCCGTCTGGGCAGCCATGAGCTTTCCCAGCCCTTCATCTGGTAGCCAGACCCTCCCACCCTAGGGGGTTCCCCTTTCTCCTGAACCCCACCCCCCCGCCCAGCCCAGGGCAAACACACCTCCCCTGGTGTACTGGGCCTAGCGTTGGGAGCTCTGGGCTGGGGAGCCAGTGTCCAGAGCCAAGAACCACAAGCTCAACAGAATGCACGGGCCTGGGAACGGCTCACCCACAGAGGTGTCGTTGAATCTGTCTGTGCCCCCCTCGTCGGGTGTCAGAGTGATTTATGGGTAGATGCTGAGGAAAATAAACAGTCTCAGGGGCGTCCCATCCCTCCTGCCCAGAGCCAACCTGTCACAGGCCCAGGAGAAAGAGAAGGACCTCCTGTTGTGAGACCTTGGCCAGGTCTCTTCCCTTTCTGAGCTGCTGCTTCCTTTGAAATGGGTCTGAAAATTGAGCCCAAATCATGGAATTGTCAGAGAATTAGTGAGAATTAGAATGCCCGACACCCAGCTCCAAGTGTGGCATAGAGCAGACTGTCCTGCCACTGCTCCCAACCCATGGTGGCACCCAAACTCCCTCAGTCTGATCCTGGTCCCTCTCTGTCTTCATCTACAGCCCCCGCCCCTCATTCACTGAATCCCTTCCCCTGTCCTGGTGTCCACATGCCTGAAATCATGACCACAGGGCTCCCCATTCCCATGCCAGTTCTCCCCCAGATGCTTTTTTTTTTTTTTTGTATGTGTGTTGAAATGTGTGTGTGTGTGGGTGGGTGGGAGGGTGTGTGTGTGTGTTTCCTTCTCTGTGAGGTCTTCCAGGCCGTGATCCTCAAGTCTCCTCAGTCTTTGCGCTGTGACAGGGCCAAACATAGAGAGACAAAAAGCCAAGCAGACTTCAGGAACTCCTGCTAGACACATTTGCATATCTTTACAATGGAATCTCAAACCCATCACACACCTTAAGACGGAGCCCCCAGTGACCTTGCCTCTAGCAAGGTGATTGCAGATGCAAACTATAAAATAATAAAACACTGAATATATTGGGGACATATATTCAAACTACCACATTCCGCCCTGGCCCCCAATATATTTAGCTCCTGGCCCCAATAGATTTATAACTATCACACTTTTTTTTTGTATGTGTGTTGAAAACTTCTGCAGTTGTGTGTGTGTAACAGTCTCCATGTTTGGGCCAGGGAAAACTTTCATCCCAGTTCAACACTGCATCCATGGTAGTCCTTTTGCACAGTCCTGGTATATCAAAACATCTTCAGGTCTCCATGTGGAAGTGAGAGATTACTGTTGATGTCTTCCTCAACCTCCACTTCTTTTTAGTTGAGACAAGGTCTGTCCCTGCATCTAGAGCTTTCACTGATTCAGTACTGATTCAGTTAACTTGGGAGAGAGAGAGAATGGCCACCCCAGGGCCTCCAGTCTCTGCACATGAACTCCAGACACATGTGCCACTTTATGCATCTGGCTTTTTGTGGGTCATGGGGAATCAAACCCAGATCCTTCAGCTTTGCAGGCAAGTGCCTTAACCGCTAAGCCATCTCTCCAGCCCCCACATCTGGCATTTTCATGGGTACTGGGGAGCAGAACTCAGGTTCTCATGCTTCAGAGTCAAGTGTTTATTGACTGAGCTATCACCTTTTTTGTTGTTTTGTTTTTTGTTTTTCGAGGTAGGGTTTCATTCTAGCCCAGGCCGACCTGGAATTCACCATGTAGTCTCAGGGTGGCCTCAAACTCACAGCGATCCTCCTACCTCTGCCTCCTGAGTGCTGGGATTAAAGGCATGCACCACTATGTACAGCCTCTTCTTCTTCATTTTTTTAAATAGATTTATTTATTTGCAAGCAGAGAGGAGAGGGAGAGAGAAAGAGGCACACCAGGGCCACTGCAAATGAACCCCAGATGTATGCCCCATTTTGTGTAGATGGCTTAACTTGGGTATTGGGGAATCGAACCCAGGTCTTGACCACTGAGCCATCTCTCCAGCCCCCATGCCTCTTCTTTACTGAGAACCCTTAGAGTAGTGCCCAGAAGAGGGAGGTTCCATGGAACTTAGGAAATGGAAGTTGTAGCCCAGCCTGAAGCCGGAGACGTCTTGGGGGTGGCACCGAGACCTGGGTCAGCATTGGCCAGGCATGACTGTAGCCATGGGAAAGCAGGGCACCCGGGATGGTCAAGAGTAGGCAAGACACTAGAGTAGACTTAAAACACACCCTCCAAGGCTCTGGGAATTTTGTGGAAGAGGGGGCAGAAAGATTGCAAAAGCTGCAGGGTGGGAGGAAATATCTAGAGGCATTACCCCCCCCACACACACACACAATGACTGACTGCTGCTCTCACAACTCATAACCCACAACTCCATGGGGAAGACCAGCAATCCCACTGGGGAGGGCCCTCAGTAGAATGGGGGCAGGGAGCGGAAATGATGGTACCAACTCATGATGTGTCCATACAAAGTTTCCACTTAATACAATATTTTTAAAAAAAAAAGAGTAGGGTTGGAGAGATGGCTTAGCAGTTAAGGTGCTTGCCTGCGAAGCCTAAGGACCCACGTTCTATTCTCCAGATCTCACGTTAGCCAGATGCACAAAGGTGAGGCAAGCACCAGGTCGCCCATGCCTGGTGGCACAAATGTCTGGAGTTCGATTGCAGTGGCTGAGGCCTTGGTATGCCAATTCTTTCTCTCTAAATATATAATTTTAAAAGAGTAGACAAGGTAGGCCTGGTGGATAGGATAGGTGGGTCCATCAGAGAGCTGTTCAGGCAAGAAAATGGCAGGTTGAAATATACTGATTCAGCTGCCAAAGAATGGTTGAAGATGGGGGTAGTAATTTTTGTTTGTTTGTTTTATTTATTTATTTTAGATAGGTTTTTGTTTGTTTGTTTGTTTTTATTTTTTTTTTTTGAGGTAGGGTCTCACTCTAGCCCAGGCTGACCTGGAATTCACTCTATATTCTTGGGGGGTGGCCTCGAACTCACAGAGATCCACCTACCTCTGCCTCCCAAGTGCCGGGATTAAAGGCTATGCCACCACACCTGGCTGGGTAGTTTGTTTTTGAGTTAAGGTCTTGTGTAGCCCAGGCTGGCCTCAAACTTGCTGTTTACCTGAAACTGGCCTTGAACTCCTGATCCTCCCAGCTTGGGGGTAGTCTAAAATGCTGCTTTATGAGGTCTTGACCCGGACCTCTTTGAGTAGGTAGAACTTGTCAAACACAGTGACCTGTTTAATGATGGCAATTAGCTCAGAGCTGCCCTGTACCCACAGCAGTAAGGGAAACAAAGACATGCTGACCACTTTGTGTTGAGTTACAAGGAAAGCATGCCAGCTCCTGGGGATGACTCCCTGTCTGATGCTAAGTTTTTAGGCTACAGTTTCTTGGGCAAAAGGGAGAGGCAAGAAGCCAGGTGTCTTTCAACAGCCATAGTTGACCCATTCTCTCCACACTGGTGATGTGTGCTGAGTTGCCACTCACATCACAACAGTGCTAGAAAAGCCCCGCTGAGAGATGTGAGGCCCCTGGCCAAAGTCACAAGGCTGGTAAGTGGGGTGGCTGGGATTTGAACTAAGGATGATCACTAGGAGGGCTGGTGACTATGCCGAGGATCCCAGGACGGGATGGGGTAAGGTTGGGGACCTGATGGACCAGCAGCTTGGTGACTTGTTTCTGGAGTAAAAATACTAGGACTGCCTCACAGGGTTGTGACAGGTGAGCTGTCAGGATGTGCGGAGTGCCTAGTGCCTGTGATACAGAGGTCACATGGGAAGGGCTCATTATGGGTCATTAGCCACACATCATGTGTGGATCATGGATGTGGCTCCGTCAAGCGTCCATGTCCATATCCCCAGACATGATAGTCTAGCGCCAAGATTTGAGTTTTTTTGGAAACAGGTTCTCCGTATTGAGTTGAGGCCACCCTCTACCTCATATTTCTGCCTCCGTCCCCCAAGTGCCAGGATCACAGTTGACCGCCACCACATGCCACAGTGACTGTGATTCTTACAGAACCTTCCAGTCCTGACCTCTTTGGAAACGTCTCCCAGAGCACAAATATCCTGCCACAAGCAACCAGGCCCCAGATAAGCAGGTCTCAGAGCCGAGGATGTGCAGCTTGGGCCTCCGCTACCTCTGCCTCCAAGCCTCCATGGCCCTGGTCCCCAGAGCGCTCTAGGAAATGACCCCAGCACATACCCTGTGCTTTCCCAGGACCGGGCCACTACCCAGTCGGGACCGATGGCCAAGAAGAAACAGTGCCACTCAGCTTGTTGGGATCAGAAACCCTGGTGTGTGGCGCATACAGGACATGGCCCAGAGCCTGCATGTGGGAGGTTCCCACACCATTGTGCATTTCAAGGGTGTTCTGGAGAGAGTGTGGCTCTTGCAGTCAGGTTCGCATTGCTGGCAGAAAACACCCAACCAAGAGCAGCTTGTGGGGGGAAAGATGTTTATTTTGGCTTACAGACTCGAGGGGAAACTCCACGATGGCAGGGAAAACGATGGCATGAGCAGAGGGTGGATATCACTTCCTGGCCAACATCAGGCGAGTGTACCAAACACTGGCACCAGGAAGCTGGCTATAACACCCATAAGCCTGCCCCCAACAATACACTGCCTGCAGGAGGTGTTTATTCCCAAATCTCCATCAGCTGGGAACCTAGCATTCATAACACCTAAGTTTATGGGGACCCCTGAATCAAACCACCACAGTGGGTGTCTGTGTGTGTGGAGGGAGTGTGAAGAAGTGCCCTGTGTAAGCAGAAGGTGGGGTCTATTTCCCTCTGTTCCCCAGATAACTGTTAACTACCAGTGGCCTAAATGGGACAAGAAGGACAGCTGTCATTCCTGAGATTCAGCTCCCATCATGGTGATGGAGCCTCTGGAAAGGGACCCTGCAGGTGGAGACTGAGACCCCCAAAAGGAGACTGACTTCTGAACCGACACCTGAGGGACCGTGAGCGGCTGATGGGTGTCAGCTGGAGCAACTAAGACAAGCCCTGGCAGATCCACAGGGTCACTGGTCTGGACAAACAGCCTGTCCCTCAGAGCTGGCCATGGAGCAGATGGTGCCCACACCATCCAGCCTGTTCAGAGTACCCAGGAAAGAGCTGGGGTGAAGTGGAGCCAGGGTCTGTACTCGACAGCTTCCTGTCCCCGGGGCCAGGTGGGTCAGATGAGGCTGGAGGGCGGCCAGCTTGGGGTGGTGATGGGGTGTGCAGGAAGAGGCTGGCGCAGAGACCCCTTCCCCCCATCCTCTTTGTGAAGAAAAACTCTCCAAAAGGCTTTGGGGTTTTTCAAAACTATAGCAAGGTTGTCACAGTGTCCTTAGTTCCAGGCTGTTTTCTGAGAGGCTTGGAGGTCTAAGAAACCCCCAACTGTAAATCTGAAGTTGGAAGGAGCGGTCAAGGTCACAGTCCTAGCCTGTCTCCAGCTCCACTACCCCCTTGAGCCCAGCACACTTTTATGGCAGCTGGGGTAACAGACATAAAATAAACACTTGGGTTTTAACTGCATCTGCGCCCTTGCCTGGGAGCACTGGAGTCCAAAACCCCTCGCAAGACCCTGAGTTCCCCCAGCAGCCTTGGCCTTGGGCAGGCCTCCTCCTCTTCCTCCTTCTGCCCCTACCTTCACCTCATCAGCCACCCCTCACCTCGACCCTGAGGGCCAGCAAGTGAGGCAATGGGGACCCAGGGGCTGATAAGGACAATATCTTCAGCAGTCACTGACCTAGGGAGCCGAGCGGATATTGACTTAGTCTATGGGAGCTGGGGGACCTGTTAAATGTGTGACTGCTGAATTGCTCTGTCAGCAGATGGCTATTTCTGCAGGTGGGGCGGGTGACCTGGTGGACGGGCAAGGGACAGTTTAGCAGCAGCTCCCCTGGGAGAAGACAGGGCAGGAAAGTGACCAACATGAGGAACTGCTCCGTCCTGAATCTTACTCTCTCTGCTGGGTGTCAGCCGAGGCCACCTTCATTCCCTGGGAGGCTCAATGTGGAGGCTGAGAAGGAGCTCAGGAGTTGGAACCGGTCTGGGGTTCGAATCCAGTGCTGCCACTAACTGCATGACGCTGAGCCAGGTTCTTCCTTCTCTGAGCCTCCTCATCAGTGGAGTGGAATGGCTCTGAGAATTAAAGAAGACAGCCTCTGCCTGTGGCTCAGAGGTTCCCTGGAGCCACCCAACAAGAAAGCAGGAAAGATGCTAGGTGAGGCCCCACGTCTCCTCCGGGTCTGGCCTCTTGGCTAAGGGCTGGTCGGTAACCCAGGCGGCTGGGATACGCAGAGTCAGGAACACAGAGCAGAACTATTTGGGGCTGGGCTCAACGGTTCCTCTGGTCTGAGCCTAGTCCCCACAGGCCAGGGGTGGGGGTGGGGGTGCTTATCTGTCCATTCTCTCCTTTCCCACCAAACTAATCTTTGCCTCTCTTAGAGAGTTCCTGTTTCCTCCCCACCGCCCTCTTGTCTCTCCCCAGACCAGTCTCCTGAGACTCCAGCCATCCTCCCACACAGGTCAGAACTGCTCAGCATGGGGCACTGGGAACTTCGGAGTCCTCTGGGGTGGATGGATATCCCTGACGCGGGATGGTTTGTGTGGGGAACTCTATTGAGGTCAAAGTTCCAACACCCACAGGTCAGCCCTTGGTACCAAATTCTCTGGGTTGCTGAGCCCCAGGGCTTCTGCAAAGCCTCAAATACATATAAAAGTTTTTCTCTGATTAGTCCCAGATATACTTTTTATTTCTAAATCTCTGATCACAGTGAGTTGGTGATTTGCTGGAGCACATGGGAGCCTGTAACTCACACTGGAACACCCTGCCTCTGGCCCAGGCTGAGTAGGCCCAGCCTAACTTTGACCTTAAAGTTTGCCCTGGAGGTTAAGGAGCCCTCCAAGGTCCAGAGCTTCATGCAGGTGGGTCTAAGGACAACCAGTGACAGGTAGATGGAGGCTCACCAAACCAGAGGCCACACAAGCTTTCCTGTTCTGAACCTCAACACAACAACGGGGACACAGTCAGGCTCTGAGCCCCATCTGCTAGGAACTGGCCATGATCTGGGGCAAGCCACCTGTCCTCCGAGAGCCCCAGTGTCCTCTCCTGGCAAATGGTGACAACAAGGCTTATCTAGAAGGACATTACTGTGAAGATGACTTGGGACATGACTGGAATGGAACCCAGCAGGTGCATGGTCCTGTTTGTATCACCACAGCCGCCCTTTGTGGGAGCCACCGTGGGGGACGGGGGCCTTGGCTTGGTTTCATTTGCTTGTTCTAGGTTAAGGACCAAAGGAAAAACTTAAATTCAACACTTCTGAGAAACATTTCGTACTCAGCCTCAGAGCCCAACAGGTACACGGGACCAGTCCGGGCCTAGGAGGGCTCAGAGGGGTGGGAGAGGCAGATCTATACATGGCTTAGACCTTGGCTCAGCACGGTACCAAAGGGGGTTCCAGAGACTGTGAGAGCCCAGAGGAGGCTTACTTCTGCTGAGGGTCATCAGAGAGGCTTCCTGGAGGAAGGAGTTGGAGGAGAAGGCACTGACTGGCTGCTGGCGGTTCAGTGAGATTGCTGCTTAAAGGTTCAAAGCGTGGTGACAGCCAGAAGATGGAACTATGGGGACTGTAGGCTACTGGTTAAGGCGCTTGCCTGCAAAGCCTAGGGACCCTGGTTCAATTTCCCAGTACTCATCTAAGTCAAATGCACATGGTGGCACATGCGTCTGGAGTTTGTTTGCAGTAGCTAGGGGGCCTGGCATGCTCTTTCTCTCTCTCAAATAAATAAATAAAATAGTAAAATGTTTTTAAAGGGGGGGATTCTAGCCAGACGTGTTGGCGCATGCCTTTAATCCCAGCACTCGGGAGGCAGAGGTAGGAGGATTGCCTTGAGTTCAGGACCACCTTGAGACTACATAGTGAATTCCAGGTCAGCCTGAGCTAAAGTGAGACCCTACCTCAAAAAAAAGGGGGGGGGATTCTAACAGGGATAATTCCAGGCCTCTAGACGTCCCGCAAATGCCCAAGGTGATTGGCCAAGTCCATAGGCCTTCAGTTGGCATGGGCACCCTGCTCATGGTGGAACCAAGGGGTGGCAAGTTACATAGACTGTTGTAGCTAGGGGGTGGGCTTGAGCGCTGGGCCAGGTTATTAGGACCCTGGGACCAAGGAGTCCTAGGCCTGGGAGGGAACACATACATGGGGCAGTGGAGGCAGAGAAACTGGCTGCTAGGCCACCCCTGGCAGGCTCCCAACCAGCCCCCACCCTAGCCTCTTATCAGCTGTGACCACAAGAAAGCCCTTCCCATCCCTGGCTTCCTCATGTGCAAAGCAGACTGAGAGGAGGCCAGAGGACTTATCTCGAGGCTCCCTCCAGCCCGTGATTCTGTAACTCTGCAAACTTTCAGGCAGAGCTTAGAGGATGATCACAAAATCCAGACCTCTCCCACTGGTGACCTGTCCAGCCTCCTACGGGTGGGGAGAGGAGGGGGCGGGCGTTGTGCATGGCATCCCACTTCTCAGAGGTTTCCTTTCACATTCACCAAATCCTTCCCAGTCTCTGAGGCAGGACCCTTCCAGACATTGCCTCAGTCCCTAGCTGGTTGTGAGGAAGCCTACCTACCGTGGCTCCCACACACGGAATCTTCCGGACATTCTCTCGTATTCTTGAGCTTGGGTGTTCAAGATTTAGGCACTTCCATCTTTAAGGGGGGGGGCTCTCTTCCATTGGTCAGCGGATACTTCCTTTCACCACCCATGCGCAGGAAATGACGCCAAAGCGTGGAGATGGACAACAGTGTATCTCCAGGCATCCTGTTCTCCTGTTAAGACTCCCCACATGGCCCCGGCCTCCTCCCTGGGTGTTCCTGTCTCCTTCGCCCCTTTTCCTCTATGGCTTCAGTCTGTAGGTAGAACCCCCCCAAGCCCAGGCGCAGGTCCTCTGGGCTTTCTTAGCCCACCCACTGCCTTAGTTGTGATGTCAAATGTGACTCTTCAGCTCTGGCTACTTCTAGAACTCCAGGCTCTAACATCTGCCCACCACCCACCCACCCACCCAGGATTTCAACACTTGTGTTCTCACCCTGTCATGTCCAAATCTGGACCCTGCCCTTTCTCCCTCATCCTACAGTCACCCTTCCCCATGTCCAAACACCAACCCTGGCAGTCCTTCCCAGGGCCTCCTGACTTCTCACACACCACAGATCCTGTTGGCTCCACCTTCCAAACAGACCCAGATTCCAGCCACTTCTTAGCACACCCTGCCTGGTTTCACACATGGGGTAGTGCAGGAGTAGAGTGGGGGACCTCACCACTCCCAGGGTTGCACCAAAATCCCAAGGCTGCCCAGAGCCTGGGCTGGCCCTGAGATCTCAGCTTGCTGGTGCGGGTTTCTTCTTGCAGCCAGCTCAGTGGGTCTGAACACATGGCTGGCTGTGCTGCAAGTTGTCTGAATGTCCCTGAGAAATGAAGATGCTGCCAGCTGGGTTTATGTTTCAAAACGTCTGTCCTCACCCTTGACCAACAGATCATACGGGGAAACTGGGGCCAGGGCCAGGTGGGGGGGTTCGGGTGGAGTTGAGACATCAATCAGAGGCCGCCCTGCCTGGAAACTGGAATCCTCCCATCCAGCCCAGGGTCTGTTAGGTTCGCTTGAAGAGACTCAGGGGCGGGCTGGGGCTTGCTCAGCATTTATTTCACACAGCTGTTTCAAAAGCTTGTTTAAAATATAGATCATTATATATATATATATATATATTTATATTTATATATATAATATATAAAGAGGAATTGAAGTGAGCCACCCCAAAGGAAAAGCTATATTTTATAAATATTTCTGTAACTCCCACATCCCAAACGGGGAAAAAAATGAAAAAAAAAATTTACAACCCAAGCTAGTGGTTCCATGTGGTGGGCCCAGGGCCCCAAAGAACATTCCAGAAGGTTGGTCTTTCTGGCCTTGTAAGGTCAAGTGTGCGCACAGTCTTACCCATCCGACCTGGCGTCTTAGAGCAGCCTGGAAGGCAGCATGTGGGCTGCCAGGTTATTTTTAATCCTATCAGTTTCCTTTGATGCCCCGGCTCTCCCGGGGGGAGACCAGACCTCCTGTTCCTGGTGGCTTCCAAGTAGAGGCACAGCACAAGCCACCTCCAGTGCCTGGGCATCTGGAATTTGCAAGGAAGTCCACCGGGGGGTCTCAGGCCCCGGCTGGCCATGGGTCCTCAGTGGAAAGGTGCCCTTGCATGGGCCTGGCATGTGACCTCACTTGCAGACATAGCGCTCCACGGTGCGCTCACACCTCCGACAGGTGACGTAGCAGCACCAGTGGTACTTGCAGTGGCACCTTTCTACCACACGGTCCGTGTAGGGGTTGTAGCCACGCCCACAGCACATGAGGTCGCAGCTGTCACTGCCATTGGAGGTCTTGTTGCATTGCCTGGGGGTGGGAATAGGAGATCAGTGAGCGCGCCCCGCCACGTGATCCCCAGGGCCCGCAGCCAGCAGCCTCATCCTCTCGTCTGATCCAGCTCTTCTGGAAGGTGGTCTCTGGGAAACCTTAGGCAATCCTCTTCCCTAAGGATGCTTCTGACTTTCCCCTACGTCTCCAATAAGCCTCCGTGGAAATGCTGGGGAGGTTTTGCTTCCTGAGAGGTATCTGCTTTTTCCTCTTCTAAATATCCGAAGAACCTCGAACCAGTGCCTACTAATCCTGACTTCATATTTAGTCTTTAATTATACCGTAATGAAGGTGTCATTTTTACATTTAGAATTCCAGTATCAGATTGTTTTTAAAAATTATTTATTTATTTGCAAGGAGAAAGAGGGAGAAAGAATGGGCACACGGGGCCCTCTTGCCACTGTAAATGAACTCTTTACGAGGGGGGGGGGGGAACTGAACCCAGGCCCACAGGCTTTGCAAGAAAGTGTTTTCAACTGCTGAGCCATCTCTCCAGCCCCAGGGTAAGTTCTGAATGTAAGACATGAGGCCTGGGCACTGTGTCTGCAGGGGTCTGAGTGGCCCTGGAGTGTTTCATCTCCCCAGCGGTATCCCCCTGCCCTTCAGTGGAGGAAGCAGGCTTAGCCCAGGGCAGAGGCCATTTCACTGGAATGGGTGACAAGTGGGGATTCCTTGTTCAACACTGCTCCCCTCCCCTAAGCAGTGGCAGGGGCTGCATTGTTTCTGGAAGGGTAAGGGACAGGGAAGGTCCCCATGAAAGGTAATATCCTTTTGCTGCCAAGTTCCATGCCCAATAAATAGGCAGCTGTGCAGGTGGCTCATCTTCCTGCAGGGCTGGGGCTGGACACAGTTGAGGTCAGCAGGGGACTGGGGTACCAGCTAGAGACAAAGGGTCCCCCTTAGCTGTGGACAGCTAGAGATGACTAATCCAGTCTTTATCTTGACTGATGGAAAACTGGGGCTCAGAATGGTGAGGGGACTTACCCAGGTTCACACAGACCGAGCACAGAGCCTTCCAGAGTGTGGGAAAGCTCCCAGGAAGAGCCAGGGTTATGTAGGCTAGTTCAGGTAGGTGAGCAGTTAGCTACAGGGGGGAGGGAGGGAGGGAGACTGGCCAGGCAATGCCAAAGAGCATGGTGTCAGCTTAGTGACAGCTCAAATGGAAGGTCAAGGGATAGGCAGGAAGGCCAGGAAGGAGCTGGGAAGAGGCCTGGCCTGAGCCAGAAGGCAGGTGCAGGTGCAGTAAGGGAGACCCTGGAGAGAAGTGAGTAAGTCACCCTTATGTGGGGCTGTGCAGGAGCAGAAGGGCAGGATAAGACGAACACGTGCCCAAGGTCAGCCATACCTGGGTTCCAACCCCAGCTCTGCTGCTCACCGGCTAGGTGACTTCAGGAAAGTCACCTAACCTTTCTGGGTTGTCTTCAACCCCATCCTGTAGATCTCTAGCTAACTGATCTGTCCTTTCACGGTAGGAAGGAAGAGAGCTCCTTTCCTGGCCCTTCATCCTTAACATCAGTATCAAATAAGGTCGAAGTGGCAACTAGGATAAGTGAGGACGGGGAGACAAGAGCATCTAGGGAGGATGGGGGACGGTCATCCGGACCAGGAGAGGGACAGAGGGAAGCTCTGAGAAGGTCCAGGCATCTGGAACAAACACAGCAAGAGGGCTAGAGTTTGGAGTACTGACTGGCAAGGCCTCAGCTTCCCCAGAGTTCACACACTGTGCAGATCACAAGCTCCTTGACTTCCAAACCCTCCACTCCTCAGTCTCCTAGAATGATGAGCCCCATTCCCTCCTCCAGGAAGCCTCCTCTGATGTTCAAGCTGGACCAGGTCCTGTGTCTTCCTTCCCTCTATCACAGCTGAGCTCCTGAGACCTCTACCCATCTCCTAGACAGGGACAGCCACAGCTTACACAGTAAGCGCCGTGTGAGTGGTAGGCAGTGTTAGTGGCAGTGAGCTATGGAGATGTTGAGGTGTGTGTTTGGGTGGCAAAGCCCAGCTGCATAGATGTCTGCCAGGCCCCAAGGAGGCAGGGAACAGGCAACATGTAAAGAAGCAAGGGGAATGGACAGAGTGCGGCTCTCAGTCGGTGGTGCTGGCAAGTCCTGGGGCTGCAAGGGTTGGCTGGCAAAGTGGCCTTGCAGCCTGAGGTACAGACAGGAAGGAGCCCAGCCTGGCTCCAACTCAGAGGTGACCCTGGGGAAGTGACCCTGGAGCTCCATCACCCCCAATGCAGGAAGGTGAGGCTGAACGTCAGGTCCTTAAGGACCCAGCCAGGAAGCTGCACCTTTCCTGGACACACACCCTTCCCTTCTCATGGATCCACAGAGATCCTCTCCTCACTCCAGAGTCCTTTGGGATCCCGTGCCCAGTCCCTCTGTGTTCTAGAAACTTCTCCCCCTCCCTATCCTTTCACATCCGCCCTGCCGCCTCAGACTAGATCTGTGCTCCTTCCTGCCTCCCTGTCGTGACCCATTCCATCTCCGCTCCATTGGACCCCTTCAATCTCAATCTGGCCTCCAGATGGGAGCCTGGGCCTCTTCACAGAGCTGCTGCCCTAGCCTGTGGGGATGGAGCCCCAAACCAGCCCTCCCTTCCCACAGGCAGGAACGTGGGCTGCGGAGGAAGCAGATGCTGGCTGGGCACCAACTATGTGCCAGACGCGTTCTCAGACACCCGCTCTCCACTCAATATTCCTCTAACCTCGCAAGCACCAGCTTTGTGGAATGCTATTAGAGGATCCTTAATAAAAGAGTTCCCCGGCCACGCACCTCTGGGAAGTCCTGCTTAATCAGATCTTTTGCTATAGCTTCCTTGGACCTTGAGGATGGCCGGAGACCTTCCCAGATGCATTTCATCACAGAACTTTCTGTCATAGTCTTTGAGAAAAATGCCACCACCTGGCTCCCCCACAGCCCCACATGGCACATGGGTGTTCTACGGGGAGCTGCTGCTACTGGTTTCCTCCCCAGCTCCTATCCAAAGCCATGACTAAGCCAGCTGTGGGAACTTCAGCCCAGCCTAGGTGGTCCCCAGGAAGCTACGACAGGAGCTGGGGCCTGAGGGAAGGCTGACACTGATCAGGGGGCAAAGGAGTGCTCTCTCTACAGAAGACAAGACACGTCACTCTCCTTCATTCTACACACTTCCTGGGTGGCCTTGGATGGCCATGGTCTCTACCTCCCTTTATGCCTCTCAGGCCCTCTTTTATCCAGTGAGCAAGGTGGACATATAGCTTTCATATGCTCATGTGACAAACATGTCCCAAGCACCTGTTTTGTGTTGGGCAGCCCTTCTGTCTCATTGGTCTGTCATTTTACTACCCATCAAAGTGGGGGGAGGCAGGGTTACCAGCCTACATCCTGAGGGCCCCTGGCAGTGCACACCAGGCACTCCTCAGAGCTCGGCAGGGGACCTCTGAGATTCCTCCTTCCACTGCGAAGGACACCACTCTTCAAAATACCACCTGGGCCAGGCATGGCAGCACACGCCTTTAATTCCAGCACTCGGGAGTCAGAGGTAGGAGGATCGCCATGAGTTCAAGGCTACCCTGAGACTACATAGCGAATTCCAGACCAGCCTGGGCTACAGCAAAACCCTACCTAAAAAAAAAAAAAATACCAGCTGCCCCCCCCCGCCCTGTTCCCGGGTGCCTGACTCAGTTTGGGATGTGGGTCTGTGGGGTGGGATGGTCTGGTCCTTACCTGTCTTGCGTTCCGTGGGAGCCCACCTTCTCATTCTTCATGCAGAAGTCAGGCGAACTCTGTAGATACACCAATTCTGAGTCCTTCACGGGCCGGATATCCAGGTCCTTGGGCACCAGGTGCTTGCGAGTGCCCATGGGTCGGTGTACCACCTTGGTGGCTGACAGGTAGCGCGTCTTGAGGTCGGCGGCCACATCTCGCAGCTCCTGCAGCCCCTTCCAACAGGTACGTATTGAGCAGGAGCCAGATACCCCATGGCACTTACACTTCGTTTCCAGGGAGGCACGCAGAGCCTGCGGACAGGCAGGGTTTCGGGGAGGTTGACCAGAGCCCCCTTCTGGGCCTGCCAGGGCCCTGGCCTGCCCCCCACCGCATGGCTGGGTACTATTGGGGATACCACCCACTGGAGCCTAAAGGGATAGAGCACTCAGCTCTAAAGTAGGAGAAGTTAGAGGTCATGCTTCCACCCCAGGGAGGCTGAGGCAGACAGGGGCAGGAAAAGAGTGACATTGGCAGATATAATGGATGCCACTTATCAAGCACC
The DNA here is from genome assembly GCA_036365145.1 of Orientallactaga sibirica. Taxonomy (NCBI): domain Eukaryota; kingdom Metazoa; phylum Chordata; class Mammalia; order Rodentia; family Dipodidae; genus Orientallactaga; species Orientallactaga sibirica. The sequence continues at coordinate 3,689,163 of JAEOAD010000055.1, forward strand.
CTCTCTTTACAAGTACTCTAACAGCTAACTGGTGTCACAGCCTATCCAGAGGTACCGTTCTTTCCCCTGTCCTAAACACAGGAGAGAAAGGTGAAATCTGAGACCTAACGTTGTACAGCTAGGGAGTTGTGGGGCTGGGATTTGAACCCATGCCCAAGAGTGATTCCAAAACCAGTGGCTTTTAATTGCTTGCACTTTTTTTTTTTTTTTTTTTGTCTCCCACAAAACTGGGGCTTACGAAAGATCTGTCAGAAAAGTGGGAAGAAAAGAGCAAGGCAGGCAGCTGGGGAGGAGTGGGAAGAACGATAAGGAGACAAGAGGTAGTACAGTGAGCCCTTGGGGCACCTCCCCCTGACCCACCCACTAGCTGGCCTGTCCTCTCCACTTCCAGTACTGCTGCTAGGTGACCCTCAGCAAGCTGTCACCACTCAGGCAGGGCCTTTGCTGAGACGCAGTCTGCACCTTGTTCCTGCCTGGCAGAATGCTGTAAGGATTAAATGAGATAATATGTACAAAAAGGGGGACATAAATTTAAATCAACATCAGCTCAGAAAATGCTGTTAATATCATAGCTGTGGTAGAAAGTGGGGCAGCTGAATCCAGGGCCTTGGACAGCCCCCAGCCTTGGCCTGAGAAAACTTAGTCCTCTGTCTTCTCCAGGCCTTAGTTTCCCTGTTTGTGCCCAAGGAGCGGGATTTGATGCCTTTTTTTTTTTTTTTTTTTTTTTTTTTTTGGTTTTTCAAGGTAGGGGGTCTCACTGTAGCCCAGGCTGACCTGGAATTCACTCTGTAGTCTCAGGGTGGCTTCGAACTTATGGTAATCCTCCTACCTTTGCCTCCCAAGTGCTGGGATTAAAGGCGTGAGCCACCAAACCTGGTGGGAGTTAGACGCCTTTTAAGAACCTTTGTGTTCAGCCCTTCAAGCCCCGTTTTGTTCCACAGGAAGTCTGTGATCCCCTTCACCCTGTACAAGGGACTGTGAGGGACACAGATCACTGGGCCCACACCCTACATCATGGAGATGGGCGAACTGAGGCTCAGAGTGGACATGGACTTGCCTCAAGTCCCTCAGTCACAGAGCTGAGTAAGGCACCAGAGTCCTCTCTGTCATTGGGGAAGTGGGGACTGAGGGAGCCTACTAGGTATAAAGTCTGGAACTTGCTAGAAGCCTAGGAGGGAGATCAAGGAAGCACACAGGGCCGCAGTCACCAGTGGGAGATTGGTGAGGCTCAGTTCCCCTGGGTCTGGTGGGGGAAGGGCAAAGTATTCATGAGTCAGTGCCAAACCACCTACTACTCATGGTACCATTCAGTCCTCATACAATCTGAGGCTGGCAAGCGAACAGCGCACCCTTTTTGCAGATGACCAGAGAAACTGGTCTGATGTGCCTCAAGAGGCTGAGCCCAAGCCCCTTCTGCACTGCGCTGCACAGTACTGCCCCCACAGGAAGAGGCTGGGGTGGCCATAGGATTGGGTGAAGGGCTCCTTGAATTGCCACGGATGGGGCAGGTTAGAAAGCAGAAGCCCTGAGTCCCTGGTCAGGATCTCATACAGACCCCACAGTGTGATTTGGCCTCGATTTGCCAGATGGTCTAAGGACGGCAAAAACATCCTCGGATCCCCACATGAGGGACGTCAGTGACGGATGAAGACACGTGCGTCCTACAGACCAGTATGCCTCAGATAGCATGTCCTTGGACAAGCCACTTGTGTTCCTTTGACCTCATCTGCTGCTTCTGTAAAGTGGCCAAACCAGTGTGAGAGATGCCATATGCACCTGACACTCTCCCCTCCGGGGGTCTTTTCCTCACCTGTGATAAGGGGACAATAAAATGTGCCCTGAGTTGTTCTCAGACCCTACAAGAACAATTAATCAAACACCCAGCACAGCATCCGCACCACGGATTCCTGTGAAGTTTCTTTACATTTTCAAAACAAAGCAAAACAAAAAAGTCAGTTCGTTCTCTTTCTCACTCCCCCAGCCGTCTATATGTAATAGATGAGGGATGGGTGAGACATTGGTAGAAGTAATGCTGGAGGGAGTGGTGCTCTGGAGGCACGGTGGGACTCGTGGCTGGTTAAGTCCAAAGAGATGACTTAGTGTAAGGCCTGTGGCCCATTCTCTTCTGTACCCCGAAGGAAGGCTGAGGAGCTTGGGGGTGGGAGATGACCACCCAGTCTCTAGTGTATGGATGAGAATAATTGAGGCCAGCAAGGAAGTGAGCTGTCACTCAGGGAGTTTAGAGCCAGAGCCGAGGGCAAAACTTGGAGTTCCGGGCTCCTAGCTCAGTGTTCCCTCTGCCCAGAGTACCCACTTCCAGAAGACCCCCAGAGAAGGGGGCTAGGTGAGCCCAAGCGCCGGAGAGGAAGGGCAGCAAGGTCGCAAGCGCAGCATGGACATCAGGTCCGTCCTCCCTCCCTCCCCATCACGGGACCCACTGTGGCCTTTCTCCAGCCAGTGGCCCCTGCGCACCCTCTGGGGCAGGTGGGGGTTGGTTACCTGTCTCCCCACTTCACTGTTGTGTAGACGCATCAGTTTATTGGCTTGGGATCCTGTTTTTTTCACCTTCATAGGAGCATCGGAAAACTTGGCTCCCATGAGGAGCCCGTAGCTGAGGTTGTCCGCACATCCTCCCCAGCGGTTCCCAGGCCCGGGTGGCTCACCTGGGACAGGGCCGCAGGAGCAGCCGGGCAGGTCGCCAGAGGTGCAGGCCCGGGCGATGGCGTGGCTGATGGCCGCTGCGGACAGGGCATACACGAAGGCTGACTCCCGGGTCCCTGTGGAGGAGGTGTGGGTCAGTGATTCAGGGGTCCAGGGGTAGGATCACCCCAGGCTTGGGACTTTTTTGCTCCTTCCTACCTCCTCGGCACCAGGCAGGGAGGTGTAGCTGTCACCAGGGCAACGCAGCAGCCCTCAGTCTGTCACTCCCAGCTCACACCCTCCGGCACAGTCTCCTCAATGTCAAGGACTGCACAATAGCCATGAAAGCCACACACCAGGAGCTCCCACAAGAACTCTAGAACATGCCTTATTTAGAAACAGGTCTTTCCAGGTGTAACCTTGCTGCTAAGATGAGGCCGTACTGGTCAGTGGGCCCTGAGCTAGCAGCCGGTGTCCTTACAGGAAGGAATTTGAGATATACAGGTGGAGAGAGTTCCAAAGGGTACACAGGCAGAGACTGCCTGCAGCCACCAGGAGTGAAGACCAAAAAGGAAGAAGTCTTCCCTGAGGTCCGAGGAGCCGTCAAGTCCTTGGTGAAAGGTCATTTGCAGATTTGCATCCTTCTAAACAAGACAAGTTCTTCCTTTTCTTTTCTATTCCTTTCTTTTCTGTTGTTTCTTTTTCTTTTTTCTTTTTTTGTTTTTTTGTTTTTTTGAGATAGGGTCTCGCTCTAGCCTAGGCTGACCTGGAATTCACTGTATCTTAGGGTGACCGTGAACTCACGGTGATCCTCCAACCTCTGCCTCCCAAGTGCTAGGATTAAAGGCGTGCACCACCATGCCTGGCCTTTCTGTTGTATTTCTGTCTTGCTTTTCTTTTGAGACCAGGCCGACCTTGAACTCATGACCATCCTTCTGCCTTTTCCTTCTAAGTGCCTCAACCTCTTCTTGAGTGCTGGGCTTATGGGCCTGGCCACTCCCTACTGGAGACAATACATTTCTGTTGGTTGAAGCCAGCCCCAGGAAAGTGCACATGGAGCTGGCAAGTCCCAGCTGCAGCTGTGGGCCATCTTGGCCCCATCTCTTAACTAGCAGTCACTCTCCCCCCACCCCTTCTAGAGCCTCAGTTTCTTTATCTGCAGAACCCACCTGGCAGGCTTGCCCTGGCATCCCCACACCTCAGCAAGCACGGACACTGTTGAGGATTGTTATGATGTGGGAGGACATGAGTCCCAGGAGGGTGCTTGTGCCTGGCTCCATGGTACCCGGGGGCCTCCACTCTCCTCTTCCAGGAAGTGTGCTTCACAGCTGGTCTGCTGCCTCTAACCATTTTGGACATCAAAGCTATTCCAGCCAGCTGTCTGGGCCCATCTGCCTGCCCAGAGGGTAGACTCCACAGCAGTCTCATTATATGGTCACCTTAAAGCGGCATTCAGGACAGCAGGCAGAGACCTTAGGGTGCTCTACAGCAATTATCCTTCCTTCACCCAGGTGCTAAGGCACATGTGTGTCCTGTAGTGTCAGTCACACTGACACATGAGCCGATCTATTTTCTCATTGATGTTTATTCATTCACTAATTCGTGCCTGAAACCTTTACCTATGAATGACTCATCCCCTCATGCCTCCATCCAGCCATGGCTTATCCAGCTGCATATCCACCCGTCTGTTCACTCATCCGTCCACCCGTGAATCCATGCACCTATCCAAACACACAGAGCTTCCGCCTGGATCCTCCTCCCCACAGCAGGCGCGCAGCCCCTACCTCTCTCCAGGTCAAGCAGGTAGTTGGGGGCGAGCTCGATGGAGGAGCAGTTCCAGCGCATGTCAGCAAAGGCCCTGCGGCAGGCCTTCATGGCCTCACGGGCGGCATGCACGATGGTGCGCATGAGCTCCAGGTTGCTTCGGCAGAGCTGCACCTGAGCGGACACCAGGCCCTCCAGCTGCTTGCAGTGCTGCGTCTGGTTCAGGGCCAGGGCTGCCGGAGTCTTGGACAGTGCCCTGCACACCCCAAAACCACCAGTGGAAGGAAGAAAGACAGGGCGTGAGGGGCAAAAGGTCCCGAACTTGGGCCCTAGCCTTCCCCACAATGGACTCGGGAGTTGTTCCTACTTAACAAGAAGCCAGGAAACGGAATGGGGGAGGGGGTTGGGGAACAAAGTACCCCTTTGCAGGGCATTGGTCCCCCTGGCCACCCTGTGTAACCTTGGGTGTGCCACTCTCCCAGCCCTAGCCCTCACATGGGATCACCACCTCTCCCCTGCCTAAGCTGGAAGATAACCATCCTAACAAATGAGCACTTCTGTGGCTCCAAAAGTACACTGGGCCACCGCCAAGTTCATTCTCACAGTTGTAAATTACTGTTCTTGACTCAGCACCCTGCGGCGATATGCCAGAACCCACACTAGCTGCTAGATGTTGAAAACTACACGTGCTAATTGAGCCCTGGCTATACGCACACCGTTGCATTTAATTACGACACCATTTATCCTGCTGCAAAGTCCATATCCATGCAATGGATTTCCATTCAACCATTAAACAGCACCCAATTTTAGTATGATGCAGACTTAACCATTAACTTGCTGCGTGACCTCAGACTGGTCGTCTCTGAGCCTCAGCATGTACGTTTGTCAACTGTAGCTCCCAGGATGAGTTCAGTGAGATTGGGACTTTCCTACCACAATGCTTTTGCCCAAGCTTGTCCTAATGCCAGAAATGCCTCCTGGACCCAAATAAGTAAATGAAGTTGATTTACTCAGAGAAGAAATACTGAGTACCAAGACTTCCCAGACTCCTTTGGCAATGAACATGGTAGACTCTTTGGCCCAGAAGTCCTTAGTCTAAAGGCCAGATATGTCCATCACCACTTAGAAGGCAAGGCCTCAGTTCTTCCAGTTCCTAGACTGGCCCAGGGGAAGGCCACAAGTTTGGGGCACTGGCTGTGTGACTTAGGTAAACTGCTTAACCTCTGTGGTCCTCATGCCTTTCATTCAAAGGACTGTGGAGGGCTGGAGACATGGCTTAGCAGTTAAGGCGTTTGCCTGCGAAGCCTAAAGACCCATGTTCGACTCTCCAGATCCCCCGTAAGCCAGACACACAAGGCGAGGCAAGCACAAGGTCGCACACACCCACTAGGTGGCGCACGCATCTAGAATTCAATTGCAGTGGCTGAAGCCCTGGCACACCAATTGTCTCTTTCTCTCTCTCTCTAAAATAAAAATTAAAAAAGACTGTGGAGAGGCTTTTTACTCATGCTGGGTATGGTGACATGGTGATATAATCCCATCTGTAATCCCAGCACTCAAGAGGAAGAGGCAGGAGGATTGCCACAAGTTTAGGGCCAGTCTGGTCTACAAAGTGAGACCCTGTCACAAAATCCAACCAAACTAAACAAGATAATGTGTTAAAGCATTTAGAATACTTGGAACTGGGGCCCTCAGTTCATCATCAAGTGAATCTTGGCTGCAAAGGAGTGAAGGAGACTTGGGTTTTCTCTATGTGCTGTGCAGACTTGGGCCAATTGTCGCTCCTTTCTGAGCATCAACTGCAAAGTGCTGGCCAGGGCTGAATAAGATACGAACTACGGTGAGTCCTCTATAGGTTGGCTTGCTTCCTGCTGCCTCTATCTGCCATACGCCTCCCACTATATAATCCTCAATTACAGAACCTAATATAGGCCCAGGAAGCAGGCAGAGGGCAGTGGGCTTGGCTTGGTTGTGGGAGTTAGGGTGCCATAACCAGCCTGAGACAGAAGGTGGGTGTACTACGTGATGCCTTCTTCTGTGACCCCCAAACCACAGGGCAGGGACATGCAGTATGTGTCTGATGGCCACAGAGCCCACATGGTTTCTGGCCTCAATGGAACCATTTGGCATGGTGGTCACACCTGAGGAGCTTGACCGGGTAGGCTCTCACCACAGAGGCAAGCGCCCTGCAAGGGCCCTCCTTCCCTCCCCACCACACTGCTCACAAGCTCTCACGGCAGCCCCAGTGACCTAACTTGCCCAGCAAGGCCAGTCCTCCTCCCAGTTGGTTGGAAGTGTCCTGTGGATATGACCTGTCCTTTCTGGGTTCCTTACTTTGTCCATTGCTGTCATCCTTCCCTGCCCCATGGGTCATTTTTTTCCAGTTAAAGTGGAAAGCTTAGTGCGGACAGATCAGAGCTCTGGCCCTGGCAGGCACATTACTGGCTCAAGCAGCTTGAAAGACTTCTTCCTGGCTTTGCCCTGGGCATCTGCTTACCAAAAAGCTGGGCCCCGGCCAGGAATCAGAATGCCAGCTGAATCCTTCCTGTGGAAGAGTGTAGGCGGCACCTGAGGGCTGGAGTCACTCTCATAAATGGGTGCCAGGTAAACCTGGTAGGATTCTTTGGCACAGAACCCTGGGGGACTTTTGAGCCCCTCAGTCTCCACTTCCCTTAGGCATCTGCCTCCCTGGGCCGGGAGGGATGTCTTCCAGAAAGGCTGCCAGAAGGCACCTGGAAGTGAGGGTGTGCAGCCAGCCTCTGGCAGGAACACAAATGCCCATGGGGCCCAGGAGCAGCAGGCAGAACAGCAGACCCACTGCCCTGCTGCCCAAGGCCACACGGACATCTGGTGATTAGCAGTAATGACTGTGTCTAACTAAACTCCCTTGGGGAGGCAATCAGGATTAAGGAGGAGGAGGAGGAGGAGGCAGAGGGAGCCGTTGGTGGACAGCACACAGGCCTGCCTGCTGCAGCACACCCCTAATTGGAAACATTTTGGTTTATCTAGGGGTAGGAGTGTGGGGGAGAGAAGGTGGAGGAAAGGACAGGAGGGAACACAGAGTTCACAGGGGAAGGCTGGGCCGAAGGTTCTAGGGACGGGGAGAGTCTCTCAGACGTTGTGGCTCTTCTGGTTCAAACTCTGACTCAGCCACTCACCCATCGTGGTGACCTGGCTAAGTCACTGGCCCCACCCAGCTTCAGTTTCCCAGTCCATAGTATCCAATTTCCGTGGCTCCGTGGGCAACGACATTTTTCCATAACACGCAGCTGGGCACTCCACTCGTCACCAAGCCACCATTCTCCCTCCCCCTTTTACTTAAACAACCCATTTCCACACCTGGTGGTCCTCCCACCCTGAGGTGCTGAGGGGCCATAGCATCTCCTGCCTGGTGCACTGTGGGGCCTCCTGCCTGCCCTCCCTGCCCTAGTGGTCTTCATACGGTTGCCAGTAGTCCTGCCTGCGGGCAGTGGGGCAGTACCTAGATCAGGTAAGGCCACTTTCTAGGGAGCACCTCCCTTCCGGATCTGCCCTTTGCAGCATGGCTCTCCCCCAGACAGGCCTGGGGCCATGTGATGAGGCATTCCAGACCAAAGATCTGACAGCTAGGTCTTAAGTGCCTGAGGCCAAGGTCTCTTGCTGTCATATTTTACAATATGGTGTCCGAAATGCTGAGTGAACGCAATCTAGATGCAGCTTGGGCAGGGATGGGACCCCAAGCCCTCAGAAGCACTCCCAGAGTTCATCTGGCTTCCCTTAGAGAGGTGGGAGGAGGTCAAGAGTCTGGTGGAGGGTTGAGCCTGGAGACCACAGCTACTCTTTCAGGATGAAGAAACCCCAGGCATGGCCGAGGCCTGCTTTGGGACTCTGGAATCTTGCCCTGTGCTCCTGCCTCTGTAGACCCTGATAACTCAAGATGGGAGAGCAGTGGAGTTCCCAGATCCTGTTCCGCAAACCTGTCTGCCCTACTTGCCCATCACCCTTTGGGCTATTTTGAGCTATACCTCAGCCTGGTGCCCACGAGGCACAGGGAGTGGAACCTGGACTCCACGCTGACCAGGCAAGCTCAACCTCTTTCTGGGCTTCCATGTGTCCCCAGGGATGGCCTTAGGGGGCCTTTCCTTCCATAAGAAAGGACTCCTCAGTGAGGCGCTAGGTCTAGGAACTAGGGGACCTCAGAACAGGCTGGGTGGGCTACGGCTGCCAGCCCCTGAAGAAGTCTCAGACCATAAGGTCCCTTATTCCTTCCCAGGAACATGTCCAAGGACCTCAGAGCCGTTAATACAATAATAGGCCAACTCCTTTCATACATTGTGCAGATGGGGAAATGGAGGTGAACAAAAGGCCTAGAGCCTACAGACACAGTCCTGAATAGATGGCCTTGCCCAGAACTCAGAGGCCCCCTGCCTGGCCCTACAACCACAGGAGCATCCTTACAGGTAAGCCCTAACAGCCTTAGTCAGACACTTGCTAGCAAAAGAGCTGAAGGAGGGTTCCACTCACTACCAATCCCACGGGCAAGTGAGAAAGCAGCCCTGAGGCAGACAGGACTTGCCCAGAGCTGTTCACAGCCAATCCTAGAAGCAGGACCCAGCTAGAATCCAGCCCTCCCCTCCTCATGCCCCAACCCCAGGCTAAGCCTCCTTCCAGCCCACTGTGAAGCTAGGAAGCTTTGATGTAGGAAGCCTAAGGTCCTGTAGCAGGTGACCAGGTGACGTTCACACTAGTCCATAGTCTGCTGCTTCTTCCATCCCACTGTGTAGCAGTCCCTTCTAAAGTCACTTAAGACTCTTCTGGAAGAGACTCCGCCCTGGGCTTGGCACAACTTACTGCCCAGAAAGGTGACAGCCTTTACGGGCCTCCCAGGCAGCCCGGGGCCTTTCTCTTCACAGAAGCAGGGACCATTCTCGATCCTCTGCCACTAGAGAAGCCGAGGGCAGGTGGCTCAGATCTGTCCCACACTTGTTGGTTGGGCTTCTGCTGGCCCAGGGCTTGGGAGGCAAATCTCAACAGGCTTCTAGGGCACATCTGGGCAGTCAGGTTCCAACTCTGCCCCTTCTCACCTGCTTAGGCTGTCCTAGTTGCCCACCAGATGGGCACCCTAGGTCACTCAGCTACATCTGGTTTTGGTTGCTGTGTCAAATGTCCCTTTCATCATTAGGACACTTTCCAAGCCCAGGGAGAAGCCCCACCCAGGACTGTGCCTGGACAGCCTACCCTCCTGATGAGTCCCCACCTCCTCCTTACAGCTATCCTGGGGCTTTCTGACACCAACAGCCCAGTTCAACACCCACCTCTACTGCTACTGGCCATGACACTCTGTACAAATTGGGAGAATTAAATGAAGCCATATACATGAGGTACTTAAAACAGTGCATAGTAGCCGGCTGTGGTGGCGCACACCTCTAATCCCAGCACTCCGGAGGCAGAGGTAGGAGGATTGCTGTGAGTTCAAGGCCAGCCTGAGAATACACAGTGAATTTCAGGTCAGCCTGGGCTACAGCGAGACCCTACCTCAAATAAACAAAACAACAACAACAACAACAACAAAACCAGTGCATAGTATTCAGCAAGGCTGTGTGTGTGTGTGTATATACCCCACCTTACATATCTTTTTTTTTTTTGCAGTAGTGGGAATTGAATCCAGAGCCTCATGCATGCTAGGCAGGCACTACCACAGAGCTATGTCCCCATGCATTTTAATATTTTCTTTTATCTTAAGACAGGGTCCAGGGTCTTACTAAGCTACCTAGATTGGCTTTAAACTCTGTAGCCCAGGCAAGCCTTGAACTTGCAATCCTCCTGCCTCCATCTCCTGAGTAGCAGGGATTACTGGCCTGCACCCCCAAACCAGCTCATATCACTATCCTTAAATTCCATTTCTGCTCCCACTTCCCTTCTAGCTTCTGCTTCAGTATTAGTTCAATAGTAAGGCCTCATAAGCCTTCTGCCGGGGTTCAGATCCCACAGCAACTATGAGCCAGCGTGTGACCTTGTGGGAGTTACTTACCCTTTCAGTACCTTAACTTCCTCACTGTGACCAGGCAATGATAAGACTATCTCATACCTCAGGCACTGTTAACAACTCAGACACAGGCCTGCCTGCAGGCACTGTGGTCCCAGCTCTGGAAGGGACGGAGAATGATCCTGCTCCCAAGCTTCTCTGTTCATGCACCGCCTCCTTCTTGGGGACACCTGCTCTCTGCCCGTCAAATCCTCCTTGTCCTTCTAAGCCCAGCCAGTCACCTCCCTGGAGAACTGACCACTGTTCCCACTAAAGAGGGGCCCCAGAGGCCACTTTGTGTTTTCTCATGTCCATCTGCCCCAAAAGGCTGGGAGTGTCATGAAGGCAGGCATTGAGCTATGCCCACTTCAGTCACAGCCTGGGCCAGCTATGGGGTGAGGTGAAGTTGGATGTTGTGCTCAGCCAGCCACCCACCCACCTAGCCCACCCAACTCAGCCTGGTGCTGAGCGAGTCATGCGCGACTCATAGCCTCGGGATTCTCTTTATAAGACAGGGAAAGAGGGACAGAGCATTGTCCTCTGGGATTCTATGTCATGCCCCGTTCTGGGTCTCCAGGTCCTTGTGCCTCTTAGCAAACCTTCTCTTTCCTACCTCTCATGTTCTTCTATGAAAAGTGGTGGCAGGAAATGATCGGGCTACCCTCCCCGACCTGTACCCCACCCAGTGAGCAAGAGAATAGGTGCTTCGCAGCAGGAGGGGGTGGGGGGATCCTAGGTCCCAGACAAGACCACCACCCAGGCATCTCTTTGCAAATCAGTAGCACAGGAAGATGGGGAGTCCCCGATGGAGTCATCAATTAATTAATTAATAACTCGGCCCCAGAAGGGGCTGGCCAGTGACCTCGACACCGTTTGCTGGCTGCCCAGTGCTATCACCCACCATGTCTTTCCAGTTAATCCACAGACCCTCCTCCACGCTCATAATCTGTCCCCTGCTGTTTTATCTGCAGGCTCCCTACCTCTGCTCCCAGCAACCCCCCCCCCTTCCGCAACAGACGGGTGTCCTGTCTGGACTCTTTCACACTGGCTCAGGTCCCCTCCCCAACACCCACCTGACACCTGACAAACACCCTCACCTCTGCTGTGGCAGGCACGCTCTGGGAAATCATCCCACGCGACCCACGTGAATGACCCTACAAAAAGCCTCCCCTCCTCTGAGCCCTGACACCAGAGGGCATTGATCTCTGCTAGGGCACTTGGACACTAGTGAAGTTATTTACAGCCTGCGCTTATCTCTCTCAGGCCAGGGGCAGTATCTCCAGGAAGGGGCTGCATTTCACTCCTTCCACCAAGACAGCAGGCGATGCTCTGGGGAAACCACTTATCCCTACAGGATCTCCTGCACGTGTGCACTGGCCCTGGCAGCTCAGGAGCTCTCTAGGAAGCCTCCTATCAGATTCTAAAGAGACTAGAGTGACCCTCGGGACCGAAGAGGAGGCCACAGAAACTCCTAGAGAGGGACACTTCCCCAAGGTCACCCAGGTGGAGAGGCCCAGGACTCTCTCTGCAGACCTCCAAGCGAGGGTCAAAGAGGTTGACAAGCCCCCCTCCCCCGGAGCTTAGGCTCCCCACGTGTCCTGAGCAGACCCTCTGGGTTGCACCCGTTGGAGAGGATTTCCTGGCAGGCCTGCGGGGGTTCAGACGCACTTCTGCAGCTTTTGCAAAACCTTGGCCCGGATCGGACTATGTCCTCTGTGTCTGTGGAGTCTCAAACCCGCCCGAGGTCAAAACATTATTTCACATAGTGCCACCGAGGCTTGAACATGGCTTGCGCCTCCCCATCCCACCCCCGCGACAGCCAGATCAATTTGGCCTTAACCCTACCGCCGCCCCAGCAGTCCGCTCCCAGCCCCGTAGGCGTGCACCCGGGGTCCCTATACTTACAGCCACTTGATGCCATAGCACAGGCCGGTGTGGAGCGCCAGGGCGAAGAGCAGCGCCTCGCAGACCTGCGGCCGCGCCCTCATCGTCGCGAGCGGGGCGCGCCCGGGGGTGGGTCGGATCGCACCGAAGTCTGCCGCGGGTCCGGAGCGCACGCCGCCTGCAGTCGGGGAGAGCGAGCGGGGCGGCGGGTTAAGGCGGCTCGCGGGCCGGCGGGGAGGCGTTTATTCAAATTACAAAGGAGGGGTCCGGGGCCCGGGGAGGCCGAGCGCGCACGGCCCGCACCGCCCGCGCGACCCGCCGGCGTCAGGCTCGGATTAGGTGCGGCCCGGAGCGCGGCCGGCCGAGGGCGTGTCGCTCTGCGCGCAGCTCCGGGCTGGACCGCCCAGGAAGGGCGGGGGTAAGGGTGAGGGGCGACAGAACTCAGTTCTTGGAGAGACCCGGCAAAGCGGGAAAGAAACGAGACTGCAAGCAGCGAGAAATCCGAACGAAGCACAGAAGACGCCCAGATGGAGGGACGCAAAGGAGGAGAGAAGCAAGGGTCCCGGGCAGAGGCAGCAGAGCCAGGCCCGGGATCTGCACTCTTCTTGTTCCTGCAATAGCCGTGATGAGTTAGCAACAGCCTGAGCGATCGCGCCGTTCACCTCTCTGAGAACAGAGCGGTCCTGGTGGTGGTGGTGGTGGTGTGTGTATGTAAGGGGGTACATTCTTGACCTGAAGAAATGGCTTAGCGGTTAAGGCGCTTGCTTACGACACCTAAGGACCCAGGTTCCATTCTCCAGGACCCACTTAAGCCAGAAGCGCAAGGTGGTGCATGTGTCTGGAGTTCAGTTGTGGTGGCTGGAGGCCCTGGCATGCCCGTTTTCTCCTCCTCCACCTCCTCCTCCTCCTCCTCCTCCTCCTCCTCCTCCTCCTCCTCCTCCTCCTCCTCCTCCTCCTCTTCTTCTTCTCCTTCTCTTTCCATTCTCTCTCTCTCTCTCTCTCTCTCTTTGTGCCTCTTTATCTTCCTTAAATTTTTGAAAACACACACACACAATTTCTTCTAACAGTAACGCCTTTGCTCCTCCCAGCCCCGTGATGGGTACTGTCACTGCCACCACCTCGCAGACGACCAAACGGAGGCCCAGAACTGTGAAATGAGCCTGGTCCATGCTGGGCGTCCTGCTGTCAAGTCTACCTGTGTCTAGCGAGGTCAGGACCGGGAGAGGACAGGAGGATGGGGCACGGGAGGGAGGATGCTCCGGGCGTCGGTTTCTCAGCCTGGGAAGGGGAAGATGAGAAATGGCTTGGCAACGATCTTTACGCAAATGTGGGTTCTGCGGAGTTCAGGATCTGGGGGCATCCCATTTCTGCCGCCCGGCGAGGACCGGGCCCAGCGGGTCACAGAGGGCGCGATGTCGCCTCGGGCCCACAGGCGGCGCCCGGGGGCCGCGGAGGAGCTGCCGGCCCGCCCCGCCCCGTTTTCTCGCAGCACGCAGAGCTGCTCTCCACCGCTCGCTCCCCCTTCTTCATTCTCACCTCATTAACTCCCTTCCCAACTTCTCCCAAATTTACCAACACCTGGCGTCCGCCCCGAGCCATCCAGAGCTCCAGCCCCTCTCCGCTCGCGACGAGCAAAGACAAAGGGATTCCTTTCTAAGGGGTTTGCAGAGTTGGAAAAAGGAGGCGCCAAATGTGGTGGGGGGGGGGGCGAAGGGGGGGCCGCTGGAGCGGCAAGAGCGTGTTTTCATCTGGTACTGTGAGCAACAGGCAAGCCTTCAACCAACCCAGCCCCAGTTTCCCCTTCTATAAAAACGCATCTCCTAAGGTCTTTCCACCCTCCCCTATATCTGCTATTACGCATACCGGTGTGTTGTGAGCATATGTGTGACAGAGAGAGAGAGAGAGGTGAAAGCTGTTTTCTGGGGTCTTCTAGCATAACCCAGAAGAAAGCAAGGAGAAAACTCTTGAATTACATTTTTCCCCTTCTCTTCCACTGAGTCTCCCAACAAAGCGTCCAGCACGAAAGTGCTCGGCATAAAAATGACTCAAGGCAGAGACTCTGTGGGGCTTTTGGTGTAACCAAGCCCTCTCCCCTCGCCCCGTCAGTATCCAACCCCCTTTTCTCACTAGTCCTGGAAGAAGTTTACGCACTCCACTCCTCAGAACAAAAAAAATCTCTGCTCAATGGGGGTGGGGTGTGGAAACTTCTCTCAATTTGTCATTGACCCTCCCTAAAGTATGGGCTCCCTCAAGGCATGAAGAATTGCTGGGTGGGGGGAGTTGGGCAAGGGATACGCACAGAAGGATCGGGTGTCCAGCCCAACTCTCCTAAGTTGAGGAGGGGCAGCACAAAGTGCGGATCAGGACCCTGGCCTCCAGCTACTTTTGCTCCTTTCCGAGTGGCCCTGGCGGTCCTAGACTTCTCCCTCCGCCCCCACGGTTCACTGCCGAGGAAGCAGCTCTGGGCCTGCATGTCTGGATCCTGACCGATTATTCCTATCCACTAGGTCACCCTCAGCCTGCGCGCCCGGAGGGTCAGAGCTCACTCGCCTTCCGGAGCCCCCGGCCCGCCAGAGGGCGCTAAACCGGGTTTCCACGGGAATCTGCAAGGACCTTCCGTACCGTGGGACTTTGGGCAAGTTCCCCTGCTCTTCCCAGGCCCCAGGATCCCCGTCTGGGGATGAGATGAGACGTAAAGCGAGTGTCTCCTGAGCTCTAAGCATTCCATAAGGCATCGCATCCACTAGCCCCGAATTACGCAACCCCTTGCTTCGCTCAGTGAACGCAACCCCTTGCTTCACACAGTGTCCTTTGTGACCAGGAGCGTAGTGGGCCCGCGACAAAGGGCAGTGTCCATGGACAGAGTCCTCTTTCCTTCGTCTGAGGAATAGGTCCAAGATATCCCGCCTGCAACCGGCCGGGATCCTCGGGGACTTGCACACACTGGACACCTCCAAAAGCGCACCAGCCCCAACAGGTGGTCTTAAGGCTGTAGCGGTCTCTAGAAGCTTTGTCTCTGAGCCTAGCCCGAGAGGACTTGCAGAGAGCCTCCCCTACTCCGACGCTCCGGACCCGGCCGGGGAGCTGGTGGTGCTGCGCACTGAGTCCGTACCCTCTCGGCGCTAGCCAGAAACCTAACGGCGCGCCTCTAGAAATGGACGCCGAGCGACCACTCTAAGCAAGGTTACCTGCAAGACGGCCCGGAGTCCCAGTCCGCAACCCGGCACTGAGTCCCCGCCGCGAGTCCTTTTGGGATCTGGCGCTGCTCGGGTTCACCGCGGGAAGTGGGAAGGGAGGGCGGGGAACCCCCGCTACCCGCCCCCTCTCGACCCTATGTGCCCGAGGGCCGCGAGGAACCACCGGGGCACCTCGGCGCCGCGGTATGGAGGTGCGTGGCTGGTGGGACTCAGCCAGATGTTCAGGGCAGCTCCAGATGTGCCGCCAGGCAGCCTGGAGCTCACTCAGGTCGGTAAACAAACTCAGTCTCCTCTCTCTCTCTCTCTCTCTCTCTCTCTCTCTCACACACACACACACACACACCCCTCCCACTTTGGTAGGAGCTGCCGAACCTTCTGCCTTTTTTTTTTTTTTTTTTTTTTTTGCTCGAACTCATGGCGATTCTCCTACCTCTGTCTCCCAAGTGCTGCGATTGAAGGCGTGCGCCACCACGCCCGGCTTGAACTCTCTGCTTTTTGCCACCCTCTTTGGCCTCGCCACACACACCCTTTGCCACAAGATCCAAGTCCCCCACCCCCGGGATGGCTCGGGCATGACCTCATCAGCTGGCCGATGGAGACGGAGGGGTCCAGTTCGCGGTTGCGGTTGGGGAACTGAGCCGGAGAACTTGGAGAGGACTGCGCAGCACAACCACCCCCACCCCCAATCCCGCATCCTCCTCCGGCACTAGTCCCAGCTTCGCTCTGCAAGCCGAGTGCCTCGGAAGGGAGAGGTACCGAGGTAGCTTGGGTTTGCTTCCTTGGGTGTGGGAGCCCAAAGAGGGAAGGTTGGGTTACAGCGAATACCAGAATTGCTGTCCCTTGGACTTGGTCGCCACCCCCCCCCCCAGCCACCTAAGCCCTAGCTGTTCCCCGCTGAGCCACAGCCCACGGCTCACCTCTCGGGGCGCTCTCCGGGCGCGCCCTGCGTCCCTGGCGCCCCGGCCCGCCGACCTCGGGGAGAGAGGAGCGCGGCCCCCAGCAGGCGCGAGCGGCGAGGGCGCCCTCTCCGTCCAGCGGCAGAAGCAGGGTAATCCTGGCCGCGGGCGGCTGGCCCCGAGGCTGTACGCACAGCGCAGCGGACACGAGCGGTTCTCGCCCGCGCTCCGTTCCCCGGGCCTGCGCTCGCCGCTAGCCGAACGCGATCTGCTGCGCTGGCCCGGCGCACCCGCTTTATAAGGCGCCGACGGCCCGCTTTGATCCGCCCACGTCAGCGCGTCGAAACCCCACCGGGTGGCTCGGGCCGCGGACTGGGGGGGCGGGGTCCTCATAACGCAGATTTCGCACCCGGTGGAGACACGAAACAGAACGCGCTGATCACAGCTACGGTGTAAAGCGTGCCTGCTGTGTGCCAGCGTTTGAAGCAGGTAAGGCCCATCTCCAAATCCTCCCGACAGAAAGCCGCACGGAGCCTCGACCTACCAAAGGGAAGGTTCACTTGGGTCTCGGCGTGGAACCCAGGTCGCTTAGGTGTTCTCTCGTAGCTCATTGCTGCAGGCGTTGGGGAGGAGGGCGTCCGGATCCTGGGTTGTCTTTCGAGGTCTCTGCTGAATCCGGCCCTCTCCGGGGAAGAATGGAGGTGAGGTAGTGCCGCCCTGTGAAGTGTTCTGTAAACTTGCTCCAAGCCTGAAGGGCCTCCTAGCCTGGGTACCTGTTGGAGAGTCGTCCAGACAACCTCCCCAACCCTAAAGGGACCAGAGAGGGCCTCCTTTAGCCCCAAACCGAGCTGGGGCTGCAGCACTTCCCGCTTTACTTGGCCTGAGAAAAACCACAGCCCCTTCCCCTTGGTTTTTATTTTTGTAATTTTTTTTATGAGAGAAAGAGAGAATTGGCATGCCCAGGGTCTCCAGCCACTGCAATCGAACTCCAGACACATGTGCCACCTTGTGCCCCTGTGCAACCTTTTATGCTTGCTTCACCTTGTGCATCTGGCTTGTGTGGGATCTGGAGAGTTGAACATGGGTCCTCAGGCTTCGCAGGCAAGCGTCTTACCCGCTAAGCCATCTCTCCAGACCATCATCCCCTTGGATTTTAATCTGCCCACCAGGTTCATGCCTTTAATTCCATCTGTGTTCTGTCTCCCTTCGAAGAGGCTCCAATCTCAGAACATTTTTAAGAATTGTCATTTAAAAAAAGGAAACGGAGATTTAGTGAGGAGAAAGCTTGTCTGGGGTTCCCCTAAGTGTGTGCCACTCTTTTTCCCATTCTTTGCAGCTGCAAATGAAGTGGCACTCACAGGCTACCCCACACCTGGCTATAGGAACCCCCACATACAACACACACACACACACACACACACACACACACACACACACACACGGGCCTACAATGCCTCCAGAAGCCTCCTAGTCATACAAGTGCTACCATATCAGCCACCACCACCCCCCCCAGGCACACAGGTATGGGGGCATATCTTTGTAAATGGTTCCAAACACCCTACTCTGGAGACATTTGGACACATCATACGCACCCATACAGTCAGTAGTACACAGTTGGTGTGTACTTTTGGATAAGGCTCACCACCAGACTGTCCCTGAAGCAGTTCATGTACAAACACGTTTCTATGCACACAGTGAGAGTTCCCAAGCATGCAGTACCTCCTACATACAAACATAGAAGTAGCCTGTAAACACACACTGGGAAGTCCTCGTCTCCTAGGCTAGCCCCTGCAGGTGGGTTCCACTAGAAAAGCACAGGGAAGCCCATGTGGATTTCGGGAGGTGGGGGAAGAAGGAGCCTGTTCCATGCAGAAGGCTGGGGGAGGGGCAAAGGCCTCCAGAAGCTCAAGTGCCCTTAGTTGCCCTGCCACCAAGGACAGCATGACCAGAGCCACTCCAGGTGGCCTTTGTCTGATTCGAGAAGTAGAAGTTGGCAGCCACCAGACATTTGCATAAAGCATCTCTTTGGCATGAAATTCTCTTCCTGCTCCCAGCTGGAGTAGAAATGGAAAACAAGGGGCTGGAGAGATGGCTTAGCAGTTAAGGCACTTGCCTGCAAAGCCAAAGGACCCAGGTTCCATTCCCCAGAGCCCATGTGAGCCAGATGCACAAGATGGCTCATGTGTCTGGAGTTCGTTTTCAGTGGCTGAAGGCCCTGGCGTGCCCATTCTCTCTCTATCTGCCTTTCTCCCTCCCTCTCTCTCTCAAACAAATAAAATTAAGTTTTTTTTTTTAAAGAAATGGAAAACAAGTGGGAATCATAACATAGATTCTGGATTCCAGGTGTTGTAATCCCAGTATTCATGAGGCTGAGGCAGGAGGATCACCGACAGTTTGAAGCAAGCCTCCAATAAGCTATCAATTTTGGATTCTAGCATAGATTTTTCTCCATCTTATTTTTAGCTGTTTGAACGTGAGCAAGTTACTTAAATTCTCTGGTACTTAGTTTAACTTGCTTAAACTCCCTAGTACTTCATTTTCACACCTGCAAAATGGAAACAATATAATCTCATAAAACCTTCTATGTTCTCCATGGTCAGAATGAGCATCGCATCTCACACTTGAAAGCTGAGGCTCAAAGGGGAAGTACTGGTGAGTATTGAGCTGACGTCTGGACCCGTATCTGCCCACCTCAGAATCAGTACAAAGCGCCTGTGGTGAACAGATGAAAGGAAGATAGTGGTTTCTCACTGTCTCAAGGGACTGAGGGAGGCCAGACCAGTTCCAGGACTCCTGCAGCCCAGTCATGTTTCCTTCTAGCGGCTCAGCTCTGTCTAGTGGAGAACAATCTGGGCACAGCTAAGTGCCCTGCGTGTAGTGAAGGAGCTCTGAGAAAGAGATGCCAAAAGCTTGGATTGAGAGTTCAGGGGGACCTGATGCCAGTCTGTCTTCCTTGAACCCTAGTCTCTTGTTTGTGCAATAAGAAATAAAATAACAAATAAAAAGGAGGCATTTACAGGTGTGGTGGTTCACGCCTTTAATCCTAGTCCTTGGGAGGCAGAGGTAGGAGGATCACCATGAGTTCGAGGCCACGCTGAGACTACTGAGTGAATTCCAGGTCAGCCTGGGCTAGAGTGAAACCCTACCTTGAAAACAAATAAACAAACAAACAAAAAAAACAAAATAAAAACTTTAAAAAAGGAGGCATTTAGCAGCAGATTTCATGAGACACTTGGGAAAAAGATGTTTTTCATCTTTAGACTTTCCTCCCTCCATTTTTGCCCTTCTTCCCTCTGTCCAGCCCTCCCCCAAAGCCACTGTGTGGCAGGCTCCGGGCAGGGCAGGGTAGGGCAGCCACACTCTTAACTGCTGGGACCATGTATGTATGTTTCCCTCTCTGTCACCCTGGCGACGCTGGTTATTTGATCGGCCAGTCGTGCAAAAAGCTTCCTGCTGGCTATTCACTCGGCCCCTGCCTGGCGGTCACTGGCCAGGACATCACACCTTTCCAGCCCTGCCCCGCACATGCCCTACCCAGGAGCACCCAGGCTGAAAGGACGTGGAGTGAGGACCGGCACAGTTCCGTTCGCCATGCTGACCTCCACTGACCCCGTCCACCTACCTCAGCTTCCTTCCCTGGAGGCCAGAACCTTGGTAGAGATGGTGAGGGCCAACCTGCTCTATTTCCAGGGGCCTGGATTGGGGCCAGGAGAGCTGGCAATAGTGCTGAACTCCACCGTGGTTCGCTCTATGACCACAGGTATTCCGTGTCCTCTCCACGTCCCAGTCACCCATCTGGAGGTGAGGGTTGAGCTAGATAACTTCCAAGGACTTTTCTAGCTCTAGAATCCAAGTCCTGACTCTGGTCTGGGTCATGAATGTGAAGGGAGGAAAGGACGAAAGTAGGTCCCGACTATTCTTTCTCCCCTGACCTTAGACTGCTCGGCAGGCGGCAGCTTCTCAAAACCGACAGAAGCCCGTTCACTACTGTTTTTCAGGGGAACGCAGGGAGAAAGAAGCGTAGAGCTTCCAGTGTAATGTGATCTGAGAAAAGCCTCTCTGGGGGCCAAGGGAGCAGGGGTCTGAGTAGACAGGCTTCTGCTCTGGGCTTGGCATGGCCTCTGTTAAGGTCAGATCTTCCAGGCAAAGGCAGAGAGGGTTCCAAACACCAGAGCACCTGGGCTTGACTTTCATCTTAGCTTCCTCTGTGAGACTCCAAGGGACTTGCTCAGGGTCCATGATCCTCTTCTTCATCATTTGCGTGATGTGAAAACCAACAACCCACTCTCTCTTTTATTTAATTTAATTTAATTTATTTATTTATTTATTTTTGACAGAGAAAGAGGGAGGGAGGGAGACAGAAAGAGAGGGAGAAAGAGAGAGAGAATGGGAGTGCCAGGGCCTCCAGCCACTGCAAAGGAACTCCAGTTGCATGCCCACCTCCTTGTGCATCTGGCTTATATGGGTCCTGGGGAATTGA
Source organism: Orientallactaga sibirica (assembly GCA_036365145.1). NCBI lineage: Eukaryota > Metazoa > Chordata > Mammalia > Rodentia > Dipodidae > Orientallactaga > Orientallactaga sibirica. The sequence continues at coordinate 3,710,028 of JAEOAD010000055.1, forward strand.
ACCTGGGTCCTTTGGCTTTCCAGGCAAATGCCTTAACCACTAAGCCATCCCTCCAGCCCCCCCCCCACTCCCTCGTGAAGATACTGAGAGATAATGTGGTAGGAAAGTGTGCACGCACACACCCACCCACTCCACACACACCTCCATGTGCCTGTCAGGAGGTAAGCTTTGCTGTTCAGATGAGCCCACCAAACCCCCTGGCCTTAGAGGAGAGTTTTGCAACAGTGAGTGCCTGCCCACAGCCTGGGAAGGCTTCTCCTCCTCCTCCTCCTCAGGGCCTCAGGGAAGGCGTTGTTATTCTACAGCATCCAGGAATAGGCCAGGGCTGGGCAAGACAGGTTGCTTTTCTGGGGTGCACCTAACAAAACACTAACCATCATGTCTGCTAAGGCGTCACTTCTGAAAGGCTGCTTTCAACCCCCTTTGTCTAGAGGTGGTGGCAGCTGCTCAGGAGATGATGTTTGTGTTTCTCGGGCCTCTGTCAGCTCCAGGAGAGCAACTCGGCCCCAGCTGGCATACGCAGGAGGAACTCTGGCTCAGGCTAATGCCAAAGACAGGGGGGTGGCTGGTGATCTGGAGGAAGATCCGTGCTTACTAGACCTCATTCTGCTTCCTGAGGCACCAGACCCCAGCCTTGGCCTGGCCTCCCTGAGAGGAGGCTGTGCCAGCCACAGGTAGACATTCCAGTCTGAACAGAACCTTCTGGTTCTGTCAGTCCCAGGGAAGGGCCTGGATGGCTGCTTAAGTTGTGTCTTCTCCCTCTGATTGCCTTGGGGAGGGGTTGTTGGGAAGGGCCAGGGTGGTTTCTGTCACCAGAAGGGGAGGGCAGGAAGCAGGAGGCCACTGGGTATGTATCCCTTCAATGGTTGGGCCTCCACTTCCTTGGTTTAAGTAAGTCAGTTGTCTCCACCTGGGAGATGAGGGAACTGAGATGTCCCAGTTTCACCTACTCCCACTGCCCTGAAAAACAACAACAAACAACAACTGAGGCTGGGAGAAGGGACCAGTGTGTCACATATCCCCAGGTAGTGGCACAGGATACAGGAAAATTGGGTCTCCTGACACCCAGCCCAGAAACCGTGTAATCCCTGTGGCTGGTTCTCAGTCTTTCCACAGAAGGCCGGGGAGGCAAGTGCTTAAAAAAATTTTTTTTTAAATTTATTTGAGAGAGACAGAGAGAGAGATTGAGAATGACATTGGGTATACCAGGGCCTCTTGCCTCTGCAAACAAACTCCAGATTCATGTGCCATGTTGTGCATCTGGGTTTATGTGGGTACTAGAGAATCAAACCCAGGCCAGCAGACTTTGCAAACAAACACCTTTAACTACTGAGCCTGGTTTTTATTTTATTTTTAAATTCATTTACTTTTATTTATTTATGGGGGAGAGGGAGAGAAAGAATGGATGCACCAGGGCCTCTACCCACTGCAAACGAACTCCAGACACATGCACCACCATGTGCATCTGGCTTACATGGGTTCTGAAGAACTGAACCTGAGTTGTTAGGCTTCGCAGGCAAGTGCCTTAACTGCTAAGCCATCTCTCCTGCCCAGTTTATTTTTTTAAGAGGCAAGGCTTTAGGGGCTAGAGAGATGGTTCAGGGGTTAAAAGAATTTGCTTGAAAACCAGACAACTGGGGTTCAATTTCCCAGAACCCACATAAAACCAGATGCATAAAGTGGCATTTATTTGCTGTGCCAAGAGGCTCTGGTGTGCTCATTCACTCCCTTGCAAAATAAGGCTCAGGCTAATCAGGCTGACCTGGAATTCATCATAGGGATCCCCCTACCTCAGCTTTCCAAGGGCTGAGTACCTTTAATAAAAAGGGGGGAGGCTTCTGGAGAGACAGCTTAGCAGTTAAGGCATTTGCCTGCAAAGCCAAAGGACCTCGGTTCGATCCCCCAAGACCCATGTAAGCTAGATGCACAAGGTGGCACATGTATCTGGAGTTCTTTTGCTGTGGCTGGAGGCCCTGGCATGCCCGTTCTCTCCCCCTCTCCCTCCCGCTTCCCTCTCTTGCTCTTTCAAGTAAATAAATTAATTAATTTAAAAAAACTCAATTTCCTCCTATTCCAGAACACAAATGCCTTTGCAGTGAAACTCCATGTCATAGTTTGGACCTGGGGTATTCCCTGAAGGCCAGTGTGTTGGGGGCTTGCTTGCCAGCTGTTGGGATATTGGGAAGTAATTGGATCCTGAGGGCTCTGATCCACTCAATGAGTCATCCCTGGATGGATTCATAGTAGGATGGCATTAATAGGAATCAGGCTTTGTTGGGGAAAAATGAGTGACTAGGGACATACTCTAGAATGACATACCTAGCTCCCTGCTGTGTCCCCTGTCTGCTTCCTGACCACTAGGATATGAACAGCTTACTTCTACACCCTTCCCCCAGCCTGGAGAAAACCCAACTGACCACGGACTGAAAGTGTGAAAGCCTGCACCAGGACAAAGCTCTCCTCCCCTGGCTGTTTTCTCAGACATTTGACACAGCTAGGGGAAAAAAAAAAAATCTAACACACTCCATCCCAGGTCAAGTCCAGCCACCTGTAACTTGGATGGGCCTGTGGCTCAGCTCACCCTGTGGGTGTGGCAAAAGGCAAGCTGGAGCCCAGGCTTCATGGTCTCCAAGCTTCCCTCTTGTTCCTTGGAACCCAGCTGGGCTTACAATGTCAGGGCCTGGCCTGGACTGCAACATGGTTAGATGCCAATGTGACGAGAGAAACCTACTCAGCTGACCTCAGCCTAACCGAACTGCCCAGCAAATGCAGCAGCTTAAGGGAGTCCAGCCAGGTCAGCAAGCAGTCCATCGGGCTTGCAGAAACAGAACCAGCCATGGCTCAAAACCTCTCATTCTTTATGTGTCCTATTATATAGCAACAGAGACACAAAGAAGGCAGATGTAGGAGTGAAAAAAAGCTGAATTATGAGCCGGGCATGGTGGCGCACGCCTTTAATCCCAGCACTCGAGAGGCAGAGGTAGGAGGATCGCTGTGAGTTCAAGGCCACCCTGAGACTACATAGTGAATTCCAGGTCAGCCTGAGCTAAAGTGAGACCCTACCTCGAAAAACAAAACAAACAAACAAAAAAAGCTGAATTATGTATCTAATGCCATTGCCCAGTCTCAGAGTCTCAGAGATGGGCCACACTCTCATGACGCTAAGCTTCTGACCACCAGAGCCAGGTAACATCTCCCTGTTGCCTCAGCAGAAGCACGGGCCCACCATGGCTCTATCTCAGCCCTTGCTTGCACACCCCATGGGTGGGAGCCCCTCCAGGACTTGCTTTGACTTTAATGGATGGCTTTGTCTGAGAAAGGACCCCTCTGTACCAGAAAGGACCCCTCTGTACCTAGAGAGAAGCCCTATGACTGCCAAAGACCCTATTTCTCTTCTTGGGGTCCCCTCTTCTATAGGACAACCCTGAGTCATCACAGGTGTGACGATGAATAGTGACTGTCAACTTGATAGAATCTAGAATCACCTAGACAAAAAAAATCTCTGGATACATCTGGGAGGGAAGTGCTACATTAGGTTAATTGAAGTGGGATAATCCACCCAAAATGTGGGTGGCACCCTTCCAGAGCCTAGGGTCCTGGATTGATTAAAAGGAGAAGAGGAAGGGTGGAGAGATGGCTTAGTGGTTAAGGCACTTGCCTGCAAAGCCTAAGAGCTCATGTTTGACTCGCCAGGTCCCACATAGGCAGACGCAAGCACACAATGTGACTCATGTACCACAAAGGGGCACATGCTCTTGGAGTTCATTTGCAGCAGGCTGGAGGTCCTGGCATGTCCATACTCTCTCTCACTCAAAAATAAAAATAAGAAAAAAAATTTAAAAAAAAAGAGAAAGGGAGCTGAGCACCAGCATTCACCTTCCTGCTCCCTGTCTGCCTCAAGTTCCTGCTGCCGCGCCTTCTCCACAATGGACTGACCCTTCAAATTGTGAGCCAAAATGAACCCTTTAAACTGGCTTTTGTCAGGTATTTTGTCACAGCAATAACAAAGTAACCAAAAGGGGTCCCTGGCCTTTCCAAGGCCTCACTGATAACAACTGTTTTCATGAGCCTATGCCGCTGCCTCCACTGAGCTGCAAGGGAAGTGAGTCCACCCGTGTCCAAACCCAAGAGCTTCAGCCCCACCCCACCTCTGTGGGGAAGACATGCCTGACTGTGAACCGCAGTTTCTTCACTGGCAAGGTTATAGTGTTATAGGGTGATAGTGGGCCTTAGAGATGATGAATGTGAGATGCTGGACTGTACCAAGTCCTTGGCAGAGGTTAGCTCCTTTTCCGCCAGGTACATCAACTGGTCCAGGTGGGAAATTCACTGGTACTTAAATGCAGGTAAAAGATGAACAGCCACGGGTTGGGAAAATGGATCAGTGATTAAAGGTGCGAAGCCTGCCAGCCAGGGTTTGATTCCCCAGTACCCATGTAAAGTCAGGTGCACAAAGTGGCACAAGTGTCTGGAGTCCTGGAACACCCATTCTCTCTCTCTCTCGTAAAAATAAATAAATAAATAAATAAATAAATAAATAAATAAATAAGTGGGTTTTTTTGTTTTGTTTTGGTTTTGGTTTTTTGAGGTAGGGTTTCACTCTAGCCCAGGCTGACCTGGAATTCACTATGTATTCTCAGGGTGGCCTCAAACTCATGGTGATCCTCCTACCTCTGCCTCCCAAGTGCTGGGATTAAAGGCATATGCCACCACGCCTGGCAATAAGTGTTTTTTTTGTTTTTTTTTTTTTAAGAGAGAGAGGGGAGAGGACCAGTCAGAAGGGGCTCCCAACAGGATCTGAGGAAACAGTGGCAAGAAGGCAGAGTGTGGCATCAGGGAAAGGTAAGTGGGTGACTCCTGCTGCTGCCTTGAAGGTGGATAGGAGGCCTTGCACCCTGGGCTTGGGTTGGGTCAAGAGAGTTAGGGAGGTCTAGAGAGAGAAGAAAAGGCAGATGCAGCTGGCCTCTGGTCTGGGAGTCTTATGCCCGTGGAGGGCAGGGGACAGCTGGTACAAACAGGCACACATGTGGTGGGAAGCAGACCCTTGGTCATTTTTGCCTAATACTTCAACTCTGCATATCTGGGCCAGGGAAGAGGCAGAGGAGAAGTCAGATCTACAGCCAGAAAGGTGCAGGACCGGGTATGGTGGTGCACGCCTTTAGTCCCAGCACTGGGGAGGCAGAGGAGGAGGATTGCCATGAGTTTGAAGCCACCCTGAGACTACATAGTAAATTCCAGGTCAGCCTGGGCTAGAGTGAGACTCTACCTTGAAAAACAAAACAAAATAAAACAAAACAAAAAAGCAGAAAGGTGCAGGGTAGACAGAGGAGGTGACTGTCCTTACCTGTCTATCCAGGGGGATTCAGAAAGGTCTCTCTCAGGGTCTAAAGGTTGAGGGTCATCTTGGACCTCAGGCAGAGTTCAGAACTTTCTAAGTTCTGCCCCAGTTACAGGCTTTGCTGAGTCTTGCAGCTATCTTGGGACGGAGGGAGGGAGGCTGGATTGACTTAACTAGCATGATTATTTTTAAGATGGGGAGACCAGAAAGGGGGGGCAGTGACTTGCCCAAGGTTCACAGAAGGTATGTGGCCTAGCTGGGCTGGAACTCAGGCCTGTTTCCCACTTCTACCCTAGCCCCTGCCCCGGCACTACAAGATGGGGTAAGATGTTCTCAGTGGCTGAGTGACGAGTTAGGAGAGCCAGAGAGAAAGCTGACAGCCGTCAACAGACAACCCTTAACCCAGACTGACAATTTCATTGTGCAAATGTGGATGAGGTCCAGTTGTGTGCAAGAAAATCCAGACGATTGGTCTCTGGGGAGCCTCAACCAGCACCCCAGTTGCTGGGGAAACCGGGAGGAGGTGGGTGATGTCACCACATTGCACTAAGATATGGGGGCTGGGCCGCCCATCCACTTCTGTGGTTGTGGGCCTCAGTCTCTTCTGCTACCCAACCCCTCCCCTCACAGACGGGGCTTCAGGGGGAAGAGATGATGTACCCAAAGTCACAAAGGTATCAGAAACCAAGTGAGGTTGGTCCAGGTGAGGATGTGTGCAGGCACCTTGAGGACAAGGCTGGGCTATTAGTTTGTGAGTCCCTGGACCCAGCTCATGGCCTTGCAAAGAACAGATGCTTAACCGCAGCAAGGGCTGCTCAGGCTGGTATTTGAGACTGGGGAAACACCTCAACCAGTGGAAGTGCTTCACTCAAAAGCATGAGGACCTAAGTTTGATTCCCAGAATGCATGTAAAAATGCTGGGTGCCAGACCGTCTAGCCTAAATGGTGAGCTGCAAGCCAATAAAAGACCCTGTCTCGAAGGAGGCGGACGGCATTCCTAAGGATGACTGCCACAGGCCGTCCTCTGGCCTCCACATACATGCACCCACACACATGCACACGCCACTCCTCTTGTCGTTTCCTTCTCATTGCTGGGACAAAGACCCAACCAGAAGCAGCTCATGGGAGGAAAGGGTTCACTTCAGGCTTACAGAATCCAGGGGACATTCCGTCGTGGCTGAAGAAGCTGGCTCACCTCCATAGATGCATCCACAGCAGAGGGAGACAGCGTGACCATAGATGCATCCACAGCAGAGAGAGACAGCGTGACCAGCCAGGGCTCAGAGGGTTCTTCTCACATAGTAGGGCCGGGTTACACAGACACACCTCTTCCCCAGCAGGCTGCTGGAGACTTAAGTAGGAAGCTTCACTTTAATCAAAAATCCCTGAGGTGGGGCTGTAGCGATAGGGAGATGGCTTAGCAGTTGAAGCGCTTGTCTGCAAAGCCTAAGGACTCAGGTTCAATTCCCCAGGACCCATGTAAGCACAAGGTGGCACATGCACTGGAGTTTGTTTGCAGTGGCTGGAGGCCCTGCAAGGACCTCTGTATCTCTCATTATCTGCTTCTCTTTCTCTCTCAAATGAATAAATAAAATATTATTCTAAAAAATCCCTGAGGCTATGGGATGTGCATTCACATCCAAACCACCACAATGCTCCCTCCCCCACATATACCCATATGTCCACATAAATACTCATACTATACACACATGTAAAAACAAAAAAAGTAGGGCGTAGAAGCCATGACTGGGCTGTGACGCTGTTGAATTCATGGCAGCTTTACATGACCAGGAGCCCTGGGCCCTCACCCAGAGCGGCTCTCATTGGCTCAGGCAGATACCAGGACAAAGTCACCCAACAGGTTGGGGCAGCACTCAGCCCCATAGACATGGCATCTTCTATGATCCTGACCCTGGAATGAGTACCTCCACTTAATGCCATCCCCTTGAGTCCTGGGCAGGGCACTTGGACTGTGGAAAGGCCTCCTGGTCAGAAGCAGATTCCCAGTATCCCCAGCTCCTGACTCAAGGACAGCACCAATCACAGTGACAACAATGCCCTTAGCTCAGTCCATCAATTAGCATTCTCCACCCTGACCACCACTGCAGCCCTAGAAGCCAGAATTGCCTTAAGATAAAAAAAAAAAAAGGCTCTAAGGCCTGGTGTGGTGGTGCACGCCTTTAATCCCAGCACGGGGAAGACTGAGGTAAGAGGATTGCTGTAAGTTCAAGGCCAGCCCATGACTACATAGTGAATTCCAGGTCAGCCTGGGATAGAGCTAGACTCTACCTTGAAAAAACAAAAAACAAACAAAAAAGCTCTAAGTATTTTTCTGTTCTGGGTATTTTTTTCCTTGTGTGTGGTTTTTTTTTTTTTTTTTTTTTTTTTTTTTTTTGAGGTAGGATCTCACTCTAGCACAGGCTGACCTGGAATTCACTATATTCTCAGACTGGCCAAACTCATAGCGATCCTCCTACCTCTGCCTCCCCAGTATTGGGATTAAAGGCGTGCGCCACCACGCCCGGCTCTTTCTTGTGGTTTTTGAGATTGGGTCTCATGTGTAGCTCAGGCTGGCTTTGAACTCACAATGTAGCCATGGATAACCCTGAACTTCTGTACCTCCTGCTTCTACTTCTCAAGTGCTGAGATGACACTAGGCCTACTATATACCCTACTATACCTGTTCTTGAAATTTCAAGTTCATGTTCAGATTGTTCCATCCTTCAGGTGGTGGACAATACTCCATCACATAGATGGGCCACATTCTGATCATCCATTCATTACTTGGGTGGGCACCTGAGTTGCTTCCACTTTGGGGCCATTGTGATGGACAATGCTGCCCTAGACATTCGTGTGCAAGCATTCGTATGAGATATATGTTTTCAATTCTTTGTATATGCCTAGGAATTGCTGGATTATATGGTAACTCTGTAGGACCATTGGGGAGCTGCCAAGCACTTTTCCACAGTGTTGTGCCATTTTACGTTTCCATCAGCAATGTATGAGAGTTCCAATTCCTCTCTGTGTTCTTGACAAGCTTGTTATTTTATGTCTTTTTAATTACAGCCATCTTAGTATCTCATTTGGTTCTGATAGTCATATCCCCAATACCAAATGCGGTTGAACTGTGTTCTCTGTGATTATTGAGCTATTTGTATATCTTCTTTAGAGAAATGTCTGTTCAAACCTTTTGCCCACTTAAAAAATTGGCTACAAGCTGGGCGTGGCGGTGGGCACCTTTCATCCCAGAACTCGGGAGGCAGAGGTAGGAGGATCACCATGAGTTCCAGGCCAGTCTGAGACTACACAGTGAATTCTGGGTCAGTCTGGACTAGCGTGAAACCCTACCTCAAAAAAACAAAAATAAATAAATAAATAATAACAATTAATTAATAAAAATTTGGGTACAGCTGAGGATGGAGCTCAGTTGGTAGAGTGCTTGCCTAGTACGCACAAGTCCTGAGTTTGATTCTAGCAATGCAGAAATCAGGTATGATAAAGAACACCTGTAATCCTGGTACTGGGTAGGTAGAGGCAGAATTCAAGGTCACCCTCACCTATATCGCAAGAAGTTAAGGTCAATCTTGGTACAGGAGACTCTGCAGCCAAAGTCAGTTTTTGTTTTGTTTTTCTTTTTTTTTTTAACATTTAAAGTTTTTAAAATGTATTTGAAAGTGACAGACAGAGAGAGAAAGAGGCAGAGGGAGAGAGAGAGAATAGAGAGAGAATGGGTGCACCAGGGCCTCCAGCCACTGCAAACAAACTCCAGGTGCATGTACTACCTTGTGCATCTGGCTTATGTGGGTCTTGGGGAATTGAGCCTCGAACCGGGGTCCTTAGGCTTCACAAGCAAATGCTTAACTGCTAAGCCATCTCTCCAGTCCAACATTTATATTTTATTTATTTGAGAAAGAGAAAGAGGCAGAGAGAGAGAAAGAGCGAGGGAGAGAATGGGCACACCAGGACCTCCAGAGCCACTGCAAATGAACTCTAGATGTATGTGCCCCCTTTGTGCATCTGGCTTATGTGGGTCCTGGAGAATCAAACTAGGATCCTTTGGCTTTACAGGCAAATGCGTTAACCATTAAACCATCTCTACAGCCCTTGTTTTGTTTTTTGATGTAGGGTTTCACTCTAGCCCAGGCTGACCTGAAATTCACAACGTAGTTTCAGGGTGGCTTTGAATTGACAGTGATCTCCTACCTTGGCCTTCCGAGTGTCAGGATTAAAGGTGTGTGTACCACCATGCCCAGCTAAAAGTCTTTCTTTAAAAAATTTTTTATTTATTTATTTATTTATTTATTTATTACTGAGAGAATGAGCACCAGGTCCTCTAGCAACTACAAATGAACTCCAGACACATGTGCCATCTTGTACATCTGGCTTACAAGGTGTGGTGGTTTGATTCAGGTGTCCCCCATAAACTTAGGTGTTCTGAATGCTAGTCTCCTTAGCTGATGGCAATTGGAAATTAAAACCTCCTGGAGGCAGTGTATTGTTGGGGACGGGCTTATGGGTGTTATAGCCAGCACCCCCTTGCCAGTGTTTGGCACACTCTCTTGTTGCTATGGACCACCTTATGTTGGCCAGGGGGTGATGTCCACCCTCTGCTCATGCCATCGTTTTCCCTGCCATCATGGAGCTTCCCCCTCGAGCCTGTAAGCCAAAATAAACCTCTTTTTTTCCCACAAGCTGTTCTTGGTTGGGTGATTTCTACCAGCAATGCGAATCTGACTGCAATACATGGGTACTGGGGAATTGAGCCTGGGTCCTTTGGCTTTGCAGGCAAATGCCTTAATCACTAAGCCATCTCTCCAGCACTAAAAGTTTTTTGTTTGTTTGTTTGTTTGTTTTGTTTTTTTATGAGAGAGAAGAGAGGGAGCGAATTGGTGTGCCAGGGCCTCTAGCTACTTCAATCGAGCTCCAAATGCACATGCACCACCTTGTGCGCATGCATGACCCTGCACACGTGCATGACCTTGTGCACGTATGTCACTTTGTGCCTCTGACTTATGTGGGTTCTGGGGAGTCGAACCCAGATCCTTAGGCTTTGCAGGCAAGCACCTTAACCCTAAGCCAATCTCTCCAGCCCTAAAAGTCCTTTTTGGAAAAAAAAAAGTGAAATGAGGGCTGTTCGACATTCCAGGTAAAGAACTGAGCAATGGCTAGAGAGAAAACTGGGAAGTTCCTGGAGAGTGGTGGGGTCAGCAAAGGATCTATAGGCCGAGTGGTGGTGTGGACAGGTCATCTCAATTGTATTCTGGTTGGTGAAAAAGACAGCTCTGGAGCCTGAGTTACAGCTCAGAAGCCACATAGCAGAGGCCAGCCATGACATCCAGGCCCACCTCACCCCATGGGGTTAGCCATGAGCAGGCTTGCATGTGACACTATTGGCTTCACAACATTGGCAGTGGGAGCCAGTGTGTACGGGGGAGAGGGGTTGTAGGGTTGGATCTTGCTTTGTATGTGAGCAAAACAAGCAAGTCAGGAAGAAAGTGCTAAAGGGAGGAAGCTTTCATTTGCTGAGCAGCTACCATTTGCCAGAAGGACTGTGTGGAGTCAGCTCAGCCTACATCCACTGCAGGAACAGGAGGTAGGAGGCAGTCCACTTTCTTAAGCCAGGAAACTGAGGCAGGAGGGAGGTTGCAGTGAGAGCTGGCATCTGAGCCCTGTTCCATCTGTCCTGGGGTACGAGACTCGAGAAAGAGAGAAAGGGCAAGAGAGCGGGGCTGGAGAGATGGATTAGAGGGTAAGATGTAGCCAAAGCACCCAGGTTCAATTCCCCAGGACCCACAAGGTGGCACATGCATCTGGAGTTTGTTTGCAGTGGCTAGAGGCCCTGGCGTGCCCATTCTCTCTCTCTCTTCTCTCTGCTAAATAAAATGTAAAAAAAAAAAAAAAAAAAAAAAAAGGCGGGGGTGGGAGGGCAAGACAGGGAGAGAGAGGCCCATTACACAAAGGAGAGGCAAAATATAAAAAAACGAGAGTGGAAAGAACGTGCGGCCCTGGCCTGGCCCCGGGTCTGGAGCAGGTCCTAGGGGAGCAGCCCAGGGCGGGGACAGCCGGAAACCAGCTCACCAAACCTGGAGCCAAGAGCCAGGCTTGGCCCACTCATGGTGGGAAAGCTCTCACCTCAAGACACCGAAGAGGGGGGAGGCTGGCACCTGGGAAGCGGGGGCTGTCTGGGAAGAGGGCAGCAAGCTGCATGGCCAGGGGCTGCCAAGCAGGGCCACCATCCAGCTATGTAATAGCTGTAGCAAGCCCTAAATCCTGGATGTGTGGAGCGGCAGGCATGACCAGGCCATCTCAGAATGCTGGCTGCTCTGAGGTGTAAGTAGGGTGGTGCTATCATTTCTCATCCAAATTGGGGCATGAGAATAAGAGAGAACCATGCATCTAAGTGTGTGGCCCCCAAACCCTTGATGGCCAAGATTGGCTGTTTTTCTGCAGATTTCCCTGGCGCTTTGACCTCCATTCATACAGGCTTTTCCTCTTCATAGTTTCTGGAACACCCTTTCCTGTGTGGTACCTGACACCTCACCACACCCCTTCATTGTCTCTATATACCTGCAAAGTCAGCTCAGGCAAAACCAGTGCCCTCATTAGGCCAGTCAGGACACCGCGTGCTTTTCCTTCATGCCAGGGGCTCTGAACACAACAGGCGAATCCACTCCAGTGTGCATGTGATTGTTTTTTTGTGTACTGGTCACCCAGCTCAAAGGCCCTGGTACATAATGAACAAAACCATCTCTCTGAGTCTCTCACCCTGTGTTCATTGGTTCATGAAAGAAGGCTTCAGAAAATGATCTCCGGGCACAATGTAGCCTTCTAGTCGCTTCCATAGATGCTGAGCCCTTCAAGAACTGCCCATGGCCCCACATTCTCTTCCTATCTCTGACCTCCCCTCAGACCTGCATGGGAGCTTGGGTTGGGCTGAATGGTTGGCTGTGACAATGGGCATTACTGCGGTGAACTATGGGAAATCAGAAATGAAGAGACCCCCCACCCACAAGGAACCAAAGTTAACCTGCAAATCCAGAGTCCAGACCACAGGCACCCAGAATAGCCTTTTCTTCTTGGTCATCTTGTCCATTCAACCACCTCCCCCTTTTGTTTTTTCGGTTTTGTTTTTTGGAGGTAGGGTCTCGCTCTAGCCCAGGCTAACCTGGAATTCACTATGTAGCCTTAGAATGGCCTCAAACTCATGTCGATCCTCCTACCTCTGCCTCCCGAGTGCTGGGATTAAAGGCGTGCACCACCACACCTCGCTACAACCACCTTTTCAAAACATTATTTATTTGGGGGAGGGGACATGCCAGGGCCACTTGTCATGGCATTCAAACTTCAGACTCATGTCACTTTGTGCATCTGGCTTTATGTGGGTACTGGGGAATAGAACCTGGCCCCTATAATGGCTGAGCCATATGGCACTTAATCACTTTTTTAAAATCTATTTTTTATTATTGACAATTTTTTATTCATGTATATGTTTTCTGATTCAACTATTTTTTTTTTGAGGTAGGGTCTCACTCTAGCTCAGGCTAACCTGGAATTCACTATGTAGTCTCAGGGTGGCCTCGAACTCATGGTGATCCTCCTAGCTCTGCCTCCCGAGTGCTGGGATTAAAGGCGTGCACCACCACACCCGGCTTCAACTACTTTTTAAAAAATTAAATGGCTAGGTGTGGTGGTACTTGCCTTTAATCCCAGCATTTGACCAGCCTGAGACTACACAGTGAATTGCAGGTCAGCCTGGGCTAGAGCAAGACACTAAAAAAAAAAAAAAAAAAAAAAAAAAAAGTAAGGACTAGAGAGATGGCTTAGTGATTCAGGCTCTTGCCTGCAAAGCCTAAAGACCCAGGTTTAGCTCCCCAGTGCCCACATAAGCCAGATGTACAAGGTGGTACATGCTTCTGGAGTTTGTTTACAGTGGCTGGATACTCTGGTTTGCCTGTTCTCTATTTGCCTCTCTTTCTTCCTCTGAAATAAACAAATTATTTTTTAAAATTTTAATGTAAGTATACAGTTCACTTCAGTATATTTACAAAGGTGTACAGCCATCACTACTGTCTAACTCCAGAACATTTTATCACCCTTGAAAAACAACTTTGTGCCCAATATAGGTCCCTCCTCAGCCTCTGGCAACTGCCAATCATCTTATTTTAAGGACAAGGAAACTGAGGCTCAGAAGGGGCACTGTCTACATATGGTATATGTCTTATGACTGAGCAGCCAGCAGCAGAGCTGTCAGTAGAACCCAGGCCTCCTGCCAGTCAGGCCAGGTCCTCTGGCAGACACCCTGGCATGCTGCAGTGCCTGTCACTGAGTGGACTGAATCAGAAGGAAGTGATGGTGTCCTTTGTAACTTATCCCTTAACTCGGAACCCAGATCAGAGCTGAGGAGTCAAGATGTAAGACAGATATTTGGGGTGTCATGTTCAGCTCATCTTTTGCTTCCACCATCACTATTGTCTTTCCAGAGTTGTCAGCACCTTTCCTCCAAAAGGCCACAGAGTCTCTACTTAGTTTTTTTTTTTTTTAATTTTAATCTTTTTTTTTTTTCTTTTTTCTTTTTGGTTTTTCAAGGTAGGATCTCACTCTGGCTCAGGCTGACCTGGAATTAACTATGTAGTCTCAGGGTGGCCTCAAACTCTTGGCGATCCTCCTACCTCTGCCTCCCAAGTGCTGGGATTAAAGGCGTGCGCCACCACGCCTGGCTTAATCTTATTTTTATTTATTTATTTGCAAACAGAGAGAGAGAGAGAGAGAATGGGTACACCAAGACTTCCAGCCTCTGCATGCACCACCTTGTGCATCTGGCTTACACGGGTACTGGGGAATTGAACCTGGGTCCTCTGTCTTTGCTAGAAAGCACCTTAACCACTAAGCCATTATCTCCAGCCCTCTGGTTAGTTTTATCAACTTGATAAGATTTAGAACCACAAATTTCTGGGCATATCTGTGAAGGATTTTTTCTAGATTAGGTTCATTGAGGTGGGATGAGCCACCCTGAATGTGGTCGGCAGCATTCCATGGGCTGGGGTACAGGGCTGAATGACAAGGAGAAAGCCAGCTGCTTTGTCATGCCTTGTCATGTTTCCCTGGTCACGCACCACCATTCCTGGCTAATGCATTTCTTGAGAGACTACCTTAGTTATCAAATGTGTCACCTTACCCTGTCCCCCTCTTGAACATGCACTCCTACTGCACATGCCCACTTCCCTTTTCTCCACCAAGAAGTAGAACAAGCTCTCATCAGAAGCTGACTAGGCCAGGCATTGTGGCGCATGCCTTTAATCCTGGCACTCAGGAGGCAGAGGTAGGAGGATTGCCATGAGTTCAAGGCCATCCTGAGGCTACAAAGTGAATTCCAGGTCAGCCTGGGCTACAGCGAGACCCTACCTCAGAAAAAAAAAACTTGATATGGCTGCCCAATCTTGGGCACAAAGACCACAAGACAAAATAAACCTTTTTTCTTTATAAAGTTCCTAGCCTCAGGTATTTTGTAATGACTATTTGCTCATTGTATGGCAGCTCCATGAGGGCAGAGGTTTTGCTCACTGCTCTATCTCAGGTTCTGGGATAGTGTCTTGGAGGGAGAAAGTGTTTGGTAAATAGGGGTTGAATGAATGAATGAATGAATGGCTACTATTGCATTGTCTCTTGTTAGCAGCATTCAGGGAAGAACTACTGTGCCTGCTTTATAGAAGTGAGCTGGCTTAGAGAGCCCATCAGGACACTAGACGCAGTCCATTGTCCTCTGGCCTTGGTCCTGTGAAGGGTGCCTAGTTGAGTTGAGGTGGCCTTGAGGAAGTAGGGACCTGACTTCCAGGGTTTGCCATTGATTTTTGGACCTCTGAAGCCACACGCTGGTTTGCTCCTTCCTGCTGTAATTTAGTAGCTCTTACATTCCATGCCTCTGCCAAAATGGAAAAAGGGGGAAAAAATACCGTGCTCATTTTTACATGGGCTAAGCTCCGTGAGCTCCACATGGAAACGGTTGTCCATGACGTCATGAGCCCCGAGGCCTTCTGGGCAGCATTACTGACACTTTATGCGGTGGGCTGGGCCAGGGTCCACATGCTCCCTCCAGAGCTGTGTGAGCACACTGCTGACTGTGGCTCCATCGACAAGCCTGGGCCCAGATCCCTGAGCCAGGATGGAGCCAGGCACAGGGCAGGCCGAGGTTCCCTCAGGCTGACGGGCAAACATCCTCCAAACATCCCTGATGTCCACTGTGAGGGGACTCCATGTAGACTGAAAGACACGCAGGTCTGTCACTCTGGAATGAGCCTCTCCAGAAGTGGGGGACTCCGAGTGATGTGGTACTCTGCTCTCGTCCAACTCACATGGCCAGAGAACAACCCTGTCTTATGTGAGTCTTATACTTGTTTGAGAAGGCCAGCTCCTGCTTAAGTGAGATCTGGCTGTAGGGAAAAAACTGCTTGATCAAGTCCAAGTTCTCACTTTACACTTCAAGAAACTGTGGCACAGAGAGGGGCAAGGACTGGTCTAAGATCACACAGCCAATCCACAGAGCAGACAGGGCTGGAGGCCGCTTCTGGATACCTGGCCAGGAGT
Organism: Orientallactaga sibirica; assembly: GCA_036365145.1. NCBI lineage: Eukaryota > Metazoa > Chordata > Mammalia > Rodentia > Dipodidae > Orientallactaga > Orientallactaga sibirica. The sequence continues at coordinate 3,725,947 of JAEOAD010000055.1, forward strand.
ATTTCTTACTATATGTCATACTTAAACAGTTCCATTCGGGCGGAAGCTCTGCTGTTTCAGAAGAGACGCCAGACCTTTCCAGAATCCGGTTTAAGGCTGTCTTCCAGGATCTGCTGTCAAGGACTATTCCTCAGGGAACAGCTGTTGGCAAAAGCAGGCGAGATATTGATTATGGCTGGGGTCAAGTGGAGGATGGTGTTAAATCTGTGGTGGTGGTGGGGGAACAAGAAAGGAGGCGGAAGGGGAGTGAAAGTGCTTTTGGAAAACTAACCAAAGGTCTGTTTAATATTGTTACTATTGCCTGTATTTTCTTCAGTTCTACAAACAGTTGTTCATATCTTAAAATGATAAGATGTTCAACTAGGATGGTCTAGAAATCACCATTGCTCTGACCTTGGCTGGCCGGGCATTTCATAGGAATGCAGCCATAGGAGGTAGATGAATCGAAGGCTCCCCAGCTCAGGAACCTACCTGCAGCCTGTCCATTAGAGACGCTGTCCAATCTCAAGAAAGAACACAGCAGCCAAGGACCGAGGTGTCCAGAGCAAGGCCGAGGTTCTGGGGAGCCCACTTTGGCTGCATGCATGCCCTTTGTCCTGAAGGTCAGCCATACTGTGTGAGGGACAGGCTTGCCTCGTCCACAGAGCAGGCCTCCTGGAAGTGAGTGATGATACCAGGGTCTGCAGGTCTCAGAATCCAGGTTCACCAAGCCACAGCTTCTCAGAGACCTGGCTCCCAGTAGAGAGGGAACCTGGGAAGTGGCCCACTGGTGGAAAAGGGAGACGACCTGGTGTCAGTTAAAGAGCACTGGGAGGGGGCTGACTTTGGATTCCCAGCTCGCACATAAAAAAAGGAGCCAGTGGGCTGGAGAGATTGCTCAACAATTAAGGTGTTTGACTGTAAAGCCTAAGGACCCGGGTTCGATTCCCTAGTACTCACATAAGCCAGATGCACAAGGTAGCACGTGCATCTGGAGTTTGTTTGCAGTGGCAAGAGGCCCTGGTGAACCCATTCATTCTCTCTCTTTCTTTCTCTCCCTCCCTCTCTCTCAAGTAAATAAATAAAATAAAATAAAATAAAAATACTTTTAGGGATGGAGAAAGGGCTTAGCAGTTAAGGTGCTTGCCTGCAAAACTTAAGGACCCAGGTTCAATTCTCCATGACGCTGAATGCGCAAGGTGGCACATGCATCTGGAGTTCGTCTGCAGTGGCTAGAGGCCCTGGTACACCCATTCTCTCCCTCTCTCTTTCTCTCTCTCTGTCTTGAATAAAAATAAATAAATAAAAAGAACCTTTTAAAAATATTTTTTTTAGCCGGGCGTGGTGCGTACGCTTTTAATCCCAGCACTGGGAAGGCAAAGGTAGGAGGATCGCCATGAGTTTGAGGCCACCCTGAGACTACATAGTGAATTCCAGGTCAGCCTGAACTAGAGTGAGACCCTACCTGGAAAAACCAAAAAGAGAAAAAAAAAAATTGTTTTTAAAAGGATCCAGTCATGGCAATTGGCTTACACATGCACTCACTCACAAACACGCTCACATACCTCACAAACACACACAAAGAAGTAGCATTGGATGAGGTATCCCCATGAGTGACACTATTAGGACCAACTTTTCTGGACTCTGGTGGCTTGAGAAAAATCAACGTCAGGTAAGTCCCACACTCCAGGCTGGTCAGTCTCCCAGAGAAATGGTTCAGTGATTTTCATGTACGTGTAGCATAGTGCTTAGGATGAGACTGGCGTAAGTGACAATCAAAGCGAGCTCCTTGACATTAGCTGAGGCCTATCTGGACTGCAGGGTGTGGCAGTGAGTCCAGAAAGGGGTGAGATGCTGGGTCCTGGCCCATGTGCCCAGCTGGAAGACTTGTTTCCCATCCATGCTGCTTCTGGCCAGCATGATCGGCCAGGCCACTTTCAGGCAGGGAAAGAAGGAACCCCCAAGCTGTCTGCTGTTGGCAGTAATGAGTTCTTTTTGTTTTGTTTTTTTAGTTTATTTGTGTGCATGTACATGTGTGTGGGTGTGTACACACTAAGGTCTCTTGCCATTGCAAATGGACACTCATATGGCTTTACCTGGGTACTGGGGAATTGAACCAGGGCTAGAATTCAAATTCCTTTAACCATTCAGCCATCTCCCCTGGCCCCTGTAGTGCCACTCTCTGGTCTTCTTCTCCTGGCCTCCCTCTCATCTCCAGGCATGAGAATCATGGTTCCCCTCCCCTGAATCCCCCCCACACACACCTGTCATTTTTCACCTCCCAACAGCATTGGGCTAGACCTCAGAAGCCTAGAATTCTAGAATGTTCAGGATTGGAAGGCCCTTCTCCAGTGAGCCACACTCATGGGCACTGCGCTCAGAGATGGAAAGTCTAACCCTTACCTCCAGGCTGCACAGTAGGTAAGCCATGCTGGCCTGGAGCTGGGCCAGGCTGAGCTCTCTCCCAGCCTCCTTTCCTCTCCATGGGTCCCCTAGAGGCCACTCCGGAGATGCCGATCCCCCCCCCCCTCATGACCACCCTTCACCTGGTCTTCGTTTTGTTACGTCCTTTGCAGATCTGTCTGGGGTAATTCTCGCCAAGCCAAGCAGGGTCAGCCCCCAGGGAGCAGGCAGCTAATGAGCTTCAGATGTTCACGGGCCCAGCAGCAGCCACTCCACAAAGACAACAGTAAGTGTAGATGCCTGGCCTGGCCTGCGCGGTGGGGTGGGGCTTGTAAGAAGAAGGGAAGACACTTTGCCCCTCCACAGGTAACTAAACTCCTGATTAGAAGCCAGTAGGCATCTATGCTTAAGCCCAACACCTCACTGGGGCTGTTCGCCTAAGGAGATGGGAGAAGGTCAGTGAGGCTGGAGGCCAAGTAGACATGGGTCATTTGAGGACTTGCTTTTTCCTTCACACCTTTTCTGGATCCTGAGTGGGTGTTTCTCCGAACTAGCAGCAGATAGGGGTGAGGGTAGTTGTTCCCTGCTGGGACAATCACTGCCTGTCACCTCACAAGAACTCCCACAGATGACAGTCATCCATTGGTTTATAGGGGACACGGAAGGTCAGAGAAGTGGAGGTGGGGGTTCAGCCTTCTCTGTGACAGTCCATGCTCTCTGTCTTACAACAAGCTGTGGGGTTTCAAGAGTCCAGGATGGAGCCTTGGGTTCATGTCTTGGTGAAGGGCGAGGCCTATGTTGCCCGGGGTTTCCAACACAAAGGCACGGGTATGGGCTGACTCACACCTTCGTCTTGACAAGGCAGCAGATCTCACATTTACAAAACAGGGGTCCGTCATCTCACATTCAGGTGAGGTCACGCTAAATGCCATCCCCACTCTCCAAGCCGTGCCCAGAAAGCAAGCATTCTGAGAGCTAGACCCACCGCTGGGGGCTCTGTCTAGCTTGCCTGTGAGGAATCTGATCCCAGAGTCCGCTGCTGTTCAGCTGCCCACCCTGGCCAGACTCCTTTCCTTCTGTGTGCCTTGGATTTCCCAGCTGTGAGAAGAGAGTAATTAAGTAATTAGTTCCCATCGCACGGGGTCATGGTGAAGTTAAATGAGTTAATATTTCTACAAGCCGAGGATGCCTGACCCAGAGCACACACTCAGCCTTGTTAGCTACTTGTGGGTGCAATCTTGTGAGACAAGTGCTCTTTTCCCTAGAGTACAGATGTGGAAACTGAGGCAATGCAGTGCAGAGGTTCTCAAATCTTAGCTTGCACCTAACCTCCTTGGACAGTTTCTTCAAAGTCTCAAGGGTTGAACTCCACTCTCATAGTTCTCCTTTGGTCAGTCTGGGTTGGAAGCTGAGAATTTGCCATTCTAGCATGTTTTTTGGGGTACCACTGATGTCCCTGGTCTGGAGACCCAGTGCTCCAGTGGACCTGTCACTGTTGTAGCAGGCAGGCTCATCTAGGACCAGTAACCATGGGGCAATAAGCAATGTGATGTGTGAGTAGGTGTGTAGGAGATTAAAGCAGGCAGAAAGATCTCAGACAAGTCTCCTGTAGGACTGAGCTCAAGGTGTTTTCCTTGTGTAGGTTTCCTCCTCACAGAACAGGGACATGGGTAATCCTTGGGCTCAGTGTGGAAGAGATGCACATAGAGGCCTGGCATGACTCAGACCCTCCAGCACGATGACAAAGGTGCGGGGAGATGCCAGCCCCGTGCTCCCTGTCCTTCTCTAAAATTGCTCTCCCGCCAGCACCCCAGGGCTGCAGCTCATCCCTGTGTCATCCCTGAACCTGAGATGGGAAGGTCGCCGCACACTCCTCCCCCACTGCCTGCGGCAGAGGGCAGTGTGCTAGAGTAGGACACTGGCTGCATAAAGGGGCCTGTGTCCTGGCCGCTCACCTCCCACCTCGTGTCCAGTGGTTTTCTATTTCAGTTGCTGTAAAAATATCACCTTTGATCTCAGCTTGTGGCTCTTTAAAAAAAAAAAAAAGAAGAAGAAGAAAGAAACCACCAACAGGCTTTTGGCGTTCCCCCTTCCCTGCTCCCCTCACCTCCCAGAGCACCCTGTTCTTCCACTCTGTTCTCTCCTTATTAACCCACCCTGGACCGCCAGCACCTAGTTGGAAAAAGAGCCTAAGCCCCTTAGGAATCCCCTAAGCCTAACCTCTTCCCCTGCTCCCCTCATTGCCATTTTGGGGGGCTGTGTGCTAAAGGAACCTCACAAATGAGGGGCCTGTGGGGGAAAGCTGCCCTCTCCTCTCCTCCCCACCCTTGCCCCTTCTCTTGTGCTTCTAGGCCAAGAACCTCCGAGATTCACTGCCTGGCTAGGCCCAGGCGTTTCTTCAGCTGCTGTCAAGGGTATGGTATCAGTCACAGCCCTGCATCTGTGAAGTCTCCAGGCCTCCCCAGAGTGCAGTGAGAAAGCCCGAGGGGCCTAAATATTTACATCACTCAAAGCCAGCAGCAGCCCCGATTTGCCTGGAGGAGTGGCCTCCTGGCTCTGCAGGGAGCACGTGGGCCTACCTCCACCATCACCCAGAATCCACTCAGCTCCATCCAGACCTGGAACCTCTCTTCTCTGCACACCTGGGGAAGCACACACAGGCTGCCCAACCCCCAAACCCTGTGCTCTGGCCATCCTGAGATAGATAGTCTTCTATAACTAAGGCCTCTGAGCCCAGAGCCCTTCAGGATAGAAAGTCACCTTGCTGGGACTGCTCGTGCCCTAACATTCCCTGCCTAGTGAGGTCAACCCCAAGGGTCCTGGTTCTGGAACAAGGGCCAGAGCATCACACCACCTTCCTGAGAAGTTTCTCTGCTGACATGCATTTTGCGCCAAAGGAGACAGCTAACAAACCCTGAACCTCTGACTCACACTAGGCTTTGAGCTGTTGTGATGTGTTCTTTTGGCTCCAGCTCTTACAGACAAAAAAAATACCACTCACTCAACGAACACTTCTCTCCAAATGTTATCCGAATGAGGCTCAGTGCTTACATAGCCACTGCCCCTCCTCGGGGAGACCCCTCACTCCACACACATACCTTGCAGGTGGAGACACAGGTGACACCGTGTGACAGTGAATGCAGGGGTTCTGGGGCACCTGGATGGTTGGTTACCTGAGGGAGATGGAGGAACAGAAATGGCAAGGCTGGGAATTCATGGGAAGCTGGGATAGCCTGGAGGTCCGGGCCAGCTTTGAGTGGAGCCATGGCCTCTGAGTACTTAAGGTGTGCTGAGGCGGCCTGTTGAGAGGTGAGTGGATAGGAAGGTCAGGCATCAGGGAGGCCAGAGTGGGACTACTGTGTGTGTGTGTGTGTGTGTGTGTGTGTGTGTGTGTGTGTGTAAGGCCCATCTGGGGGCAGGAAGACGCAGGATTGTTTGGTCCTGTGTGTGTCTCCAGCCCACAGCCTTGTTTAGCAGCAACCACAGCCCACCAAGGGCCCAGACTGAACTCCTTGAAGAACAGCCCACAAGCCCAGGGCAAGGCGGAGGGCACAGCCAGTGCGGCTGCTATTGGGCAGGGGGTTTAGGATGCAGACCTGACTCATCTGTGTCCCCAGGGCCCAGCCCAAGGACTGGGCCAAGCAGGCGCCAGTAACAGCAAGCTGTGGACTGAAAGAAGCCTTACAAACTCGTCCCTCAGACTGACTTGAGGTATTTCTTCCTGCCGCACATCCTCGATCTGGGGTTGAGGAAGTGGGAGGCTGCAGCCAGGATCCAAAGGTGCCTCACACAGCTGCAAGAAATTTGGGGGAAAAAAAAAATCCTTCTTCTGGCTTTACAGCCTCAGTTTCCCATCTTGGGGTCAGGGCGTGTGTGCTTGCGCATGTCCTGGGGTCCCTGCGCACGGAAGGAACCACAAGTAATGGAAATCTGGTTGGAGCTGTCTGGTCTTGCAAAGGGGAGCAGCGTGGCCCTGCCTTTAGCTCCAGCCCCCAGGTCGGAGAGCCGCAGCTCCTGAGACCCCCCACGTCCCCGGGGCAGCGATCCCCCACACTGTCTGCACTTCCCCGGCCCGGAGTGGGGAGTCCGAGGGTGGAGGGGCTCTCGAAGCCCGGATTCTCGGTGAGCCTGGCCCCGGGCACCCGCAGACCCACGCGGGTTCCGCGGACAACCCCGGGAGTGGGTGCGCGTCTGACCGGCTCCCACCGCGGGTTCAGCCCGGGGCCTCGAGACGCCCGGTCGTCGTTCCACGGCCAGCGACCAGGAGCCCGGGCCGTGCAGCCCCGACCTCCGCGGGGGCGTCCCGGAGCCCCGCACCCGGCGGAGCCTCGCCATCCACTCCGATCCGCGCATCGCAGGCCAGCTCGTCCCCGATGCCCGAGGGACCCGGGGCTTCTCGCCGCCAAGAGCCCCTGAGCTCCCGGGTGACACGACACTAGCTTCGGGGGCCCCTGGGAGAGACGATTCGTTTGAGACGGGCCGAGGACAGGCGTGGAGTTGGACATGGGTGTCCCAACGCTAGACAAGAGGGGACTTGAGCCACTTAGACAGTGAACAGAAGAGCCCCCGTACCGGGTGGCTCGTTGGTCTAGGGGTATGATTCTCGCTTAGGGTGCGAGAGGTCCCGGGTTCAAATCCCGGACGAGCCCTAGCTTTTTAGGTTTTGCCTGCTGCTATAGACCTCAGGTCCTCGGGTCTTAAAATACCTGTCGTTACTACTCAACCTGAGGGAATTCTTTAGAAAGCAGCCAAAGGGCGAAACGCAATTTTGAATGGACATTCAGGAGTCATTCATGTCTTGCCAAGTTCTGGATTGTGTAGGGCTGCCTTGTAGACGTGCCAATTCCGAGTGGAAGGTAGTCGGTGATTGAGGATTAAAAAAAGAGGGGCTCGTCCGGGATTTGAACCCGGGACCTCTCGGACCCAAACCGAGAATCATACCCCTAGACCAACGAGCCAGCCGCCGGAGCTATTCAGCCAGAGTTTACTAGAGGGAGCTAGCACCATTAGTATGCGTGTGCGCCTGCGCAGACTGGCAGTCCGAGTGTGATTGATGCGCAGCATTTCGTGCGCTCTCGGTGGACTCACGCGCGGATTTGAGTGCACGAGTGGCCACAGTTTTGCACACCCCACCCCATCCCGAGTCCCTCTCCTCTCCTGGAGTCCTCGGCCTCCGGCAGGGCCGTCACCACCCAGATTAACCCCTCTAGGGCCGCGGAGCCGGGCGCTGGGCTGCTTCTCCCCGCCGCGCTCGGCGTCCCGCTCGGGCAGGACAGACCAGCAGGTACTTACTCGGTTCAGGCCGGGTGCTGGGCTCAGTGCATCACCCCAATGTGAATGTTAGGGCCTAGGTAAGGGGGTCTCAGCCCTGCCGCCTGGCCCCAGGCCCGGGGAGCTGCGCATGGGCCAAAGGAACCAGAGCCCTACTGCACCCGGACAATGCATGGCTGCCCAGTGAAGCGAGCCCAGCCCCGGGAATTGGACACAAAGTTACAATGCTGGCGCTCAGGTGCGGGCATTTTTGGCACTTGTTTTTTCATTATCAACGTTCCCCCCCGCCCCCCGACACACAGCTCCACTCGCTAGAATGGAAGCTCTTTGAGGATAGGAGCCAAACCGAAGTCCTCCCCTCCCCTCCCCTCCCCTCCTCTCCCCTCCCCTCTCCTCGAATGGAAGGATTAGTAATCTCCAACAGTAATTTCACAACCTGGATTCTACTTTTTTTTTTCTTTTGTAAACTTAAAAAAAATTTTTTTTTATTGAGAACTTCCTTAATTGTAGACAGTATCCCATGGTAATTCCCTCCCTCCCCCCACTTTCCGCTTTGAAACTCCACTCTCCATCATATCCCCTCCTCCTCTCAATCAGTCTCAAATTTTTATTTTGATGTCATGATCTTTTCCTCCTATTATGATGGTCTTGTGTAGGTAGTGTCAGGCACTGTGAGGTCATGGAGATCCAGGCCATTTTGTGATTTGAGGATTATTTAACTTTTTAAACTCTCACTATTTACTAGAGGTTTGTTGTCTTAGGCAAAGGGGCAAAGCTGGGCATCTGTCACTGCTTATTTGGCGTTCCCCACCTCTGTATTTCCATGTACATATTTAAGTCACATTTATAGTCACACGTGTTCTCCAGGAAATAGTTGACATTGTTTGGGAACAGTTTATAAAGAAAAGAGCAGTTCCCCACATTCATATGTCCCTGAGTCACTCGCCCCCAAATAACTCCTGGCTGTGCTGCGTATGCTGCCTCTGAAAATGACATTACTCCAGCCTGTCTCAGCAAGGCCTCCATTTTATGTACGTTCCTGTCTGAACACTTGAGAAGGGCTCCCGGAGTGGGCCAAAGCTCTGTGGGCTTTGAGGGACTTTTAAGCAGTGCCTGAGGTGTGAATGAGGGAAAGTCACAGTATGTTGAGGTTTTGAGCGTCCAAGCACCAGCTGAGGCATTTTGCAGGTATCTTCTCACTGAATAAAAAGCTGGGTCAAGGGTGCCATCCCCACCTCAGATGAGGATCGTGAGGACACACTAAGTGACACCACCCTCTCCCCCCAGAGCACACGCTGACACATGCCCCCCCCCAGAGCACACACTTGCCATTGACAGAATTGGGGGTCCATCATTTATTCAGTTGGCTCTTGGTGCCAGACCCCAAGCTCAGGGCTGATGATTTCAAGGTGAGGTGCACCCGAACTCTGCTCCTTGGGATTACCTTAGTGTCTGGGTCATCCCCTCTGTAAGGCCCATGTGCTGTCTTCCAGTCCTTCTCCCTCCTTGCACATTCTCCCCAGTTACACCTGAGCAGCTTCTCTCTAGTTCAGCCTGCTCAAGAATTCTGGCTTTGGGGCTGAAGAGGTGGCTTAGCAGTTAAGGCTTTTGCCTGCAAAGCCAAAGGGCCCAGGTCAATTCCCCAGGACCCACATAAGCCAGATGCACAAGGTAGTATGTGCATCTGGAGCTCCTTTGCAGTGGCTGGATGTCCAGGCATGCCCATCCTCTCTGTCTCTCTTCTGCCCTCTCCCTCTCTCTGCCTCTTTCTCTCAAATAAATTTTAAAAAGTTAAGCCGGGCGTGATGGCGCACGCCTTTAATCCCAGCACTTGGGAGGCAGGGGTAGGAGGATTGCTGTGAGTTCAGGGCCACCCTGAGATTACATAGTGAATTCCAGATTAGCCTGGGCTCCAGTGAAATCCTACGGGGGGGGGAGGGGGATTGTGAACTGGGCGTGGTGGCGCACTCCACCAGAGGTAGGAGGATCGCCATGAGTTCGAGGGCACCCTGAGACTACATAGTGAATTCCAGGTCAGCCTGGGTGAGAGCGAGGCCCTACCTTGAAAAAACAAAACATAAATAAACAAACAAACTGGTCTTAGAATCTGTCAGAAGGGCCGTAGGTAGGAGGCTGGTGGTCTTCAGAGTCCTCAGTAACCGGCTGAGGTCCCCCCCCCAGGCCATATATACGGGGCATTCAGATCAAGGGACACACTGGGTCCAAAGCATGGTAGCAGGAGGGCAAGTGACTGATGGAAGGGCCCCCCGAGTCTATGGGCTACAGGCCAGCCTCAGTGTGCCTAAAGCCTCAGCAGATGCGGGCAAGATGGAGGGTGCCTGCAGTCTCTGCAGTGAAGGCCGTGTGTCTAGTGGGAGAGACAGCCGTGCAGGGTGGTCAAGGCTCAAGGTGTGAAATCCAGAGGGATGGCTCCTGGGAAGGGGGACAGGGCTTTCTGAAAGAGGCTGTGTGTGCTGTGCCGCATCCTGAACGGGCCTGATGGCTGGGGAGATGGCTCAGTGGTAAAGCGTTTGCCATAGGAATATGAAGCCCTGAGTACAGGTCCCCAGTACCCATATAAAAAGCCAGGGCATGATGGGGTGTGCCTGTAATCCCAACGCTGGGAAGACAGAGAGTGGAGGACTGAGGAAGACACCTGGCGTGTAGCGATTTCCTCCTTATTGAAACATTCCCTGCAGGAGAGAAAGAGGCTAGGGAGACTCCGGAGGTTGGAAAAAAGTCTGGGAAAGCTAAAACTTACAAGATCACAAGGCACCCCACCTCCCCAAGGTTATTGAAGCAGTAAACAACTGCCTGCAATCGTGCACTGTGTGGCTGAGCTGCAAGTTCCCTGACGTCACCTTTGCTGGGGAGGGTGTTTGAGCATGCAGCTGCCTTTGAGTCGTGCACACTCCCATAAGTGACCCCTCACCTCTCCATAAGCAGCCCCAACACACTCAGTGGTTCATACAAACTGGATTTTGGTGCCATTGTGGTCTGTCATTTGTGCAGTATCTGGGGTGAATAGACATGTGTTTCCACCTCCCCGAGGGAAAATGTTTCATGAAGCAGCTCCTGACATAGACCTCTGGCCCCCAAACATGTGCTCACACAATACAGACATGCATGTACACGTACACAAGCAAAATTAAATCCCAGACACGGTCACATAACCCTAAATTCACCAGTCTCCTCTAAGTGGACACCCATTAGGGCCACATGTGCTCCTGCAAGGAAGGCTTATGGCACTCTGCCCTGTCCTGCCTTGCCCTCTCCCAGCCAAGCTCCTGGGTGCATCTGGACTGTGAACCACCCTCTGCCTCCAGTTTCACTCCTAGCTGCTCCTTGTACATCCTGCCCGCCTCCCGCAAGGACAGCACTTCTAAAGCCTCCCCACTGCCCCCACCCAAGACTTTCTCCCGGAGATGCACTTTTGCCATCTGAGCCATGCCAAGCTCTCCAGCTTCCGAAAGGCAGAGGTGAGGCTGGGGCCATGGGGACCTAGCTGCCTCTTCCGGAAGGGGCAGACTGAACTTCCCGAGATAAGGTTAGCCAACAATAGGGGCTGTGTGGCAGTGTGTCTCCCAGCCAGAGGAAATGAGCAGTCTCTGCACCAGTGACCCGCTGCAGCCTGTGGCGCCCCCCTGAAAGGGTGACCCAGGTGGGGGCTGACGTTCCATACACCCCACCTGCTGTCCCCACTAGGGGTCTACACAGCAGCTCTTCTCCTTTCAGGGCCATGCGTATCCCTAAGGGGTTGATGTGGAGGAACAAGGAGGGAGACATTGAAGGGCTGTGAAATAGGGTCTAGCAAGGCACAGGGGGGCTGAGACGTGTTGTGTTCAAATGTGGAGGTCCTTTGTGGGGTTCAGGCAGAGATACTGCTACTAAGAGCATGTCTGGGGTGTTATGGCCTGCTACCAAGGCAGTGGGGCCCATGCAGTCCCTAAACCCTTCTGAGACTCCATTCCGCCTTCTTCATCGGGAAGAGTAGGACCCAACGACATGCAGTGAGGCCCCCTGCTGTGATTGGCATCATGGGAAGATACGAAGCTGTGGAATTCCCACAGGGGCCCCGAGTCCCACAACCCACACTGCCACCTGAGGTGTGACTGACAGATCTTTTCCTGCCTTGGGCCTGGGTCTTCCTGTCCCAGCCAGCTTGGTACCAATGTGTACGGACCCCTGGATGCTGTGGGCCAGTGGACTGCTGCCTCAGAAGGGGCTGGACTAGTGACACACGTGTGGTGGTGGTCTCTAGGTGAGGGGGTCAATGCTCTCTGACCCTCATCACCATTGTCCCAGCTTGGATGGTGGTCTGTGCCTGACCTCAGCAGAAGTTGGGATTTCCAACCCAGGTGACATGCCAAAGAAAGGACAGGGTCCTTGGAGGCTCCTAGCTCACCTAACACGGCCAGCCCACCCACGGCAGAGCAAAACTGAGCAAGCCAAGCAGCCAGCGTGGCAGGAGAACACGTAGAACTTAGACCTCCTCTCAGACTGCAGTGTCAAGACTGAAGGGCGCCGTGGGTCTCAGGAAATGCTCAGAAACTTGGACCAGACGGAACTTGCCCCAGGTCCTCTAGGCTAGAGGAGGCGATCCTCTCTACCCCATGCTGTGGCTTCATCTCCCAGTCTCCATGGGCAGAGGGGCAGCTCCAAAGGATGGCAGTCCCTTTGTGAAGATGAGGGTTCTCTTGGCATGGAGGGTGTGCCTCATCCCATTAGGAATGCAAAATGGGGTGGCGCATGTCATAAAGGCCAGTGGGCACCTGAACATATAGCCCAGGAGAGCAGGTCTGACTGGGCACAGTGATTCCCAGTCATCAGATACAGATGCCAGAGCCTTGGGGAGAGTGGGACAGGCCAAAGAGAGGCGCCAGGGAGAATGGGAATAGACGGAGATAGTTTGGAGGTCCTAGCCTTAGGCCATTACTTCTCCTTCATAATAACTACTGAGACCTTCCAAGCACCAGGCCCTGAGCCTGCATTTTAAAATTGTGGAATGGGCCGGGCGTGGTGGCGCATGCCTTTAATCCCAGCACTCAGGAGGCAGAGGTAGGAGGATCGCGGAGTGTTCGAAGCCACCCTGAGACTATATAGTGAATTTCAGGTCAGCCTGAGCTAAAGTGAGACCCTACCTCGAAAAAAAAAAAAAAAAAAAAAAAAAAAAAAAATGTGGAATGGGCCAGGTGTGGTGACGCACGCCTTTAATCCCAGCACTCTGGAGGCAGAGGTAGAAGGGTCTCCATGAGTTCGAGGCCACCCTGAGACTATATAGTGAATTCCAGGTCAGCCTGGGATAGAGTGAGACCCTACCTCGAAAAACAAAAATAAACAAATAAATAAAATAAAATTTGTGGAACGGGCTAGAGAGATGGCTCAACAGTTAAAGTGCTTGCTTGAAAAGCCTAAGGACCCAGATTTGATTCCCACATAACAGCCAGCTGCACAGTGTGGCGCATGTGTCTGAAGTTCATTTGCAGTGGCTGAAGGCCCCTGAGGCAACCATTGTCTCTATCTCGTTCTCTCTCTCAAATAAATTAAAAAAATATTTTTAAAAATCATAAAATTTGGGGCTGGAGAGATGGCTTAGTGGTTAAGGCGCCTGCCTCCTAAGCCTAAGAACGCTGGTTCCAATCTCCAGGTCCCACATTTAGCCAGATGCAAAGTGACACAAGGGTGCAATGCCGCACTTGACCACAAGGGGGTGCACGCATCTGGAGTTTGTTCACAGCAGCCGAGAGGCTGCTGGCACGCCCATCTCTATCTGTCTTCCTCTCCCTCTCCCTCTGTCTCTCTCCAAAAACAAACAAAAAAAATCATAAAATTGTGGAAGCCTCAGAGCAGCCCCACAAGGCAGGCCAAAGGCATACATAGACACCCAGACTTGCATGGATACAGACATGCAGAGTGCTGGGGTTCAAGTCCAATCCAGGGAAGGAGTGATGGGAAAGATTTCCTCTCTAATGCCCCATCATTCCGACTTTTTAGTGTTTTTTTTTTTGATGGTTGTTGTTGTTTGTTTGTTTGTTTTAAAATTTCAGGTGTAGCCGGGCGTGGTGGTGCATGCCTTTAATCCCAGCACTTGGGAAGCAGAGGTAGGAGGATCACCGTGAGTTCAAGGCCACCCTGAGACTACATAGTGAATTCCAGGTCAGCCTGGGCTAGAGCGAGACCCTACCTCGAAAAACCACACACACACACAAAAATGATTTTGGTTATGAGCCACCTTGCCCAGCTCTCTCTCTCCATCATTCTTTACTTCCACCCCACATTCCTTACCTGTTTCTACAGCCCACCCACCGGTATTCATTTGGCACGAAGAGGTCCTGGTTGACAGTTCTCAGTTCACCCACCTTCGCTCCCCCAAGCCCTGACTTACCCCTCATGGAGAAATCCACTGGAGGGGCCATAGGATGGAGACTCTCAGCCCTTGTTCTATGGTAGACTGCAATGTCTGTCCCCCACGTCACCTCAGCCCCAGCCCTTGGGAAAGGCCCTAGAGGGACTGGAGCCAAGGGGAACCCCTTCAGCCTTTGGCTGAGGCCTTGAGGATCCTGACAGGTGTTGCAGTCATCATTCCTGGGCAGTATTCAACTAGCCAGAGGGGAAAAGGTGGCTCTGAAGGCTCTGCTCCCTCCTGGGGTCCCTGCTTCCCTTTGTGGGCCCCAGATATCACCAGCTGCTTCCCTTCTTCCCTCATGCCACTAACTGCCCAAACTTCAGGGACACTCCCAGGCTACACAGACTTAATCACATACTGCATCCAGACCCAGTGCCTGCCCACCCATCAAGCCACCCATCCACCCGTCCGCCCATCTGCTGTGGCCTGAGTGTGTCCTCAAAATCCACCTGTGGAAGCCCATTCCCTGGTGGGTTGGTGTTAAGGGTGGGGCCTGTCAGAAATGATTAGGTCACGAGGGTGGAGCCCCATATAAAAGATCCTCACAGAGACCCTAAACCCTCTGCCAGTGTGAAGACACAGCAGAAAAAAATGGCTGCTCGTCCTCAGAAGATTCCAAATCGGCCAGCACCTTGATCCTGGCCTTCTCCCCTCCAGAACTGGGAGCAGTAAACATGTTATTTATAACCCACTCAACCTAGGGCATTTTATTGTAACAGTCTAAACAGTAACCAAGTATGCCCCTGCCCAGCTTGTCATGGTAGGCATCTTTCATTCATCCAGCGCCCCCCCACCCCCCGGCCAACACATTGCTAGATGCTAACGTGATTGGCAAAGAACCCCATTCTGGCCAGGCATGGTGGCTCATGCCTTTAATCCCAAGCACTCAGGAGACTGAGGTAGGAGAATGCCCATGAGTTTGAGGCCAATGTGGGCTACAGAGTGAGTTCTAGGCCATGCTAGGCTAGAGTGAAATCCTGTCTCAGAAAAACTTAAAAGAAAAAAAGAATACATAAGACACAGCCAGACATGGTGGGTCATGCCTATAATCCCAGCAGTGGTAGGCTAAGGCAGGCAGATAGCTATGAGTTCAAGGCCAGCCTGGTCTACATAGTGAGTTCAGGACAGCCTGAGTTACAGAATGAGACCCTGTCTTTAAAAGAAAATATAAGGGCTGCCGGTTGTGGTGGCGCACACCGGTAGGAATTTGCTGAAGAGGTGGAGGCAGGAGGGTCACATAAGGGCTGGAGAGATGGCTTTGCAGTTAAGGTGCTTGCCTTTGAAGCCTAAAAACACATGTTCAAATCTCCAGGTCACGTAGCCAGATGCACAGTGACATAAGTGTACAATGTTGTACATATACAAAAGGGGGTGCATTAGTTGAGTTTGTTCACAGTGGCTGAAAGGCCCTGGCATGCCCATTCCTTTTCGTTCTCTCTCTTTCTCTCTCTGCCTCTTTCTCACTTTGTGTGTCTCACTCTCTCAAAAAAAAAAAAAAAAAAAAAAAAAAAAAGAAAAGAAAAGAAAAAAAAAAACATGGGAAAAACATTCAACCCAAGATTAGACAAAAATTCCTAAAACAAACAAAAAAAGAGCCAGGCGTGGTGGCGCACACCTTTAATCCCAGCACTCGGGAGGCAGAGGTAGGAGGATCTCCGAGAGTTCGAAGTCACCTTGAGACTACATAGTGAATTCCAGGTCAGCCTGGACCAGAGTGAGACCCTACCTCACAAAACAAAAAAAAACAAAAAACAAAAAAATTCCTTAGCTATGACACCAAGAAGATCATCCTTAAAATAAAAATTGATAAACTAGGGCTGGAGAGATGGCTTAGCAGTTAAGGTGTTTGCCTGCAAAGCCTTAAGAACATCGGTTCAATTCCCAGGACCCACATAAGCCATACACGAGGGGGCACATGCATCTGGAGTTCATTTGCAGTGGATAGAAAGAAGCCCTGGAGTGCCTATTCTCTCTATCTGCTTCTCTCTCTCTCTCTTTCTCAAATAAATAAATAAATAAAATATTTTAATTTAAAAAATTGACAAAGTAGATTTTGGCAAAATATAACTGGAAAAAATGCCATTAAGAAATTGAAAATAGGATCGGAAAGATGGCTTAGCCGTTAAGGCATTTGCCTGCAAAGCCTAAGGGCCCCAGTTCGATTCTCCAGGTCCAACATAAGCCAGATGCACATGGTGGCGCATGCATCTGGACTTCATCTGCAGTGGCTAGAGGCCCTGGCACACCCATTCTCTCTCTCCCCTCTCTCTGTCTCAGAGAGAGAGAAAGAAAGAAAGAAAGAAAGAAAGAAAGAAAGAAAGAAAGAAAGAAAGAAAGAAAGAGGGAAAGAAAGAGAGAAAGAAGAAAGAAAGAAGAAAGGAAAAGAAAGAAAGAAAGAAAGAAAGAAAGAAAGAAAGAAAGAAAGAAAGAAAGAAAGGGAAATTGAAAAAAGCTGGGCATGGTGACACTCGTGGTGAGACTAGAGAGTGAGTTCCAGGTCAGCCTGGGCTAAGGCAAGACCCTACCTCACAAAAACAAAACAAACAAAAATAATTGAAAAACTGTGTCACCTCTCACCTCAGTCAGGTCTGTGGCAAGGCCCCCACAAATGGGTGGTTGGTGCAATTTTGCATAAAAGGCCGCATCTGTCTTCAGGATCAAGAGTAAGGGAGCTCTGTGAGGTGAGGTGCTGAGGGTTCACGCCACCTGGACTTCCTGGTACTTGATAGATTTGATCTATCTGGAGCCCAGAGGTGTGGGGAGGGCCTTGGCTAGGGAAGGCAGAGGCAGTACCTTGGTGCAGGAGTAATGAGCTCAGACTTCGTCTCACGGTGATAGATTTCCGCTGGGCACTTACAAGGCCAAATTCCATGGCCACTGGTGTGGACAACTCCTGCCAGCCCCATGAGGAATATAGAGGCCTTGGAAAATAAGGAGTGGAGAGCTGGGCATAGTGGCACATGCCTTTAATCCCAGAACTAGGGAGGCTGAGGTAGGAGGAGCGCTGTGAGTTCTAGGTCAGCTTGAGACTACATAGTGAATTCCAGGAAAGCCTGGACTAGAGTGAGACCCTACCCAGGGGCCCAGGAAAGAGACTCCTTAACCAGAGGCAGCAGGCTGCGTTCTTTGCAGTTGCCAGAGTCTGTGGCTGACAGGTTGGAGTTGAGATCACTACTGAACCCCAGCACAGGAAGCTCTGCTGGGGTTTTGAAGGCTACATAGGAGCTACAGGCTGGAGAAGTCTGAAGGGGAAAAGTCCAGCTGCAGGAAACAGCATGTGCAGAGGCTGAGGGGTGTGAGCTGGGGGCTGTGGATGTGCCATCAGACCCTGCCTGCCAGTGTTAACTTCTGCCTAGGGGCCAAAACCAACACGTCCTCCAGCATCCTCCCTGCCACCTTCCATGCCTGACCCTGGACGGCTTCTCAGCCCATCAATCAACAGCCTAAATTTACTGGGTGACCAAGACTGAGTTTTGAACTACCAGTACCGTCCAGTCCTTCACACCTACCAAGGAAAGAGGCCCGGTATCACTGGGAGAGGAAGTCGTCTGCTTTACCTCAAAGACGCCAGAACAGGCTCAGAGGGACAAGAAGAAACACGTGACTCTGTGGACAGTGGGTGGGACCTGATTACGTCAGCTGTGTGTACTACGTATGTACTCACACGGATGTGTGCCTAGTGCGTGCACACAGCCCTTAGCATCCTATCCTGTGTGCGCTCTCACACGTGTTAGAACTGGGAAGCTGAGGGAAGCTGGGTGTGGTGGAACACACCTGTAATCCCAGTACTTGGGAGGTAGATACAGGAGGATCATAAGGTTGAGGCTAGCCTGGGCTACATGCAAACCCATGTCTCACAAACAAAAACAACAACAAAAAGCCAAACAGAAAATAAATGGAAATTCTTGAGTTTAAAAATGTGCTATCTGGGGCGGAGCATGGTGGCACACGTCTTTAATCCCAGCACTTGGGAGACTGAGGTAGGAAGATGGCCTGAGACTACATGGTGGATTCCAAGTCAGCCTGGGCTAGAGCGAGACCCTACCTCAAAAAACAAAACAAAACAAAAAAAAGTGTAATATCTGAAACAAAAATTTCACTGATAAAGTTATCTAGGCATGGTGATGCATGTATGTAATCTCAGCACTTGGAAGGCTAAGGCAGTGAGTTCAAAGCCATCTTGGGCTACATAGTGAAACCTTGTCTCAAAAAATAAAATAAAATAAAATAAAATAAAATAAAATAAAATAAAATAAAATAAAATAAAATAAAGAAGGCTGTGTGTGTTTTGCAGGATGGGAATCACTAGGTTGCTCGGAAAGGAGGATGGGAACTATTACCTAATGGTCAGGGGGCTTCACTGAGCAGTGGTGAAAGTATTCCGGAAGTAGAGGATAATGGACAACATTGTCAATGACACTAATGGTAAATTTCACGTTTTGTGTGTTTTAACATATTTTTAAATTTTTATTCATTCATCTGCAAGCAGAGAGAGATAGAAGAGAGATAGGAAAGAATGGGCACACCAGGGCCTCCAGCCCCTGCAAATGAACTCCAGATGTATGTGCCACTTTGTGCATCTAGCTTTACGTTGGTACTGGGGAATCAAACCTGGGTCATTTGGCTTTGTTGGCAAGCACCTTAACCGCTGAGCCATCTTTCCACTGCTTAGCATAACTATTAAATGAATGCATTTAAAAGTTGCAATGATTATTGTAGTAGAAAGGGTCAGTTATGCTTGTCACCCACCAAAACTTGGAAAACCTACAACAGGGAGATTGTGGTGAACTTGGGGAAATGAACCACTGGCCTCGTCATAGACCCAGGTGACTTCCTAGAACAGAAACAGGACAATGAGGCACCTGGTAGAGTCCTTGCTCAGAGGAGCAGGCAGCCCAGTATCTCAGGGGGACATAAATTATTTGGCTGTCAGCTTCCAAACCTGCTTCTGCATTGGGAGTCATCCTTCCCTGAAAGGGCCTGTCAGGAGGCAAGGGCCCAGGTCTGTCCCAGAAAGGTGAAGGGTCTGCCCAGTCCCTTCCCCTCAACCTCACTCCTTCCTGTACAGTGGGCATGGGACTCAGCTCAGCCAACAGGGTTCCCTGGCCATGGGCTTCCCATCTTGAAGGAGTGTTTTCTTTTCTTTTTTCTTTTCTTTCCTTTCCTTTTCTTTTTTTTAAAAATCATTTATTTATTTGAGAAAGAGAGAGAGAGAAGCAGGTAGAAAGAGAGAATGGGCATGGTAGGGCGTCTATCCACTGCAAATGAATTACACACACACACACACACACACACACACACACACACCACCTTGTTCATCTGGTTTTAAGCAGGTACTGGGAAATTGAACCTGGGTCCTTTGGCTTTGCTGGCAAGCATCTTGTTGGAAGGAGACAGGTGTGTGGGGGGAGCGGAAGGAGAAGGAAGTGGAAGGAAAGGGAGTGGAAGGAAAGAAATGAGCAAATTCGTTCATTCACTCATGAAGTTTTTTTTTTTGTTTGTTTTGTTTTTTTTATTTTACTTGAGAGCAACAGACAGAGAGAGAATGGGCACACCAGGGCTTCCGGCTACTGCAAACAAACTCCAGATGCATGTGCCACCTTGTGCGTCCAGCTTACATGGGTCCTGGGGAATCAAGCCTCAAACCGGGGTCCTTTGGCTTCACAGGCAAGCGCTTAACCACTAAGCCATCTCTCCAGGCCCCCATTCAGGAAGTTTTTACTGACTGCTTACTACATATGAAGTGCAGAGTGAAGGGGTGGATGAGAGAAAAGTCAGAAGGTGCATATGCATGTGGTGCCTGCCTTTGGGAAACCTCAGAAGGCTGCCAGGTGGGGCGAAGACCTGGCAGGGGACCCTGGAGAAGGCATATTGGTGAGTAATCCCAGTTAAGATCACAAGGATGTCCACTGGTATTCTCTTTCACAGACCAGGTGGGGGGTCTGGTCCCTGACAGGCCACCATCCCCGTAAAAGCCCCTGATTTATGGTCCAGCCGCCTGTGGACCATGATGTCCTCTGTGCTTCTGTTTATTTATTTGTGAGAACCAATTGGGTTCTGGCTCCTTCGTCCTTCTGTCTGCAAGGGTTCCAACTTCACATGGCGAAGGAGACGGATGTCTTGGGATTATTTTGCATGAAATTGCTGTGAAAAAACTATTTGGCCTGTGTTTGATTTCACCTCTTGTTACAGTATAATTTGTTACCCTGAAACCCGTGGCAGCTGGAGGCCTGGAGAAGCAGATGTTCCTGGGGGAGGCAGGGACTCGCCAGGCAACAGTGGTAGCAGCATTGTGGTGGCTTCTGCCGGGCAGGCCTGGTCCTGACCTATAACTGGGGCAAGCTCATGGAACCCTGTCAGCCTTAGCTTCCCTGTCTATGAAATGGGGAAGAGGCTGCTGTCTTCATCAGACTTTTCATCACTGTCATACAAACCCCCTAACGCAGGACAGATTCGTTTTAACTCATGGTCTCAAAGGTTTTAGCTGTGCTGATCCTGCATCTGTGGTAAAGCAAAACATCATGAGAGCAAGAGCGTGTGGCAGAGACAGGAAGCAGGAGAGAGACAGAGAAGGGCCTTTGGACAAGACACTGCTGATACACTTCCAGCTAGGCCCTGCCTCCTACAATTCCCAGAATACCACCAGCAGCTGGGGACCAAGCCCTCAAACTATCAAAGGCTCATACATGGTCCCTTTTAGGAATACTTCATATCAAACCATAATAGCTACCTGTCTCCTAGAGGTAAGAAATGCAGGACTGGAGAGATGGCTTAGCAGTATAGGCACTTGCCTATAAAACCTAAGGACACAGGTTTGACTCCCCAGAACCCATGTAAGCCAGATGCACATGGTGGCACATGCATCTGGAGTTTGTTTGCAGCGGCTGGAGGCCCTGGCATGTCCATTCTCTGTGTGTGTGTATCTGTTTCTAATAAACAAATAGATAAGTAAAATAATTCATAGAAAAGCACAGTGTCTGGACTATGAAATGCCTCAACAAAATGCTTGCGCTTACAGGTTCTAAGACATGAACAGAAGTGAACTGGATAAAGATATGCTTTATTTTATTTTATTTTATTTTTGCATGTGTGTATTGTGTGGCAATGCATGTGTGTGTGCGGATGCAAGCGCCCCATAGGAATGTGTGCAGAAGCCAGAGGAGAACAGGTGTCCTTCTCTGATCCTCGTCTGTACACTGCCTTGAGACAGGGTCTCTCCTTCAACCGGAGTTGTTTGTTGTTCCTCAGCAAGCTCCAGCAATTCTCCAATCTCTACCCTTCCTGGGCTGAGTTACAGACAGATGTGGTTTTACCCAGCTCTTCACACAGTGTTGCAGTCAGGTTCGCATTGCTGGCAGAAAACACCCAACCAAGAGCAGCTTGTGGGAGGAAAGGGTTTATTTTGGCTTACAGTCTTGAGGGGAAGCTCCATGATGGCAGGGGAATATGTGGCATAAGCAGAGGCAGGACATCACCTCCTGGCCAGCATCAGGTGGACAACAGCAGCAGGAGAATGTGCCAAACGCTGGCAAGGGGAAGGAAGCTGGCTATAACACCCGTAAGCCCGCCCCCAGCAATGCATTGCTGCCAGGAGGCTCCAATTCCCAAATTACTACCAGCTGGGGACCTAGCATTCAGAACACATAAGGTTATGGGGGACACATGAATCAAACCACCACACATGGGTTCTAGAGAGTTCAACTTGGCAGTCTCCTTAAGCAGCAAGCACGCTTAACATTGAGCCATCTCCTCAGTCTAAAGATGGGCTGTTTGACATAACATAAAGACAGAAAATGGTACAGGAGGCTGGGTGTGGTGGTACACGTCTTTAATCTCAGCACTCTGGAGGCAGAGGTAGGAGGATCACTGTGAGTTTGAGGCCTCTCTCTGAGACTACATAGTGAATTCCAGCTCAGCCTGGGCTAGAGCAAGACCCTACCTCAAAAAAAAAAAAAAAAGAAGAAGAAAAAGAAAGAAGAAAGTGGTAGGACAGTGTGATGGCTAATTCTGATTGTCAATTTGACTGGATTAAGAATCATCTGGAAGGGGCTGGAGGGATGGTGTAGCGGTTAAGGCGCTAGCCTGCAAAGCCAAAGAACCCAGGTTCAATTCCCCAGTACCCACATAAAGCCAAATGCACAAGGTGGTGCTTGCATCTGGAGTTCATTTGCAGTGGCTGGAGATCCTGGCGTGCCCATTCTCTCACTCACTCATTCACACTTTCTCTGTCTCTCAAATAAGTAAATAAAATACTTAAAAAAAAAAAAAAGAATCACCTAGAGATTGAGAGAGGCCCGTCTCTGGCTGTGTCTTCCGAGCATTTCCAGAAAGGGTGAATTGAGCAGGGAAGAACTTCTTTTTTTGGGGGGGTGGGGCGGGTTCAAGGCAGGGTCTCACTCTAGCCTAGGCTGACCTGGAATTCACTGTGTTTTCTCAGGATGGCCTAGAACTCAGGGCGATCCTCCTACCTCTGCTTCCTGAATGCTGGGATTAAAGGCTTGCACCACCATGCCCAGGCTGGGGAGGAACTTCTTTGAATGTGGTGACACCATCCAATGGGCTGGGGGGCAGATGGAATATGCAAAAAAAGAGCAAGAGAGAGGAGCTCTGTCATTCTTTTCTCTGCTTCTTGGCTGCCGTGCAGTGCATTGAGCTGTTCCACCATGTCTGTACCATGATAGACTGACTCCCCCGCTTTTTTTTTTTTTTTTTTTTTTTTTTTTTTTTTTTGAGGTAGGGTCTCACTCTAGCCCAGGCTGACCTGGAATCCACTCTGTGTTCTCAGGGTGGCCTTGAAGTCATGGCGATCCTCCTACCTCTGCCTGTCAAGTGCTGAGATTAAAGGCGTGCTGAATCAAACTAAATCTTCCTTGGCTTGTTTCGCACAGTTTTTTTTGGGGGGGGAGGGAGGGGGTTGAGATCAGATATTTCCTCAGAGTAACATGAAAAGCAACTAATACAAAGAGGAAGCCAGGGAAGGTCATGAAAGGTCACGGATGCCAGAGGGAGCCAGGAGAGAGCTGTGAGCAGAGGGACGTGAGCTGAGTCCTCAAGGGTCTGCACACCTGGGTCTGGACCGGAAGCTAGGTCAATTCCACAGGCAGCTGTGGGGCCTGTACTAGTTTCCTTCGGCTTCCCAAACACAGAACTACAAACTAGCTGGCTTCAAACGATGAAACTTATTCCCACCGTTCTGGAGGCTACAATTCCAAAATCAAGGTGCTGTTGTCGCCGTGCTCCCGTGGGAGGTTGTAGGGCAGGCGTTTTCCTTGCTGCCTTCTAGCTTCCGGTGGCGGCCACCAGGCCTTGCCATTTGCTGTCTTGCACCTGTGTAACTCCAGCCTTAGCTCTTATAGTCCCATAGCATGATTTCCTGGGTCTTTCTGCCTCCTCCCTGCACCTATCTATCTACAAAGTCCCTCTTTCCAGGTACCTAGAGTTCAAACATCACATTTGGGGGGATAAAACACAAGGTGGCTTACAACAGGCCCCGATACCCCATTTGTCCTTAATCCCTCAGACACCAAGAAGCTCAGGGGCTCTGGATCTCAAGACCCATCCAATAAGGCATGGATGTGCTCTACTTTGGGAGTCACGGTATTGAAGGAACAGAAAAAGCCCCCAGAGGATATGGGCAGTATGAAGCTGTGACCAGAAAAGAAAGAAATGAATAGCTGAGACCATGTCCCATAGCAGAGATGGGAGGCCAGAGCTGGAGCAGGCCTGGGATGGAGAGGGGTGGGTTGCAAAGCTCTCAGAGGGATGATGTCATAACCCATCTCTCAGGGGGCAACAGTGCCAGAGGCAGGGAAATGAAGGCTGGCTGCCAGAGAGCTTGGGTCTGCAGCAGAAGCCACATGGGTGGCAATGAGACAGATCAGAGGGACCCAACTCTCCCTAAGGGTATTTGGTCAGGGGTCAAGCACTGTTGATAATGTTAATTCTGTGATAAGTCTTTATGGTAAACACTTGTGTTTTTTTTTTTTCCCCATTCCCCTTGTGAATAAAGTAAAACAGGATCAGGGTTTTCAGCTTCTTAAATGACAGTTGACGGACACCTTCCCTTAATGTCTGCCTGCCTTGAGCAGAGAGCTATCAAGCAAGCAGCCCCTCTTTGACAACTGGCTGGACTGTCATCCTGGCAGTCCGGTGGCTTTGAAAGATCCCACGGCTGCTCCAAGGAAGCCCTGCTCCAGCTGGAAGGACAGCGGCAAACGCAGCCGCTGCTGACATACGACTTGCTCCAGCTAGACAGCTTGCACGTGCTTTGGAAGACTCATCTCTGGGAAAGACAAGCCCTGGTGAGCCCTAGAGGGCTGGGATCACTCTTCAGCTACTTTTACATGGGGCAGGACTTCCAGTGACTCAGCAAAAACCCCGTGATTGGGGCTGGAGAAAGGGCTTAGCAGTTTAGACACTTGCCTGTGAAACCTAAGCACCCAGGTTTGATTCCCCAGTACCCACGTAAGCCAGATGCACATGATGGGCACGTGTGTCTGGAGTTCGTTTGCAGTGGATGGATGCCCTGGTCCCTGTCGCTTTCTCACTTTCTCTCTCAAAATGGATAAATAATTTTTTTGACTTAAAAATATTTTGTTTCTTTATTTGAGAGAAAGAGGCAGAGATGAATGAGCACGCCAGGGCCTCTGGCCACTGCAAACAAGCTCCGCACACGTGCACCCCTTGTGCATCTGGCTTCCGTAGGACCTAGAGAATCGAACCAGGGTCCCTAGGTTTTGCAAGTATGTGCCTTAACTGCTAAGCCATCTCTCCAGCCCTGTGATTGGTGCAAAGCCAAATTTGTGATTGATGGAGCTCGACTGTGCGTGTTTGTGGGGCTGTGAGTGGTAGACTTATAATCTATATACAAGAATGCCTGACCCACGGGGGAGGGGGGAATACCTGAATGCCAGGCAGGCATTTGTCTTCCTAACCCTAAAAATAATAAGTTGAGGGTTGCCTGAGGGAATCAGTGGTACCCCCCAGTTTTAAGTTCAAATGACTCAACTGTTAGGTCAAAATTCACAGACAACCCAGGCCAAAAGAGGTATTCGTGGTCATGTTGACTGGAGAAGCCTGATAGAGGTGGAGGGCCAGCCTCGGGTTCTTGGGACTGGAAATGCATCCAGGAGCTGAGGCAGGCAAAAAAGAGATGCACCTATCACGGCTTCTCGGAGCATCTGGCTTCTTGGATTTGTGGCAAAGAACATATGTCCTACAGGCCCTAGCTGTCCCTCAAGGACAGCCATACACCTGACTCTGAAAGCCCAAACCACAAATTGATCAGAAAACCATGTGATTGGCTGAGATCAAGTCACATGTCTACCTTGAGCCAATCAGGAGCCAGGACAATGGTTGGGCAAACATGGTGCTGGGGGCTCCAGCTTTTAGCCTGGTCTGTGGGGAAGCGTTGGGTCACTCTGAGCTCCCCAAAAGGTAATGTATCTCTCAATGGAGGACGTTTAGGGAGAAGAGAACACTGTTCACAAAAAGACAAAGGGAGCCTGCAGGTCACGTGGAAAACCCTACACAGAGGGAATACAAGCCAGGATTTAAAAAGTAAAACTGCAACAGGCGCATTCCAAAGCCGCACCACAGGAGGCCATGGAGGCCCTGAGGTCTCTGCAGGGTTGGCTCCCTGCTCTGTGGTGACAGGGAAAGGAGCGGAGGAGCAAACACATGCCTGGGCTGGGGCTGCCTGGCAAAGCAGGGACACCCCTCCTTCCCTTCCCACTTCTGATCCACTCAGAACTCTGAGCCCCTGAGCCTCCCTCTCATCATCTGCCAAATGGGGGGCACAGATGGCCATGTCCATCAGGAAGGAGAGGCTGGCCCAGGGACAGTTCTTTCCATTTCTTTCCTCCTATACCAGGGTCCCAGGACTTGAGGGTCCTATTCCCTTGCCAGGGTGCATCTCCACTCCCTCCCTCAGGAGTATCTGGGCCTGGTTCACCTTTCTCGGCTGTTTTCCTTGGAAGCTGGGAGGGCCAGGGCTCTCCATCTGAGCATGGCTCAATGCTCAAAGAGATACCCAGGGTCCTGCTCGCATCACTTCAACATGCCCACATCATTCACGTTGCTAACTTAGACACATGGTGCTGGCCTGGCCTCCTCACTTGCCTCCTGGCTTGTGGATGTTTGTTTGACAGATGTAAACAGAGGCGGGAACTCCTTTCCCACTATGGTGAACTGCTGGCTCACAAGCTAGAATTCCATCTGCCTACGTCTCCCAGGCAGGGCCACTGGCTAGCTGATTCTCATAAGATGAGAACCACAGGCCCCTCGGAGAGACTGGAACCCTGAGCTCATTGCTCACTGTCCCAGCCTAAGCCTGAGGCTGAGTGGGACTCCCAGTTGCTCCTGGAATCTCTATTTGGGTTTGGTTTGGGGCTGAAATTTGTTTCCACTGAACGCAACTTGATCCCAAGTCGGCCTCTACCCCGCCTCTGCCCCCAAGCATGCCTGCCCTTCTGGTGGGAGCTTGACTTTGCCCACATGCTGACAGGGCAGGCGCTGAGACCTCCCACCGAGGGCAAGGGAGGCTTGGTGGACTTTGATGTTCTGAAAAGAGGCCCCCAGCCTCAACCCTCTCTCTCCCAGCAAGTAAATAAGACACAGCCTGCGAAGATCAAGTGCCACCCAGTGGAAGAAAAGAGAAACAGGCTTAGGGAGAGGGACTAGTTGGGGTCTAGCGCCTCATCATTTTCTTTTTCTTCTTCTTTTTTTTTTTATTTTTTATTTTTTCTGGTTTTTCAAGGTAGGGTCTCGCTCTGGCCCAGGCTGACATGGAATTCACTATGGAGTTTCAGGGTGTCCTCGAACTCACAGTGATCCTCCTACCTCTGCCTCCCGGGTGCTAGGATTAAAGGCGTGCGCCACCACGCCCGGCTCTCATTTTCTTCTTGTGTAGTCCAAGCCTTTGGGAAGGTGGCACAAATGGGCAGTCCTGACAGATGGACGACACGGCTACTACTTTCTCTTCTTCTACTGTCCTCTGTTTAATTTTTAATTTTTATATTATAAATATTTGAGAGGGTGGGAAGAACAGAGAGAGAGAATGGGCCTCTAGCCACTGCAAAGGAACACCAGATACAGATTCCACCTTGTACATCTGGCTTATATGGGTAGTGAGGAATCATACCTAGGTCCTTAGGCCTTGCAGGCAAGTCCCTTAACCGCGAAGCCATCTCTTCAGCTCCAAGTCCTCTGTTTTTAATGTGTGTCCTGTGCTGCAGATTACAAAGTGAATTAAATTTAGCCCCACCTTCACGGAACTTGCCCAATTAAGCTCTGGATGGGTTATCTGAGCCTCGGGGGAATGGTCACACCCAGGAGCAGGTCAGGAGTCCAGAGTGCGATTCTCTTTGCCCTAAATGAGAAACCGAGGCCCAAGCAACTGCATCAATGCCCAGACTGATCGTCAGGGAGTGTATGGAGGATGGGGCTGCACGACTAAGAACTGTTTAACTCAATGTGTCCGTCCCTGCTGGGCCTGAACTGGGAGTTCCCAGCTGCGGATTTGTTCCGAGACGCCTGCATTTCCTGCAGTCCACTTCTGAATCTCATCAAGTCTCCCAAGCTGTCCAGAGAGCAGGGCACTGTTCAGAACCAACGTGCTTCGTCTCAGGAGAGTTTAGAAACTGACCCTGCAAAGCCCACGTCCTTGCCACCGATGACCCTGACCCCTGGGGAGTGAACACTGATGCCTGGAGCATCAGAGCTGAAACCAGATTTACCCTGTCCATCCTGGCCTCCCAGCCAGCACTGAGAACATTAAGCTTTCCCCAGCGAGGCCTATTGTTGTATTTCCCTGTTGTGTTTGTGGGTGACTCTGGACAGGGCTTCTCGTGCACACCACAGAAGGTGGACTCTTCAGGGCAACTTGGCATTTTCAGAGCCCATGTGTGCTAGGGATTCTGGGATTCCACAGGCCAAGATCCCCTGCTGCAACTGGAACTTCTGCTTTTAACATAATAGAAGCCTCAGATGTCATTGTTGCGGCTTCCTGGGATTCCGTAATTGCCAGACTCTGGGGTTAATCAGTCTAAGCTTCCATTACCCTGTGAGTCTGGGATCCTAGGATTCTAATGCCTGAGAGCTTGTGCTGTAAGGAATAGGAAAATGGAGCTGGGATGGAGCCGGTGGTGAAGAGGCTGCTTTTCCACTTTAAGACTTCTAACAATGACAGCAATGTATTGTTTGATTTTGCGCTGTGTTCGAAAGGAAAGCACCGGGCTTGGCCAAGCCACATCAGAGCGTGAGTTCACTCACCCAGGGTGGAGCTGCCCACGGTGGTGGCAGTGGAAGAAGAGCAGCAGGAGTGGCACCCTCTTCCCAGGCCAGAGACGCCGGAAGTCCACCCCCTTCAGTCAGGGTCTGTCCTGGGAAACAGACTCCTGTATCCCTCTTCCTTGGTCCCCCCACCCTCCTGTGTTCCAGCAGGGGCCCAATAAGTGCAAGGATTGACAAGGCAGACAAAAACAGTGAGCCGGGCGTGGTGGTGCACACCTTTAATCCCAGCACTCGGGAGGCAGAGGTAGGATCACCATGAGTTCAAGGCCACCCTGAGACTACAGAGTGAATTCCAGGTCAGCCTGGGCTAGAGTGAGACCCTACCAAAAAAAAAAAAAAAAAAAAAAAACGAGCCGGGCATGGTGGCGCACGCCTTTTTTTTTTTTAATAATTATTTTTTTTTTTTTTTTTTTTTTTGGTTTTTCGAGGTAGGGTCTCACTCTAGTTCAGGCTGACCTGGAATTCACTATGTAGTCTCAGGGTGGAACTCATGGCAATCCTCCTACCTCTGCCTCCCGAGTGCCCTAATTATTTTTTTAATTGACAACTTCTATACTTACATTCCCCTTTAGAACTCCAATCTCCATCATATCCCCTCCCTCTCTCCATTAGTCTCTCTTTTAATTTGATGTCATCATCTTTTTCTTCTATTTTGAGGGTCTTGCGAAGGTATTGCTAGGCACAGCAAGGTCATGGATATCGAGGCCAATTTCTGTCTGGGCAGTTGCATTGCAAGGAGTCGTAGCCTTCCTTTGGCTCTTCCATTCTATCCGCCCTCTCTTCCGCAATGGTCCCTGAGCATTGGCGGGTGTAACAGAGATGTTTCAGTGCTGGGCACTCCTCTATCCCTTCTTCTCAGCACTATGTTGCCTTTTGGGTCATCCCAGTGGTCATCGCCATCTGAAAAGAGAAGCTTCTCTAACCAGAAGTGAGAGTAGCGTTAATATGTGAATATGAACATTAAGTGTAGTATTTTCAGGGCAGCTTGGTGGGAATAGTATATACATTTAGTCAGACAAGAACAGGCTTTATACTCCTAAGGCTTATGACCTCACCTACCATAGACTTTTGCTTAGGTTTTTCAGTACCAGTTATGTATTCCCTTGTTGGGGTCCCCCCCAAGGCCAGCTCAGGAGGGACGATAGGGTCTCTGACGAATTGGGGTGAGCAGCGCGGAGTCACGACACAGACTCCGGGAGTTGGGTGAAAGTGGGAGTGAGAACCCACAAACTCGTTTATTCAGGAAGTACACATGGGTTTTAAGGGGCTGTTAATCCTTGTATGGGGCGGTCCCGTTTTGGTGACCAATGACAGCTTGTCTCTGGACAGGACATCTCGTAGTAGGCTTCTCGCGAGCATGGGGCTGTAACTGTTGTCACATCGAGCCTGCGCAAAACGCCATTTTTACAGAAGCCACTTCCTATTGTCTTTTGCCATGCGGTCTGGCTAGGACCAGGCCTGTATTGTGCCATACATTCCCTCCCATAGAGAGGGCCTTCAGTCCAATTATGGAGCAGTTGGTTACCCCAAGAATAGACATGCCACTATTGCACCCGTTCAGTCCTTGGGCCTGTCTGGCCAAATTTGAATATTCAGTGTCCACTGTTTTCACTGCTGAGGACTTCTGTCTCCCATATGGCTACATGCAGTGCAGCTTTTTCCAGCTTTCAGTTGGCTGGGTTACAGGGAGAAGGTTTTCTGCTCAGCACCAGCTTGCTTTCTCAGTGACCTTGCCTCTCAGGCAAGAGATGTCTTCAGCAATAGGGTCTTACTATCTGTTTCTCAAGGGAAACCAAGGGCTGTGGCAAAAGCCTTTAATGTTTTGGAGGCTACCAGGACCTCCTTGGCCAACAACTCACTGGAAGGTATTCCATCCCAGATACTGAAAATTTTCTAGTAACAGCCTACAGCTTCTAGATGTGCCATTATTCAAAAAAGTAATTAATCCCAGCACTTGGGAGGCAGAGGTAGGAGGATCGCCGTGAGTTTGAGGCCACCCTGAGACTACATAGTTAATTCCAGGTCAGCCTGGGCCAGAGTGAGACCCTACCTCGAAAAACCAAAAAAAAAAAAAAACAAAACAAAACACAAAAACCAAAACAAACAGTGCAGTGCTTGGATCATGGCAGGAATATATATATATTTGAGGGGCTGGAGAGATGGCTCAGTAGTTAAGGCGCTTGCCTGCAAAGCCTAATGACCCAGGTTCAGTTCCCAAGTACCCACATGAAGCCAGATGCACAAAGTGGTGCATACATCTGGAGTTTGTTTACAGTAGCAAGATGCTCTGACACACCCAGTCTCTCTCTCTCTTTCCCTGTCTCTTTCTCCTTGGCAAATAAATAAAAAAATTTTTTTAATGGGGCTAGAGGGATGGCTTAGCTGTTAAGGCACTAGCCTGCAAAGCTAAAGGGCCAAGGTTTAATTCCCTAGGACCCATGTAAGCCAGATGCACAAGGGGGTGCATGCTTCTGGAATTCGTTTGCAGTGGCTGAAGGCTCTGGTGCACCCATTCTCTCTATCTGACTTTCTCACTCTCTCTTTCTCTCTGCCTCTTTCTCTCTCTCAAATAAAAATAAAATATAAAAACAATTTTAAAAATTATTTGAGAGAAAGGGGAGATAGAAAAAGAGAATGAATATGTCAGGCTTTGCAAGTAAGCACCTTTAATTGCTCAAATATCTCTCTAGCCCTGGTATAAATTAATTCTGTTGAAATGTGGAAACAGTCAGGGAGGACTTCCAAAGTGACATCTTGGCAGGGAGTTGGGGGCAGCAGATGAGTGAAGTTCTAAGAGTCTGGGAAATGACAGCTGGTTCCATGTTCCTGGAGCCTTAGGAGGTGGATGTGAGTGGCTTTGATGAGGGGGAATCAGGAATAATTGGCTCAGGGGAAACGAAAAGAATAAAAGATATTGAAGAAAGAAAAGGGTAAAAATACAGGAAGAAGGGCTGGAGAGATAATTTAGCAGTTAAAGTGTTTGTCTGTGAAGCCTAAGGACCCAGGTTCAATTCCCCAGAACCCATGTAAGCCAGATGCACACAGTGGCATCTGGAGTTTGTTTGCAGTGGCTTGAGGCCCTGGGGTGCCCATTCTCTCTCTCTCTCTTTCTCTCTCAACTCTCTTTCAAATAAATAAAATAAATACAGGAAGGATTGTAGGAATACATTATTGATACATGCAACCCTTAAGTAGGTCTCAAGGGTCTTATGCTGATCATGTCACTCTTAGTTGGGCATATTGACATGTTCCTGTCATTAGGAAGGCTTAGGCAGGAGGATCAAGAGTCGAGACCAGCCTATACTACATAGTGAGACCTTGCCTCAGAAAAGAAAAGAAAAGAAAAAAGAAAGAAAAAAGAGAAAAATAAAGACAAAACTCCTGATTTGTACGATTCCATTTATATCATCATCTTGAATAGTTGAGTCCCAGAGATGGAAAGTGATTCTGGATGGCAGGAATATGGCAGCACGGATAGAACCAGGAAGGGTGGGCAATTACCAAGGATGGTGGGGACCTTGAGGGGATGGAGGGGAACCAGAAAGTAAGTGCAGCAGGATGGCGAGTGGGCAGAGTAGGTGTCATCTAGGGGCAGTGTGAATGAATGCTTCATGGGAGGGAGACATTTGGGCCATGACTGTTGTGGTGGCCACCTGACCTTCCACGTGTGCTGAAATGACATAGTGCAACACACACACATTCCTCTTCCAAAGCCACCTTCCCTACTTTCATGTTGTATTCAATGGTAGAAATTGAGGGAAAGATCATTCAAGACCTGTCTGTTTGATCTTTACAACTTCCTGTGATTATTTCGAAATGAGGAGCCTTTTTTATTTTTTTTATTTTTTTGAGCCAGGGTCTTGCTGGGTAGCCCAGGCTGGCCTCAAACTAGAGGTACTCCTCCTGCCTCCACCTCCTGAGTGGTGAGATTAAAGATGTGAGCCACTATGCCCAGCTAAAGAATTAAAAAATAATAATTCTGATATTCTCACCAAGCTGCCCTGAAAGCACTACACTTAATGTTCTTATTCATATATTAATGCTACTCTCACTTCTTGTTAGAGAAGCTTCTCTTTTCAGATGGCAATGACCACTGGGATGACCCAAAAGGCAACATAGTGCTGAGAAGAAGAAACGGAGGAGTGTCCAGCACTGAAACACCTCTATCATACCCTCCAAGGCTCAGGGTCCATTGCAGAAGAGGGGGTGGAAAGAATATAAGAGCCAAAGGAAGGGTGCTACTCCTTGCAATGCAACTGCCCAGAAAGAAATTGGCCTCGATATCCATGACCTTGCAGTGCCTAGAAATACCTTCACAAGACCTCATAATAGGAGAAAAGATGATGACATCAAAATAAAAGAAACTAATGGAGAGAGGGAGGAGATTTGATGGAGAGCAGAGTTGTGAAGGGGAAAGTAGGGGGGGAGGGAAATATCATGGTTTATTGTCTGTAAGTATAGAAGTTGTCAATAAAAATTTAAAAAAATAATCCTGTACACATCTGAGCGTCTATGTGTCTGTTTGGTTTCTTGATCTGTATATCCGTCCTTCCTTTCCTAGTACACAGACATGATAAGCTGGTAAGTGATTTCTCTCTCTTCCTCTTCTTTTTCCTCTTTTTTTTTCCCCCTTGTTTTTTCAAGATAGGGTCTCACTCTATCTTAGGCTGACCTGGAATTCACTATGTAGTCTTAGGGTGGCCTCAGGGCAATCCTCCTACCTCTGCCTCAAGAGTACTGGGATTAAAGGCATGCACCCACCACACCTGGCCCCTCTTCCTTCTTTTTGATCAAGCCCAGAGTCTCACACATGCTAGGCAACCACCACTCAGCTACATTCCTAGCCCTTGTTTACTTTTTTAAAAAATATTTTTATTTATTCATGTATTTGACAGAGAGAGAGGGAGAGGGAGAGAGAATGGGTGCACCAGGGCCTCCAGCCACTGCAAACAAACTCCAGATGCATGCGCCCCCTTGTGTATCCTGAGGAATCAAACCTGTATCCTTTGGCTTTGCAGGCAAATGTCTTAACCGCTAAGCCATCTCTCCAGCCCTGTTTACTTTTGTTTTGAGAAAGTCGCATTAAGTTGTCTAAGATGGCTCTGAACTTATACTGTAGCCAAGCAGGCCTTGATATCTGCATCTTCCTGCCTCTGCCACTTGAGTAATTAAGATTGCAGGCCTGCACCACTAGGCTGGCCCACTTCATTGTTCTTTTGCAAAGTAGTTTCATATTAGTTTCTTTGCTTTCCATAAGACTTTTGAGATAATTTTGTCCATTCTCCAAACATTTAAAAAAATATTTTTATTTGTGCTGGAGAGATGGCTTAGTAGCTAAGGTGCTTTCTTGCAAGCGTGGTGACCCAGGTTCAAATCCCCAATACCCATGTAAAGCCAGCTGCATGGAGTGGCACATGTGTCTGGAGTTGCTTTGCAGTGGCTAGAGGCCCTGGAGCACTTATTCTCTCTCTCTCTCTCTTTTCTCTCTGCTTGCAAAGAATAATTAAAAAGGGCTGGAGAGATGGCTTAGTGGTTAAGGCGCTTGCCTGCAAAGCCAAAAGACCCAAGTTCAATTCCCCAGGGCCCATGTATGCCAGAAAAAAAAATTGAAAAAAATAATTTTAATTTATTTGCAAGCAAAGAGAGAATGAGAGAGAGAGAGACAGAGAGAATAGGTGTGCCAAAGCCTCCAGCTGCTGCAAACAAACTCCAGGTGCATATGCACCCTGTGCATCTGGCTTTACATGAGTACTGGGGAATCGAACCCTGGTTGTTAGGCTTTGCAGGCAAGTGCATTAACCATTGGGCCATCTCTCCAGCCCCCATACTACAAAACATTTTGCTAGGATTTTGATAAGAATTGAGTTGAACCTAAAGATCAACTTCTGTGAATCTCAAATCTTATAATTAAAAAAAAATTCAAAACAAGCCAGGCGTGGTGGCGCACACCTTTAATCCCAGCACTCCGGGGGCAGACGTGGGAGGATCACTGTGAGTTCAAGGCCAGCCTGAGACTACATAGTGAATTCCAAGTCAGCCTGGGCTAGAGTGAGACCCTACTTCGGAAAACAAAACAACAAAACAAAACACACAAACAGAAAACCTCAAGACCAAGAGAGGACTTTGGGGATATAGGGAGGAAGCAGGCGGAGCAGGGCAAGGAGTGACACTGCATTCAAAAAAGGGGCACTCAGTCTGGACTGGCAGAAGACCAGGATGGGGAAGCACAACATAGGCTGTTTGTACTCTGTGCTGTTTCTCTTTCTTCCTTTCCCTTCCTTCCTCCCTCCCTCCCTCCTCCCTCCTTCTTCCTTCCTTCCTCCTTCCTTCCTTCCTTCCTTCTTTTTTCTTTTCTTTTTTTTTTTCAAGGTAGGGTCTCGCTGTAGCCCAGGCTGAACTGGAATTCACTCTATAGTATCAGGGTGGCCTCGAATTCACGGAGATCCTCCTACCTCTGCTGGGATTAAAGGTGTGCGCCACCACTCCAGGCTCTGTGCTGTTTCTTGATTGGCTGTCGGGGACTCATACTCTAACACTTCATTTTCTTCCCAGGCTAACGGGGCACCTGGCCCAGAGATGCCTCTCCTGTAGCCACCTGACAGCCCTTCCCAGAGGCAGGTCTGCCCTGGCCTTCTAGGATGGTAGACAGAAACCAAATTCTAGAACAGACTGAGAAGCAGGGACAGCTTGAATTGTTCTCTGCTTCCTGCTCCCCTGTCTCCACCTTCTGGACACCTTCCAGTCTATGTTGCCAGATTCCTGCCATCCAACCTAACAACCTACTGTGAAACTCTTTTACCTAGCTGCCCAACATGCTTTAGATTTCAGAAGCAGTCTGCTCTTTAAGACAGGATGGAAGCAGACTTGGTCCTCTGGCATATTCTCTCTGTGGGAGGGGGTGGCTTCTCCCGTCCTCAGTCTCCTACTCGGTGTCATGGTGCTGAATGAGGTCATTGTCCCTCAGCCCCTGGGCTTCCCAGTATGTGTACTGTCCCTCCAGATTCCACAGCGGTGTGCCTCCAGAGCTCACCTCTCTGCCTTCCAGACCTGCGCCACCAGACCTGTTGGACCCAAGTAGTTATGGTCAATCCCCCTCCATACCCAAGAGACGTGGTGCATCTGCCTACAAGAAGATGGGGCTACGCCAGGCCTGGCGGTGCACCTGTAATCCCAGAGCTCATTGATCTCTTAGTGCAGCTGAATCAGTGACTCTGGGTTCAGTGCGGGACTCTGTCTCAAAGGATCAGGTGGGGAGCAACCAAGGAAGACCCCCTAAAGTTGACCTCTGGCCTCACAGAAGTGTGTGCCCACGCACATGTGAACACACACACGCACACACGCACAACACACACACGCTGAAGATGAGGCGAGCTTGGCACGGGGGACTTTGCCAAGAAAGGTCTGCTCCTCTGTCCCAGTCCATTTACCTTCCTGGCAATGACTGAATGAACTTGAACTCATGGCAATGTGTCTGAGGATGATGGGCTGTCCTGCCCTAAGTAGGCCCCTCTTCGAGGGGACATATTAGGGATCAAATGTGATCCCGGGGAAAGCAGCATTCATGGTGGCAGTTGAGGCCCAGTTGCAGACCAGAGCACCTGCTACTTTCAGTATCCCCCTGAAATAGCCAAACGTCCGTCCTGGGCAGAACGTCAAAGCCCTTCCCCATCCATGACATCGCTGAAATCTTCCGAGTCTGCTCACCAAGGGCAGGGAGGCATTTCCTCATTTCTCAGAGACTGAGACCCAGGGAAGCGTGGTGATTCAAGTGATGTCCTGCAACAAGTATGGCCCGGATCAAACTCACGGTCCTGGGTGTCCATGAGCAGGTCACTTGTTTCTGAGCCTTAGTCACCTCATGTGCAGAGGAGGCTGCGAATCCCCCTTTCACGGGGCTGTAACGTCTCCAAGTCATCTTGCACACGCTGGCTCTGCTTCTCAGAAGCCGGCTACCGCGTGGCACCCACCCAGCTACCCCTGTGCCTGCCAGCTCTGCCAGTGACATCATGATGGACTCAGAGTGACCAGGCCCCAGAACATCATTCTTCAGCCTCCTCTA
This sequence comes from Orientallactaga sibirica, assembly GCA_036365145.1. Taxonomy (NCBI): domain Eukaryota; kingdom Metazoa; phylum Chordata; class Mammalia; order Rodentia; family Dipodidae; genus Orientallactaga; species Orientallactaga sibirica. The sequence continues at coordinate 3,762,357 of JAEOAD010000055.1, forward strand.
AGGGCTGGCCCCTCTTTTCACAGCAGGAGTAAAGGATTCCTGCTCCTGGGATGGCCAATGCCTGCCTAAAGTACCTTTAGAATGTGACCCATCGCCTCCTGGGTATGGATTCTTAGTCTAGTGTGGGGCAAATTGTTCAAACTTTCTGAGCCTTGCTCAGTTGCCGTATCACTACAATGAGAACTATAAAAGTTAGCTTTGGGCTGGAGAGATGGCTTAGTGGTTATGGCATTTGCTTGCAAAACCTAAAAAGGTCCCAGGTTCGATTCCCCAGTACCCATGTAAGGCAGCTGCACAAGGTGGGGCATGCATCTGGAGTTCGTTTGCAGTAGCTAGAGGCCCTGGTGTGCCCATTCTCTTACTGTAATAAATAGATAAATAAGAATTATTATTATTATTATTATTATTATTATTATTTTGGTTTTACAAGGTAGAGTCTCGCTCTAGCTCAGGCTGACCTGGAATTCACTATGTAGTCTCAGGGTGACCTCAAACTCACGGTGGTCCTTCTACCTTTGCCTCCCAAGTGCTGGGATTAAAGGCATGCACTACCACACCTGGAAAATAAGAAATTTTTTAAAGCATCTTTTTATTTCTTTTTCTTTTTTAAAAATATTTTATTTATTTATTTGAGAGAGAAAAAGAGGCAGAGAGAGAGAGAGGATGGGCACACCAGGCCCTCCAGCCACTGCAAACTCCAGGCGCTTGCATCCCCTTGTGCATCTGGCTTACATGGGTCCTGGAGAATTGAACCAGGATCCTTTGGCTTTGCAGGTAAATGCCATAATTGCTAAGCCATCTCTCTATTTCCGAAAATAAGAAATTTTTAAAAAATTATTTATTTATTTGAGAGAGAGAGAGAGAGAGAGAGAGAATGGGCATACCAGGCCCTCCAGCCACTGCAAACGAACTCCAGGCGCATGCATCCCCTTGAGCATCTGGCTTACGTGGGTCCTGGGGAAATTGAACTTGGGTCCTTTGGCTTTGCAGGCAAATGCCTTAACCATTAAGCCATCTCTCCAGCCCAAAAAATAAGATTTTTTTTAAAGTTACCTTTAAGCTTGTAGTGAGATTCAAAGGGGAGTATGGGTGCAGAGTGGCTCAGCTTCAGTACCTGGAGCGGGGTGATCCCTGAAGCATTAACCTTGATGACTGTGCGCTCAGCACAGTCTTGCTGAATAATCCCATGCCCATTTTACACAAGAGGAACACTAAGGGCTGCTAGCTCGAGTGTTCAGAAGGCTTAGCTCTCCTAACCAGTGTGGAAAGGCCTAAAAGCACCATGCCTTTTCTGATTGGGTTTTGGAGAAATCTTTGGGGTCTCTGCCCATTTGGCAGATTCCAGATAGTGTCTGGATCCACCCACACATCTGCAAATGGACAGCCTGGGGTAGGGTAGATGAGATACAAGTCCTGGTCCCTCTCCAGCCCGTCCCCAAGTTCTGGACATTCCAGAAGTCACACCCTGTCCCCAGACCTCTCTGGAAACCTTGGCAGCTTTGTCTGTCGAGAGGGGGAGGGGCTGGGATCTGCTGGGGAATGAATGTCAGAGGTCAGGAAGACACGGGGTCAGGGAAGGATGAAGAACACCCCGTAGGACCCAGGCCACAGCTGGCTCCTTAGCGCTTATAAGAACTGGCTTCTAATCAGGACTCCATCCGCTCCCTAAGCCTGCAGGAAGACTTTGGGTAAACCATTTCTCCTTTCTGGCCTCAGTTTTCTTGTCTGTGAGATGGGAAGTTGGCCGAGCATGAGAGTCCTCCGTGCAGAGATGGGAAGCAGAGTTTCCAGAGTGAGGTCCACGACTTCCCTACCTCTCCGCACCTCCATCCCAGCAAGCATTTGGCTGCTGTCTTTCATTTATCATCCTTTGTGGTTTGCAGGTACTAAGGCCGGCAGGCCGATTACTCAACAAGCCTATTCCACTCCTTAGTGACTAATAGATTCTTTTTCTGTTTGTGTTTCAAAGCCATAGCAATAACATTGGCTCTCGGTAACTGCACTGAAATCACCATTATTCAGCCCGACCCTACCTACTCGATAAACAGACCAGCTGAAACATCCCTCCTTAGAAAAAGAGGGTCTCCCTGAGGGGGACCAGTGGTGCTGGTGCTGAAGCTGGTGTGGTGGGGGGTGGAGGGCGGATTGATGGATTGATCAGCTGTTCAGGATCTAACATTAAGCCATTTTTCCAGTCCCCTCCAGCTCTGACCTACACATTAGTCCTCCTCAAAGGGAGGGTTGACTAGATCGATACCATCTTGGTTTTGAAAGGTTGAGAGTGGGGTTAAGGGCCCGCCTGGGAGTCAGACTGCCTGGCTGTGGCTCCAGGCTCCACTGCCAGCTGGCTGAATGACCTTGGGAAGTCATATCCTCTTGGAGAACTTGTCTGAAAAAGGCAAAAAATAAAATGACCTTGGGCCGTGTGGTGAATGCCTGTAACCCTAACACTGAGGAAGCTAAGGCAAGAGGATTGTCAAAAATTTGAGGCCAACCTGGGCTAAATAGAGCAAGATCCTGTCTCAAAAAGCGAGGGAGGGGTCCTGGGACGATAGCTCATTTGGTAAAGTGCTTGACTTGCAAGCATAAGTTCCATTCCCAGAACGCATGTAAAAATTCTGGGCATGGTGGCCTATGTTTGTAAACCCAGTGCTGGAGAGGCACAGATAGCCAGAACCCTGGGGATCCCTGATCAGTTACAGATAGTCTAACTTAATTGGTGATTACCGGGCCACTGAGAGACCCTGTCTCCAAAAAGGTGGACCATGGGCTGGAGAGATGGCTTAGCGGTTAAGGCACTTGCCTGCAAAGCCAAAGGACCCAGGTTCAATGCCCCAGGATCCACGTAAGCCAGATGCACAAGGGGGTGCAGGTGTATGTGTCTGGAGTTCATTTGCAACAGCTGGAGGTCATGATGCATCCATTCTCTCCCTCTCTCTCTCTGCCTCTTTCTCTCTCTCAAAATAATATATATTGGAGTTGCAAAGGAGAAAGTGGGGGGAGGGAGGGAATTACCATAGGTTATTGTCTATAATTATGGAAGTTGTCAATAAAAAAATAAGTTGAAAAATATTTTTTAGGGCTAGAGTGATGGCTTAGTGGTTAAAGCTTTTGCCTGCAAAACTAAAGAACCCAGATTCGATTCCCCAGGACCCACGTAAGCCAGATGCACAAGGTGGCACATGCATCTGGAGTTCATTTACAGTGGCTGAAGGCCTTGGCATGCCCATTCTCTCCCACCACCCTTTCTTTCTCTCCCTCTTTCAATCTCTCTTTCTCAAATAAATTTAAAAAATATATTTTTTAAGCTGAGCATGGTGGCATACACCTTTAATCCTAGCACTCAGGAGGCAGAGGTAGGAGGATCACCATGAGTTCGGGGCCACCCTGAAACTACAGAGTGCATTCCAGGTCATCCTGGGCTAGAGTGAGACCCCCTGAGCTTGCACTCTAGCCTCCACAAGCACAGACACGCACATACATTCACACTGAGGCTAGTCACTATAAAAGCCACATGGCTTATCTTCATCTGTGAAAGCTGCAAGGAACAAAATGGCAAGAACCACTCAGCAACTTCTTGGACCTTGGTGTGGGTCTGCTGTGCAAATTGCTGGTTGCTACTTGCTAATCTCTACAAGACCAGGGGCTACTTTCCATAGCTGTGTGACAATCTCTTCCCAGAACTCCCGGATTCAAAGCTTCCTGGCTTATTTAGGATATTCCCTCCCCTGCCCCAATCCCCCCCCCCCTGCCCGCCTAGATCCCACCCTCCGCCATCTGCCATAGGCTCACCTCCCTCACCAGCCTCAGGTTCCTTTCTTGCCCTCTGCAGCAGCCTGTGGGCCCCATGCCCACCACTACACCAAGATCATCGCCATAGATAGCATGGCCTGCGTCCACTCACAGTGACAAAAGCCAGGGTGGCCAGTGGTGAGCCGGTAAATGTTTAACAGTCCCCTCTCTAAAGGAAGAAGGAAACCTGATTTATATCCTTTGCCAATTTCCTTGGTGTAAATACTCCCTTCCTGGTTGATTTCCATCTGACAACAGTGAGCTCGTGAAGAAATGCACACAATCCAAGCTCCTGTGACTTGGCTTGAGCGCAGCACTCAGTGAGTGAAACTGAGATGGAATAAATGGAAAGGAATGGCTAACATAAACATATAGTTCACTGTTCTCATGCTTGGGCTGATGCCCTATGTAGCTCAGTGGTAAGAGTCCTTGCCAAGTATGCAGGAGTCTCCGGGTTCAATTCCCAACACGGCGAAACAGAATGTGTTTGTATATAAAATAGTTAGGTGCAAGACATAGGTCTTTTGATTGATCCACATAATCCCAAATGTCTCCCAAATGTCCCTGCTCACAAAATGTCAGTGGAGACACCCCCAGCCCCACCCAGCTCATTGTTGACACAAAATTCACTCCAACTAATTCTCTGTTTTTGTTTTGTTTTTTCTTCTTTCATTAAAACTTTTTTTGTTTTTGTTTTTTTGAGGTAGGGTCTCACTCTGGCCCAGGCTGACCTGGAATTCACTATGTAGTCTCAGGGTGGCCTTGAACTCAAGGTGATCCTCCTACCTCTGCCTCCGGAGTGCTGGAATTAGAGGCTTGCACCACCACACGTGGCTTCCAAACCCCTACTCTTTCCAACTATTCCCTCTTCTATTTTATTGACTTTTTTTTAAACCCTCTTCCATTACCCATGACAACATGTTGATTGGCCCACTATTATGCAGGTAATGACCGCCACTGTGAAGTGCAAACACAATGACCACTTTGTGTTTGGAATTCACTCCCAATACCTCTTAATACAAAACCTCTATGTCAGTCCCTCAGTTTGGTACTTGGCACCTGTTATGAGCCATCATTCCAAAGGTGCCAAGTTGAAGGGGGGTAGAGTTAGGGTGACTGGACCCCTGAAGATGTAAAAAGGGCAGGAAAGTTTTTCTTATCTCTTGCCTAGTTCCAAAGAACTGTTTTTCCACAGTCAGGACCCCTCCTGGGAGGGAGGTCTTTCATAGGATTTAAACATTGTGGTTGGTCAAGTTAAGCTAATGTCTTCCTGAGACTGCCCCTAGTCCTAACCAACCAGCTGGCACTCTGCTTCACCTGGGCCAAAAGACAGCCCACCACCCAAAGTTACAAATACCTTTGCAAGGGGAGGGCAGGCTCTCTGCCTCTCTGATCACTTGGGAACTTGCAGTTGTGGGTGAATTTTTCCCTGGGCTGGGCCTGGGCTGGACTAACTCTGCCATGGCCTGGCCTGCTCCACCTGCTGGGATTGGAGCCCTATTGAAATGTGCTATCGCCTGAGACCAAACTGGTATAACACCAGGCGGGGCTCTTTTGTAAAGGTGACAACTTTTGTAGGGAGACGCACTGGATTGAACTTCTCAGGCCCCCCTTCTCCCCCAGGCCAAACTCCTCCAGAGTTTGTGAACTCGTTCTGCTAAGCTGAGGGAAATGGCCTTATGGCCACATGGAGGCCCAGAACCAAAGACCCCTGACCTGAATGTTTTCTAGTTTTTTTTTTTTTTTTCTTTTTCCATTACAAAGCCACTGTGCCACAAGAAACATGGCTGCCTGTGGGAGGGTGGGAGGATGCAGCTCCAACTCCTGCTCTGGGCTCCACCCATCCTGCAGCAGGGACCTAAACCTCATTGCCAGCCAGAGACTGTGGATCTCTGACCACCTCAATGAAGGGGGAGATTGAAATGCTCCAGCCAAGCCCCAAGCCTAAGCACTTGGCTAGAAAGGTTTTTTCAACAGGCCTGGGTCCCAACCACATGCCTGCTCCCCCGTATGGAGCTGAGGCCTGCAGCTGTGTCAGCTGGGTGGGGGAGATAACCTCGCTGCCTCTCAGAAAATACAGAGACACAATGAGAAAGACATGCCTGATGGTGCTTACTGCCTGCCATGACTTTCTGCCAAATTGCTCTATGACAAATATATCTTTATATAACTGTAAATCATTTATTCACACAGGTATTAGCAACAGTAAAATGAGCTAGGCTGATGGCACAGACCTATTATCCTAGCTATTTGGGAAGCTGAGACAGGAGGATCACCAACGATAGCCTGACTCCACATTTTTAAACCGCATGACTTTTAAATTGCTTGGTAAGAGCTAGAGAGATGGCTTAGAGGTTAAGGCACATGCCTCCAAAGCCAAAGGACCTCGGTTTGATTCCCCAAGACCCACAAAAGCCAGATGCACATGGTGGCACATGCATCTGGAGTTTGTTTGCAGTAGCTGGAAGCCCTGGCATGTCTATTCACTCTCTTTCTCTCACTATGCCTCTTTCCCTCTCTCAAATGACTAAATAAAACAAAATAAATTGCTGGGTAAAATAAGTACATAATTTTAATTTGAACTGTACCTGCTATTTTCTTTTGTTTGGGCTTTAAACAAATAAGATGTTATTTATAGATATCTTTTGGTTTCTTTATTAATCCAAATAGTCCAACAAGTCTCTCCTAAAATATTTGTTGGCATTTGATTTATTTTAAGGGGTTTTTTTTGGTTTTGTTTTTGTCTTCAAAAATCAGATTTAAGCCGGGTGTGGTGGTGCACGCCTTTAATCCCAGCACTTGGGAGGCAGAGGTAGGAGGATCGCCGAGAGTTCAAGGCCACCCTGAGACTATGTAGTGAATTCCAGGTCAGCCTGGACCAGAGTGAGACCCTATCTCAAAAAACAAAAAACAAACAAAAAAAAAATCAGATTTAACTAAAGCCTATGGTGAACTGATAAATCTAATCACTGAGTTTATGTTCTATGTCAACTTCATCTTGCAAAGAGGATTATTAAAAACGACAAAATTCTCTCTGAGGTGGTGACTCATAACTTGTCAGGTATTTTAAAAAGATTGTAATGTCCTGTTACTTAAAAGGAGGAGGCACCTGACCTGTGTTCTAGGCCAGCCTGTCTAAAGACAGAAACAAAAATTTGCTTTAGTTACTTTTAATAAAAACATTTCCAGGCTGGGCGTGGTGGTGCACACCTTTAATCCCAGCACTTGGGAGGCAGAGGTAGGAGGATTGCAGAGAGTTCGAGGCCACCCTGAGACTACATAGTGAATTCCAGGTCAGCCTGAGCTAGAACGAGACCCTGCCTCGAAAAACAAAACAAAACAAAACAAACAAAAAACAAGAGGTAGGATCCCTATATTTAAGGTAATAAAACCAAAGATTACCTTTAAAACAATAACAACAACCCTTTAGTCCCATACATTCGCCGACCAGTCAGGGGACCCATATTCCAGGCTCTCACTAGGCGGAAAAGGAAAAGCAGTCCCAGGGACCACCACCTCCCCCCACCCCAGTATGGCATCTAAGTTGCCAAGACAGGCGTAAGGACAAAAATCTCCACACTTGCACTTAGCGTGACCAATGGCTAACCTTATGTACCATGATGTAAATACATGCCGGGGACTGGGAGAAAAGTGTGGAGGAACCCGAGCTTGGAAGCCGGCCTTGTGGGTGAGCATGGAGACCTATCCTGGGCCTTCCTTGCTTCAGGAGGCACGTAGACTGCGCCCCCCGTGTGTCCCCTCTTGATTGGGGAGAAAGCAGGAAAGATTTCAGTCAGGCATGCCAGTGCACAGCTCAATCACAACACTCAGGGAGGCTGAAATAGGAAGATGGCCATGAGTTTGAGGCCACCCCAAATTCCAGGTCAGCTTAGGCTAAAGCGAGACCTTACCTCAAGAAAAATTTCTTCTCCTTAACCAGCTGGAGGGATGTCCCCCTCCAACGGAAAAATTTGAGTCAGGATGGGACATAACCTGACGACAGATTCTTCTTGTTTTCCTCCATTTCAGATGGGACAATCAGCTTCCAAAATAGCCCGATTCCTTGAAAACTGGGCTTGTTTAGATAATACAGGAGAGAACAAAAATTGTCCATTACTTCTCTCCAAAGACTTAAAGAGACAATTGAAAAACATACTAATGTAACTGCAGACACCATGGAGGGGAAAATTCTTATAAATTCTTAACTCAGTCAACATCTGAAATTTGTAAATAATTACAAAACTTGGTAACCTAAAAAGATAAGAACTTTAAAACAGTTGCTCCCAGGTGACAAAAAAAAAGGGGGAGGTTTACTAAAAAAAGAGATTAAAAAAGGATAAAAGTCACCAAGACGTTATAGCAGTAATAAAGGTTGCTCAGGGAAGGACCCTTCATTAAAACGTTAAATTGGATAAAATCTAACATATGTTTACTTGATGCCAAGCTGTTAACCAGTAAAAAAGCTGAGTCTTATGATTAAGGCCTCACTCATTAACAGCTCACTGATGCTAATTTGGTATGGTTTGAGGGTTATAAAAACTGGCTTTAAGACTCTCAGTAAAATAAATTAGGTTCCTCTATCCATCAAGATTTTAACTATTAAAGAAACTGAGTCGTAAGATAAAGGTTCACGTATAAGGGTTTAATTTCCAAATATAAGGTACTCAAACCTAAAGACGTTGTGACTTTAAAGATAGCTTCTGTTTTCTTTATGCTAATTCTCTTGACTGGTCATCACTAGGTTTAATCAGTTAGGTTTCAGTGATTTAATTTCAGTAACTACAACTTTCTTCTTCCTGTTAGGTAACATATGTAGGGACAGCTTGCCTAAGCTTTATTAATTTTAAGTCATGGGTAAGACATAAAATTGTTTTATGTCAATAAAAATTTCTATGGCACATAAAATCGATTACTATCAAGATTAAGCTAAAAACATTGGTCGTCAAATGGTGTTTTCTCTTTCAAAACAGATTTGTCAAGTGTTGTATTACAGCTTAGCTGTGTTGGCTCAACAATGGCCAGATTCTGCTCTATTATATGTAAAGTAACTGTCTCATTTCTGACATCTCAAGTCCAGCGCTCATAAAAAAAAATTAACTCTTAAAAAGACATATTCCCTACTTTAGGATACAGCCTCATGTTCAAACAATGGTCCTCATCTGAGAGAAATAATTTCCAGCTCTGTGGTTCTGTTTCCAATGTTCCCTGGGTAATTGGTACCCACACAGGTATCTGGACTAAGCGAAGATGTTTTCAAACACAGGTGCCAAGACTTTATACTGTCTTACTTGACCTTTTCTAACAAATTCTAGGTTAAATTAATTGGTTTAGATTTGTATTGTTTTCAAGACTGATAGCAGGTTCTGCCTGTATTTATAACTATTAGATATTTAATGGCTATATGCCTACTTTCTATGCCTCAGATGTGGCCTGTGCTGCCACAGAACAAACCTAATTTTAAAAGGTTGGACAGGAGCCGGGCGTGGTGGTGCATGCCTTTAATCCCAGCACTCGGGAGGCAGAGGTAGAAGGATTGCCATGAGCTCGAGGCCACCCTGAGACAAAATGACTTTAAGCTCTTGTGCTATTCTTTAACTAAATCTATTTCAGTATATGTACATACATCCAGGTTGTTGTAACTTCCTTTCTGAGTGTATTAATAACCTAAGTAGATGCCAAAGCCAATTGAAATCATCAGAGCTAAAAAGGCCAATATTTTGGCCTGCTCTCCCAGGTCATGAGGCCACTGGAGATGATGGGACACTTCTACCCTGGCCGCCTGGGAAGTCACCTGTCTCCCTGATCAGGGAGGATACCGAGACTCAGAAACAAAACAACTGGTGCACAGTCTGAAACAGGAGAGTCACAACTGAGGAACAATCAGTCCTCCTGGCTTCCCAAAGAAGGAAAAACTACTTGGCCAGCATGGCCCTGACTCATCCTAATAGACAGGAAACACCAGGAAGCTATAGAGCTACTCCTGGGTCCCTACAGTCTCCTTTGGAGAGCCATTAGTGACCTCCAAAATTAACCCTTGACTAAATTTTGGCTATCTGCTTGGTCTTAAACACTCAGAGAAAAATGTGTAACCAAAGATAAAGGGACACCTCAAATATATGAATGGCTATTAAGTAACACAACAAGAGCTTTCCAAGAGGGGAAACAAACAAGGCCTTAAGACATGTTGTCCCCAGCTCTAATAGTTCCAATTCTGTAATAGTTAAAAAAAAAAACAACCCATAGATATCAAAAGGGTTATTTTCAAATCATATATATATGACTCTGACAAAAGGTCACTTAATTCAAAAGACTTCCTTACACTGGGAACAACTGTAAATCTCTTCTAACTTGTGCCAGGGCATCTTTAAGTAAGTCCTGAGACCAAAAATATATCTGTACAGCTTTAATGGCACCCAATAGCCCCTGGTCCTGGCTACCCCCAGAACAAATTTAAGAAGGTACACTCTAAAAGGCTATTACACAAAATATGATATCAAAGTTAAATGTTGTGTATATGTTTCTGATGATTCTGCTAATATCTCGACTGTTTTACAAGCCATACGGAAACAGATTCAAACCATGTCAGACACTACTGTGTCATTCAATAAACAGTTCTGGAAGAAAATCTCAGCCAGCTCATGCTCAGATGGTCCTGAGACAATTCAACTCCGTCTACCTGGGTTCCCTCGAATGCTCCCCAAGGCCTAGAAGTCCACAAGAAGGACAACCCTGAAGGCCATCAGTTTGCTGTGTGCTCAGTTCTCATTAACTCTTACTTTTATCCTTTCTCCCCAACATTCTCTTCCAGGACTGTCTTCCTGCACTCCATCAGTACACTGCCGGGGTCCTTTAGAATAGTCCCCCTCTGTGAGAGAGACTCTGGAACTGCCACAACTTCATGCCCCATTCAGCAGGAAATAGTTAACATCTGACATCATTGTCCCTTTGTCCTCTAACAGCAGTTATTGTGTCTTCCCAGAAGAGGGGGGAATGAAGGGGAGTACAGTTAGGGTGACTGGACCCCTTAAGATGTAAAAAGGGCAGGAAAGTTTTTCCCTCCTGGGAGGGAGGTCTGTCATAGGATTTAAACATTGTGGTTGGTCAAGTTAAGCTAATGTCTTCCTGAGACTGCCCCTAGTCCTAACCAACCAGCTGGCCCTCTGGTTGACCTGGGCCAAGGGGAGGACAGGCTCTCTTGCTCTCTGATCACTTGGAAACTTCCAGCTGTGGGTGAGGTTTTTCCTTGGCTGGGCCAGGGCCAGGCCCAGCTGGTAGGGGCTCTGCCTAGGCCCTAATCCAGGCCCAGCAGGGAGGTCCCCTAGCCTGAACTCCTTATGGGTTCTTTATGTCCTCCAGCTCCCCACATGGCAGGAGCTCCTTGAACTTTCTTTTCTCTTTTCTTTCCCTCATCCATATCTGGTCACGTGGGCTCCTGAGCGACACGTGGCCCACATGGGCTTTTGGGCCCCACATGGTGTACTTCTCTTTTTCCCTTTGTTTCCCTACACCTCTCAGCCTGCCCCTTTCTGCACTCCTTTGTAAAATCTAAATAAAATGTGGTATCTTGAAAATCATTCTCTTTAATCTAGAATTGCCAATCCTTTGGTTAGTTTGTGGATATGAACTCAAGGCTTGGGGTTCCAGGAAGGACCCCAGAACCCTAATTTCCCTGTTACACACTGGCCACTCTCCAACACCTTAGGAGCTTTGTTAATTCACTCTGGGAACTCCTTCTAAATTCTTTGTTTGTTTGTTTGTTTGTTTGTTTGTTTTTGAGGTATGATCTCACTTTAGTCCAGGCCGAGCTGCTATTCACTATGTCATCCCAGATTGGCCTTGAACTCATGTCCGTCCTCCAACCTCTGCCTCATGAGTGTTGGGATTAAAGGTATGCACCACCAAACCCTGTTAATAAATTTCTACTGGTGTGTCTGTGTGTGTGTGTGTGTGTGTGTGTGTGTGTGTGTGTATGACCGTGCATGATTTTTAATGTGTAGCCCAGGCTGGCCTCGAACTCCTGCTCCTCCTGCTTCTGCCTCTTCAGCAATAGCCTACTGGCGTGCGCCACCACAACTGGCATGTGTGTGCATGTTTTCTGAGAATGTCTCATATAACTCTGCCTTGCATTTCCTATGGAGCCAAGGATGACCTTGAATTTCTTTTTCTTTCTTTTTTTTTTCCGAGGTAGGGTCTCGCTCTAGCTCAGGCTGACCTAGAATTCACTCTGTATTCTCAGGGTGGCCTTGAATTCATGGCAATCCTCCTACCTCTGCCTCCCCAGTGTTGGGATGAAAGGCATGCATCACCACACCCGGCTGATTTCATCTCATACATATATGTATATACGTATATTATTTATTTGAGAGAGAAGGAGAGGGAAAGAATGGGTGTGCCAGGGCCTCCAGCCACTGCAAACGAACTTCAGATGCATGCATCCCCTTGTGCTTCTGGCTTCCGTGGGTCCTGGAAAGTTGAATCGGGATCCTCTGGCTTTGCAGACAAATGCCTTAACCGCTAAGTCATCTCTCCCGCCCCGACCTTGAATTTCTGTTCCTCCTCCTTCCACCTCCCTAGTGCCTGGCATTACATGAGTGCACCACCACACTTGGTTTATTCAGTGCTGGGGATCAAACCTAGGGCTTCATGCATGCTAGGCAAGCACTCTATCAACTGAGCTACTCTTTCTAAATTCTGACATGGAGTTTAGCCATCTACCCACCCACTCACCATCTATCCACCACCATCCATCCATAATCCATGTGCCCACCATCAATTGTCCAACTGCCTATCAATGCAGGTATCAATCATCCACTCATGCACCCTCATAGCTATCCTTCCATCCATCCATTATCATCCCATGTCCTCTGTGCCAGATCTACGACTTGTACCCAACAACCGGGGATGATGTCAACTTGCTCCACCAGGGAGCTCCCAGATAAATGGGAGTCATAGTCAGGTAGGCATCATGGATCACGACAGTCTGTCATGCCAAGTAAAATGATGGAAGTCAGTGTCTTTGTCCAGTATAAGGATTAAAAGCTCCCCTCGCTGGGCTTGAATACCTGAATTTGATTCCTGCCCTGCCGAGCAGGTACTCCGGACGGGACCTTAGGAACCTCTTTAACTTCAGTTTTCTAAGCTATAAAATCAGGAGAAGTAACATCTCAACCTTCCAGGGCTCAAACATTGAGATAAAGATTACGGTGGCGGGCTGGAGAGATGGCTTAGTGGTCAAGGTGCTTGCCTGTAAAGCCAAAGGACCTCAGTTCAATTCCCCAGGACCCACCCCACATAAGCCAGATGCACAAGGTGGCGCATGCAGTGTCTGGAAGCCCATTCTCTCCCTCTCTTGGCCTCTTTCCCTCTCACAAATGGATGAATGAATGAATAAATAAATAAATAAATAAATAAGATTACCATGGCCCCACATGCCCAGACAGGGATCTCAGAAAAACTAGACCGCTAGTCTCCTGTTCTTCTTAGGGTGTCATGTGTGGCCCTTGGCCGACCCTGAGGGCGGAGAAGCCCCACGTACTTGCTGAATTGGATGGGATCCCGTGGATTCGGGGATGGTCCTATGCTTCCCAGACCAACACTCACAGTGATCTGAACTTTCAGGGCCGGCCCAGAACCTTCACTGTGCCCCTGTTAGCCGAGTGACCACTTTGTGGGAAGGCAGGTCACCAAGCACAGCCAGCCCTGAGTGATCTGAAACAGATCATGGTCCTGATTCCAAGGAGCTGTGGCCTGAAGGAGAAGGCTAATTCATCACCTCACCATCCTTGGCTTCTCCATAGGGCTCACCGGTGACCTCCACATGACTAGATGGTTAATGGCCACACTCCAATCCCCAGCATCTCCCTTTCTTCCCACCTCGGACTCTTGAACCACTGTTCTTGCCCGTGGCAGACCCTTTGATCCCTCAGAGAGAGGCTCCTGACTCTGGCTCTGGGGTTCTTAGCTATATTATGCCCCCTTAGGGAGAAGGAAATCACCCCACTTCCCTGTCTTCCCCTAGCCCCAGTATGATCCGGGACCCCTCGGCCTACAAAATAGCAAACAGCTGCTGTGACCATGGGCTGCCCAGACCCCAGAGACCTGGGGAAAACGGGCCAAGGGGAACTTGGAGAAAGAGTTCTTAATAACATACCTTCCCCACGCTGCTTCCAAAGAAACTTCTCCTCACAAATCATTCCATAAACACTTAGCAGGCTCTCAGGAAAGCGTGCACAGCTCTCACCCGGCTATTAGGAGACTCCTCACAAGTAAATTGAGACCAGGCAGCCGAGGCCTGTGCCAAATCCCCCTTCCTGCCCTCTTCCCATGCGGCCTCCTCCTCCCCCCCCACACACCCTGGGCCCTTCAGTTCTGAGGGCCCAGGTCTCCCACCATACCCTGGGCCTCTCAGCCTACTGAATGGGGGTTCTTTCTGTTTCCCTGGAAACCACTCCCCTCCTCATTCCAACCCAATTGCTGGGTTTCCACAGGCTTCTCCTGCCTATGCGGAGGCCTAAATCCCACTGAGCCTTCTGAGGGCCACAGCACTAGGCCCAAGCCTGGACAGACTAGGCGACCCACCACACCCTTGCTCTGTCCCAGCACCCCTCAACTGAGTCTGCTGGTGCCTCTCAGGCGGGGGCTGCTCAGCAGGGAAATAACTCCAGGTTCATCCAAGTCACGAGCTGGAAAATCCCTCCCTTCCAACACCCCCCCTCCAGGGAGAGCGTTGTGCAATTCATCCGGCTGGCTAATATCCAGCCATTGGCTGATATCCAGCAGGGATGTGGGGGGGAATGACTGGATTGTTCAGAAGTTGACACATTCTCTTGGAGGTTCACAGCTTGTTAGGGTAATGACTTTCATCAGGGTCTTTCCAAACAATGGAATGGGCTGGCAACTCCAAGACAGTTCTCCAGCATAATTAGCTTTGAAAACACTTCCAGAGCGACTTCGTCCTTTCTCTACATTTATCCAGTGTCATTTCGAAGACTAAAAAGCTGTCTTGCAAACAGAAATCATGGGTGAGATAAATAAATCCTTCGGATGAAAATAAACATGGAGATTTGGGCGTCCTGAAATTAACCATAGATGGGCTTTGAGAAACAGGCCTTGGACGCAGATCTTGGGTCACGTTCCAACCCAGCACTTACTGGAAAGCTGGTCCTGAGCAAACCTGAGCTCTTCAATGGGACGATGGGGACAGATCTGGCTATCTCAGATTGCCATCAGGATAGCTCCCCTTACCCCAATACCCTCACATCCGTTCAGTGGAGGCCTCCCAGGGGACTCAGAGGCTAGGTCCTTGACCAAGGTGCCAGAAACTGCTGGAAGTCCATCCAGTCCATTTGAATCGCAGGCAGTTCATTCCATCTTTCTGTGAGCAGTGTGTAAAGAGTCTCTTCTACACACCAGGCACCAAGCAGCATGCTGACCAGGAAAGACATGGGCCTGCCTCATGGAGACTGAGCAAAGGAGGGGACAAGAGCTCAAAAGGAAGGTATAATTTGCAGTTGCAGTAAAAGCCACAATGTCCTTGAATCAAAGGACTGACGACTTCCTTGCAGGACAGGGGTCAGACTCCAGGTCTGAAATACTGGGAGACAAAGGCCAGCCCTCTGGCATGTTGACTGCAGAGGGAAAATGAATGAGGAGCGGGATGATGGGACCATACACAGGGCATGGCTGCAGCTGCATCCCCCAGCTCCAACTTCCAGATAGGACCTGGAGGTTCAGAAAGGTGAACCTCCACATGTCACATACCCTACATACCAGAGAGTCACACAGAAGCCCAGGACATTAGCTCGTCTATGTGTACATCTAATTTCAAGATAAGATGACAGCAGACCCCTTCTCCAAGCTTAAAACAGAGGAGTCGCCCCAGAAACCTGAGCACAGCAGATATCACTTTTGCGCACATGACGGGGGAAGCAGGAAAACCTCCATAGCCTCATCCAAAGCTTTTTCTGAGGTGAGGGACCTGAATGTCATTGCTGCCCTATCACCCCTCTAAAGCCTCAGCAGAGTCCCATGCAGGCACCTCAGCCCCCACCACCTGTGTGTGTGTGTGTGTGTGTGTGTGTGTGTGTGTGTGTGTGTGTGTGTGTGTATGAGATATATGTGTCCTTGCAGCATCAGTTGGTATTCTCCTGTGGTGTCCAGAACAGAACATTGGGTGTCGCACTTCATCTCTCTTTCACACTTTCTTACTGGGCTGGAGTCTCTTACTGACATTGGAATTTACCATTTTTCAGAAGCCCGGTCAATTCCCTGGTCTCTGCCCCCATTTGCAGGGCTGAGGTTACAAGCACACGTGGCTATGCCCAGCTGTTAACACGGGGTCTGGAAATTTGAATTCAAGTAGCTTCAGGCCCTCATGGTTATTCAGGAAACACACTTAACCATTGAGGCGTCTATCCAGTCCAAGGGAAATTAAAAAAAATTTTTAATTTATTTATTTGCAAAGAGAGAGATAAAGAGAATGGGTACACCATGGCCTCGTGGCACTGCAAATGAACTCCAGATGTATGCATCACTTTGTGAAATTTGGCTTTACATAGGGATTGGGGAATCAAACCTGGGCTGGCAGGATTTGCAAGCAAACACCTTTTTATTTATTTATTTATTTTTTGGTTTTTCGAAGTAGGGTCTCACTCTGGCCCAGGCTGACCTGGAATTAACTATGTAGGCTCAGGGTGGCCTTGAACTCACGGTGATCCTCCTACCTCTGCCTCCCAAGTGCTGGAATTAAAGGCGTGCGCCACCACACCCGGCCCCAAGCAAACACTTTTAACCATTGAGCCAACTCCCCAAACCCTGCTAGTTAGTCTAGCCAAATTGGTGAGTTCTAGGTTTAGTGAGAGACCCTGTCTCAAAAAATAAGAAGGAAGGCTGGAGAGATAGCTTAGCAGTTAAGGCGCTTGCTTGCAAAGCCTAATAACTCATGTTCGAATCTCCAGGCCCATGTAAGGCAGATGCAGCGACACCAAGTATGTAATGTTGCACATGCGCCACAAGGGGCACACAAATCTGGAGTTCGTTCATAGTGGCTGAAGCCCTGGCATGCCCATTCTCCCTCTCTCTGCCTCTTTCTCAAAATAAATAATAATAAAAAAATAAAATTATTACAAAAAATAAGGAGGAGAATGATTGAGGAAGAGGCCTAACATTGACTCCTGGCCTCCATGTGCACATGCACAGCCATACATACACACCACACACACTCACCAAAAAAAAAGTGATATGGGGCTGGAGAGATGGCTTAACAGTTAAGGCGTTTGCCTGCAAAGCCTAAGAACTCAGGTTTGATTCTCCAGTCTCATGTAAGCCAGATGCACAAGGTGGCGCATTCATCTGGAGTTTGTTTGCAGTGGCTAGAGGCTCTGGCGTGCCCATCCTCTCTCTCTTTCTCTCTCTCTCCCTATCTCTGTCTCAAATTAAAAAAAGAAAAGAAAAGAGAAACAAAAGTGATATGGAACCAGGTGTGGTGATGCACACCTTTAATCGCAGCACTCAGGAGGCAGAGGAGGATCACTGAGTTCGAGGCCACCCTGAGACTACATAGTGAATTCCAGGTCAGCCTGGGCTACAGTGAAACCCTACCTCGACAAACCAAAACAACAACAACCAAAAAGAAAATGCTATGGATAACAAAGTGATAAAAGAACATCATACAATCGTTGATTCTATTGCCATAGAGTGACAAAAATTTGCTCAAGCATCTGAGTGTGGTGGCACATGCTGATAGCCCCAGCATTTGGGAAGTAGAGAGAGTAGGATCAAGAGTTCAAGGTCATTGTTGTCTAGATATGGAATCTTAGACCACCCATAAGATCCTATCTCAAAACTAAATTTTGCCTAACCCCCAAAAATCCAAGTATTGGCTCATGTCACCGAAAGGTTCAAGGTCACGAGAACTTCAGGCATGGCTTCATCCAGGGGTTCAACTTCAATCCACAGGATCTTTCTGCTCCTTCTGTATGTTCTCATGGTTTCCACGTTGACTTTGGCTCCACAGGGTGGAGAGAGAACAGTGAAGTTAGCTAAAGTGCGGGTCCATCCCTGCCCCCTTAGAGAAAAAAACTCCCGTTATCAATACTCTCTACAAATATTCAAATATTCAACTTACTGTGTCTGATGAGTCACAGTTCCCTTCCCCAACAGACCCTGTGATCAGGAAGATACGATGCTAACTGGCCCGGCTCAGACTCAGCAGCAGCTCTGCTCTGCCACAGACCACGCTATCTGAAATGTATGAATGAATATGTGAGGAAGAGTCGAGTAAAACCAGAATAACAGGGGGAAGAGGCGATGGGACGGTGGCTCAGTGGTTAAAGGCACTTGCTCTGATGCAAGCCTGCTAACTGAGGTTCAAGTCCCCAGTTCTTATAGGACTCTGCAAGCCCTGTAACTCCAACACTCCTACAGCAATAAGAGGCAGGGTTAGAAGAATCCTGAACTCATGGTCCAGCTAGTCTGGCCTTCCCAGTACAAGATAGCAAGAGAGACGGACCCTGTCTCATACAAGGTAGAAGGAAGGACCAACACCTTGGGGTTGTCCTATGACCTCCAGACATGTACAGTGGTGTCTGGCATGCATGCAAGCACACACCCACACACCCACACATGCAATTAAAAAAAATTAAAGGGGAAAAGAGTATCGATGGCAAAAATTTTAACTGCTCCACATAGTCATTGTCAACCCCTTTGGTGGACTAACGTCTACCCATGCCTATATTTACACACACAAAATGTTACCTTCCATCTCCTCTCCTGCCCTAAATAGAAAATAAATCAGGGATGGAGAGATAGTTTAGCAGTTAAGGCGCTTGCCTGCAGAGCCAAAGGACCCAGGTTCGATTCCCCAGGACCTATGTAAACCAGATGCACAAGATGGTGCATGCATCTGGAGTTTGCTTGCAATGGCTAGAGGCCCTGGAGCACCCATCCTCCCCCCCCCACCTCTCTTTTTCTCTCTTGCAAATAAATTAATGATAATAAAATATTTTTAGAGGACTTCCACTTAAGATGGCGGCATAGGAACCATGCCAAAGCAGCCTAGGGAGAAAAAAAAAAAAAAAAAAGAAAAGAAAAGAAAAGAAAAGAAAAGAAAAGAAAAGAAAAGAAAAGAAAGAGAGAAAACCAATGCCGGGCGTGGTGGCACACGCCCTTAATCCTTTAATCCTAGCACTCGGGAGGCGGAGGTAGGAGGATTGCCATGAGTTCAAGACCAGCCTTAGACTACATAGTGAATTCCAGGTCAACCTGGACTAGAGCGAGACCCTACCTTGAAAAAAAAAAAAAAAAAAAAAAAAACAACCAGCAAAATACATTCTACTAAAAAGTGCAGTATATAATAAATTATGAACCACAGCAGAGAAGGATCCAGAACATCTAGAGCTCACAGAAGCAGGCAGAAGCGGCTCCAGCAGCAGCGGCTCCAGCAGCAGTGGCACCAGTTTCATGTAGCTGCAGCCACCAGGCAGGCTTGGCCTGAGCCCCAGGAAAAGCCAGGTGAGGGGATTTTCCACTCACACCGGCCTCCTCACAAACTCAAGAAATGTGAAGGGAGGACAACAGAGACCAGCAGAGTGGATTGTGAGGAAGAGGATAGTGAGGACCAGCAGGAGAACTTCAGCCACCATCCACAGCCTCCCCTTCCCCCACCGCCAGCACAAGTGCCTGCAAGCACCAGAGACCTGGGGAAGGCAGCTCACCTACACAGCACCCAGCACAGGCGATCAGAGCAGCGACCCACCTGGCCTGAGCCCGCAGCACAGCAAAGAGGGACCCAAGCAGCCTGCAGCATAGTTGAGAACGAAGCCATCCCAAAAGGTAACTGGGATTACACCAGGTCAGTACCCACCAAATAAGCCTGGTGTATAGGCTTGCATCAGAAGTGCTAATTGCACCTTCCATGTCAGGGTAAATTATATGTTAAATCTGATGGATGGTTGGATTTGCCATTCTTAAGTAAGCTATATTTTGGGCTTCTTGTTTGTTGCTTCTGGATTTATAGTGTCTTTGTTTCCTCTTCTGTCATTCGTTGGGTCTCACTTGGTCACAAGCTGACCTTGGAACCCTCTACAGACCAGAAATCTCAGCCTCCCAGTTGACAGGATTAAGGGTGTGGGGCAACACACATCCTTAGGGACTGTGACTTTGTTAGAGGATCTGTTTGTCATAATACCTACTCTTAAATACTCTGTGCTGTTTTTCATTGAATGTGTACATTATTAAGTTAAATTTTTAGAATGTGCTTGTATTTTGTTCCACTCAGCTTACTTGAATACTCTCATAACAGGCAAACCTAACATCTAGGGTCACTTTTGTGGTTATACTGAGAGTCTTAAGAGCCATGCCTAGCACTTTAAGCTCCTACCCTGAAGATATATAACAACATATTGATTGATACATCTAATAATACTGAAGATAATTAGAAAACCCAACCATTAAATTAATCCAAGATGCAAAAATCTCTACCTTATAATACAAGAAACCCAAAAAATCAAAATAATATAAATCCACCAAAAAGTATTAATGTATCAGAAATGACCTCCAGTGAGACTGATTTAGAGGAAATGCCTGAGAAAGATTTCAAAAGAATAATTATAAATATGTTCAAAGAAAACAAAGAGGAAATCAAAAGAATTAAAGATGACACAGGAAACCAATTTAATGAAACAAGCAGGTCAATACCAGACATAAATAAGGAAATAGAAATAATAAAAAAACAGTCAGAAATATTAGCAATGAAGGACACAGTCAGTGAAATAAAAAACTCTGTAGAAAATGCCAACAGTAGAATAGATGAAAGAGAGAACAGAATATCTAAACTAGAAGATCAGGTGGCAGATCTAATACAGTCCAACAAAGAGAAAGACAAACTAATAGTAGGGTATGAATGGGAATTTCAAGATATTTGGGACACTATGAAAAGATCAAACATAAGAATTCAGGGTATAGTAGAAGGAGAAGAATTTCACTCCAAAAGCATAGTAGATGTTTTCAACAAAATCATAGGAGAAAACTTCCCCCAAATTGGGAAAGAGATGCCAATGCAGATACACCAAACAGACAAAACCTGGAAGGAACCTCTCCTCACCATATTATAATTAAACTACCAAACATACAGACCAAAGAAAATATATTGAAAGCAGCTAGAAAGAAAAATCAAGTCATACAAAGGCAAGCCCATCAGGATCACAGCAGATTACTCAGCACAAACTGTAAAAGCCAGAAGGGCTTGGAATGATGTATTCCAAGTTCTGAAAATCAGCAACTGTCAACGAAGGTTACTTTATCCTGCAAAGCTATCCTTTCAAATAGATGGAGAAATAAGGACATTCCACCACAAAGTCAGGCTAAAGGAATATTTGAAGACAAAACCGGTGCTACAGAAAATACTTGAAAGTATCCTTCATGCTGAAGAGAAAGAAAAGCACACATATAAGGAACCTGGGAAAAACAAACCATACTAGAATACTAGTTAATACAAGACAGCAAAGGTAAAACCGGAAGAACTACCCACTCTCACCAATTGACAGGTCATCCTGACAAAAAATAAACAGAGTTGCTTCGGGATTAAATGAGGTCATAGAACAAATGGACCTAACAGATATCTACAGGACATTTCATCCAAATGCTGCAGAATACACATTCTTTTCAGCAGCACATGGAACATTCTCTAAAATTGACCATATATTAGGACACAAAGCAAATCTTAACAAATACAGGAAAATTGAAGTAATTCCTTGCACTCTATCTGATCACAGTGGGATCAAACTACAAATCAATAGCAAGGAAAGCTATCGAGCATACACAAAATCATGGAAACTAAACAATACAGTACTAAATGATGAATGGGTCAATGAAGAAATCAAGAAGGAAATAAAAATATTCATAGAGTCAGAGCAGGAGAGATGGTCTAGTGGTTAAAGTGTTTGCCTGCAAAGCCAAAGGATCCCAGTTCAATTCTCCAGCACCCACATAAGCCAGATGCACAAGGGGGTGCATACATCTGGTATTCATTTGCAGTGGCTGGAGGCCCTGGCACGACCATTCTCTCTCTCTCAAATAAATAAATAAAAAATATTTTTAAAAAATTGATAGATTCAAGCTGGTTGTGGTGGTGCACACCTTTAATCCCAGCACTTGGGAGGTAGAGGTAAGAAGATCACCATGAGTTCGAGGCCATGCTGAGAATACAGAGTGAATTCCAGGTCATCCTGGGCTAGAGTGAGACCCTACCTTGAAAAACCAAAAAAATAAAAAAAAATAATAATAATAATAGATTCAAATGATAATGAGAACACAACATACCATTGGGACACAATTAAGGCAGTCCTAAGAGGGAAATTGATAGCTTTAAGTGCCTATATTAAGAAATTAGAAAGGTCGCAAGTAAACAACTTAATGCTTCACCTTAAGGCCTTGGAAAAAGAAGAACAAGGCAAATTGAAAATCGGTAGATAGGAAGAAATAACAAAGATTAGGGCAGAAATTAATGAAATAGAAACCAAAAAAGCAATCCAAAGCATCAATGAAACAAAGAGTTGGTTCTTTGAAAGGATAAACGAGATTAATAAACGCTTAGCAAATCTGACCAAAATAAAGAGAGAAGAGACACAAATTAATAAAATTAGAGATGAAAAAGGCACCATCACAACAGATACCAGAGAAATTTAAAAAATGATAGGGACATACTATAAGAACATGTACTCCACTAAGTTTGAAAATCTGAAAGAAATGGATAATTTCCTTGATTTATATGATCTACCTAATTTAAATCAAGATGAGATTAACCACTTAAATAGACCTATAACAAATATGGAATCCAAGCAGCTATAAAAAATCTCCCAACTAGAGATGGTTCAGTGGCTAAGGTGCTTGCCTGCAAAGCCTAATGATCTGGGTCCAATTCCCCAGGACCCACATAAAGCCAGATGCACAAAGTGGCCCATGCATCTTGTTTGCAGTTGCTGGAGGCCCTGAGGATCTCATTCTCTTTCTCTCCTTGCAAATAAATGAATAAATAAATAAATAAATAAATAACATTTAAAAAATTATACAGAAGTCTATGGGTGAGGCTCAGAGATGGGCCTCTTTCCTAGCATATGTGAAGCCTTGGGTTCAATTCCAGGGAATAAAACATATTCCAAAGCAGGATGACAGTCAATAGCAATGTTGATAACACATGTATGAACAAAAGTCCATCCCACAACTGTTCTGATGACATTTTGTTTTATTTATATGGCAATGATTTCTTACAATGGAGGAAACCTGTGACTACATTATATTAAATACAAAAGGAGAATTAAGATCACAGATGGCTGGCTGGAGAGATGGCTTAGTGGTTAAGCACTTGCCTGTGAAGCCTAATGATTCATGTACAAGTCTCCAGAACTCACATAAGCCAGATGCACAAAGGTGAGGCAAGCACAAGGTCGCACATGTCCACGAGGTGGCGTAAGCATCTGGAGTTCAATTTCAGTGGCTGAGGTCCTCGTGTGCCAATTCTCTCTCTCTAAAAAATATTAGAGATGGGCCTAGTGTGGTGGACCATGCCTTCAATCCCAGCACTCTGGAGGTAGAGGTAGGAGGATCATTGTGAGTTCAAGGCCACCCTGAGACTACATAGTGAATTCCAGGTCAGCCTGGGTTAGAGCAAGATCCTACCTCAAAAAACCAAAACCAAAACCAAAACCAAAAACAAAAACAAAAACAAAAACAAAAAAATCGATTAATAGATAGCAGATGGGTTAAAAGTTTGTGGTGGTTTGATTCAGGTGTCCCCCACAAACTTGGGTATTCTAAATGCTAGGTTCCCAGCTGATGGAGATTTGGGAATTAACACCTCCTGGATGCAGCGTATTGTTGAGGGCGGGCCTATGGGCATTATAGCCAGTTTCCCCTTGCCTGCATTTGGCACACTGTCCTGTTCCTGTTGTCCACCTGATGTTGGTCAGGAGGTGATATCCACCCTCTGCTCATGCCATCATTTCCCCCTGCCATTATGGAGCTTCCCCCTTGACTCTGTAAGCCAAAATAAACCTCCCCTGCCCCACAAGCTACTCTTGTTTGGGTGATTTTTTAAAAATTATTTATTTATTTGCAAGCAGAGAGAGAGAAAAAGAGAGAGAGAGAGAGAGAGAGAGAGAGAGAATGTGCATACCAGGGCCTCCAGCCACTGCAAATGAACTCCAGATGAATGTGCCCTTTGTGCATCTGGCTTATGTGGGTCCTGGAGAATCAAACCAGGATCCTTTGGCTTTGCAGGCAAATGCTTTAACCGCTAAGCTATTTCTCCAGCCCCTTGTATGGGTGATTTCTGCCAGTAATGCGAACCTGACTGCAACAAGGTTGTATATTAATCCACTTGCCATTACTATCATGAAGCATCTGGGGCTGGATAACTAATGAAGAAAAGAGATTTATTTAGTTCACAGTTTCAAAGGCTAGAAATCCAAAACAGCATGTTGCAAGCTGGTAACGGCCCCATGGTTGGCATGACCTCATACATGTTGTAATGCCCTCATGAAGGGGGGATATCAAATGGCCAGGCCAGAACACAGAGAGGAGGATGCAGTAATGACCTCTCATAAGCCCTGTTGCTTACAGATCCCCAAACTTCTAAATATCACGAGAGTACTAAGTTTCCAATACACAAAACTTGGGGAGATTCATTTGAGCCATATCTAGATTGCAGTACAGCAGAATTGGCCAGGAAGAGCTCTAGATTACCGGTGAGCCCATGGTGATCACAAGGGTCCTGGAAATCATGAGAGGGAGGCACAAGAAGAGCCAAGGTCAGAGGGATGGAATAAGAAAAATATTCAACTGGCCATTGCTTGCTGTGAAGAGAGAGGGGAGTGCTGGAGAGATGGCTTAGCGGTTAAGATGTGTGCCTGAGGGCTGGGGAAATGGCTTAGCGGTTAAGGCATTTACCTGCAAAGCCAAAGGACCCAGGTTTGATTCCCCAGGACCCACATAAGCCAGATGCCCCAGGAGCTCATGCATCTGGAGTTCATTTGCAGTGGCTGGAGGCCCTGGCGAGCCTATTCTCTCTCTGTCTCTCTTCTATCTCTCTCTCTGCTTGCAAATAAATAAATTAAATTAAAAAAAAAATAAAGATGTGTGCCTGAGAAGCCTAAGAACCCATGTTTGACCCATGTAAGCCAGATGCACAAAGGTGAGGCAAGCACAAGGTCGCACATGCCCACTAGGTGGCACAAGTGTCTGGAGTTCCATTGCAGTGGCTGAGGCCCTGTCATGCCAATTCTCTCTCCCTCTGTCTCTGTCTCTCTTTTTAAATAATAATAAAAAATAAAACCATAAATCTTTTTTTTAAAAAAAAAAAGAGAGAGAAGGGAGCCAAAGCCTCTGGAATCTGGGAAAAGTCAGTAAATGAATTCTCAGGGCCTCCAGTGAGGGCTGTAGCACATTGATTTTAGCACAGAGACCCTATGGACCCATCTGACCAGTAGATGGTAAGATAATAAGTGTGTGTTTTGTCAAGCCGGTAATCACCTGTTTCAGCAGAAGCAAAACAGAGAGCAGACCGGAGTCCCCCACCACAGAGCTTCTTGGAGCCCGTTCTTGTGTGTCATGTCTCCGGCTGGCTGGACAGGTTTGGCTACTTTTGATCCTTGTGACCATCTTGGGAGATGTATATGACCATCCTAGGTCACACATTAGGAAATCATCAAGACTTGAGTAACTGCCAAAGTCAACCAGCTAACGGAAATGGGGGCCAAGATGCCAACCTTCTCCTGCCTGTCCGGAGCCACAGCGGATCCTCAGGGAATGGCCTCGCTCTACTGGACTCATGCCTGTGTGCTCAGCAAGGCTGCATGCCTCCCAACAGGGTCCCCACGTATGGCCCATCCCAGCGGAGAGAGGCTGGGATGCTAGACCGCAGCCGGCCGGCAGATAGTAAATATAGGTCACGCCACCTCGATCTTTGCTGGGCCTCCCTCTCTCCAGGGATCGAGCTCCTCCTATCCAATCCTAGACTGTGGCTCTCCTCTCAGCTCCAGCTGACTGGGGCAGTATCAGATGTGGAGGAAATGCGAGGCTGTGTCTTCAGGATTTATTCTCCTCTCTGTTGTCACCTCTACTCCCATCTGATCCAGGAATGTCCCCAGGGTGGTCGAGGGGAGGAAGGGCTACTCTGGCTCCTCTAGTTTCTTCCTGACAAATGTGAAGTGGGTCAGGGGGCTGTATGGGGAGGTAAAGCAATCTCTAAGAATGCCCGAGTGCATTTTGGGGCTGCGAGTTCACATAGATGTAGGGCTCTGTGGGTGTACCTCGGGGGCTAGTCCAGCCAGCTGACAGACAAGAACAGCTGTCTCCCTCATCCTCCTAAGCTCACATCCCACGGAGGCCCAGGCCACAATTCTCACTGAGTGGGAACAGCTAGCGGGTCCCAGGGCCCAGACCACAGCACATAAACACAAACTCTAGAGGCCATGGCTCAGGGGAACATCTAATTTGATCTCTGTATTGGTCCAGAGAAGAGAGTTAACTTTGCTCAGGCCACACAGCAAAGTTAACACTATTGCCTGTCCATTCCTCAGGGTTTTTTTTGTTTTGTTTTGTTTTTTTGAGATGGGGTCTCACTCTAGTTCAGGCTGACCTGGAACTCACTATGTAGTCTCAGGGTGCCCTTGAACTCACAGTGATCCTCCTACCTTTGCCTCCCAAGTGCTGGAATTAAAGGCATGTGCCACCACACCTGGCACATTCCAGGGATAAAAATGCACATTTGCTGAGAAGCTTGAATGAGACAGAAGTTGCTAAGTTCACATGAGCAGAAAATAAGAACAACCCACCATGGATTGGGCAAATTCAACATGCCAGACGCCGAGCCAAGTATGTAACAAGTGTCTCATTTCATGTTCCTGACTCTGCGAAGCTACCATTTCTTCCATTTTATAGTTGCAGAAACTGAAGCACAAGGGACCTTTTCAGAGAGATGATGTGGGTGGTGGGTTACATACGCATGGAAAAAGTACTTGAGCTGTGCATGCAAGATCAGTGGACTTTATTTTCTGCCAATTATGTCTTAGTTTGTTTAAATGGTGTGACACGGAGGCACCGAGAGGTCAATGATCCTTTGTAAGATCACCCAGCTTGGGGGTGGTGGTGGCAGAGCTGGCCTTGAACTGTCTGGTTGCAAAGCTCACAACCAAGCACTCCTCTCATCACAAGACCACGTTATCCGTCAGCCTCTCGGTGTGGCTCATACCATAACCTATTCCAATTCGCTGGACCCAGACCCAAGGGAGTGCCTGGGAAGTCTTGGGAGGCGGGGGTCAGAGAGAGAGAAGAGAGAGAGAGAGGCCTAAGGGGTCTGGATGAGGTCAGACATGAGCCCCTTAACTTTTTTTTTTAATTTTTGTTTATTTGCAAGCAGAGAGAGAAAGAGAGAAACAGACAGAGGGAGAATGGGCACACCAGGGCCTCTAGCCACTGCAAACGAACTCCAGACACATGTGCCCCTTGTGCATCTGGCTTACATGGGTCCTGGGGAATCGAACTTAGGTCCTTTGGTTTCACAGGCAAACTCCTTAACCGCTAAGCCATCTCTCCAGCCCCACTTTTTTTTTCTTTTTCTTTTTCTTTTCTTATGAAAAAGAGAGAATTGACATGCCAGAGCCTCCAGCCATGGCAATGGAACTCCAGACGCACGTGTCACCTTGTGTGCTTACATCACCTTGTGCATCAGGCTAATGTGGGACCTGGAGAGTCAAGCGGGGGTCCTTAGGCTTCACAGCCAAGCGCCTTAACCACTGAGCCACCTCTCCAGCCCGAGCCCCTAAATTAAACTTTGTGCAGTGCACAACCTACAGAGCTCGCTGGCTGGCTGGGGCCGCTGGGCCAGCAACGCTATGAGCTTTGGCCTGCAGCGAGCACCCTGTCTGAGCACTGCACTCCCCCACCTGCATGTTTCTCATGCCTCCAAAAGTCTAGGGCTTGAGGTGCTTCTTCTCCATGCAGGCCCCGAGACAGTGTCCTCAGGTACAGGGCACATGTAAAGGGAGTCATTTGGTCAGTATATCTGAGCTGTCTTCTCTGTGGCAGGCCTGTTCTGGGCTCTGGGGACTAAGATATTCAGGTTGTCCCTGTCTCAACCAGTCCCCACACAAATGCAGGAAATGCAGGAACACACAAATGACAACAGAAAGGCCAGGGAGCTGGCATGTGTGCACACACAAAAGGTACCCCTTCCTCAAGCAGAAAACGGTCTTAATGGGCTGATGTCACACGTGGCCTCCTAGCGTGGCACAGGGGGGTGGATGGTGACAGGATCTCCAGGGTGAGTCTGAGCTGAGGCCTCTCAGCCTTCAGAGGTGAGCTTTTTTTCTCTGCCTGCCCTGCAGCCCACCTCCTCTTCGTCATGCTTTTCTCCCTCACCACCCACCTGACTTCTCCCTGTTTGGCCTCCTTGCTGCCTCCACCACACAGTCAGGAACTTGATGGGTCCCCAGGGCTGCCTGCCTGGGGCTGTCTGAGCTCCCTGTGTGGGATGTGTGCAGAGCCAGCCCTCAAGCAGGAGCAATGGTCCTTGAAGCACGAGAGAGCATTCCTTGTCAATGTGACGTGACGGCAAGGGTCAGTGGGAAAGGACAGGGAGGAATAGGTCATGGTAGAGAACAGAGCATGGCGGGAGCCCCTCCTGTCGCAAAGTGTTCAGCGCAGCAACGCCTGTCTGCACACCATGGCTCCTGAACCTTGAACTTGAGGAAAACTCAAGGAGGCAAGGAGGCTCAGAGAGCCCCAGAAACCTACCCTAGGGCACACAGCCACACTGCAGGCTGGCGGGATGTGAGTACCAGCCTACAGCTCCCTCCCAGACCTCCCACAGCTATTCTTGACTCACACGGGTGGGCTCAAGGAGACAGGAGGCCCACCTGCCAAGTTCACCGAGGCATAGGTGTTGGCAGGGACCACTGAGCTGCCTTCTGCTGGGAAGGGTCATGCTGTTCGGATGTCATGGTCTATCGGCTCTATAAGCAAGATGCATTGAGGGGTCCCACCTGGGCCAGACGGGCCTGGGCCAGGGCCCTTTCCCTGGGTGGGGGGGGCTCCCAACACCAGAGACAGCAGCAGGCCTGGGCCCTCCTGCCCACCTCTCCTGCTGGAGGGGGAGGGGCCAAATAGCTCACTCAAGCCTGCTTTGAGGCTGGGTGAAGCATGAGCTGAAGAGAATGTGCTACTCAGGGTCAGGGGCAACCTGTCTGACCCCTTTGCAAGGAGGGTAACTAGCAAGAATGGAGTTAAATGGGGTCAATCTGGAGCCACATTTCTGGGTTCAAATACCAGCCACTTGAGCAAGACCTTGAACAAGCCAATCAGGCAGCTGGGGGCCAGCACAAATGTCCACTGCTTAGGGTCCTTAAGGCGTTTCTACACAAGCCCTCGGCAGTGGGTCAGAGCCAGACTGGATGACCTGTAATCTCTTCCACAGTGTGCAAGGACTGCCGCCTGGAGATGCCCCACACAGCCCTTCCCCCTTCATGGTGAATGGGTCCCCTGAAAGTCTCCAAGTCCCTGAAGACTGTAGTGATCATACTATGCCCTGGGCAGGTCCTTTAGGCAGTGGAAA
The DNA here is from genome assembly GCA_036365145.1 of Orientallactaga sibirica. Taxonomy (NCBI): domain Eukaryota; kingdom Metazoa; phylum Chordata; class Mammalia; order Rodentia; family Dipodidae; genus Orientallactaga; species Orientallactaga sibirica. Next base: position 3,791,755 of record JAEOAD010000055.1, read on the forward strand.
TGGAGTGACAATTAGGTACCCAGCTGCTTCCCAACTCAATGTCTCTTTCAAAATGAAAACAAAACAAAAACAATGGCAGAAGTTTTTCTTCGATGTACATTGACAAATATGGCCAGGTGGTTTGGGATCAAATCCATACACTTTCCAGCCCATCCTTTCTGCCTAATGCTATTGACCTTGAGTGACACACTCAGTGTCCCTGTGCCTCCATTTCCTCATGTGTCAAATGGGACTCAAGGCCCTCCCTCGCGGGGACAACACATGGGAAAGGGCGCTGATTGTTCCCCTTCAGGTGACTCAGTCAACCATCTCGAAGCCGCCCCAGATGCATCAAAAGCTCTGCTGTGGGGCTGGAGAAATGGCTTAACAGTTAAGGCACTTGCCTGTGAAACCTAAGGACCCAGGTTCGATTCTCCAGGTCCCACATAAGCCAGATGCACATGGTGGCACATGCATCTGGAGATTGTTTGCAGTGGCCATAGGCCCTGGCGTGCCCATTCTCACTCTCTCTTTCTCTCCTTCTGTCTATAATAAATAATAACAAAATCTTTAAAAAAAAAATAAATAAATAAATAAATAAATAAATAAATAAATAAATAAAAAGCCCTGGTGTGGGCCAGAGACCTCCAGAGACCAGCCTCAGTCTTGTTTTCCCAGAGCTCAAAGGTCTCTAAAGAAGCCAGTGCTTTGGTCCAAAATATAATTTTGGGGATAATAAGCAAAAGCCTTGTGATTTTGGCAGAAATGGTGTTGGTTTTCCTAGACACTGACTCTGGGGAATGGCCATGCCATTTTATGTAATTTTTTGTATGTTCTAACTCTTCCCTGATTCAAGTTGTTTGTTTGTTTGTTTGTTTTTTGAGGTAGGGTCTCGGTCTAGCCCCCACTGACCCTGAATTCACTATGTAGTCTCAGGGTGGCCTCAAACTCACAGTGATCCTCCTACCTTCATCTCCCAAATGCTGGGATTAACGGTGTGTGCCACCATGCCTGGGTTTTTAAAAATTGTTTATTTATTTGCAAGTGGGGACTGGGGGTGGGGGAGGAGAGAGAGAGGATGGGCACACTAGGTCCTCTAGCCACTGCAAATGAACTCCAGGTGCATGCGCCACTTTGTGCATCTGGCTTGATATGGGTACTGGGGGACTGAACCTGGGTTCCTTAGGCTTTGCAGGCAAGCGCCTTAACCACTAAGCCATCTCTCCAGCCCTGATTCAAGTTTTTGAATGCTTTCATAAAATACCTAAAGTCATCTCCAATACAACCGCTGACCTGCAGCTGTCAGCCAGACTTTTCAGAGCCTTTAAACTCTGCAAACTTTGTCTCCTCTGGACAGGCTCCAGTGATTCCAGGGCACCCAGAGCTGGCAGTGCTGTCAGGCACACCTCCTCTGGTTCTGATCTCCATCCTCTACTGATGCAGCCTGAGGTGATGCTGGCCCGGTAGCAGCAGCCTCCCCTCCCTCCGTTGCTATACTGGGTGGCCTGCAGGTGGGCTGAACCACAGGTGGCAAATATTTGCTGACTGGAGGGAATGCATTGTCAGGGAAGACACTCAGCAGGTGTCTGTGTGTGCACTTGCAAGAGGTGAAACGGAGGGCAGTGACTGGGGAAGGAACTGCCTGAATCCCGCACCTGTGCGGAGCCCCACCAGTGGGGACCTAGCCCCAACCCGGGTCATGTTCAAAGACTAAGGAAGACTGGGGACAGATCAGACAACAGGGCACAAGATTTGAAGATGTCATCGGAGGCTGGATTACAGCCCCACAGCTGTGTGAGGCTGGTGTGGGGACACTGGCCAGGTCTGCTCAGAAGGTTGGGGACTGAGGTCACAGTTTATGGGAAAGGCCAGAGAGGACTGAGCATGCGTGGTTTTAGTCCCCCCACACACACCAGAGCCAGGCTTTAGGAGAGGTGGCTGTGCAGCGTGCCAGAAAGATCGCCGCCCCCACCCAGAGTCCCAGTACCACCCCTAAACCTACACAGCCTTGGCCTTGACACCTCCCTTCCTGATCCCCTCCCTCTCCACAGGCTAACACAGCAGTACCAACCCCCAGGAGGCACTGAAGTGGCAGGGGAGGGGTGTGACGTGACTATAGTGCTGCACAGGAGGCCCATCGCCTGTCCCTTCAGCCTCCAGTTCCTATGGGAAGCTCACCCTGACCCCATCCGGGTAACAATGACCCTAACAAAGCTGGGCACAGGTTTATAATCGCAGCACTTGGGAGACCAAGGCAAGAGGACTATGAGTTCAAGACTAGCCTGGGCACATAGTGAGCCATCCATGGCTCAAAAACAGGGCTAGAGAGATGGCTTAGCAGTTAAGACACTTACATGCGAAGGCTAAGGACCCAGGTTCAATTCCCCAGTTCCCATGTAAGCCAGGTGCACAAGGTGGGCACATGTGTCTGGAGTTCATTTGTGGTCGCTGGGGGCCCTGGAGTGCCCATTCTCTTCCCCCCCCATCTGTTTTTCTCTCTCTCTCAAATAAATAAATAAACAAATAAATAAGATATTTAAAAAAACACAAAGGGGCTGGAAGGCTGCTCAGTGGTTACAGGTTCTTGCTCCGCAAGACTGCCTACAGGGAGTTTCAGATTCCTGGCACGTACATAAAGCCAGATGCAAAAGTAGCCTATGGCAATAGGAGACAGAGTCAGGAGAATCCTGGAGCTTGCTGTGGCCTCCCTAGTGAGAAGACAAAGAAAGACCTTGTCTCAAACAAGGCAGAAGGAGAAGTTGTCCTCTAACCTACCTTCACATGTGCACCTTAACACTGTCCCTCTCATACACGCCCAAATAAAATAATAAAATAGAATAAAATAATGAAATAAAATAAAAACAAAGGACAAGACAAGGAATAGAAAAGAAAAGGCTCAATTCATCATCACTTCATGATTAGGCATCTACTGAGAGCCACACCACTGCTTCCAAGGTACCTGCCCCAGAAACACGGAGTGATGTCCACAGTCCGCTCATGCTATCATTTTCCCTGCCATCGTGGAGCATCCCTCAAGTCTGTAAGCCAAAACAAACCCTTTTTTCCCCAAAAGCTGCTCTTGGTCTGGTGATTTCTGCCAGCAATGCGAACCTGACTGTAACACCATGGATGCTCCTGAGAGATGAGGGTGAGAGACTCCCATGATGCTTCTCAAGAGAGGCAAGGCAGAACTGGAGAGCCTCTGAGACCTCTCCCTAGAAGGTCAGCATGTGCTGCAGGATACTGAGGCTTGTCAGCCAGATGCAG